>CAWUFW010000961.1:1210000-2410000 GCA_963921515.1 Calotriton arnoldi
CCTCTCAAGCTGGATTATGCTCTGCATTAAGATCTGCTTCGCATTGGCGAAGAAGGACCCTCCAGAAGGATTGCATGCTCATGCCACCAGGGCCAAAGCTACTACCACTGCGTTAGCATGTGGAGTCACTGTTGTAGAAATCTGACAGACTGCTAAGTGGGCATCCCTCCATACGTTCACGAAGCACTATTGTTTGGACAGTCAAGCCTGCCGAGAGGGGCACTTTGACCGCTTGGTCCTGCAGGACTCTCTGGTTTTAATCCATTCACAGACCCACCTCCGAATAGGTATTGCTTTGGTATCTGCTTGAAAGGTGAGTAATCTGTGGCTAGAAGTCTCCATCATAAGAAAAGGTTACTTACCTTTGGCAATGCTCTTTCTGGTAGCTGCAGATTTATCACCTCTGTCTAGCCACAGAATCCTCATCGACCCACCCATACTCCCCGTTCTGTGTTTTGACTCTACCCACAAATAAGATCCCAAGTCTAGGAATCTACACACTGTCTACCAATTTGCTTCTGGGGCTCTGAGTCTGAGTGCTTGGACAGTCTCGAAAGCAACTGTCAGCACGCGCGTGGCGCGTATAAAGGACCCGCTTGTCATTTCCAGAGTGTAACAGCGTCTGTGCAGAGTCATAAGGCGCCCACTTTAGGCACGCAGAAGGATTGCTGAAAAGTATCCATATCCAATCTGACGCTTGAGCAAAATTATAGAACCGAGATAGTCTCTAACCGAACGAATGTCACCAAAGGTAAATTGCTTGTTCTTTAAGTGAACATCATGCAATGTTGGAAATTGATTAATACAGGCCCTTTATGGCTATGCATTGCAGTCTATAGTGTAGTTATGTGGGGGATTTTTTTTCACTTGTTGCTTGAGTGATTATTGGCAGTATTCCAGTGAAAATCCATATAATCTCATGATGAAAATCTTTGGTTGAAAATGGTAATTCTTACAAGCTCAATAAAATGATTATTTCAAACACTACCCGTTTTTAGGTTTCGCCTGCACTCCGCTTGCGCTGTGCTTTCAGAATCTCTTGTATTTAAAAAAAATATATATATCTTAAAAGGGGCTTAGAGCCCACCCATTACTTAACTTTACCTACCATTGACTGGTTCCCATGAAGCTCCTATGCCACTTTACTTACCCATTGGCTGGCTCCAACGTGGGTCTCGTTTGCTTGCTTCCTATTGGTCAGCACCTCCAGCTCGCCTCCATCTTCCTCCTGGGCTTCAGACTTCGTTGCGGCCATGGAGCCTGGACCAAGTACTACTTCGGGTGGCCAGTGTCATTCCATGGGCCACAGGCTCCTGCAGGTTCTTTTTTTTGTTACTTTTCAGCATGCGCTCTTAGAGTGAATGCCTCAGCAGTCCCTCTTCTTCACCCCTGCCCTGCCCGCTATCCCTTTTCTTCACCCCTTGCCTTCTTTGGCATTCTCATCCCTTTTCCTTTCTCTTTATCATTTTGTTGCCCCTTTTTTTCCTGTGTCCTCCTCATTCCCTACTTTTTTGCTGCCATTTGCATGCCTGCCCAACCCCCCACGTTCTGCCCCCTCCCCCCCCTCCCTCCCCAATCCGGTCCTCTCGCCAAACCTAGCCTGCGGTCCTGTTTATAAGTCACTGCCTGGTCCAGCGATCTCAGAGTGAAATCCAAGGGCGGTCTTACCTGAGAAACTGGTTTCTGATACAAGGCAGCTTGCCGGGCAAGCAATAAGGAGGACAATTTGAGTACAGACTAGATCCGATGCTGCCAGTTAACGTAAGCATCGTAGAGTGGTGGTTGTGGTGGTCTGGATAGACCTGTACTTTTGTGAAGATTGCGAGGAGAAAAGCAGTCTCTGGACCTATTTTGCTTGCCTATGTGCAAGTTTGTTTCCAAGGTGTAATTCGCTATTCGAATATGTTATCTTCAGCTCTGTTATTGACATTAGCAGTCTTAGTGGCGTAACGGCTAGAGCGGTCGACTTTGAAGCTGGGAAACCAAGTTAGTCTTGGCGGGAGGCTCACCATCCTGTGTTTCTGGCCAAATCACTTACTCTCTCTGTGCCTAAAAATGAATGTGTCCGTCTTTAATGCAACCAATGATCATGTCAAATGCTCCCATACTTTCGGGTTAAATTCATGCTATATAAAACTTGAAAAAAAAAATACAGGGTGTTTTCCCACTATAAAACCCTGCCACATATTTTTGAATATACTGGTTTAGATATGAGGGATATTGTGCTAGCTTTTTGGGAGCACAGTTTATTTTGTCAACCAACTTTAAACTCGTTTTCCGCTCAACCTGAACAAAATGTTCACAAGAGTGGCCTTGTTCAAATCATGCTCGGAAAACAAAGTACTTTTTGATAGAATTAACTGCAAACGCATATTTCATCTGTAAATGCGCCGGTGTTATGACAACCAACCATAATCGTGAATAGTTGAAACTGCTGATGCAGTCAGCCATTTCCATTTACAAATTTCATCTATCAAAAACCAAGCAGGTTTCCTCATGTTTACATTGTGGTGTTCAGCTGGAGACTACTACCAAACAGGTATTGCACCACACGAAACGCAAAACAACATTGCTCTACTTATTGGAGTCATGTATGCCCAACATAAAGTGTATGTCTCTTTGGTGTTCACTTTGGAGGGTGTTGTTGTCATGCTCTTCGTATGTTCCCTGGTTTTCTATGCTCATTATGGATAGTTTGCTAGTGTTTATTGTTGCGCTCTAGAGACTGCTCTGTGATTGCCCGGAGCAACAGCTTTTCCCTAGGGACTCTCTTAAGGTAGAAAATCGCGATAAGTGAAGGTGAATACCACTCATGATAATATGATGGATATTTGAATATTGCATGCCTCAAACTCACTTGTTTACCAAAGCTTTATTCTCCCACAACCCTCAGGTGCGTGACGGGTGCACAATGTGCGTATTCAATCCCAGGCATTCGATAACACCGTCACATGTATGTAAATATTGGTGAATATTGGTGAATTTGCGAGTGTATGGGCATATCTGTGTGCGTTTGTGTAATGTGGGTGTGTCTGTGTGGTGTTTGACTGTCCTTTGTGTATATGTGTATGCATATCTTGTGCTTTGTGTTTTTTTTCTTGAGTGTGAGGGATTGTGTTTTTTCGTGTACGTGTTTTTGCTTTTGTTTACAGAGAGAGCGTGTGCGTTTTGTACATAAAAGTATGCAGTTGCACTTGCATAAAATGTGTTCTAATGTGGGCATTTGCAATGTGTGTCATATGAGCAAGACATTGGGAAATTGAAAGCTCGTGGAATTTAATTGCCACTGATTGGTTACAATATGCCATTTTATTTTCTGTGCAAATAGTTAGATGTGTGTGATGAGTGCGATTTTTATTTTTGTTTTGTTTTTTTGTTTTGCTTGTATGCATGGTTCTGCCAATGTTTTTTTTTTTTTTTTAAAGACCGTTCACAGCAGTGCCAACTGCTATACGATATGGCTTAAACTTGAGAGAGAGAAAAGCGCTATGACACGGTCATGGCTGGCTGCGTCATAGCTCTTTTAAAAAAAAAACTTTAAACCATGCTATGCAGCAGCTCACGCTTTTGTGTAATGTCTAAAGAAAAGATTGACAAAACCAGTAGATTTCAAAGAGGCGAAACCTGTTGGCTTTGCCAATGCTTATTTCCTTTTTATGGTGCTGTAGGAAGCTGGCTCTGTATATGGTATGCCACTAGGTGGGTATACCGTGCACAGAGTCCAGAGATTCCCCAGAAGTGTACAGGGCTCAATGCAAACCCAAAGTGTCTTTGTTTGTGGTAGTGTGGGCGAGCAACCTTAGGCCTAACACAGAGGAGTGCAAGACATTTGTTGTGCACACTATGACCAATAAATGACACACGACTCAAAAGGAGATCACACCTTTTTTAGAAAAATAAACTTTGCTCAGGATTTATTTTAAGACCAAGACCTTCGGAAAAAGATAAGTACGTTTTTAAATAGGAATTCTTTTCATTTTCAAAAGTGGACACAGTGCAATTTTCAGTCTTTGTAATGTTAACCTATGGAGGAAAACAATAATGCGTTTTTACAGGTAAGTGAACAACTTGCAAAGCCAGTCTTCGGGTTGCAGGGTCAGCAGAGGGCAAGTTTCAGGTAAGCACAAACACTGCACCAGCAGTGGCACAGGGGCGGCCGGGTGCAGAGGTCAAACTTGAAAATCAGGCCCAATGTTACCTAGTGGAGACTGGGGGTGCTTGAAGACGCACTGCTTGCAGGTAAGTAAAGCGGCTCCAGGGCTCAAGCTTTGGAGGTTTAGGCAAGCACAGGGGGGCCACAAGGCAGCTCCAAACATACACCACCAGCGGCAAAGGGGCAGCCAGGTGCAGGGTGCAAACACTGTGTCGGTCGCCTAATGCAATTCAATGGAGAAACTCGGTTGGGGAAACAGGCTGCAGGCGACAAACTGGAGGCTGCACGAAGGAAACCAGTGACAGCAGAGGTAAGATGGGATGCTGGAGGTCATAGGGATGCCATCGGTCGAGCTCCTCAAGGCCCAGGGGCTTCGAGTGCAGGTGTGTCCTTGACGTCATGTTTCTCTTACCGGAGACTGTAGCGGTCGTGGGTAGCCTTTAGATTCACACTGCATGCATCGTTGTGGATTCCAGGAGGGGTCAGCCAACGCTGGACTTGGACTCTGGATCACTGGTGAACCTTTTCTGTATTGGTAGGCCTCCTGGACACAGGCCGGAGGCTTCTGATGCAGAGTGGTCAGGAGTCGCAGATCGGGAGGGCACCAGAGTCCTTTGTGTTGGTTTCTTGTGGACAGAGCCGCTGTCCTCTGAGTTCTGGTCTTTCTTAAAGGCAGGCAGTTCTCCCAGGGGTTGTGGCGGTCTCTGACTGCAGGACAGGCGTAATTTCTTCGCAGGATCTTCGAGGGCTGCAGACAGGCCGGTAGGGCTGGGGCCAAGTCAGTGGACATCGGCTGACTTCTCTGCACGGCTTCTTCTTCGTCCTTCTTAGGTCGACAGGAACTAGTTTCAGGGTCTGGGGAAGCCACCTAAATACTAGATTTAGGGGTGTTTTAAGGGAGTGACAGGTAGGGCCAAAAAGCACCTTACCTGGGTGTCTACACCCTCCATTATGCCATCCTGCTGTGGGAGGGGCATAGTCCTAACCCCGATTAGTGGAGTCCCCCCCCCCCGCCCCCTTCTTCAAGATAGCGAGGACTGAAAGATGTGCTTCACCTCGCCTCCTTCCCCTTAGGGGTGGAGTTGGCAGAGGTGGGCACACCTCCTATTCTTCCTAGTTTTTTTCTGTCGGTTTCCCGCCAAAAGTTGGGGCGTAAACCAGGGGCTGCTGCTAGCAGCAGAGGCTGGGGGTTGCATAACAAAGGCGGCAGGCCTTTGAAGCTTCCCTCTCCAGTACTGTGCCCATCCTGGGGAGGAGGTGTGACACCTCCGCCCAGGATGTGCTTTGTTTCTGGTCCCAGAGAGCAGGGGCTCTCGACCAAGGGGTCCAGAAACATGTCTGAAGGTGGCAGGCTGCCTAAAGCCAGTCTGTGATCACATGAGAGTTGGTAGGTTTTCAGGGGGCTCCTTTGAGGTGCCCTCTAAGTATGTTTCGATAAATCCCACACTGGCATCAATGTGGGTTTATTGAGAGCAGTAGTTTGGTATAAACAATCTCCTGGGTTCAGAGAAGCCATCATGGTGCTGGGGAGCTCGAGTTGTGTAGTTTCCAGCTGATGCAGCGTTTACCCAGAAATTATCACCAACCCAGGGTCCGGGTCACTCCGGTGGGGCCCATAACACCGAAGTACACACACCCTGTCACACACACACACCCCAGACCCTTGCTAATAATCGTACAATGGGTTGCATGAATTATTTCCTATCACGGGATACCTTTAAGCACAGATTTTTACACCAACATTTGTTTTCATCGCCTAATTTTACTAACTAATCTATGCATCAATGTACCCCGCCAATTAGGTCGATGGACCAATTAGTTGAGCAAGTTGATGGTGATTGTCAAGACCAGCTTAACCTCACTAGAACAATACATTGATTTGCATAATTAATTGACTCTAAAAGAATCACAAACACCTGAAATCATTTAAAAGATTTTATATAATTAATTTGCATAAAGAAAATTATCATTTATTCTCTCACTATTAATTCTCACTGAGCATTGCCATTTATTCAGGAAATAAATCAAGAACTGTTTAATAAAAGTCATGAAGAGAAAATGTAAGTTTGCATTCATTTAATTATTCTTAAAAATGGTTAAAAATCAATTCTTGGTCATGTAACTGATAGAGGGTTCCCAAAATGAAAGATCAGTGAACCATAATTAAAAACATGCATTTAATTCTAAAGATTTCCTACACTAAAAACCTTCCTAACCAACACTAAACCCCAACTTTCTTAATAACCCTGGCCTCCTAGACGCCTCTCTCACCCAGGCTAGTGTCCCGCAACGATCTCGAACCTACAGGGGTCATCAGTGCGCATTCTGGCATGGTTTCAAGCTCCCAGCATCTCTCCAACCAGCTTCTCTCTAAAAACCCCCAATTTTGGTCTGATATTTATACTGTGTTTGCTGGCTCTCTACTCACAAATGTTTCAACTCTTGCCGTTTCCCTTGCTCTGATTGGTCATGAAAATGCATTTCTTAGCTCTCAGGATGTCCGTGAATGACAATGTATTTCTCTGCTTCCAGGATGTCCGTGAATAACTTTGTATTTACTCCAGTATTGGAGCTTTCATAGATTCCCATGCTTGGAATCATTCCCCGTCGTCGAGATGGGAGCCTCGGTAAATATATATATATATATAACAGTAGTAAATAACCATTACAAAAGAGAAACAGGCCTAGGCCTAATCCCATTTTGTAGTCAGACCATGTCTTTTTGTAAAAGAGACCAAAAAGACTCATTAGCCAATCAGAGCCGCCTCACCCCTTAGAACCCTGGTGAAAGAACCTCAGCTCCTCAGATTTTCTACCGCACGTTGTGCAGAAGGGAGTCTCCTGGAGCTCTGCTCTATTTCGACTATTTTGAGCTGTTTTATTCAGGTTTTCTTGGTGAAATGTCTGAGAAAGGAAAGAAAGGGTTATTTAAGGCCTGTTCCACTTGTGGAAAAAAGAGGCTCTATGTGGAGGATAGGCACAAGGACTGTATATACTGCCTATACCCGGACCACAAGGCTGCGGAGTGCAAGATTTGCCGCACTTTTTCGACTAAGACTCTCCGGGATCGTGAGGGTCGTCTACTTACCTGGCTTCACAAGTTAAAGTCAAGGAAAGAGTCGGTGTCCAGTGACAGTGAGGACGCTTCTTCCGCAGTTTCTTCAAGAAGGTCAGTCAAAAGGGGTAGGGGTTCCCCTTCATCATCTCTGGGTCACCCCTCTAAGGCCTCAAAGAAGATCCCAAAGGAGTCTGAGGGCCAAGGTTCCATGAAATCTCCTCACTGCGGTGTAAAGGAGAGGGAAGAACCATTATCTGCATCTGCGACTCTCCCTGGCAAGGAGAAACCTTTGAAGAAGTCTTCTTCACATTCTTCGGACCATTCGTCGACGAAGCATAAACCCTCGTCGACGAAAACGCAAAAATCACAGGTTAAAAATGTTCCTGTGTCGACTCCGTCTCTTTTCCCAGTGTCGACGGGCTCGTCGACGAGCACATATACAGCACCGTCGACGGCGGTGTCGACGAAGACGGCGTCTACAGTTCCGTCTACCACTGTGGCGTCGACGACGAGAGTGTCGACGATGACGACTGCAACAGTGATGACGACATCAGCAGGGGTGTGCCTTATCTCGTCGACGACAGGTTCGACGACGCCCATCGTCTCGTCGACGATCAGCTCGTCATCGAGGATGTCGACGCTGGTTCCAGTAACTTTCTCGTCGACGGTGCCCCCGTCGACGACGATGTCATCGACGACGGTTTTGACCTCCACGTCGACGAGACCGTCGACGGCGGTTTTCACCTCCACGTCGACGAGACCGTCGACGACGTCGTCGACGGGGAAAATTTCAATTTCCATAAAAAGAAAAGGGGTTGCGCCGGAGAGGCTTTCACCCAGGAGAGTGGATCCCTTACCACCTGCATTATTATTGGAGGAGGAAGAGGACTCTTATGGTGAGGACAGTCAATTTGGCTATGCTAACAGCCCATCTCAGCTTCTAGTGAAATGTCAAGAAACTGATTCTGAGGGTGAATACTGCCAGGAACAAGTTTCTATACATCATCAATATCCACAACAGGAGGATGTTCAGCAACAGATGGTTTCTGTTCCCACCTCTCTGTTATCGGACTTACAGGGGATGCTCCTTGACTATCGTCAGAGGTTGTCTTCGCTTCCTCCGCAACCTATTCTCCTACCACAAACTGTGCATACTCCTCAACCCATGGTGATAGTTTCACCACCTCCAATGACTCATCCACAAATTCAAACGGAGGCAGTCCCTCAACTTCAGGATGTTTCTTCTGAAGAGGAAGAAGGTGAGCTTGTACAAACGGATCAGGGAGAGGAGTGGGACGATTACGTGATCCCTGATCCCGCTTCTCCAATTCCTGCTCCTGTGGATTCCCCTCCGGCTGATATAGGGGTTTTCACAAGCTAATGGAAAGGGCTTCGTTACGTTTTGAACTTCCTATGCCATCTGTTCAAACGGAGTGTTTCCTATATGATTTTAAGGAGCCGGGTAGGAGGATGATACGTTCCATTCCAATTGTAAATCATGTATGGGAAGAGGGGATAAGGACCATGAAGAATCCAGCTACAGTGGTCCCAGTCCTACCACGGCTAGACAAAAAATATAAAGCTTCTGAGGACAGCCCAGCCTCGTTGACTGGTCAACCAAAGCCAGATTCAGTGATTTCCCAGGCAGCGCAGAGGAAATCTAAGAATCCTTCAGTACCTCTGACCACACCACCGGACAAGGAAGGCAGACGCCTAGACAATGCAGGGAAACGATTTTCCTCTATGGCGAGTCTGGTTATTAGGGCTGCTAATGCATTAGCGATACTTGGCCGATACGACCGCCAATTGTGGTGCGACCTTTCGCCTTACCTTGATCAATTGCCTGATACAGCTAAGTCTGAAGCGAAAAAGATCCTGCATGAAGGAGAGCTAACATCAGCAGAGATTATAGACTGTGCGATGGACATAGCTACGACATCTTTCCGCTCTTTGGCAGGGGCAGCTGTGCTTCGTCGACAAGGTTGGCTCAAAGCAACTTGGTTCCGGCCAGAGGTTCAGAATAAGATCCTGGACCTCCCATTTGACGGGGAAGCTTTGTTTGGGAAGCACATAGATGATGCTCTCCAAGACATTAAAAAAGACACTGAGACGGCTAGGTCATTGGGGACCCTTCAGTATCGGAATGTCCCTTTTCGGGGAGCAAGAGGCAGGGGTTCTCCCTCATATAGAGGATCCTATCAGCAACAGCGATATTCCTCGTATGCTCCCGCATCCCAATCTTACCGGCCTTCTTACAACCAGAGACAACAAGGCCAGACGTCATCTTTCTCCAGATCCAATTATAGGGGAAGACAGAATCGTCAGGGACGAGGCGCCTCTAAGAGGCAGTAGCGGCGACCTGGCTCTTTGCGCTGTGCCCTCCTCCTCCTCGAAGACATCTGTAGGAGGCAGGGTTTCTCTTTACCTTCAAAACTGGCAACGGATTACATCAGACCGTTGGGTCCTAAACATCATTCAGAGTGGCCACACCCTGGAGTTCATTCACCTACCACCATCCAGAGCTCCTCCCGCCTCCTCCATGAAACATCTGCGTCTTCTCCGGCTCGAAGTTCATCAACTGCTGATCAAAGGGGCAGTAGAGCCAGTTCCTTTCTCTCAGAGGAGCAAGGGTTTCTATTCCAGGTTTTTCCTGGTAAGGAAGACATTGGAAAAATGGCGGCCGATTCTCGACCTCAGGGAGCTCAACACTTATCTCACAAAACAATCCTTTCGGATGGTATCTCTCCAGGACATTCTGCGTCTTCTCAACACTGGGGATTTTATGGCCACTCTCGATCTCGAGGATGCGTATTTCCATATACCCATTCATCGGGCACACAGAAGGTTTCTTCGATTTACAGTCGCCAAGAGCCATTTTCAATTCAAGGTGCTTCCATTTGGCCTTCGCTCAGCTCCTAGAGTCTTCTCCAAGGTGCTTGCACCGGTAGCGGCATTTCTCAGGAAACATCATTTCCAAGTCTTTCCCTACCTGGACGACTGGTTGCTAAAGGCCCCTTCCAGGGGGCAGCAGCAGAGGCGGTCGCCTCTTGCACCTGCCTCTTCTCCAATCTGGGCTTGACTCTAAACACCACCAAATCTTATCTTCGCCCTTCCAGGAAGGTTCAGTTTCTGGGAGCGATTTTAAACACATCTCTCAGCAAGGTTTTTCCCTCTCTAGAGCGACAAAGAAATCTAATCTCAATGGGCCACCTAGTGCGAAGAAAAAAGTATCTTTCTGTTCGCCTCTACAAGTCCCTGCTGGGTATGATGTCCTCCTGCATTCCATTGATACCTCACTGCAGATTGCGAATGCGTCCCTGCAGGAGCTTCTGGATTTACAGTGGAAACAAGTGAGCGGATCCTTCAACGACAAGATTCGGATCACTCAGGACATGCGCCAGGCCATTCGATGGTGGACAAAACAAGAGCATTTGTCCCAAGGTCTATCCTTCGTAACCGCTCCAACACCTCAAGTGGTAACTACGGATGCGTCACTGGAGGGCTGGGGCGCAGTTTTGCAGGATCTGCAGGTCAGTGGTCACTGGCTTCCAGAACATCGCCTCCTTCACATCAACCTCTTAGAGTTGACAGCGATTCGTTTAGCTCTTCAAGCTTTTCTTCCAAGGTTGCAGGGTCTGTCGGTACTTGTCCGGACGGACAACACCACAGCCATGCACTACATCAACAAGGAGGGCGGCACCAGGTCTCTGCCATTGTCACAAGAAGCCCAAATAATCTGGGAGTGGGCGATCTGTCAGGGAATTTCTCTGAAAGCAGAACATTTGCCAGGAGTACTGAACGACAAGGCGGACAGACTCAGCAGGCTGAAGTCTGTCACACACGAATGGGAACTGGATCAGACAACGCTGGAGAGGGTTTTTCGCCAGTGGGGCAGACCTTCCATAGACCTGTTTGCCACACCAGAAAACAGGAAATGCCAGTGCTACGCCAGCAAGCT
Source organism: Calotriton arnoldi (assembly GCA_963921515.1). Lineage (NCBI taxonomy): Eukaryota > Metazoa > Chordata > Amphibia > Caudata > Salamandridae > Calotriton > Calotriton arnoldi. The sequence goes on from CAWUFW010000961.1 coordinate 1,221,170, forward strand.
GCACCATCGAGGGTCACTGGGGAATGCGCTTTCGATAGCCTGGTCAGGCGCATTTGTCTACGCCTTTCCCCCATTCCGCTAATTCCCAGAGTACTCAAGAAGATGAAAGTGGAAGGATGCAAGATGATCCTAATAGCTCCTGCCTGGCCGCGGCAGTTTTGGTTCACCGAACTTCACCTTCTCTCCATGGACCATCCTCTTCCACTGCGACCAATTCCTCACCTTCTTACAATGTCTCAGGGTCAGATACTACACCCAGATCCTCGCTCGTTACAGCTCACAGCATGGCTCCTGAAGAGCGGGAATTTCTTCACTTAAATCTTCCAGAGGAGGTTAAAGATGTTCTTTCACAGGCAAGAGCTCCTTCCACGAACAGGACCTACCGCTTAAAATGGAAGCGTTTTAACATATGGTGTCTAAGCAATAATTTGGATCCTTTCTTATCACAACCACACCAGGTCCTTCCGTATTTCCTGGCCTTGGCTAGGGCAGGTTTGGCTCATTCCTCCATTAAGGTGCACTTAGCAGCAATTTCTCGTTTTCGACGCACGTCCTCTGGGCCTTCTCTTTGGTCAAGCAGAATTGTCAAACAGTTTCTTAAGGGCCTCTTCAGGGTGTTTCCGCCAGTGAAGCCTCCACCGCCTTCGTGGCAACTAAATTTGGTTCTTTCTCAACTTATGAGGCATCCGTTCGAACCGATTCATCGGTCAGATCTCAAGTTTCTCTCCTGGAAGGTCGCTCTGTTGTTGGCCCTCACTTCAGCCAGGAGGATAGGAGAATTACAAGCTCTTACAATTCAGGAACCCTTCCTTCAGTTCAAGGGAAATACTGTCATCTTGAGAACTAATCCAAAATTTATTCCTAAAGTACCTTCTTCTTTTCATCTCAACGAACCAGTGATCCTTAAAGCTTTTTTTCCTCAGCCTACTTCACCGGCCGAGAGAGCTCTTCACTCTCTGGATCTACAAAGATGTTTAAAATTTTACTTGGATCGAACTAAGTCCTTCCGCAAATCTTCACAGCTTTTTGTATCATATAGCGCTCCCCGCAAGGGATTTCCCATTTCCAAACAGGGGATATCTCGCTGGGTTGTGAGCGCAATTCGATACTGTCACACAGCAGCGGGCAAACCCCTGGAGGGTGTTGTCCGAGCACATTCGACAAGATCTATGGCATCTTCAGTGGCCTTGTTTGCTGGGGTCCAGATCAAGGACATTTGTAGGGCTGCAACTTGGAGCAGCACTCACACCTTTACAAAGCATTACTGCCTGGAGTCATCACTTCAAGAAGACGCGGCGGTTGGACAGGCAGTCCTGAGGAACCTCTTCCAATGAGTGGTGAGCTTTCCCTTGCTTCCCTCCTTCCTTCTTTTGTCTGCTTTATACACATTTTCTCTTGTTTATAAATGCTCTAACTTATCCATGCCTTTGGCTGGTTTTAAAAGATGTATTTGAAGAATGTTTTTTCAGACAGGTAATGTCTTATGGAAAATGTGTATCCTTACTGCTAGCTACTCTGATTCCAAGCATGGGAATCTATGAAAGCTCAATACTGGAGTAAGAAAACAAGTTACTTACCTGTAACTTTGGTTCTCCAGTATTGGAAGCTTCATAGATTCCCATGCGATCCACCCTCCTCCCCTGGGAAAGCTCAGCCTATCTCTGTGTATGTTGTCACAACGTATACGAAAATCTGAGGAGCTGAGGTTCTTTCACCAGGGTTCTAAGGGGTGAGGCGGCTCTGATTGGCTAATGAGTCTTTTTGGTCTCTTTTACAAAAAGACATGGTCTGACTACAAAATGGGATTAGGCCTAGGCCTGTTTCTCTTTTGTAATGGTTATTTACTACTGTTATATATATATATATATTTACCGAGGCTCCCATCTCGACGACGGGGAATGATTCCAAGCATGGGAATCTATGAAAGCTTCCAATACTGGAGAACCAAAGTTACAGGTAAGTAACTTGTTTTCTTCTCTGCTCCCAGGATGTCCGTGAATAACTTTGTTTGACAAGCTGATAGATACAAATTCAATTGTCCCATAGTTCATTAGCAGGCATTCAAATGTTCATTGGCAGGGATTCAACTGTTTATTTCAGCTGTTTCCACGTGGTCATTCTTTGGCAGGCATTCGACTGTTCTCGTGCTATCATTCTGGCTCTCAGCCACTCGCTGGCATTCATACAAATGGCCTCGAACATAGTCAGCTGGAGTTGCAAAGTTCAGTGAAGCACAAGGCATGCGCGAGGTTCTTCCAGCCAGATGATGCAAGCATTCTCTACTGCGCAGAACCGGGAAAAACGAAGCCATCTTGAAACTGGCCACCAGCCAAAACTACGATAAACACAAAGAAAATGGGAATACACAGAAAATAAGTGTTTTCTGTCCCCCACCCACCAGTACTAATATTTATCCCCTAAAACTGTTACCTAGCGGAAAAGCATCACACTGCAAGCCATTAAAATAAAGCAAAAGCAGCATGTAATGCACAATGTACACTACAGCATAGACATGCACTATTACACTACTTAAATGCGCAAAATAGATAAAACATGCGTTTTACACCATTAATTAATATGTTAATCAAACCTGTTAATGCAGAGCATTTCCCACATGTAATGTGTGTGTTTGGTTAATACACAGCAATCAAAATTAATATATTACTTTGTTATGGGGGGTGATTGGTCTGAACGGAGTACACACAAAATCTTCTGTACTTCGCTCCATCACAGCCCATGTACTCTCTGCCTTCCCTGGCACTTACAGTAGCCAAGAATAGACTTAAATATTGTAGGGGCATATCTGCTGATGCAGATATGCTCACACCTGTGATATAGTGAACCGTGCCTTAGGGCTGGTAGGCCTGCTAGAGGGGTGACTTACCTATACCTTAGGCAGTGCTAGTTGGCATGGCACACAGGCAGTGTGCCATGTTGACTTTGTCGTTTTGTCTGCACCAGACCATGCATGGTGCAGTGGCAGTTTGCATGGCCTAGGGGAGGGATCCCTAGGGGACCCTCTTCGGTCCCTATCCCCTATGTACCCAGTTACCATTTGCTAGGGACTTACAGGGGGCCTGAAGGACCAATTGTGGAACAGTTTTAGGAAAGAAGCCCTGACACAGGGGACCTGCTTGGCAAGGACTCTGTGCACTACAATCAAAACCACATCATTTTTCAGGCAAAAAGTGGGAGGCTAACCATGTCCAAAGAGGCACTTTCTCACAGGTGCGTAACATTATACTCAGCCTATGGTTTCCTGACTCTAAGCCTAGGTAGATATCCAAGAAATCCAGTGAGCCATCCATGGCACAGAGCAGCTGAAACATGCTGTAACTGCACTCTGGGACTCTTTTTCATTTCAACAGAATTGAAATTGGTTGAAAGTCTACTCTAAAAGAGAGCCCTAGAATTATAATTGGTTATTGTTGGACTTTGCCCTTTTTTGCAGGGTCATCCCAGAACTTTTTGCCTTCCTCCTGTATTTTTTCTGACCTGTTGGTGGTGGTTTTATGACTCTGGGCACTTTACCACTGCTGATCAGTGCTAAAGTGCATGTGCTCTCTCTTGTAAACTTGGTAGATTGGTCTACACCAGTTTGGTATATTTAATGTTCGAGGCATGTGAGCTGCAGAGCTCACACTGTGCATTAGATCGCCATCTGGTGTTGGGCTCGGATGCTTGCACTTTGTTGTTGTCTTCGAAGAAGTCTTTGTAGTCATGTGATAGGTGACTCCTCCTTTGGACAATAGTGCGCATGGGCATCGACTCCATCCTCAGATTGTTTTTCCGCCATCGGGTTCGGATGCAACTTCGACACTCCGGTTCGAAACTTGTTTTTTTGCAACGTTTTTCACTTTTCAACACCTGATATCGACATCTCGACGTCCCTTCCTCGATCTCCTTTCCAGCCGTCGACGCGGGCCGTTGGGCCCATCGGCGCCGTAAGGCCTACTGCCCATGGAAAGGACGCCATTCCGAAAATGCCCCCAGTGTGGAGCAAAGTTTCCTCACAGTGACCACCACCAGGTCTGTAATCGGTGCCTCTCCCCAGACCATAACGAGGCCACTTGTCCGGCCTGCGCCTCCTTCCGCTCCAAAAGACCATCCGCGATCGTCGAGCCCGAAGGCACATCATGGCGCAGAGGTCCGCTCCGGAACCCGTCAACATCTTCGATGAGGGTCCCGATGTTCCGGAAGAAGACTCCGAAGACCTCGCTATCATCTCCGAGGCAGAGGACTCCGACGGTTCCATCCCTCCAGGGCAGCGTGTGAGTACTACTGCCCCTGCCCCAACCCTCCCTGCAAAATCGAAGGCACCGGTCAGCACTTCGCCTACGGGCCCCAGTCGAGACCGTAAACGTGCTTCGGACGCCCCGCCTCCGGGCTCGGCACCGAAGAAGAAAACAAAGCCTTCTAGTTCCTCGGCACCGACCAAACCACATGTGCCCGTTACACCGGCACCTTCGGCGCCGAAACAAAAAGACCCCCCGGCGCCGAAATTCAGTTCGGTCCCCAAATCCGCCTCCAAGCACGCGGATCCCTCGGCACCGAAACCAAAGCTACTCGACACACCCCCTAAACTAAAGCCGGTCCAGTCTGTAGCTAAGCCGAAAGGACGCCTCGACGCCTTCTAAAGCAAAGGAACATTTAAAGAAGCCATCACCGCGTTCGGAACCGAACAAGTCGGCGCCGAAAACTAATATTCAAGGGGAGGAACTGTTTACACCGGATCCCATCGATCCTAATCAACACAAGCTTTATATCAATCCTAAAACAGGACACATTTCCTCTGTGCCACGTCACAAGCCTGTCCCTCCAAAGAAGAAGGACTCTTCCACTTCCCCTATGCCTCCTTCTTCCCCTATACCTCTCTCTAACACCCCTCCTCTCCACATCCCTGTCACACCTCCTCAACCTGCGGATTCTCCCCCACATGAGTATGAGGACAACATGGGGTACGGGGATGACCCTCATAATTTATTTCTGGACCCAGATAATCCACCACAGGATGACTGGGGTTACAATGACCCCACAGACCCTACAGACCTCCCCAGCCCTCCACCTTATCCCACAAAACCATCTCCACCAGATGATCACATAGGTTTTGGGCAACTCATACATAGGGCGGCCGTTTTTCATGGGGTGCATATTCACACCGACCAACCAGAAGAAGACTTTCTTCTAGACACCTTTGAACGGTCTCAAAAAACTGTTCAAACTTTGCCTGTGATCAAAGGTGTCATTAAACACGCACCTGAAATTTTTAACGACCCAGTCAGAGCCAGGATCCTTAATCCTAGAGTGGATAAAAAGTATAGACCTGCCCCCGATGACCCCACCTACATCAAAGGTCAGCTCCCCCTTGACTCACTGGTCGTTTCTAATGCCAGAAAACGCGCCAATTCCCAAACTTCAGGGGATGCTCCGCCCCCTGATAAAGAATCCAAATTGTTGGATTCCTCTGGCAAATGCGTAGCTGCGCAAGCCACCAACATCTGGCGCATCGCTAACACCCAAGCTCTACTAGCTAGGTACGACAGGGCACACTACGATCAGCTAGAAACCCTCCTCCAACATCTACCTGATCAATACAAAACACAAGCCACTGACCTCATTCAGGAAGGCAAACTTATTTCAAATGCCTCCATTAAGTGCGCCTTAGACGCAGCCGACACCGCCGCTAGGTCAGTTAACACTAGCGTGCTTATCAGACGACACGCCTGGCTTCGCATTTCAGGTTTTAAGCCAGAAGTCCAGACTACCATACTGAACCAGCCATTTAACCAAAACCAACTATTTGGTCCCGCTGTCGACACAGCACTAGAAAAGATGAAGAAGGATACTGACACTGCCAAATCAATGGGAGCATTGCAGTCCCCGCAGCAACGTGGCTCCTTTCGCCGCTCCTTTTACAAAGGGGGCTCCAGGAACACCACCGCAGACAGTTCCTCTTCCTAACGAACAAACACCCAAACCTCTCCCAATAGAGGATACTTTAGGGGTGGTTACAGAGGCAACAACTCTAAGGGCAGAGGTCGAGGTAATAATAACAACACCCGTACCTCCACCACTCCCAAACAGTGACTTTCCTCCACTTCCCCCGACCACAACACCCCTGTCGGGGGAAGGCTATCACAGTTCCTGCCTGTCTGGAACTCCATTACAACAGACAGGTGGGTGAGACAGATTATCCAACATGGCTACTGCCTGGAACTAACAACTACCCCCCCACCATACCACCCAGGCAGCGTCCAATGTCCACAGACCATCTTACACTTTTACAACAAGAGGTACTTTCCCTGCTTCAAAAGCACGCCATAGAGCCAGTGCCTCTGCTACAGCAGGGCACAGGGGTTTACTCCCTGTACTTCCTCATTCCCAAAAAGGACGGCACTCTCAGGCCTATTTTAGACCTCAGACCTCTCAATCAATACATACACTCAGATCATTTTCACATGATCACTCTCCAACAAGTGCTTCCCTTACTACAACAACAAGACTTCCTTGCCACATTAGACCTCAAGGACGCCTACTTCCACATTCCCATACATCCTGCTCACAGGAAGTATCTAAGGTTCGTTCTCAATGGGCAGCACTACCAGTTCACAGTACTCCCATTCGGAGTCACCACTGCTCCAAGAGTGTTTACCAAATGCCTTGCAGTAGTAGCAGCGCATCTACGAAGACAACAAATACATGTCTTCCCATACCTGGACGACTGGCTTATCAAAGCCAAATCATTCAACCAGTGTGTCCAACACACCCACCGAACGATACAAACATTACACAACCTGGGGTTCACAATAAACTATACCAAGTCCCACCTTCAGCCCTCCCATGTCCTTCAATATCTGGGAGCCACAATAAACACTTCCACTGCTCTAGCTTACCCCAGCCCAGCCAGGATAGCCAGTATACAAACCCTTGTCCACAGGTTTCAAATGCAACACTCTCTTCCAGCCAGAGTGTTTATGCAGCTAATCGGCATGATGGCATCCTGCATTTTTATCGCCCCTCATGCAAAACTTCAAATGCGTCCTCTACAAGAGTGCCTAGCGCGCCAATGGAACCAGGCTCATGGACATCTTACAGATCTGGTATTGGTGGACAGCCGTACACATCGCTCTCTGCAGTGGTGGAACACCAACAATTTGTCCAAGGGGCGGCCGTTCCTAGAGCCGGTTCCACAAGTAGTACTAACCACGGACGCATCCCTCACAGGATGGGGAGCACACCTGTTACATCATACAACACAAGGCAAGTGGACCACTCAGCAGAAGCTGCTCCACATCAACCACCTAGAGTTACTAGCTATATTCCTAGCTCTCAAGTCCTTTCAACTCCACGTACAAAACAAAGCTGTCCTGATCCGAACAGACAACATCACAGCTATGTACTATATACAAAAACAGGGGGGGACACACTCTCCACAACTGTCCCAACTAGCACAGGACATTTGGAGGTGGGCCATTCCACAAAGCATATACCTTCTAGCAGAACACCTACCAGGGGTTCACAATCAGATTGCAGATCTGTTAAGTCGACAGACACAACAGATTCACGAGTGGGAACTACATCCACAAGTTCTTCTACCTTTCTTCCAGATGTGGGGCCAGCCAGACTTAGATCTGTTCGCCACACACCAAAACGCCAAATGCCCAACCTTCGCCGCCAGGTTTCCACACCTGCAGTCCAAGGGCAATGCGATATGGATGAACTGGTCCGGCAGATTTGTGTACGCTTTTCCACCGCTCCCACTCATCCCACTTGTAGTACGCAAGCTTCGACAACAGTCTCTAAAAATGATACTAGTAGCCCCTACATGGGCACGTCAACCGTGGTTCACCACACTACTGGAGCTATCAGTAGTCCCATACCAAAGACTACACCTCTCCCCAACAATGCTAACGCAGAGCCATGGAGAGATAATGCACCCAGATCCATCTCAGCTGAACCTTGCAATTTGGCTCCTGAAGTCCTAGAATTCGGTTACCTTAACCTACCCCCAGACTGCATGGACGTTATAAAAGAAGCTAGACGCCCAACTACCAGAGCCTGCTATGCAGCTAAATGGAAAAGATTCGCTATTTACTGCACTAATAATAACATCCAACCATTACAAGCCTCTACGCAAAACATCATTTGCTATTTGCTACATTTGCAAAGATGTAATCTTGCATACTCATCCATACGTCTGCACCTCGCAGCCCTTGCTGCTTACTTACAAAACAGACAACACTTATCACTCTTCAAAGTCCCCGCCATTAAAGCCTTTATGGAAGGCCTTAAGCGGATCATACCTCCCAGATTACCACCTTCCCCAGCGTGGAATCTTAATATAGTACTTACCAGGCTCATGGGTCCACCTTTCGAACCCTTACATAAATGTGAACTTCAATTCCTTACATGGAAAGTTGCGTTTCTAATTGCAATCACTTCTCTCAGGAGAGTCAGTGAGCTACAAGCTCTAACTATACAAGAGCCTTTCTTACAAATACATCATAAAAGGTAGTTCTCAGAACAAACCCAAAATTCCTTCCCAAAGTCATTTCGCCTTTCCACCTTAACCAATCAGTAGAACTACCTGTGTTCTTCCAAAACCCAGATTCCGTGGCAGAAAGAGCTCTCCACACCCTAGATGTCAAAAGAGCCCTTATGTATTACATTGACAGAACCAAATCCTTTCGCAAAACCAAACAATTGTTTGTAGCTTTCTCTCCACCACACAAAGGTAATCCCATCTCAAAAGCCGGGGTTGCAAGGTGGATTGTTAAATGTATCCAAATCTGCTACCAAAAAGCCAAACGCACATTATCAGTTCCCCCTAGAGCGCACTCAACACGCAAACTAGGGGCCTCCATGGCATTCTTAGGGAACATTCCCCTAGAAGACATATGTAAGGCAGCCACATGGTCTACAACACACACCTTCACTAAACACTATTGTGTTGATGTGCAAGCCAAGCAACAAGCTTCCGTGGGCCAAGCTGTCCTTAAAACCCTTTTTCAAACTACTGCAACACATACAGGTGACCACCGCTAGGGAGATACTGCTGTACAGTCTATGCACAGTGTGAGCTCTGCAGCTCACATGCCTCGAACGGAAAATGCTACTTACCAGTATGCATCTGTTCTTGGCATGTAGAGCTGCAGATCCTCACTGCCCACCCACCTCCCCGGGACCTGTATGTGCTCCAGTCCTATCTTAATTAGATACACACACATGGACATCTCTTTCCTTTTCTACTAACTCCATCACTCCCCAATATGGCGAAAAACAATCTGAGGATGGAGTCGATGCCCATGCGCACTATTGTCCAAAGGAGGAGTCACCTATCACATGACTACAAAGACTTCTTCGAAGACAACAACAAAGTGCAAGCATCCGAGCCCAACACCAGATGGCGATCTAATGCACAGTGTGAGGATCTGCAGCTCTACATGCCAAGAACAGATGCATACTGGTAAGTAGCATTTTCCTTACCTGTAAGTCCCTTGTACAGTGGTATCCCATAAACCCAGGGCCTGTAAATTAAATGCTACTGGTGCGCTTGCAGCGCTGCTTGCGCTACCCACCGAAGTAGCCTTTCAAACCTGTCTCAGGCCTCTGCAGGGCCTGCGCACGCAGTTTACTTCCGCCATAACGTGGCATGTAAAGTGGTTGCCACGTCTGAAACTCCCCTTTTACTACATATGTCACCCCTAAAGTAGGCTCTAGCTAGCCCTATGGGCTGGGTGCTGTGTGAGTAAAAGGTAGGACATGTGCCTTAACTGTGTGGCATGTCCTGGTAGTGACAAACAGCCTATTTGGTTTCTCACTGCTGAGAGGCTGCCCTCTCATAGGGATGCATTGGGGATTCCCCGATATGTGCTTCAGTGGTAATTTCTGATCTGAGAGGGGGCGCGTGACCATGTTTGGTATGTTTGGAATAGTAGTGATAAATCCTGCTTATTGGTGAAAGCAGATTTATTATTACTATTTTAGAAATGCCACTTTTAGAAGTGGGCATTTCTGTGTGCTTATGTGTCTTTGTGCCCTGCGTGGATGTGTATTGACCGTCTGGTTCTGACTGACAGGTGACAGGGGATGTGCATTCACTCCAACCAGTCACAAGGGGGTTGAGGTGTGCCCTGCCTTTCCTGGGTGACTCAGCACTAGGCTGAATAGACCTTGGCTAAATTTAGAGTAGCGGGAGGAGTTTTCCCTTGCACCTGAATAGGCCTGGCCTGCATTTGGAGTGGTGGGAGGAGTTGCACCTGAATAGGGCTGTGCCTGCCTTTCACAATGCTGGCTCCACCCCCCTGTAGTGTGTCGTGGGCCTGGGCTTACAATGTGAATGGGGGTGTTGTGCACTTCAATATAGTGTTTGAAGCTCCCCCAGAACAAAGACTTTGGCACTATAAGTATACGGGCTGTGACCCCATGAAAGGAGGAGACACTGCGTGAACTGCTGTGTGCCAGGAGGAACAGCCGTTTGGGACTAACCTACTACCTGCTGGGTGGTTGAAGGGACTGCCCTCTGCTAAGAAGCCCTGCATGCTGGCTTGCCTGTCTTCTTATAGCACATGGTAAGCGCTTACAACTCAGTGGCCCAAGGAGTGGGCTCACTCTGTGCTGAAACTGGGGGAGGAGCGCTGTTTGTCCTTTCCTCGGATTTGGAATAATGGAAGGGAAGAGCTGGTAACAGAGGAAGCGCTCTTCCTCTCCCGCATAGCCGGTGTGTGTGCAGCGAATTCGGAAGCTGCCAAACCTGGTAGCAGTGGAAGTCCAGGGCGGGAGCCTACCCCACGTTATTGTGTCGGAAGGAGGGCTGCTCCCTGCTTGTTCTTGCACCCAGTGCTAAAAGGACGGTGCGCTTCTTGCCCTGCCACACTGGCTTCGCGAGGTCACGCCAAGGCACCGATTGACCTCACCGGACTGTAGGAGCCAGCCCATTCCGTGAAGTGGTTACACTACAGTGCCCCTGGAGCACCAGCAGGGACCTACTGGAGTGCTTCCATCCTGGCATGCACTCAGTGGTCCCCCCGGGGGGGTGAGGCGGGGGGGGGGCAGGGTGAGAAGGGAGTACTGAGATTCCCCTGCTGAGCTGTTTTTGTTGAGTTGCCGGCCGGACTGCATCCGCCCTCATTGTGCTTTGTGCGGCTGGCCTGGGCCTACTGCATTCCTGTCCGCGCTTGGGGCTGATTTGGAAGCCTCGTGCTAGGGGTCAAGTGACTTGCCGCATTCCCTGTTGTAGACGGGCACGTGGCCTAGAAGCCTACGGGAAGGACACAAGGACACCAGGTACCCTCAAAGGAGCGCAGGTGCCGCACTTACTGTTGTTCTCACCTATGGTAGTGTCTACACTGGTAATGTGGATGTGTTGTGCCCTGATGTAATTTTGCATATTGCAGGGATATTCACAGTGATGGTGATTTTCTAATGTGTGCACTCTACAAGTGTTTACTATAGTGCACTGCTGATGATGTTTATGCATAGTGTTTTATGCTAGGTGCAATCCTACCAGTAGTTACTGGTTATCCTAACTGGGATATTTATGACCATTGCCTAGTGGCAAAGTGGTGTTATGATTTATGTGATGTCATGCCAATGGCCCAATTGGCCAAGTGATTTATGTGATTGTGATCTAATGTGTTTTTTATGACTACTACAAGGATATTTTTATATAACTTTGTGTGGAGTCTCTTTTGTGGTGTGCCTAGGGGGTCACTGTTGTGTGAGTGTGTTGCACAAACGCTTTACACATTGCCTCTGGGATAAGCTTGACTGCTCTGTCAAGCTACCAAGGGGGTGAGCAGGGGTTATCTTCAATGTGTAACTCCCTTACCCTTACTAGAGTGGTGGGGTCTGCCTGGCTTAGGTGCATACCCTAGCCAACCAGAAACCCCATTTCTAACAGTTACGAATGTATTTTAACAGTGTAAAAAAATTGTCCACCGTTGTTTGATACATTGATGTGCATTTGTCAGTGGGATGGTACTAGTAAGCTTGCCTGATGTTGTGTGCCCTACTAAGCCACATCACAATTAATTTTCTTTCATGATAGGTATGCTGATGTAATTGTCCATCGTTTGCTGGCAGCAGCAATTGGAGCAGATTGCACATACCCCGATCTCACAGACAAAAGTAAACTGGCAGACATCTGTAAAAATATTAACTTCCGACACAAAATGGCTCAATATTCACAGAGGTCATCAGTGGCATTCCACACACAGGTAAAATATTGTTCCGGAATGGCAAATTTCTGTTATTGAAAGCGATGCAGTTGTGTAGTGTATTTACAGGTTCATGCACAACTCTGATCTGTTGCACAGCAGAAAGTTGGTTTAGTGGTTTTTATTTTTATTTTTTAGTTACCTATTTTCAAACCGTAAATGTAATTTTTTTATCACATTGATCGTTGTTACATATGTCAGTCAGTTCTGGAAACCTTTTTTTGAGTTTTCATTTAATTTGTGAAAAGCGTATATACTCAGCAAAACCGTAAGGTTCTTTTACAGAAGCAGCAGAATCTTGCAAACACGAGACATACAACTAGCGATGGTAAATGGAAATTGGAAGTAAATAGCCAAAATTCTTCCTTCAATAGCTTGATTTTTCAGGTCCTCTTTGAAGGGGAGGAGATTTTTCAAGAGTATTTAAGTTTTCCAAGGTTTTCCTACAACAAAGGAGAGTGATTACAATCGAATACATCAAGCACTCAAGGTAGGTTATCGCTGAAGTGAAGTCATTTTGATGAAAGGTAACAGTGAAACGTGCTTCTTGTGTAGGAACGACAACAGTATTTTCATACTAAGTTACAGGACCTTTTGTTAAGGACACAACTTATAATATTATGCTTTACCTTCTTTACTGACAAAACTCACGAGCAAGAGACTTGTCACACCAACTTGTTGGTTGTTCCTAGGCATACTCACAATTTGTAACCATTAAGACATCCGAGGGGTCAACAGTATGTCTTATTCCCATTTCTATGTATGCATCTCTCATTCTGTGACTGATCTTCCCTCCAGTATATTCAAGTTATATCTCATGAAAATTTATTATTTTTTGTAACTGCACAGTGTACCCTTCTCTTGAATATAATTTAGAGTTTCCAGTGTGGAGGATTGATGTTCTGTGTTTAAGTCACTGTTACTCTCGTTTAAACCTTCTCATTTTATCTTGAAATCCAACTGATCAGCGAGCTTAAAAGAGACCTTCAGCATCCAAATGCTGAACTAACCTGAAGCTTTCCAGATGTTCTCCAATATTTGCCAGCTTTAGAATCTTAAGAGGCAATTGCCATTTTGGCTGAATGCACCCAAAATTCTGTGACATTTACTTTGGCTGTGCCAATGACCTAGTCTATGTTGCCAGTGTTAAAAATCAAACACAACAAGTTGGTGTGAGAAATGGGGTTGTTGGTTGACTGGGGTGTGAACCCTGATCAAGCAACAGCCATAATCCCTTACAGGGTGAAACACCAAAAGTCACTAAATTAACCTGTGCTGAACCCTGGGTAGCTTGGCACACGAGCAGTCAGGCTTAACTTCGAGGCAATGTGTAAAGGATTTATGCAGCACACAAACAGTAATAAAGTGAAAACACAACACAAGAAAAATCCCAAACCAATTTAGAAAAATAGATTATATTTTAATAAATTATGCGACACCAAAACAACAAAAATCCAATGAGTAAAACTGGATATATTGATTTTTAAAGAATGAAGTGAAAATAGCGCCAACAAGTGATATCTAGTCGCACTGGACCGGGACAAAGTCAAAAGTTGAGGCTAACCGCAGCTAGAGGGACCAGGCTTGGGCCGATGAGCAAAAGTACCTTAGTCCGGGTTGCTTCGACGTCGAGGATCCTCTCTGATGCGGATCGCAGATAAGACGATGTGCCAGTGTCAATCCACGTGGTGATGTGCTGGTCCTGGTCGTGCAGTAGCTGCAATGCATTGGCTCCGCAGAGTTTCAGCATCTGCGTCGAGGCCGTTGTGGACGGGGATGCAAGGACCTTGCTTTTTTAGTAGAGCGTCGCACAGTGGTGGTACCAAAGGAGATTTGACGTCTCCGAGCCACGCAATAGCAGCAAATCACCAGTTCTGATCCACGCAACAGGGGCAATGCACCAGTTCCGATCCGCACAGCGGCGGCAATGCATCGGTGCTGATCCATGCAGTGATGTCAATGCACCGGTTCTGTTCTCCGCAGCGGCGATGTGTTGGTTCTGCGGGAGCACGCACTTTAGACCCACTTGTAAGGGTCCAGGACTGGAGTATCATCACTTGGCAAGGCAGACTCATAAATGTCAGAGTCTAGGTGAAAAAGCAGGATAGTTGGAAGTCTTTTATGTCCCTTAGACTTCATATCAGTAGGCTATCCAACTAGCCCTTGGAGTCACTCTGGGGACAAGTGATGCAGGTCCGGACCACCTCACCCAGGTAAGGATGGCAGCAGGCCAGCACAGCAAGACAGCAGTTCTTCCAGAGAAGCAGTCCAGCAGAATGGCAGTCCCTCAGCAGCACAGCAGTCCTTCCTCCTGGTAGAGTATACACAGGTCCAGAAGTGTACTCAAGTGGTAGGGTCTGAGGTCCAGTTCTTATACCCAGTGGTGCCTTTAAAGTGGGGGAGATTTCAGAGAAGGGCCTTTGAAGTGCACAGTGGTTCTTCCTTCTTGCCCTGGTTCCAGACTCACTACAGGGGGGTATGCAGTCCTTTGTGTGGGGACAGGGGAAAGCATATTCAGGTGTAAGTGTGAGGATGTGTGCAGCTCCTCCCTCCCATTGTGTGTGGCTGTCTAGGGGGAATACACAAAGCCCAGCTGTCACCTTCCCCAGACGTGTATCAGAGACAGGCTGCAGGCACACAGGGCTGTGGGCAGAAAAATGCAAACTTTCTAAAAGTGGCATTTGGAAAATTGAAATGATAAATTTGACTGCATTAAAGAGGATTTATCATTACAATTCCATAGGTACTAAACATGGCAGATCCACCCCCTCCCAATTAGGGATTACAGCTTATTAGATGTAATAAGGAATCCCCAATGTTATCCTATAGGAGGGGTAGGCCTCACAGTAGTGAAAAACGAATTTGGGAGTTTTTCACTTCCAGGACATGTACACATCCTACCTTTTAATTTCACAGCACCCAGCTCTATGGGCTACCTAGGGCCTACCTTAGGGATGACTTATATGTAATAAAAGGGGAGTTTAAGGCTTGGCAAGGGGTTTTTAAATGCCAAGTCGATATGGCAGTGGGCACTGAATCCAGGCTGCAATGGCAGGCCTGGGACTAGTGTTAGAGTGCTATTTAAGTTGGTGGCACAATGAGTACTTCTGGCCCACTTGTAGCATTTAATTTACAGGCCCTGGGTACATGGTATACCACTCTACAAGGGACTTGCATGTAAATTAAATATGCCAATTGGTTATATGCCAATCAAACCATGTTTAGGGGAGTGAGCACAAGCACTTTAGCACTAGTTAGCAGTGGTAAAGTGCACAGAGTCCTACGGCCAACAAAACAAATTCAGCAAAATTGGAGGCAAGCAGGCAAAACATTTGGGGGAAGACCACCCTAAGGCTGACAGGTCTAACAGTTGGGGAGCCTAAAGACCAACTAATATGTAATGCAAAATGGCAAGCAGCACAGCAAAAAGTTAAAGACAATTGTCATTTCAGCTGATCAGGGTTCTCACTAGAAAATGGTCAGTTGAAACATAGAACTAAAATTAATTAAAAATTAGACCAGTATATAGATGCTTTTTCTCGATACAAATCAATAGAACTGAATCGAGTCACAGAAAGTTGTTACTCACTGAAACGTATCTAATGATCAGGTGGTAGAATCTTCTACTCAAGGAAGTACTGCAAGTCC
This sequence comes from Calotriton arnoldi, assembly GCA_963921515.1. Lineage (NCBI taxonomy): Eukaryota > Metazoa > Chordata > Amphibia > Caudata > Salamandridae > Calotriton > Calotriton arnoldi. The sequence continues at coordinate 1,237,036 of CAWUFW010000961.1, forward strand.
TTGAGGAGAAGATACTCATAGATACAAATCTAGGCTCATTATTTTCCCAAAATCCCGCTCCCACTTGCCAGGTTTGAAAGAGAAGTTGTGCTGCCAGAAAATGTGAAAAGGTACAATGCTGAGCCTTATGGCTTGCGGGCCTAGTAAAGCCATGAAAATTAGTAAGAATACTCTGTGCCACAGGAAGCTTAAACGGTTATAAAACAAAATCCATATTTCAATCCATAGTTGATACATTCATAGTTATGCATGTAGTTGTTCACACTGTACACAGTGTATTGCAGTAGGTTTATGAACACGATACAGGTAGGATTTAATTCCCCCACCCCCCTGCCATATATTCCCAGGAGGCAAAATTTAAGTTTACAACAGTTCTATAGACTGCAATCTCACTATTTCTTTATTAATTTCATTGTAATCGCTTTCTTCACCATCCTGAGAAATAGCAAGCTAAAAGTATTCACAGTGCATTTATTTTTTAAAGAGCATTGGATGATGCATGATACAAGTCTGATAGCAATATATATAGTTGATAACCACAATTAGAACTATACTAATAATGGATTCAAATATCTTAATAATCTGAGGGCCAAAAATGTCCCGCAACCACATTCAGATGCCACTGGGTCTTAGATATGGGTCACATTGTATCTCATGTAATTTATTTTCATCTCTTTCTCAACCAAAATTAATTCCGTACTTGGGCATTAAAGCAGAGAAGAACCTAGGGGTAGTGGAAACAGCCTGCCTACCCCTCTTGATCTAAGGGATTGTGAGAAAGTGCCTCTTTTTGCCTGGTTAACCCCCACTTTTTGCCTGGTTTTGACGTGGTTTCAATTGTAGTGCACAGGGTCCCTGCCAACCAGGTCCCCTGTGCCAGTGCTTCTTCCCTAAAAACTTATGCACAATTGGTACTTCTGCCCCCTTTAATTCCCTAGTAAGTGCTACCCTGGGTACCTAGGGCCTGGGAGCTGAAGAGGGTCCCCTGGGACGCCCTCACTGGGACCATGCCACCTGCAGCTTGCATGCCCCTGTGAGGGAGAACAAAACAAAGTCGACATGGCACTCTGCCTGGGTGCCATGCCAGCCAGCACTGCCTGAAGGTATAGGTAAGTGACCTCTCTAGAAACCTTACAGCCCTACGGCAGGGAGCACTATACCACAGGTGAGGGAAGATCTGTATGAGCAGATATGCCCCTACAATATGAGGGTCTATTCCTTAATATTGCATGTGCCAGGGAAGCCATGGAGAGTGCATGGGCTGGAAACTAGACAACTCGAGTTCCACAGCACCATGATGGCATCACTGAACCAAGGAGTGTTTATTACCAAACTATTCCTTTCAATAAATCCACTCTAATGCCGGTGTGAGATTTATTGTACCATGTACTCAGAGGAAACCTCAGAGGTGCCCCCTGAAAACCTATCAACCCTGGCGTGGTCTTTGACCTGCTGTAGGCAGCCCGACATGTTTCTGGACTCCTGGGTGGAGAGCCCCTGCTCTCTGGGACCAGAAGCAATGCACACCTCCTCCCCCAGGATGGGCCAGTGTTCGAAGGGGGAAGCTTCAAAGGCCTGCCGCCTTTGTAATGCGATCCCCAGCCTCTGCTGCTAGCAGCAGATGCCAGCCCCCAGTTTACACCCCCACTTTAGGTAGGAAAACCTAGAATAATAGGAGGTGTGCCCACCTCTGCCAACTCCACCCCTAAGGTGGGGGAGGGGAGGTGAAGCACATCTTTCAGTCTCCATCATCTTGAAGATTGGGAGACCCCTCCAATCAGAGCTAGGTCTATGTCCCCTCCCACAGGAGGGTGGCATAATAGAGGGTGTAGTCACCCCAGGTAAGGTGCCCATTGGCCCTACCTGCTGCTCCCTTAAAACGCCCCTAAATTTTGTATTTAGGTGGCTCCCCCAGACCTAGAAACTAGATCTGCGACGACCTAAGAAGAAAGAAGACGTCCATGCAGAGAAGACTGAGGACGAATACTGCCTTGGCCCCAGCCCTACCTGCCTGTCTCCAGCTTCTGCGAACCTGCAACCTGTCTTGCAGCCAGCGACCTCTGAAACCCTGCGAGGACTGCTGCCTTCGAAAAAGACTCCAGTCTAACATGGACAGCGGTCCTGTCCAGAAGAAACCCAACTCCAAGGGCTCCGGATCCAGCTGGAACCGTGATCCCTGGCCACTCTGCACCCAAACGCCCACGGCTGAGTGGCTCACCTGTGCAGTGAAGTCTCCTCCGCGATCCTGTGTCCAGTGTTCGCTGACCTCTCCTGATCTCCACGGCGGCGCCTGCAGTGTGAATCCAGAGGATATCCCCCCCCCTCCCCTCCCCCCCCACCCTGACCGCGACCGGCTCCGGTAAGTAGACTCCGGCGTCGAAAGGCAGCCCTGCTCCCGAAGCCCCTGGGCCTTGGTGAGCTCAACCGACGGTGCCTCTATGACTCCCTACATCTCTACATACCTATGCTGTCATTGGTCTCCCTCCTGCAACCTCCGGTTCCACGCCTGCAGCCTGTTTGCCAAAAGAAGAATCCCCATTGAAAAGCATTGGGCGCCCACATCAAAATTGCATCCTGCACCCGGCCCCCCGGTGCCGTTAGTTGTGTATGTTTGGTGCTGCTTTGTGACCCCCTCTGTGCTTAACCTAACCCCCAAAGCTTGGCTCCTGTAACCGATCTACTTACCTGCAAGCAGTGTAGCTCCGAGCGCCCCGATTCTCCATTGAAAAGCATTAGGCCGAACTCCGATTTTGACCTCTGCACCCGGCCGCCTCAGTGCCGCTGGGGGTGCAGTTTTGGTACTCACCTGCCCCTTGCTGACTTTTGGTCCCACAGAGTGGAATTGTAAGTGCATTACTTACCTGGTTAACCGCGATATTGTTTTACCCCATAGGATAACATTGAACTGTTCTGAAAAGTTTCCAAGTGTCGATTTTTCAAAGTGAAAAGTATTTTTATTTAAAAACGTACCTACCTTATTGCGAAGATCTTGGTCTTAAAATAAAATATAAACAAAGTATATTTTTCTAAAATTGGTCTGGATCTCCTTCTTGAGTCATGTGTCCATTATTGGTCAATGTTGTGCAGTAAATGTCTTACACTCCTCTGTGTTAGGCCTAAGGCTGTTCGCCCACACTACCACTAATAGAGCGCTTTGGGTTTCACATTGAGCCCTGCACACTTTTGGGGGAACCCCTAGAGACTGTGCACTTTATAACCATCTAGTGACAATACTTTATACAGAGCCAGCTTCCTACAGGGATGATCATCAAATGATCTTGTGGGTGGAATGATGTACGCTGAATAACAAGTCTAAGTCCAGTTTCAGGGCAGCCAGAGGGAGGCTTGCAACTCACAAATTAAATATGCATGAACTTCTAGCGGGTGGTGTGGGAAGCTGGCTCTGTATATACTATACCAAAGGGAGGTATAGTGTGCACAGAGTCCAGTGGAACCCCAAAGGTAGGCAGAGGTAAAGTTGAATAGCACCTCACTCTCTATTTGTAGTATTGTGGTCGAGCAGTAAGGCAGTATCAGAGAACAGTGTTAAGCATTTGTTGTACCCACTCAGTCAGCAAATGAATTCACACACTCAAAGACTGAACTTCAGACCAATTGTTTTTGTATAAAAATATTCTTTTAGTTATTTTATTTCTAGAACCAAGCAAGCCTGGCACAAGTAAGCAATAAATACTTTACAGTAGTAATGCAGTTTGTAAACAGTTTGAATTGAAATTGTATATGCACTTTGTTTTGACTTACAGTATGGTTTCAGAGAAATGCAATACTTTGTAAATACAGTACATAGACTTAAATGGGCTTTTCAGTAAAATTACAGGTAAGTTACTTTTGAGATTACTTTTCTTACTCAGAGTAGTATACCTGGATACTACTCTGGGCCATTTCCTGTAAACAGGTAAGTAAAATCTTTTTTGTTACTTAGTACAATTTTAAAGAACTTCTTTAGGTATTCAAACTCCACACTTAGAAACTTTTCCAAGAAAAACAGTCAATGTTATCCTATGGAGGAAAATAGTGTTATCGGTTTTGAGGTAAGTATTTGGTAGTGGGAGTTGAGGTTCTGGGGTAGACTCAGGGGTCCCCCAGGGTCAAGGATGCACTCTAGTCACACCCTCAGCGGCACTAGGGAGGCCGGGTGCAGAGTGCTGAGGCCCAATGTTATCCAATGGGGGAAAGGGGGCCTCCGGTTGGTGGCTGCTGGCGAGCAGGCCACTTGGTTGTGGGAGCCAAGCTCCTGGTGTTAGGCTCAGGGCAAAAGGGGATCCTGATTAGCACAAATAAGTGCACACGCAGGGGCGGCTGGGTGCAGGGTGCTGTTTTGGCGTCGGGTGCCCTGTTGTTTTCAATGGGGATTTTCGGTTTTGGTTTTCAGCTGCAGGCTCGGACCAGGAAGACTTCCCGGAGGAACCAACAGCTGGGCAGGTACGTTGGAGGGCTCGGGGACGTAGGTGCACCTCGGGTTCTCTTCTCCAGGGCGCAGGGTGGCTGGATGCAGGGGTGTCTTGAGGTCGGATTTCACCTTACCGGGCCACTCGCGGTTGGGGGGGGTCTCCGTGCAGAGGCTGCAGGCGACGGGGAGTCCTGGAGGGGTCAACCCACGGTGGACTCGGACTCTGGAGCGCGGGAGACCTCGCTGGGACCGGTGGGCCACTCGAACTGGGGCCATAGGCGACGGGTGCAGTGGTGGTTCCAGGCGTCGGGTTTCTTTTTCCTCAGCAGGCTCAGAGTCTTTCTTTGGTGTTTCTTCTGAACAGAGCTGCTGTTAATAGGAGATCCGTTCTTTGTTGAAGGCAGTCAGTCCTTCCAGGGGTTCTGGAGGTCGCTGGCTGCAGGACAAGACGATTTTTGGCGCAGGATCTCTGGAAACTGCAGACGGGCCGGTAGGGCTGGGGCCAAGTCAGTTGTTCTCTGCAGTCTCCTCTGCTGGGCGTCTTCTTTCGTCCTTTTTCTTCTTAGGTTGCGGGAATCTGCTTTCTTGGTTCAGGGCTGCCCCCTAAATACTGTATTTAGGGGGCGTTTTAGGGGTCTCGAGGTCAGTAGCCAATGGGCTACTGACCTTAGAGTGACTACACCCTTGGTGTCCTCCCCCCACGTGGGGGAGTGAGCACAATCCCTAATCCTGATTGGGGAGTGCCTGCCATCTGCAAGATGGCGGGCACTGAAGAGAGGGCTTCACCTCGCCTCCCCCACCTGAGGGGTGGAGTTGGCAGAGGTGGGCACACCTTCTGGGCTGGCTAGTTTTTCCTGCCTGTCTTCCCGCCGAAAAGGAGGGGAGACAGGAAGGGGGCCTGCTCCTGATAGCAGGAGAGGCTGTGGGTTGCAATACAATGGCTGCCAGGCCTTTGAAGCTCCCCTGCCACAGATGGCTCTTCCTGGCCTGGGGGAGGTGTGAATACCTCTGCCCAGGTAAGGCTTTGTTTCTGGGCTCTGGGAGCGGGGTCCAGAAACATGTCTCGTGGTGGCAGGCTGGTGTGTACCAGTCAGGGAACCCACCAGAGGCTGGTCGTTTTTCAGGGGGCATCTCTAAGATGCCCTCTGTGTTCATTTTTCATTAAATCCCACACTAGCATCAGTGTAGGTTTAATGTGCTAAGAAGTTTGATACCAAACTTCTCAGTTTTCAGTGTAGCCATTATGGTGCTGTGGAGTTCGTAATGACAAGCTCCCAGCACCATATATTCTTAATGGCAGCACTGCACTTACAATGTCTAAGAATGGACTTAGACACTGTAGGGGTACAGGGCTCATGCACCTGAAGCCTCACCACTGATATAGGGCACCCAGCTAGAGGGGTGACTGATCTATGCCAGGGCAGTGGGTTGTAGGCATGGCACACAGGGATGTGTGCCATGTCGACTCTTCACTTTGTTCTGCACCAAAACACGCAGCCTGCAAAGGCAGTGTGTGTGTGTGTAAAGGTACAGGGCCTCTAAGGGTGGCACAATAAGTGCTGCAGCCCTTAGGGGTCTTTCCTGGTCACAGTGCCCTGGGTACCTGTGGTACCATTTACCAGGGGCTGACCTGTGGCCTGAGATGCCAATTGGGTTAGTTTTGGGGAAAGAACACAGGCCCTGGGAATCTGATTGGCAGGGACACAGGGCACATCAAGTCAAAGTGCATCAGTAGTCTGGCAAAAAGTGGGGGGGTTACTGCAACAGAAACCCACTTTCCTACACAATCTCCCCCCAGCCCAAAGGCCAGGAGACTCAGCCAAAGCTGGTAGAGTCTTCCTAGTCTTCCAGGCGAGGAAGAGTAGAGAAAGTGGTTTGAAAGTCTGCCTTACATCCTTCTGTCCAGGTCAGTCCCTTTGGGGAGCTGGCCTACCTCAACAGTTCCAGGACCTAATTCCCAATGCTCTTTTCCTAGCTCTTTACTCCATCTTTTTAGGTTGGGTTCAGAGGTGCCTTCCTCTGCAAATTCTAACTTAGCTAGGGCAAAGCCCAGCTTACCCACAGAGGTCACCCACAGCTTGAGCAACCCCACCATGACCAATAGGGTCAGGAGGCCTAACTTGCTATTTGGCAGGGGGCTAGGCCACCATGCCAAGGACAGTGCTGCCATGAAGACTAACACCCAGCAGAGGCTACTGACAGTTGTCAGTGCCCAGAACCACACCTTTAGCTCTTCACTGGTAGGTGAAGTAGCTAACTTACAGGCTTCTTTGGGTTTGGGGGGCCTGTCTGCTGTTTTAGGGTGGGGGATCACTACACTTGGTAGTGAACACCCTTCTTCCACCCTCTGTTCTGCCAGCTGAGGAGCCACCAATTCAGGCTGGACAGTTGCCTGAGTAGTCAGGTCTTTTTGTTGGCTAGGGGGGACTTTACCAGTGCCAATTTTGGAGTTCTCCCTTACTGGGATAGAATCTCCCTGGCCCACTGAAACTGTGGCTAACAGTTGCCCACCTTTCCTACACTGTTTCTTCTTTTTCTTTTGGGGCTTATTTGCACTGGCTGCAGGTTCACCCCCCCCAGGTTTTTTGGGTGAGGTCTGGCACTGGGCCAGTACCTCTTTTTGGCTCAGTCCCACCACTGGGTAGTCATTCCCAAGGAGACAATCAAAGGGGAGGTCTTTACTGACTACCACCTTTCTCCAACTAAGGGACCCAGCTAGTTCTAGGGGCACTACAGCCATAGGCCTAACAGTGACACCCCCTGGGACAGCCCTTACTCTTTTTGTTTCCCCTGGGACATACTGGTTTGAGAGAACCAACTTGTCATGCACCACAGTGTGACTGGCACAGGTATCTCTAAGGGCAGTGGCTGGGATTCCATTCACCAGTAGGTGGTGGAAGTGTCTACTCCCCTCTGGAATCTCCAACTCACCTTTTGGGCCCATTTTCCAGTTGAAGGCTATGAGGGCTTCCTCATCTGAGGAATCACCCTCTAAAGCTACACTGGCAACCCCTGGAGCTACACTAGGGGCTGTAATTTGTTTAGGACAGCTAGGGTCCTTGGTGTGGTGTCCTGCCTTTTGGCAGTTGTTTCACCATACCCTGTTGGGATCCCAATTCTTACCTTGGTACCCAGTTTTAGTTTGTGAGATGTCTTTGGTCCCTCCCTCCTGGTCAGGTTTTTGGGGTGCTACCTGGGACACCTTACTTTTATCTTTTCGAGGCTCACTGTCCTTCCTCTGGGGAGGTTTTGTAACCCCTTTCTTTTGGTCACCCCCAGTGGACGTCCTATTTACCCTTGTCTTGACCCAATGGTCCTCCTTCTTTCCCAATTCTTGGGGAGAAATTGGACCTAGGCCTACCAGAAACTGATGCAACTTTTCATCAATGCAATTACTTAGTATGTGTTCTTTCATAAACAAATTATAAAGAGCATCATAATCTTGCACTTTGCTTCCAGTCAACCAGCCATCTAGTGTCTTAACTGAGTAGTCTACAAATTCCACCCAGGGCTGACTCTGGGTTTTCTGAGCCCCCTGAATCTAATTCTATACTCCTCAGTTGTGAGTCCAAATCCCTCAATCAGAGTTCTCTTCATGAGGTCATAAGACCCAGCATCTGCCCCACTAAGGGTCAGAAGTCTGTCTCTGCACTTACCAGAGAACAGTTCCCAAAGGAGTGCCCCCCAGTGAGTTTTCTTCACCCTTCTGGCTTCACAAGCCTTCTCAAAGGCTGTGAACCACTTGGTGATATCATCACCCTCCTCAAATTTAGGGACAATCCCTTTGGGGATTTTGGGATCATAGGATCCTTCCTTTTCTATATTTTTTAAATTGCTGCCACCATTGATGGGTCCTAGGCCCATCTCTGCTCTTTCTTTTTCTAGAGCCAGGAGCCTGGTCTCTAGATCTAATCTTTTGGTCAACCTGGCTAGCAGGATGTCCTCCTCATTGAGGCTGTCCTCAATGTCCTCAGTAGTGCCTGACCCACCTGTGTGCGATCTAGGTACTGAGAGGTTGATTCTTGGAGTCAGGGGCACTTGGGCCCTTTTCTCCCTATGAAGTGGAGGGGGTTGATCTACCTGGTCATCCCCTTCCTCTTCTTCCTCAACTGACTGGTCTTCACCATTTTCAGATGGGTGGTCCTTAGCATACCCAGCCAACAGCTCCTGGAGCTTTTGTTTGGTGGGATGGGACCCCATGGCTATGTTTTTAATTTTACATAGGGACCTTACCTCCTTGAAAGACAAGTGAAGGTAAGGGGTGAGGTCAAGCTCCTCAACCAGGTCCTCTATGGCATTGTGATTATTTTCAATAACAGCTGGGTTCTTGTTTTGAGACATTGTTAAAAAAGATTTCTAACCCCTCTAACCCTAGCTAAAGTGATTTTTTTATTTTTCTAAAATTCTAAAGGAACTTAACCAACGCTCTAACAAGACTTTTAGTAATTTTGCAAAAAATGCCAATTTCAAAAATCAGAATTCTAAAGACAATTTAAGAGTTCTGTCATGTGATCAGGTGTTAACCAAGTAGTCCAACAAATGCAAAGTTGTATATCCTACCGCTGCCACCAATGTAGGAAGCTGGCTCTGTATATACTATACCAAAGGGGGAGGTATAGTGTGCACAGAGTCCAGTGGAACCCCAAAGGTAGGCAGAGGTAAAGTTAGATAGCACCTCACTCTCTATTTGTGGTAGTGTGTTCGAGCAGTAAGGCAGTATCAGAGGACCGTGTTAAGCATTTGTTGTACACACAGTCAGCAAATGAATTCACACACTCAAAGACTGAACTTCAGACCAATTGTTTTTGTATGAAAATATTCTTTTAGTTATTTTATTTTCTAGAACCAAGCAAGCCTGACACGTAAGCAATAAATACTTTACAGTAGTAATGCAGTTTGTAAACAGTTTGAATTGAAATTGTATATGCACTTTGTTTTGACTTACAGTATGGTTTCAGAGAAATGCAATACTTTGTAAATACAGTACATAGACTTGAATGGGCTTTTCAGTAACATTACAGGTAAGTTACTTTTGAGATTACTTTTCTTACTCAGAGTAGTATACTTGGATACTACTCTGGGCCATTTCCTGTAAACAGGTAAGTAAAATCTTTTTTGTTACTTAGTACAATTTTAAAGAACTTCTTTAGGTATTCAAACTCCACACTTAGAAACTTTTCCAAGAAAAACAGTCAAAGTTATCCTATGGAGGAAAATAGTGTTATCGGTTTTGAGGTAAGTATTTGGTAGTGGGAGTTGAGGTTCTGGGGTAGACTCGGGGGTCCCCCAGGGTCAAGGATGCACTCTAGTCACACCCTCAGCGGCACTAGGGCGGCCGGGTGCAGAGTGCTGAGGCCCAATGTTATCCAATAGGGGAAAGGGGGCCTCCGGTTGGTGGCTGCTGGCGAGCAGGCCACTTGGTTGTGGGAGCCAAGCTCCTGGTGTTAGGCTCAGGGCAAAAGGGGATCCTGTTTAGCACAAAAAAGTGCACCCGCAGGGCGCAGGGGCAGCTGGGTGCAGGGTGCTGTTTTGGCGTCTGGTGCCCTGTGGTTTTCGATGGGGATTTTCGGTTTTGGTTTTCAGCTGCAGGCTCGGACCAGGAAGACTTCCCGGAGGAACCAACAGCTGGGCAGGTAAGTTGGAGGGCTCGGGACGTAGGTGCACCTCGGGTTCTCTTCTCCAGGGCGCAGGGCGGCTGGATGCAGGGGTGTCTTTTGAGGTCGGATTTCACCTTACCGGTGCAGAGGCTGCAGGCAACGTTGGGGAGTCCTGGAGGGGTCAACCCACGGTGGACTTGGACTCTGGAGCGCGGGAGACCTCGCTGGGACCGGTGGGCCACTCGAACTGGGGCCGTATGCGACAGATACAGTGGTGGTTCCAGGCGTCGGGTTTCTTTTTCCTCAGCAGGCTCAGAGTCTTTCTTTGGTGTTTCTTCTGAACAGAGCTGCTGTTCACAGGAGATCCGGTCTTTGTTGAAGGCAGTCAGTCCTTCCAGGGGTTCTGGAGGTCGCTGGCTGCAGGACAAGACGATTTTTGGCGCAGGATCTCTGGAAACTGCAGACGGGCCGGTAGGGCTGGGGCCAAGTCAGTTGTTCTCTGCAGTCTCCTCTGCTGGCCATCTTCTTTCGTCCTTTTTCTTCTTAGGTTGCGGGAATCTGCTTTCTTGGTTAAGGGCTGCCCCCTAAATACTGTATTTAGGGGGCGTTTTAGGGGTCTCGAGGTCAGTAGCCAATGGGCTACTGACCTTAGGGTGACTACACCCTTGGTGTGCTCACCCCACGTGGGGGAGTGAGCACAATCCCTAATCCTGATTGGGGAGTGCCTGCCATCTGCAAGATGGCGGGCACTGAAGAGAGGGCTTCACCTCGCCTCCCCCACCTGAGGGGTGGAGTTGGCAGAGGTGGGCACACCTTCTGGGCTGGCTAGTTTTTCCCGCCTGTCTTCCGGCCGAAAAGGAGGGGAGACAGAAAGGGGGACTGCTCCTGATAGCAGGAGAGGCTGGGGGTTGCAATACAAAGGCTGCCAGGCCTTTGAAGCTCCCCTGCCACAGATGGCTCTTCCTGGCCTGGGGGAGGTGTGAATACCTCTGCCCAGGAAAGGCTTTGTTTCTGGGCTCGGGGAGCAAAAGCTCCCACCCTAGGGGTCCAGAAACATGTCTTGTGGTGGCAGGCTGGTGTGTACCAGTCAGGGAACCCACCAGAGGCTGGTCGTTTTTCAGGGGGCATCTCTAAGATGCCCTCTGTGTGCATTTTTCATTAAATCCCACACTGGCATCAGTGTGGGTTTAATGTGCTGAGAAGTTTGGGGGGGGTGGGTGGGTGGTGTGGGTGTGGGTGTGTGTGTGTGTGTGTGTGTGTGTGTGTGTGTGTGTGTGTGTGTGTGTGTGTGTGTGTGTGTGTGTGTGTGTGTGTGTGTGTGTGTGTGTGTGTGTGTGTGTGTGTGTGTGCGCGTGTGTACGTGTGTGTACGTGTGTGTACGTGTGTGTGTGTACGTGTGTGTGTGTGTACGTACAGGGCCTCTAAGGGTGGCACAATAAGTGCTGCAGCCCTTAGGGGGTCTTCCCTGGTCACAGTGCCCTGGGTACCTATGGTACCATTTACCAGGGGCTGAACTGTGGCCCGAGATGCCAATTGGGTTAGTTTTGGGGAAAGAACACAGGCCCTGGGAACCTGATTGGCAGGGACACAGGGCACATCAAGTCAAAGTGCATCAGTAGTCTGGCAAAAAGTGGGGGGGTTACTGCAACAGAAACCCACTTTCCTACAGGTGGCGTTTGAGAATCAGCAGCCCATGGGGTAGGTGATATTCGAAAGAAGGTATTTAAAAAAAAAATGTTCTCTACCATTAAATTACATTTGCTCTGTCCAACAAAAATATTTGAGACATTTTCTCCTTGGTGTTTGCAAATAAATCCTTACTTAGTCATTGCAAAATGAGTCATGTCTGGCATGTTGAGGTTGAAAGCATTGAAAACATTTCAAGGCCCAGGAAGGAAGAAGGGGAGATGCCAGCACACTCTTGCAATCTATACTTGAAGTGGAAAAGATGAAGGCAAAGTATAATTATAACTGAATGGCACTCTGAGCAAAGGAGTGCTATCTCCCACCGCAATAGGCAAGTGTGTGCAAATACAGCAAGAGGCAGAGGTGAGTGTCTGGATGTACTTTTTCATCAGCAACACGTAGGAGCTACTCTTGTAAGCTGAGCGGTGGCTCTGTGGAAGGGAAGGTTCAGTACAGTTCAGTCTTATAATAATTCCCAATTCTGTGGCAAAGATGTACCTCATCACCTGCCAGATGCTCGAAGTAGCAAAGAAGATAGCAGGCCAGACCCACAGGGGGAATCCGGTATCCAGTAAGAGGAGGCTGCTTACTTCAGATGCAGACACTAGCGATGAGAGACTGTTACAGCAGCATCACACGGTGGTGGTGGAGCAGGCAAAGGAGGTGGGCATGGAAACTTTGACCCACGAACAGACAAGGCCGCAGCAGAAACAGTTACAGCAGATGATCCGGGGCCAGACACAGGCCCTAAAACAGCAGCAGGAGCACCGTTGTCCAAAAGAAGAGCAAGTCGTTTGCAGTGGGAAGAGTGGATCCAAGTCGCCAAACCACAGCATTTGACAGTTGTGTTTGTGATGATCAGGGTCTTGTATGATCCGTGCCAGTGGGGCTGTAGTACAGTCTTCCTCTGGTGTACTCGAATATACACTCTATAATAGGTTGTGTGGAATGCAGTCCTCAGTCAGGCACTCGGGTAATATTGCTCACTCCTGAGAACCAAAATTGTAAAGACCTTGGATACGTTTTATGCAATATTGTAAGACAGTGTCATCTTTTAACTGTAGCTTGGCAGAAAACACGTGGATCTGAGGGTAGCTTCATAGGAAGGCCAATAACTATTTCATGTGGGCTCTATTTTGTCTTGTTGGAATGGATCTCTCTGAGAGACCATAGAGCTAATGGTAGAGTATCTGGTCATTTTAGCTGAGTCTCCAAGCATATCTTAGCTGTCTTATTCTTTAGGATCCCATTATTCCTTTCTACCTAGCCAGCGGACTCTGGTTGCTGGGCAAAGTGGAAATGCTGATCTGCTCCTATGGCCTTACAAACAGCCTGCACTAATGCTGATACGATGCGTGTCCCTTGATCACTACTGATTTGGATTGGCACCCGAACTGGGGATAAACTCTGTGAGTAACTGCTTAGTTACTTTAATGGCATCTGCATTGGCAAAGAGGTATGTTTCCACCCATCCTGAAATCATGCACACTATGACAAGGACATAGAAATTTGCATATTCGGAAATCTGAACAGTCTGTCTGGATGTGCATGAATGGGCCCTGAGGAGGAGCAACTGGGTTGGCCTTAAACTCTTTTCCAGCATTGTGTAACCTGCACGTGTCACAGAATTTGCAATAACATTGAGCAATAGCAGAAAAGAAGGGCACATACCAGTGGGTTCCAGCGCACGTATCATGCCGTCCCTACCAACGTTGGCTGATCTATGATACAACCTGGTGAGTAGAAATTTCAGTACAACACATACCCAGTGCCATCTCTCTACACTCCCTCAGTGTCTCTTTTACTTTGCTGCTTGATCCAGAACTATTTTTTATTTTTGGAGGCTTGCCCCTGCAATTGGGACAAACTCTTTAAAGTTGGTACGGGAAATATATCAGTTTTTAAAACCTGCTGAGTTCAAGAAACTTCTTGCCATCCAAAGGAGCCCAAAGTTGTGTCACTCCAAATGCATACTTTGAGTCTGTGTATAAAATGTAAGTTTTTTCTTTGGCTATATACAAGCCAGAGAGAGTGATGAGCTCTGCGACTTGGGCTGATTTCACAGTGGGTAAGTTTCAACTTTCCACAATTTGGTATACAGTGCAGCTGGCATAACCAGGGACTCAGGTCCCTTCATAATGTCTAAAACATGAACTTTCCATAAAGTACCTTAATTCAGAATCATTGAGGGTCACATCAGTCCCAAGTCATTACGGGGTTTAGTAATTTGGGCAGTGGCCAGAACAGTCATTCATGTTTCTAGCCTCACTAGTGCGTCAGCCAATGCTCTTGCAAATAAATGCACTGTGAATACTTTTACACTTGCTACTTCTTCGGATGGTGAGGAAATCAATAACAATGAGATTAATAAAGAAATAGTGAGATTGTAGTATATCGAACTGTTGTAAACTGAAATTTTGCCTCCTGGGAATAAAGGGGGGTGAGGGAGCAAAGAAACTTAAATCCAGTCTCTATTGCGTTCATATACCTCAAGGTAATACAGTGTGTACAGTGTAAGCAACTACTTAAAGAAGCAGCAGATCAAACTAATATGAAATGCGGACACCAACAGTATTTCATTTCGATACAGCTGAGCTGTGGATAGATTCTTAGTTTTCGCTGTTATAAGGAGCGCAACCACTGAATGGGGCATAGTGCCAGATAAAGGAGAACTTAACAAAATATTTTTAGAAGCTTCAACAAAATTTGCAACAGCCGCCAAAGACTGTAAACAAGGTAGGAGACCAGCCCCAACTGGGCCCACAACTGAGGAGCAATAAGGTATGGGCTTTTTCTGATCCACAAAGCTTTGTACCAACAACCCAAGTGCAAATTCATTTCGTTCATAACAGTACAGGGTAAAAGGTTTAAGATAATTAAGGAGCCGTAAGGCAGGAGTAGAAGTCCATGCTTGTTTTATTTTTACAAATATTTTTTTTCGGCTTTACTAGACACCTGCAAGGGTTTGGAGGCGTCTTTTCGAAAATATTCTTGAGATGGCTTGGCCATCTTGGCATAATCAGCAATTCACTGTTTACAAAATCCCACTATTCTGAAAAAAGTATGCACCTGGGAAACAGTTACAGGGCAGAGCAACTTACGGATGCTTCAACTTGTTTAGAGGACAGGTGGGCATACCATCAGAAATTTCATTTCTGCAAATATCACACTCTGGGAAGGCGAAACTGAAGTTTTTCTTTTGAAGCCTTGTGCCCCTTCTTAGCCAATTCGGTGAAGAGATAACAAAGAGGCCAATAATGCAAAATTCACCTGTATGCGACTTTGAAGTTTGGGATCACCGCATTATTAATAGCCCTAAGATCTTGAACAAACCTGAAAACATTGACTTTCCACACCTTGTGTATTGGGAGTACATGGTGGTTAAATCTATAAACAATAGGTATTAGAATCCCTTGCTTAATCAAATATGTTATTACCAGGTTTAACTGGTACTGAGGTGTTAGGGTACATTCTGCTGAAGGTCAACCTTCCCATTTATGGGTGTCCATGGAAAAGATGAATCCCACACTGTTGGTCCCTGTGCACCACAATGTGGATGGAACCTGTAAAAGAAATTTGTTTAAATCAGGGGACATGACAAATCAGGTCTGCTTCTTCTGAGCAGGTCAAGCTGTCACTTAGTAACTCAAGTACCTTACTCTCTTGTTATTGAAGTATATTCAGGAACGCCAGTCTGGCGTACAAAACACAATAAAGTCAAATTTGCACAATAAGTCCCTTCCTAACAAGTTTGGTTTGTCAGAAAAGTTGAACTGAACAAAAAGGACTGCTTATCACTAACGGGTCCTACAGAAATGGACGCTGAATCAGTAATATGGTGGGGAGCGCTCTGATTGAAAATACCGGCTGAATCTTTGGGCATGCCTGAGAGCGGTAAAGAAGGGAATTCAGAGGCTTTGAGAGCTAAGCAGCCTGCACCTGTGTCAGTAAGGCACATTGTGTTTACCATCAATGACATAATTCACATAAGGGCCATTTTGATCTACTGGTGTCAGGGTATAGATGCAGTTGGAACCTCTTGGGATGTCTTAACATTCGGGGTACAGATTCTGAACAATTTGAAGATGCCCAAGTTCGTCAGGAAGTGCCCTGCACGTTCTAGCTGCTTTCAGTGAATCTTGTTGAGCGGAGGTCCTCGGTGTACCAACTAGCTTAAGGCTTGGATTGAGGTTCATGATGGCGCATGCTAGTCATTGTGATGGGGGGGTTGTATTGAGACCGGAGCGCACAGATCCATATGTCTCAGGGATTTTATTCCATTGGCGCTGGACGATCTGGTTGTAGGCGGTTCTGGGCTGATTGGGAACATGCAACCTGAAGCAAATGAGGGAGTGGTCAGTCCAGGTGTATTGGGTGGGCTTGTCTACTGTGATGTTGGGGAAATTAGTGAAGATGGTGTCTAGGAAGTGTCCGACTTCGTGGGTGGGGGCCATTCACCCATTGGGTGAGCACTAGGATGCTGAGTCTTCCAAGAAAGTAATGGAGTTTGGGTCAGTCTCGTGTTCTAGGTGTAAGTTGAGGTTGCTGAGCAGAATGAATGAGTTGGATAAGAGAGCCAGAGGGGCGATTAGTTCTGCAAGAGTGGAGCTGAAATTGGATCTGGGTCTGGGGAAGAGGGCGTAGTGGAGAGCTTCCTGGGGTGTGATGCTTGAGGTGCTGATTTTGAAGGTCATGTGTTCTAGAAAGTCGCTAGTGTGCTCTGAGGTAATTAAGTTGATTTCCTTGGTAGATGATGGCGAGTCCACCTCCGGGTTTGTTGGTTCTGTCCTGTAATTTTGTACTGGGGGGCCGACAAAAGCTATCTCAGGAGCGGATGCTGGGTTAAACCAGGTTTCAGTGAGGAATAACCGGTCCAAAGAGAGGTAGTGTAGGAGGTCACAGATGTCTGTGGCTTGCTTGGCGATTGAACAGGTGTTGAGGAGTAGGCAGGTGATGGTGTGAGATGTGCATGGTGGTGGAGGGCTTGGTGCGGTTGTGTGTGCTGTGGTGAGTGGGGATCAGTGTCTGTCAGGTGAAGCAGCAGGTGGGGCAGGGGAACTTATCTTCTGTCTGCGTCGCAGAGGCCTGGGTGCAATGCGGAGATGGGCATACAGGGTTGAGTGCAGGGAGGGTTTTGGTAGAGTAGTGTTTTGTGCTGTGGTTGGTGGCTGGCAGACCAGGGTCCATGACGCTGGACATGGTCAGGACATGGATGGACACAGGCTTGCCTTTGGCGCACCTCCTGTGTTTTTCCACCATTAAGAAGGCTTCCGGAAGTGGGAGGAGATGGTGGTGGGTGAGGCCTAAAGCACTGGAAAGGAAAGGGCAGGAAAGCAAAATGAGACACACAAGTGACGAAGGGGCAGAAAAGCATGAAAAAGAAGGAAAAACTTCAAACGCGATCAAGAGGCACAAAAGGAGATATGTTAAGAAGCACAAAAGAGGGACATAAGGCACCCAGCCTGTTAGTATGTTGGAGTTGAATTTGTTGATAGTGGCCCTTGTGATCTTGGCCAACTTCATGATCATCTCTAAAAGTCCTGAAATACCTAGCATCTTGGCCTGGCATGAATTCCAAGATTACTAAGACCCTTCTTAAGAGTGATTGTCTTTCCACTGCTAAGTAGCTCTCATTGTCAGGCACCTTGATCTGGATGGAATTCCTGGGCCAACTGAGGCCAGTACCTATTAACTCAAAAATAGCAGAGGGACCTGGGCAACACATCCACTTTACTTGGCCAATGGAAAAGCTAGATGAGTTGACATAAGGTCAGTCTGTGATAAAATATTCAGACATCGACCTGCAGACTGGGGTTGTTGACTGACCCACCTAGGCTTTGCTGAAGTATTTGAATTGACAATTATGCCGCATTATTGATTATGTTAATCTTCTCCTGAGTGGTCGGAGATGTTGGCCAATATTTCATATACATCAAGACAATGGTGTCCGGTGTTTATATTTTTTTTTAGTTGAATGCAGCTTTCTGTACTATCACCTCTGATAGTCCTTCAGTTGATATAATTTCTCTTTTGTAGAAATAACACAAGAGTAGGAGGGTGGTATTCGACTGGCCTGATGGTTTTCAATAATGACAGTACTGTTTGCCCTTCTGGTCTGACATCTGAATTATATTGTTATTGTTTATAATTGAGTGAGGTTCTGCATATCCAAGGTTTATTTGTGGGTCCCGGCATAAATTTCCTCTGCAGTGGAGCTTAGACAATCAATAACCCTATTTGATCAGCTCTACAATTTCATGTCACATTCATTACTTAGCCACAACTTAACCAGTCTTTCAGACCATACACAAGTGTTCTGACAACTCATCTCCAGCCTCACATGCTGAGTTAGCTCACGTTCAGTGCAGTCAAGGCAGAGCAGGAACTGCTGAAGAAGAAAATCCCCCCTGGTAGCTAAAGTTTGTAAAAAAAAAAAGAAAAAAGGGTGGAGGAAATGAGGTGTCTTAGGAGAGGGGCAAAGGGATCTGGTGATGAAAGCGGAGAGTGGTGGAGGCTCCTGAAAGGACTGCTCGCTCTTTGCAGAATGAAACCGCAGCTTTAAGCTGCACTATTTAAGCTGAGAATCCATTATGTTTAAGCTGTTTATCGTCTTTCCTCCTCATTGTGAGGTGTATCACTAGTATTCCCCACAGCATAAACCATAACTTAAAACTATTTTTTTATTAAGCTTACGCTTTCCCACTGGGAACACCAAGAAAGAGCTTTGTTACCTTGCTAGATAAGAACCAAAGAACTGGCGGAGCAAGTGGCAGGCTAGGCAGAGGAGAGTTTTCTGAAACACACAGTTAAAGGCCTTATCACTAGGTTTCCTGATTTTGGAGATGAGAAACCGGAGGAAGGAGGGGACTAAGGGGCTGCGGAGGCTTGTGGCAAAATCTACGAATTTATTCCTATCCCTGCAGCAAAATCCATCAATTCTGATTTGTTCTCCCTGAATGGGGTCTAACCACACACATGCAATAATACTGGGCTCAAGTCAAGTGTGTAATACTTGTAATGTTTGCTTCCAGACTGGACATAAAAGCACTATTGACCAACCTGATTTGCGAAATAGGAAATCCTAAATCCTTTTCTTTGGTGATGAGGGAGCTTATAGTACTATTTCAATTAAAAAAGGAAGTAGACCATGACTGGAAGACCTACCGAGATTATGATTCAAGCATATTGAATCTATAATTTATCTGTTTACCATATGTCAGGTGAAGAGAATTTGAATTGATGTAGTTCCCGTTGATTAACTGGCAGTTGAGATGTACTGTTACATTTTTATATCTAAGGTTTAGTAAGCGGGAGGAGGGGTTCCCGTAGTTTTCATCGTAGCAGTAAATGGTAATGTTGCAGAACTTTTTTAAAGTACGTATGTGAATGTTCCAGTTTTGATCCTACTTCTGTTTTGTTGCAGCTGTTCTTCAAAAACAAAGGGCTCGTGGATGAAGAAGGATATATTTTGTTTGTTAGAAAAAATGCAATTGTGGTCCTTATTCCAAAGTTTGGTTTAGAAGGAACAGTCTTCTTCGAAGAAAAAGACAAACGAAAGGCCAAGATAATTTATAACGATGAGGTAAGTCGCCCATTTAAAAGAAAAAGGCAGTTGCATTACATTTACCCAAAAAATCAAATCCCTGTTTTATGACTTTTCTAATAAAATGTGGCGGTGTTACAGATAAACAGAGCAGCATTCCACAACGAGGAAGGAACCAAGTTTCAATTATTTGGTACAGATATGCTTGATTTTCTAGCTTGTGAAGGAACAGTGTGGCCAGTCTTTGCTAAGGTGGCAGTGAACTATGCATTGTTGCTCTTGCTCTAAACTGGTTTCAATCTGTAATCACAATACCTCAAGAATGACTATGGCTGTATGTATCAGATAGTGTGATTGCAGGATGTCATCCATTTGATTTGCAAGGTGCTGGCATTTTAGGACGATCCTGGGGTTCCCATAGGCTTATAGAGGCATACATTTAAGTATTATATTAGTGTCATGGTCAGCAGAACGGAAGCAGTGCCTACTATGTAAAACAAATCCTAGCATGGGCTTAGCTGGACCTAGTTTGCAATTGATTTTTACCCTAGAAGGCAACTTTGAAACTATTAAATTAAAGAAGGAGGGAGTCACCCCAATGTCTAGTAAAGGGACGGGGTACAACTACGGCAAAGACACAAGTGTCCCTATATTATAAAAAAGGACAAATACCTACCCTGGAACTTTGAAACTGTGCCTGAGCCAGTATGCATGGTAATGTGTCACACATGCTTGTGCAGTACATCTCAGTGGCTCTGCCATATCCCTAAACTGTCTTTTTTAGTAGGACGGTGATGAAATCCTATTTCTTCACAGTAATCATTAGAAGGTGACGTTTGTTTTATGATTTTGATATACAAGACCGTTTTAGGTGGAGCCTGCAGGGAGTGCGCATGCGCTGTTTCTTAGCTACCTATGGTATTTAAAAAAAAATTTAAATACCCTAAAAGTGGTTTTCTGCCCGCCCAATACTTAGCATTCGTTGGCATCATTATCATTCTAATTTGCTGCATTCTTATTTGGTAGCTCATGTGAGGTGTCACTTTCTGTTACTTCCTTTTCAGTTTGTGGCGCAGGGACCAATTAGAAATTGTTTTATCCAAATTAGTGCCCCTCCACTGCTCGTGCTGTGATTGAGGTACTGTTTCTTCTTTTTTGACATTGTTGTGTAGCGCGACCCTACCCAAACGTATTGGAGCACTTTACAGTTTTTGCTGGTTTTTATTTATGGGTGGGGAGATTAAGTGATTTGCCCAGAATCTCAGGATATTGAGCAGATGCCGAAACACAAACCTGATTTCCCAATTTGGAAGTCTGTAGCTTTGCCCGTAATGCCACATCCTCTCTCCTTTCTTAATTAACCTTGCTTGTTTTGAGTTGCATCGTGAAGGTGGGTAATTGCCATTGCATTTTTTTTTTTCTGCAGGAGATGTAATGTTAAAAAATTCATATGCAAAACTGCATCTGGAATAATCAGTTTGGCACGAGTCAGCTTGAATTCCCACCAGACATAGCTGGCAGGGTGTTTACTTCTACAATTTATCTTCACAAGTTGAAAGACATTTTCCATGTCACATCCTTTTTTAATTAATAGGAACACGATCTGACCAAATCTGATTACAAGCGGCAGACGAATGTTGAATGTTACCTTGTCTCGATTTCAGAAGCATTATTAGAACATTGGAATGTTGGGAACTCCATTGAAATCAATGGAGTGCTCAGAGCTTTTAATGGCCGGTAGAAGCCCGGAGCTCCAACATTCCAGTGTTTGCCTTTGTTAACAGCTGTTGCTGTGAACAAAAGGCCTCCCAGAGCCCGAGGGGATTTAAATCCCCTCCGGCTCTGTAAGGCCTTTGTTTTAAAAATTAGCATATTCTGCCCTGTAAGGGCAGAATGTTCTAATAGCCTTAGAGCTCTCCGTAGCGGGCTCTACCGGCCATTAAAGGCCTGCTGCCTTGTTCCTTTAGTGCTGGAGCGGGACGTTAATTGCTGGTAGAGCCCGCTACAGCGAGCTCTAAGGCTATATATCATTGGAATGTTGAGCACTTCATTGAAGACAATGGAGTGGCTCTGGGCTTATAATGGCTGGTATAAGCCTTCTGCTCCACCATTCCAATGTTTGTCTTTCTGTTTCTCCATGTTCTAATAGCTTTATAGCCCTGCTGCCTCGGCTCTACCTGTTGTTAAAGGCCCTCACCCTCGCTATAGGCTCTAGCCTGGAGCTCGGGCTATAACTCTGGTTTAGAGCCTTTAACAACCGGTATAGCCCTCTGCAGCGGGCTATAAGGCTATATTAGTGATGCGTCTCATCACATGATAACATTTTGCCAAGTGTTTTATGGTTTATGTAAAAAGGTTTTCCGTGGAGATTAGCACAAAATATGGCATGTAACTCTTTGGGGCAGCTCCAGTCAGAGCCAGACTGAGAACACAAATTCGCCCTGGCAGTTTTATCAGACAGGGCTAAAGTGCAGCAAAACTTGTTGTGTTGATTTTTTTTGATTTTTTTTTGGAGGACGGAATTTGAAAATAATTTTGCTGCAAAGAAATTAGGCTCTGGCCGGAGCTCAGCATAGGCACATAATGCAGAATAGCATGTGTCACAAATTTCCGAACACCCTGCTCCGGGATTAACAAAATGTATCCTTTTAATTAGTGTTAATACACTCCCTATTTGGCCTTACTGATTTCACAGATGGAGTTCATCCCTGTGAGGTCCTTAGCAGCTCACATCAAGAAACTGAATATAACTTCAACTATAAATTCCACTCATGCATAGTCCCTGGTGCGTGCAATGATGAAACTCTCCTGCTAACTTTATTTTGGTACCTCTCTTAACCCCTTCACCTCAGCAAGTCTGGTGTGCAGTGTGCAATGTCGAAGCTTGCACTTCTCCATAACACTGTAAACTTCAATGACCACTTACCTCCCGAAGTATGCGTCTCCATTGTAAAGCCACTTTACTGAGCATCAGACCAACTTTTTTATTTTTTTTTATTTTTATTGGCATTTCAAGAAAGTGTACATAATCATACCACCGCGCAGTGTGAAATGCCCATTTACCCGCCCACAAACAATCAAACCATAAAGAAAAAACCAAATCATAAAGATATCATAAATCAAGTACGAATGTACTGTTAGTTTAGGGGATATAGGTATTACATTGCTTCTGCTGTGTCGGTACATCAATATTATGCCAGATACTCAGTCTGTATCATTCCTCACCCACTTCGACCCGCATGTCCGCGGTTGCTTGTCGATGTAGGAATTGTCGTAGTGGCTCCCAAATGTCTTTCGGTCTGGAAGATGTCTGCAGTTCCTCTCCATATACTTCCAAATTGTCCTTACAGTAAACAAGATCTTTGATCCAGTGTTCAGTTGTCGGTGACCTTTCCCCCCCCCCCCCCCCCCCACGTTATGGGCACTCTGCGTTTAGCCATCAGTAGCGCTATACGTATAAATCGACCCATTACCCCCTTAACATGCGGAACACAGCAGAGTAAACATACTAAAGGAATGCAATGTATTTCCACACTAGACATTTCTGTTATAGCCCGCACCACCCCATTCCAATACTCGGCAACCTTTGCGCACTCCCAAGCGAGGTGTATAAAGTCAGCTTCTGGTTGACCGCATCTCCTGCACCTGTCTGAATCTCGTAATCCATAGCGATGAAGCCTCGCAGGCGTATGATATACCTGGTGTATGTATTTAAAATGTATGATGCGTAAATTTCCATTAGGGGTGAGTTTACCAGTTAGGTTACATATATGTTCCCAATCTGACATGGAAATTGGGGAGGACAGTTTATCATTCCATTTCTCCAGGCTACTGTCAGGACCGTTAGGTCTCTCAGCCCGTATTGACCTATACAGTTTGGTGATTAATTTTTTATTAGTGGGGGTGGTCAGCAGCAGCTGTAAAGAGTGTAGTGTGGGAGGCTCAGTTGGGTAGGTGCCGTAGTGAGATTTCATTGCATGCCTAAGCCTGTGAAACGCAAATCGAAACAGCAGCACAGGGTTACTGATATATTGTGGGGTTTCCTCAGGGTGAAACATTCCGTTGGGATACAGATCTTGCAGCAGTTGTATGCCTGCCTCATGCAAAAGGCGTAACGCGCCCACCTCATGTGTCACCGATAGTGCAGCATGATGCTCTAGGGGCAGCGCCGGGGCATAAATAGGCAACTTATCGGCCAGTTTGGCTATCGCCTGCCACGCAGCTACTGTGGTATCTATGGTATTTATTTCCGTTTTTGGGACCCCACGTTTCGTATGTGTGAACAAGCTGTGCAGCGGGACGGGGAAGGCATCCCCTTCCTCCACCGCGACGTGAGGTGTGAATGCATGTGGTCGAACCCAGAAGTATGCGTATTGTGCCTGTGCACTCAGGTAGTAAATATAGAGGTCCGGAGCCCCGAAACCTCCTTCGCCATAATCTAAGGTAAGAGTAGACCAGCTCACCCGGGCTTGCTTGCCCCCCCATATCAATCGAAGCAGAGTCGTCCGTAGAGTGTCGAAAAATTTCTTCGTCAATGAAATTGGGATATTAGAAAACAGATACAAAAAACGCGGCAGAACCACTATTTTCGTGAGTGCAATGCAACCGGCAAGAGACAGGGGCATAGCTATCCATTTTTCGACCTGCTGATCTAATGTGCTGCACGCCCGCCCATAGTTTTCGTGGATAACTACCTCTGGGTCCCGATGGATCCAGACTCCAAGATACTTAACCGGGTCCACCGTCCACACCAACGGATACTCCATTGTTGGTTGAGTCGTGGATTCCGTCAATGGGATAATAGTAGACTTGCCCCAGTTTACCGTTAGGCCGGACATCAATCCAAATCTGACATACTCTCGCAGCAGCTGCGATAAATACCGAGAAGGCTCTCGAACAAAAAGCACCATGTCATCGGCGTATAAGGAGATGGCAACCGGACGATAGTTAAAATTTAGTACCGCCTCCCTGTGCTTCTGCCGTATCGCACATGCCAGGGGCTCCACAGCCAGAGCAAACAGAAGCGGCGACAGTGGGCAGCCCTGGCGGCTGCCACGCCGAATAGGAAAGGGAGCTGACGTCAGTCCACCCACCCGCACGCGCGCCGACGGGTCAGCTTATAACATCATAACCCATTTCGTGAAGATTGGTGGGAACCCCATACGCTGTAAGATATAGAACAAATACTTCCACTCGATTGAATCGAAAGCCTTGGCCGCGTCCAGCATTACTGCTGCCTCAGGCAGACTAGGTTCTAGAACGTGGAGCATTGCGAATATGGTCCTCAGATTATACGATGTGGACCGCTCCGGTATAAAACCCGACTGATCCGGTAGGACCAGGCATGACATCAGAGGTTGTAGTTTACCAGCAAGGATTTTGGCGAGTATTTTCGCATCTATATTAATCAGCGATAACGGCCTGTAGGAGTCGCATAAATCGGGGGGCTTATCCTTTTTAAGCAGCGTTATTAACAATGCCTGCCGTAAGGTTGGGGGCAACATCCCGGTCTCGTGTGCCTCAGCATACATCTCGAGCAAGTGGGGAGTGAGCAGATCCGCATAAGCTTTATAAAATTCGATGGTAAGGCCGTCGGGCCCAGGCGCCTTCGCGTTCGGGAGGGCACAAATCGCCGCCTTTATATCCTTATACCTTTCAGATAGTCCCGGTGAGCATCCGACAGCCAAGCACAGGCTGTCATCCATATACTCCTCCATCTCAGAGCAAGTAGCTCCACCCCTAGAGGTGTAAAGGTCAGTATAGAATTCGCGAAATTGCTCAGTGATGTCCAACGGGTGGTAATGTTCCCTACCTTGAGTGTCTGTTATCTGTGTTGCTGTGCTGTACGAGTTTTAATTTTATCTGCGAGGTTTCGCCCCGATCTGCCCCCCTCTCCATATCTACGTGCCACATGTCTGCGCGAGATATACCGTACCTCTGTTTCTGCCAGTGTGTCATATTCCAATATTAAATCATGTATTCGGGATAGAGTGTCAGTCGTAGGGGCATCAGTATACTCGCGCTCTAGGGACCGTAGTTCAGACTCTATTTTGGCAAGTTGGGTTCTAAGATCTTTCAATATACCAGCAGTTGTGCTTATGCATACTCCTCGAATCGTTACTTTAAGGGCTTCCCATAATGTGGAAGCACTGTCTACAGTGCCGTGATTGAACTCAAAAAAGTTTTCTATGGCCGTGCGGACAGTGTCGCTGTAAATCGGATCTAGTAATGCCTCTGGCCGTAACCGCCACGTGAAAGGGCGATGGACCGCCGTAGGGATCACAATATCCAACACCACAGGGTTATGATCAGACAATGTACGTGGGAGATTGGCAAATGCTGCTACCCAATCGACCGCTTCCCCACCGAGAAGCCAATAGTCTAATCTAGACCAGCTATTGTGCGCCGGGGTGGCATGCGTGCCTTCCTTAACTGCCCCATTGCGCACTCTCCAGACATCAACCAGTCCAAATTCCAATATGGCGTTATGAACACTTTGAGCAACTCGTGGTGTACGGTGAGTCTGTGGGTTAGATTTATCTAGGCCGGGATCTAAATAGGTGTTGAGGTCTCTTCCCCCCCCCCCATATAATGTTGGTCTCGGGCCAGTCTCTCAATATGTTATACATTCTCAAAAAGCATTCCGGATCATCTGCTATCGGGCCATACATATTTACTATGGTGACGAGTGAGTTCCCCAGTTTGCCCTGCGCCATTGCACAGCGCCCCTCCTCATCCACATGTGTACGCAGTGGCGTAAATGTAACACCCCGTCTGACCAGTATGAGTACCCCCCTAGCGTAGGAGGAGTATGAGGAAACCAGCCTATACCCGGCCCATTTAAGAGCAAAATTGCGTTCCGCAAATTTAGTCAGGTGTGTTTCCTGTAGCAATGCAATTTGTGTGTCATGGCGAGTCAGATAGGCAAGTACTTGACGTATTTTCTTCAGGGAGTTCAGCCCTCTAACATTCCACGTTATCAACCTATATCTCACCCCTGTCCCTGTCTGGCATCTACGAACTGGAACAGAACATTGGTACGACATGTATCAAGATTTACAGCAGCAACCTGTATCACATTTCTATAGCATCCGTAATCCCCCAGTGTAAACATGGAAAATACAAAAAGAAAATAAAGAACCCACACAAACAAACGTGACCCATCTACCTACCCCCCTCCCACTCCAACCTCCCAATCAGGTCGAGTCCGCATCCCTCCTCCCTCCCTGTCATTTACCCAAACCTCCCAGAGAAGATCTATCAAATAGTGGTTCACCCGCTGGGGGAGAGGGAACGGCGGCAGACACCCGCCTTGCGGCGGGGAGGCCAGGCTGCTGCAGCAGGGTGCACCATCGCATCACATTAATATTGTACACAAGTCATGACAACAACCTCTCAGCAAATAACAACATTATAACAGCACGCTGTGCATATCTCTGATATAGTATCAACCTTGCGCAAACAGTTCCACGGACAGCACGGCAATCAATTACTATGGCCGCCATAGCAACACCACTGAAACTAAATCAGCTTTCAGTCTGCATCGTCAGTGCCTGATGCTCCCGTTAGGCCTTTTGCGCCTCCCTGACGTTGACCATTATTACAGATGTGTTTCGTGAACTTCAAAGCGGATTTCGAGTCTGTGAAGAAGTGCGATTGTCCATCGTGTGTAATTTTCAGTTTAGCAGGGTATAGCATTGCGTAGGGAACTGAGGTGGATTGCAGCAACTTCTTTGCCAGCACCAATTCTGTGCGGGCCTCCTGCACCGCTGGAGTGTAATCCGGAAAAAAGGATAAAGTATTGCCTTTGTGATTAATAGGACTCTTGGCTCTGGCCTCTCGCAGTATTGCATCTCTATCTGCGTAATTTAAAAGGCGTGCTATGATGGGACGCGGCGGTGTTCCCGTTTTGGCCGGGGTCCGAGAGTCCTGTGAGCCCTTTCCACTATCATGACTGGAGAAAGCACCGATCCAAACAGCTCACGTAACAGTTGGTCAATGAATGTCTCCATCTTTGATATTGCGGTCGACTCCGGCAGGCCAATTATGCGAAGGTTATTTCGGCGGGAGCGCGCTTCTAAATTTTCATTTTTCGCTCTTATGACCTCTAACACTTTCTCCATTTGTAGTATTTGTGTCCGTGATTCAGCCTGGGAATCCTGCGTATCCGACAGCCGATTCTCTAGGACGTCGAGCCTGGTTTCGTGCACATCAACCTTTTTCTTCACCGCATCTAGACTGGATGTGAGCGCATCGATCTTACTGTCGATAGTTTTCAAGCCTGAGCGCAGTTCCAGTAGTATTGATCGCATGTCTTCTGCCGGATCATCTACCGTGTCCGCTGAACCCTGCGTCGCCACTGGCTCCGTCATGGTCTCCGTGGCTCGGGTGGCACGCTTATTTTCAAATGGGATTTTAGGCTGTCTGGGGTCCAGTTTGCCCATTATACTAGAGTTTCTGAGTGCCAGTGTCACCAGCGGCCCCTTACCACTGCCACCGCGCTTCCACTACACGGCTCACGAACTCCACTTCCAAAGTCAGGCGTGGGGTAGGAAGAATGGCCGTCCCAGGAGAGGATACCCGTGAGCGCCTTTTAATGGTGTATCCCGATTTCTTAATGCGTACCCCAGCGGGCAAGCTGCCGCCCAGGTGATCAGCACTCCTGCTCCAGCGACTGCATCCGTAAGTATAGGCCCAGCACCTCCCGTCTGTTTCAGCGGCAGTCGTGCACAAATACAGCGCCTCAGAACAGTGCCGCACCCAGCGTCCGACAGCGCGACACCCAGTACCGTCTGGCAGCACTCCCCCCACAATCGCAGTCGGGAGCTTCTTGTCTTCAGAGATCGTAACTAAACCTCAATGGAGGAGCCAGTCTCTGCAGCGCACCTGCGCCACACCTCCCAACAACAGAGTGCGCTAGGCCAGCATGATCCCCCAGCCCCAGGCGGCCGCACCAGCAAGCCCTCGGGCTACCCCGGTGCACCACAGCGCCAGATGTAGACTCTGCGGGGACAAGCCGCCACCCAAGGTCTGCCCGCCGGCGCCGCTCCACCCGCGGTATAGGCGACCAGTACGTGTGCCCCTGTAGCAAGTAAGCAGGCGGACCCCAGACACCCCGCCGGTCACAGGCGGGCTGCCCCGCCGAGCCCAGGCCCCACCGGGTGTGATGCCCGGAGCTGCCCAAGGCCCGCCGCGCCAGCCCCCCCCAGCCCCGACACAACGAGCGGCCCCCCGACTCACTCACCGCACCTCTGTGACTTCATGTGGTGTGCGCCGCGTCGGCCAATCACGCAGAGCTCGGATCACCGCCGCTCCACAGTGCAGAGGGTCCAGGCCGGTCGTCTCCCACACTCGTCGCTCAGCTCAGCAGCAGACAGCGTTCTCCGTCGCTCTCCACCGGGCCGGGAGAGCGCCCCCGCTATCACAGCCCCTCTCCGCAGCAGTGTGGTATGGTTGAGCGCACCAGCTCGCCGAGCCCCTCCTAATTCCTTACTGCAAAGTCCAGCGGCTGTCCGCAGATCACAGCCGGGCCGCCGTTTTCTTTCAGAGCCCGTCACCGCGGACCCATCAAGACCAGCAGGTTCCCGAGTGCTGCGGACGACAGAAATCTTGCCAGGTGAGCCTGACTTGCGTAGCAATCGATGTCGTAGGTTTTCACGATAGTATTAAACGGATATTCGAGCCTGGCCGGCGGAGCTCCCTCACCAGGCAGCCATCCCACTTTGCGCCGTAGCCACGCCCCCGAGCATCAGTCCAACTTACAAGGTGAGGAGTGGGTTAGTGCTTGCCTCCTCACCCTTCCATCTCCCGTCGTCATTACTATGCCCAGCTCAACCGCGCATCCCTCTGTCAATGCTTTCCCCGTACTCCCCCACCTCTCTCTATTGTTGCTTGCCCTCTACCCCCATCCCTTTCCCCACCCCGTCATTGCTTGCTCAACCCGTTCTCTTCATTGTTGCTTGCCCCTTCCCTGCTCCTGCCAGAAAAAAAGCGCTATGACACGGCCAGCTCTGGCAGCATCATACCATTTTTTCCTAAGCATTGACAAAGCTGGCAGGGCTCCCATGTGCAAGATCTGTTGTCTTTGTCAATGTTTGGTTTAGCTATGTTGTACAGCAGCACGGCTGCTGTGCAGCATGGCTAAAAGTAAAAAAAAAAAATCAAAAAGCGCTATGACGCGGTCAACGCTATGAGTGTCGTAGCTCTTTTTTCACTGTCTGCCATGCTGCAGACCAGCTGTACAATATGGCTAAAAAACTTTGACAAAGCCAATAGATTTTGCATAGACAAGACCCATTGGCTTTGCCAAAGTTTGTTTTTACATTTAATCTAGAAGCAAACTAATCGTTTTAATTCTCCTCTGCAAACCAAATATAGACATTACCTGATGTACTGTGTATGCATAGCTATATAGTGTCTGACCCGTTAAATTTAAAACTAAAACAAAGGACATCTCTAAACATCACATGGGAGATAAGATGATGATTGTGACCACTGAGAAAAACACCTCATTCTTGTGCGAATATATGTCCTCGCACCATGGAAATTTACATAGAGAAATTCTGCAGTTTACAACATTTATAAAGCATTACATTATATGTTGGCTTTTTACCAGAAGGCGCAGAAAGGGAATTGTGATTATTCTTTCATAAAAAGTGTTTGCCAGGTCACAAAGGCTCTGTAACATCAGATCATTTTACTTTCATTAACTTTAGTAAGGATAGGCAGCCATTCCATAAGTTCTGTGGTGAATTATTCATTCATTCTTGTTGCAGGGCTGATAAGGTTGTAATTCTAATGGACTTTGACATTTTTTGTTGTCTTTCCAGTTTTGCGGCCCCTTTTAAATGAACACTAGCAAGCTAGTTTCATTTGTGCACTCGGCCATAATACCTTATCCCAGTGCTCTTTTTTTAGGAATAATGAGTGGTGTTTTGTGTTATAGCAAAATGTGCTGATAGATATGCTGCTGTTGTCTTTAACTCAGTATCACGCAGAAATGATTTGTGAATGCAAACACTGCCATTTATTGTTTAATCTAGTGAGGAGTAGAACATACAATGTTGAAATTTTGGATTATTATATACTTTTGAGGCATCTAGGAAAAACTTCTGGTATTGGTTATTGAGGAGTTTGTCTGCGCTCGGTGTTACCGCGTGACCTGCATGGCCGCCAGTCGAGTCTGGGACAGCCAGGGGCCAGAGAGAGTCCTAAGTGGCAACCACTGGGTCCGGTGGGTGCTCGTAGGGGGCCAGGAGAAATGCTGATGGAGCATGAGCACCACAGTCACGTGTCTGCAATTTTGCTTGAGCAAACTACGCTGATAAGTGTAGCATGCATTCAGTGCAAAAATAGCCAACAAGCATTCAAAGATAAGCAAAACAATTGCCTAATCAACAGACTGGAGTTTCACCTCCAATCATGCTGGAGCATGTAATGCTAAAATCCATACATTTTGATGCTCATTTATACACTTTTTCTCAGTACAAGTGAATGGAAGCAGGAACACGGAGCTTGAATCCCAGTCCTGATTGTCTTATACCTGCTAGGTCTTCTGTCTTCCTGTATCCTCCTGGTCACGCATGCACACTGGCACACGAGTGCTTCGCCTTCGCATGCAGTGGTTCCAGCATAGGGGAGACATGCCAGACACTATTGCGGTCCCCCAGAATGCTGTAGTGTCTCTCTGCTGGTCCATAGAGAAGAACCTACTTCATCGGTTTCCTTCTGCCCTCCACCAGTCATGACCATGTTCGTAATAGATGCCTCCACCCTTGAGGGGGCCACACATCTGGAGGAACTAGAGATCAGAGGCCTTTGGTCTTCATAGGACGAGTACTTCACCTCAGCCTGCTAGAACTGAGAGCAGTCTGAGTGGCACTCAAGGCATTTCTACCTTCCAGTCCGCCCAGATCTTGACTGACCACATGACCAAGATGTGGTACATCAACAAGTAGGGAGAGATGTAGGGTCTGAACTCCTCTGTCATGAGACACTGAGGCTATGGTCTTAGGTACACCAGCATGGGATTTGTTTAATTGCCAATCACCTGGGTGGGCCTGGTATGTCAGGGCAGATGGTCTAACCTGGCATCATCTTGCTCACCACGAGTAGTTTCGCCACCCAAAGGTGGCACAGGACATCTTTTCCCTATAGGATGCTCCTCAGATGGGTCTTTTTGCCACACGCTGGACAATGCTACACCAGAATGCCACTCCATCACTCCCTTAATTGCTTTAGTGCTAAGGAAGATTCACCAAGACTGGGGTTAAGTCATTCTCATCTTCCCAGATTGGATGAGATGGGTGTGGTGTGCAGATCTTCTGCGCCTCTCCCAGTAGCCCCCGCCTCCTAATCGGTCTACCTCTCAGGTTTGACCTCCTCTCCCAGTCTAAAGGGAGGGTCCTGCCACCCAACGTCTAGAGCCTCCACCGTCATGCCTAAAGATTGAGCTAGGGCCCTTGAACACCTATCAACTGTCCCGAGAGAGGATATCATTCTGTCTCCATGTTGCCCGCAATGAAAACTGTCTACTCTCAAAGGTGGCGCAGGTTTGACGCCTGGTGTGCAGAGAACAAGGTGGAGTGCTTACATGCTTGTATACCAGAGGTCCTTCTTTTCGCACACTTGCAAGCTTAGCAGGGTTGTGTGTTGGGCACTGTTAAAGAATTTGCTTCTCTTTCCACACAGCCTTATTTCTAGCTGTTTCCATAATCATGTGGATGCTTCTTCATGTGGGTGAAGATATTACAGTATTTGTTAAATTTGAACAAGATATCCAAAATTGCTAACTGGCATTACTGGTTGGCAGTTTTTCTGTGGCATCAGCTAATTGCCAGCGTATAAAAGTTTAGCTCACAAAACTTGACATCTGTTTTGGGGCATTTCAGATTATTATTGATGGTACTGTTTGGTTCCTTTTATTCATCCAAAAGGATCTACTGAGTAAATTACTGTTTACACCAGATCACCCTCTGATTAATTTGTGTTTTCAAAAAACATATACCTGCATCATTTCAACAGTGTTTTAATATTTTCAAACTCTTATTTCAATACCTAGCAGGCCACGAGAAATCTACTCGCTATGGTGAGTCAGATTTCATCAGGGTGAGCTATTTTTGGAGCCTACTCGCCTGTTCTGGCACTCTGACAAATAACAGGTGTTCTTTTCATTCACAAGGTGAATGAGCAATAAAAAAATTCTTTAAATCTTGTTTCTGGTCACATTTGCTCTGCATTCACAGACAGAGTTCAAAAGTGAGTTTGTCTTCTTGAATTTACTTTTCTTTTTTTGACTGTGAAGTTGGAGGATTTTGTAAAGTGAACTGTGTGACAATCGTGATGTACAAAGCATGTGAAATTAAAGGCTTTTTTCCTAATGCAACATTGAAATAGCTAATAAAAGAACTGTACAAACATTTCAAAATATATTTCAGTAGTTATGGAGGCACATTTTTGTAATTCTGTGTGATGGGATAGAAGATTTTCATATGATGAAAACAAATCCAAACACTTTACTTGGTGATGTGCAACTGATAAATATTTTTGCTGAAACCCAATTTCCAAACATTGTTTATGTGCTATATAGTTTTATCAGTAACACTGCATGCTTGTGGCAAAGTTTGTGGCCATTTAAATGGAAAATGTGCTGTCTGTAAGTGACAGAGCACTACCACAGCATGCTTTAGTAATATAGTTATTAAAAGTGAGTTTTTAAATATGAACTGAGAAATATTCCTGCCCCTGCCCCGATGACAAAGCTATTGGTGAACTAAGAGGCAAGTCAGGGGTCATGTGGACTCTATATTTGGGCTTGATTCATGTATTATACATGTGGCAAACGTTTAGTCTATTAAATAAAAAAAGTTTTTGTACAGCAGAAATACTGAACTCGCATATTTGAAGGTATGTATAATGAAGAAAAAGGCGGCTCCATAAAATAAAAAATTAGGATCACACAATTTGAGACCAGTTTGCAGGTCAAGTAAATTATAGTTAGGTCGAGTAGATTATTCAAGTTACTAGATCTGCAGGTCTAGTAACATTTCTTTGATTTTTTTGAGGCCTGCCTTGTTACAATTTTCTTGAATGTATCAGTCTGGATACTCAATATTTTAATTACTTGTGTTGCATTGTTTATAATTTGCCTCCTTATTACTTCTTAGGTAAAACCTTTTGCTCAACATGACACTGAGAAGCATACAAATTACTAAAAGAAAGCCTTGTTCTCACTAACAGTTTTGGCAGAATTCCGGTGTGCCGCCACTTTAGTTATTTGACTTCTTCCAGAGGTTCAAGAAAATAATCACAGGATCACTGGCCAGCTCAGTCTACAGTTAAAACTTTCAGAGACAACTATAAATACTTTCCTAGATATACACACTGCTGAATAGTTTATTGATCAGACTGACCCACCTGCCACAGCAAGAAAGTGTGATGTGAGGAATCGGCTAAAATTATGTTCTCTGTTTAAACCATATGGTTTTTTTCAGATCCCAACAATTACAGTAGAAAATACAACATTTTATATGTTTGACAAGGTTAAAGTGAGAATTACCTTAGATGCATCTAACATTCAACATCAGAAAATCCGCATGGCATTGGTAGAGCCAGAGGTAAGCTTTTGAGTTCACAAGAATTTCTCTTATGTATTTGCAAAAAGTTTTAAAATAAAAAATTATACATCAGTTCCCTTAAAAATAGTCAGGCAAGTTGATTCATTGCAAGACACTGGTGGTAATATTTGACAAACAGGGTAGTTCTAGTTGATAATGACATGAAGCGCATATTTACCAGATGTAAAGTAAACACTTATAAATATTAATTCTATTTTCAAGAAGAATTTAACTATTTCAATAAGCAGGTTAATGAGGTAATAGTAAGTCAAAGTACCTCACAGAATCATATTCTTAGTTGTTTAACTCCAGGATAATAAGCATAATAAAATAGCATTCATTTTTAAAAACTTAACCCCAGTTGGTGGGTGTGGCATGGCGTGAAAGGCCATGCTGATCAGGAGCTCCTGCATAGCTACCTGCAGCAAATCCAGTCTCACTGTCATTTAGAGGCCCAGTGGCCGAAGAGACACCTTGCTGTCTTTCCTTGGCGCACAGCAATGAATGGATCAGCCCGTACACAACCTTTAAAGGTGGCACCAGCGTCTCCTGTGGCCCGCTTGACACTGCCTCTTATAAACTGGATGTGATGCCTTAAGGTGTGAGGTTATAACCCAGCCAGTTTGAATCTGTGTTTGTCCTCTTGTCGGGGGGCACACCTGGTTGCTGGGGTCCTGAGGAACGTCCAGAAACTGAGAAGAGGGGGGGAGGGCGGGAGTTCAGACATCAAGAGAGTGCATCATGGGGAGTGGGAGAGGACTGCCCTGACAAAAGCAGTACTTGGGGAAAGGTACCCCACCCCCCACCTCTGCCTTCCCACCAATAAACATTTTATATAATCAAGATAGCATAATCCCTGAATTAGAACGACTTGATAGTTTGGTGCTTCTCCCTTCTATTTTGTTTGGCTCTTGATCCTGGTAATGGTCCTGTGGGACTTGGACGGGGAAGACCAAAACCACAAACCTCTTGACAACTATGCTCACACATTCTACCTCGAGACGAGTAGCAAATTGCCAGCACCAAGTTGTTAGCCCATGTGTTTCTCCTTCTTGAACACCTGACTGATAGTAGATAGTCGTTGATCCTATTCGCTTCAGAAACGGAACCTGTAAAATAATGAAATATAACCAAGGCCTATAATCTTAGCATTTCTGAGTCCTCGTTGAGTGAACCGTGCTTTGTTCAGTCCATGGTCTCATTCCGCACTTATGCTCCTAATAGACTCGATCCAGCCTCCCTGGCAGAGCATGAACTTGTTGATATTGCCTCCCTACATTCAAGCTTCAATGCTCTGTACTTGGTGTTGGGACCTGCAGGAATCCCATGCCTCTAAATAATCTGACTCAAATGAGTGTATCTAGCTTCTTTGCCACCCGTGCCCTGTCTGATCTGCAGTTCTGTCAAGAATTCAGATGAGAGAGGGAGCCCAGTAGACTCACCCATAATGATCTTGATCATGGACGACCTCCTAGCCAGCCTTTTAAAAATTCTACTTGCCTAAGGGCATGCAGGACCTGACCTCTGATTTGGGCACAAGGATTGACATCTTCTGATGGAACATTGATTTAGTAGGCTCAAGAAAGCTTGAGATAACGTGGTAGGCAGAGTATGTGGAAGCAGCCAAGACATGTATGAAAGCGAAACTGCATATTGTTAGTCCCCTGAAGCTGCCGTACTACACTATGAAGCATGTCGGGGCATGGAGGAAGGAACAGAGGGAACAGACTTGAAAACCTTCCAGGTGGGTCTGTTCTCTATGCTGGGGGGGTAGGCATCCTGGGGTCCAACTGGATATGGTTCACCCTGTGTGTAGGCTTTGGTCAAGAGATTCCCTGGGGCCTAGAGACATTTTGGCTACAATTAATTTTTGGGTTGAAAGAAGAGGTGCTACGTACAGCAAAGAGAGCAAGGACTTGATAGCCTTCCAGAATTTTGAATGTCCTCTTTGCCAGGCCATTGTCCACCTTCCTGCACCATCAAATGCTCTTTCACTTGATCAGTCAGAAATTGAGGAATGAAAAATTCAAGTATCACTGGACTTTGCATTTAAACTCCACGATGAGCAACTCTACAAACCGTGAAGAGGCAGTTCGGGCTCATGAGATTCCATTAGGTGAAGAAAGACTGACCACGACAGATGGCTCTGTCAGAGGACTGGAATATGTAAAAATCTGATGTCAGAGTGTACTGGGCAGACCGTGAGCAAACACCAGCGTACAACATAGGCTAAAGGTCAGGCTGATGTCTTTCTTGGCATTTTCTATGTCATAGTCACATGTGACACTCATGTCTCCTTGAGGGAATGTGAAAGGGTGGAACGGAACAGGCGAAACTGAGAAGTGTTCTTAGCACAGTAACACAGACTGATACTAATGGGACTTATGAAGTAAATCAGAACACAGTTTTATTATTTATTTTCTCATATCCCCTCAGTATCTTGGTTCACTCAGCTCATGCACCTCCATCTACTCTGTTGCCTACCCTTTTACCACTTGTCTTTTTAATGTTGAGTCCAGTTCTTAAATAATTCTTAAAACCAATGACTTGCTTTACCAAATAACAGCACTGGTCCATTAAGTAACTCTCCAAATGACCGCTAAACAAACCTAAAAAACAAATCTTTAAAAAATGGTTGAGGGAACAAAGTCAATGACAATTCAAGTGTGGCTTTCTTTGTTTTGTATTGTGAGAGCACAGCCTGGATTTTCAGTTAGGGGAGATATGATTGGGGCAAAATTAGGTCAATTATATCAGTTTATTTGATATGTCATTTAATTGGATTTTGCACACATGTTTGAAACAAAGGAGCAGTGCATGCCGCATGAACAGGTACATACACCTATGGGGTCCTGTAAGAGCTGTGGATAGCTTAAAAGAATATTAACAATATGTGCACTCTCGGCATTATATTAACGTTTAATGTCCAAAGTATTCTCTATCATTGTGTTATCAAACAAGAAAGTTTGCCAAATACATTTAACAATTATTTCTGATCTTTGTGTATGGGAAGAAGAACTTGCAAAGATAGACTACATTATCAAACTGTTTCTTACAAATGCTAATGATTATAAAAAAGTTTTCAAGCATTTCTGTAAAAAAAGTTTCATTTGTTCCCTTTTGTAACAGATCCCGGGTATCAGTCTTCCAAAACCGTCTCCACAGAAAAGTACAAATGGCGAACCTGTGATAAAGAAAAGCAAGATGGAACCATAGCTGTGTTCTAACAGCTAATTCATTGCAGACTAATTGGACTGTGTTTTTTTTACTGAGAGTGAATTTGTGAGCTCATTTGATAACTTCTGATTGCAATTTTAACATTGTCAGAACAAATTTTAAAAGTTATCTTTTACAATTGTATTAAACAGTGATGGTAATTTTGCAGTTGGCAAATCTGTGCTTTCCTTTCGGATCAGTTCAGTTGATGGCCAGATGAACAGGACAATACTAGACATATCCTTTGATTTTTGGATTTAAGTGCCTCCTTGGGAGGTTAAGTTTACTATTTTGCCATGTCATTTGTTTTACTGGAGATAATCACTTTTACACCCTGTATGAAGGTGCTTGCTGTCAGATCTAAAAAGGATATACAAGTGGGCTATAAAGGTATACTCATCTAGAAGGTTCCATCTGAAAATGTCAGTAGAAGAGGGTCAATAATGGACGGTTGCACCTATCATCTTGTTGACTATTGTAACACTCCAATGGTTGCTGTTCAGATTTTTGCACAGTTCTGGGGAGTACTAGGCATTTGGCTTATTCCACCTCACAAGCTGCACATACACCTTCAGCCCTCTTTTTCCCACCCATGTAGAATAAGTCCTAGTTCATGCTACCAAACTCCGCACCCAAGGTCAAGCAAGAAAGAACTTCAGGATTATTGATCCCGATTGTAATGGGTTTTTTGTTAATGGTGGTTGGCCTGTTGAATAGAATACTAGGGATGATTTGAAATACTTCAAGGTTCAATTGGAATTATCAGTTTTATGGAGGAATCTCAGTAAAGGGTGACAAAATAGTTCCTCCATATAGACTGAGAAGGAAAATTAAGGGGTTGTGTCATGATAAACGTTTAGTTATGTCTGAACCAAAGGAAGGGCACACGAGTACTATTGGTGTTCAGGTATTTAGGAAATTGTGGACAGATATGAAAGGGCAAGTCAGCTGCATAGGTATAGTGACACGTCAGTTAAGCCATGTCTGATTGGAACTGAACCTATGACGTTTCCTGTTTTATGACAGAATATTGCCATAAACACAATGGGGCAAGGAAGGAAGCTTTTGCAGTAGTTATGGTTGATTACAGCTTCATTGGCTGAGAATGATATATAAGGTGACTTCTTATAATGTATTGACTTGTTAGAGGACATATTTTGTAGTAAAGGTCTACCAGAAATTCTAAATTCAGGTAATAGATCACAATTTGAGATTTTGTGAGTACCTGAGTGAGCATAGGGTTCATTATTAAAGGATTACATTGTGATGTCCAGAATAGTTTAGCTGGGGCATGAAAGGATCTATTCATGTGTCATTTGAATATATTTTTGTTCGAGGAAAGCTGTACAGGCAACCTTACTTATTTGCAGGGCAGTACCAAATTCCACCACAACAATATCAGAATGTAGGTTATTAATTTGGTTCTCAGTGTGGATCAAAGCTGGAAGCGTTAGCTAGGTAGTGCTTCACAAGGTCAGATACCTTTCCTATGAGGTCCAGCTGAGCTAAGTTTCAGTCTGTCAAAAATTCTGTGCAGGATGAATCTGGTTTTCTTTCCCACCAAGGAAGCCTCAACACCAAATCCCAGTCCTCTAGAGGAGGAAAAAATGACTAAGCCCTGCTGTTGTCCAACTGCTAGGCAAATTCCTCCTGGTTACTTTTGCAGGACTTGCTTCTAGTACCAGGCCTATCTCTAGTCTGGGCTACTACAGGGTCCAGTCACAGTGGTCATGTGGAGGAGCCCTGCTTTTTGTTTTCCTGGAGCAGATAAATATGAGCCCAACAACTTGACCCTTGGACAACAGTTACGTCCTAAGTTCCAGCAGGAGCCAGAAATCCTTGATTTGTCTTTCTTCCAGCCTTGAGGAAGAGTTGTTTTCTTTTGAGAAGTTGTCTTCCCAGATCAAGGAATGTTCTGATAAGGGGGTGGTGAGGCTCTAGTCTTACCCTGTGTATTAACCGGTGATTGGTGAATTTTATATACCCAGTCCTGACTACTCTCTCATCCAAGCCCCACCTTATTTTTCAACATTTCCTTTTTCTTTACTTCAATAAATCCTATAAGTCATTAATCCAAAATGACTATCCCCTTCCTCCATCCAAAGGATCTCTGGGCCTCACTTAGCCGCTCCCGTATAATCTAGGATGCCCTGGCAATGAACGGGAGCAGTCCCTGCCAGCTGTATGTGGCATCTCCAAGTCAGAGGAAGAATTGCTAAGGCTCTCCATCCTAAAAACTCCGAACTATAAGTGATGCGAGTTTTAAATGATTTTGAAACTTATACAGGCCTCTGGATTAATTGGAGTATGTCCAATTTATATTCGGTCAGGGAAGGGGTTTCTGATGGCTGGGCCACACACTTCTACTTAAACAGAGTTACTGAGTGGATGAAGTACTTGAGCATATAAGTTTCCTTAGCCCATGTAAGGGTACGAGACAGAAACATATCTCCACAAATAGAAAAACTAAAAGAGACCATCCAACAATAAATGCCCCTACCGATTTCGTTAATGGGTAACGTGACAGTAATCAAGATGATCGATCTTCCTACAGTGTTGTATATCATGTATATCATGTGTTCATGATTCCCAAGCTAGTCTTTTGTACAAATCTCTGCCTTCCTGTAGTTGAATAAAACACTTTAGGAAAGTGGATTATTATGTGGTGTGGTTCTGAGACCTCACTATGTAATAATGCACAAACTTTATCAGTTCCAGTTAGGTTTCTTTAATAAAACCCTTAGCTTAGTCCTGGGTAGCTGTGGCACAGAGCAGTTGGGCTTAATCAAAGCATTTAGGAGTACCAAAACAGGCAATACATAAGAAACATGACACAATAAAAATCCAACACCAATTTATAAAAATAAGTTGTATTTTTGTCTTTAAATTGGCACTAAAATGCCAAAAATCTATGGAGGGAAACCAGAGAGATGATTTTTCAAAGGTAAGGTAGTAAATCACTGTTGTTCACTCTATAAAGAATGCTTGTTGTATATGGCTACCAAGGACGAAATGGCTCAAACCCATCTGTTCCACCCTAGGCACGAGAGACGCTATAGAGGCCCTGAGGATCCTACAGACATGTACCCAGGAACCTATTGTCATTGCTACGGCAACATTTCTGAGTTGGGCATGGGTGATTCGGGCAAATAAATTCAAGGGCCTATTAACTTGATCTGTTTTATTTTGTTATATCCTTATCATTTGGGTTGTGTGGCAGCCTGTGTCTGCCACACTGCCGAGAATTGTGGTGGGGCCTATTGATTTTGTGTAAGATCTGGGTAGCTTTTATCTTTTAGATTGTATGTTGTTTGGTTTTACCATTCTCCGCTCCCTTTACAAATCACAATTGAGCGGAAATCTCTTCTCATATCTTTCCTAATGAAATGTTTTAATAGTACATTAGTGTCCGCTGAAATGATGGATTAACGTTCCTTTTTTAAATATTTCACTGTGTCTGTCCCAGATCAATGTAACCCTGGCATCACCCAACTATTCTGTTACCACGTTTTTACCCTGCCTATTTTTTAATTGTTTGTATGTCTTTTATGGTTTTATAATCGAAATAAAGACTTAAGAAGAAGAAGTATATGGCTTAGCAGTTCTTGAGCCAACAGTCCAGAATGGATGCTAATCTTCACTTAGACGAGCCACAACAGGTTGGGAGCCAGTCACAGGGACGACTTGGGTCCAAGGTGACCGTTACCTGTCAGGTCCAGCAGTCTCTGGTTTTCTCTGTATTTTCATCCTCTACCAAGGTCCAGCCAAGAAGTGGTCTTTCTAATGGAGATGCAGGATGTTAAGCATGCTGAAGAAATAAGGTGAATGTATCTGGGGCCACCCTAGTATCTACAAGCATCAGGTTTTGTCTCTGGTCTTGATCTCCCACAAAGCAGTGTAGTGCAGGTCCTTTTTTGGCTGGACAACTGGTCTCCTGGTTACAGCGGTCTCGGTGGTTCTTTGCAGGTGAGCAAATCTTTCTTGTCTGGAGTTCAGAGTCCACTCTTGACTTCGGTCACAGGTCCAACAACCTTGGGGGCACCTTGGTAATGTCTAGACTTTGTTTCCCAGGCTGCACTTCGGCGTCCAGCGGTGGTCTAGCATTTCTGGGCAGCTGGGCTCTCTAGGGTACTGGCTTCTTTAACTTTTGTAGTCCTGATGCTTAGCAGGGTGCTAGCCATCTAGCCTTTGGAGTCACTAATTCTTTCCTGGCACAAGTGGACCTCTTTTTCACAAGTGGGCAGAGCAAGCACAGTCCTCTTTGCGGGTCTCTCAGATGCAGTAGGTGCAATTCAGTCTTTGGTGCAACCTCTCTTTGCTGGGTGCAGCAGGGCAGTCCTTCTGTCTTCTTTCCAGTCCAGTAGTGAGCTGAGGATTGAATGCCAGGGGTGCCACTTTTATGCCATCTTCCTGTTTGTGGTAGGGAAGGATTCACTAGCCAATATGACAACAGCTCCGACAGGCTAACCCTTTCCACTTTACATCACTTCCTGGGTGCTTAGCCAAAAATAATCCCAGAGTGCCTTTCTCTGCCTGAATCCAAGATGGCTCAGGTCTTCTTCCGCTGTACAGAGTTCTGGGCACAACCCTAGGGTGTACCCAGCATAATGAGCCACTATTCCTGGAAAACCAGTTCTACACAAGGGTTTCTCCCTATGGAGGAGATGCCAGTCTCTGCCTGAACACAGGATGGAACATGCTATGGTGTGATCGCAATTTGTTTCACTGAGGCGTAGCCTTTCTGAAGCTAAGACTTCTGTGGCCACAGCTCAGTAGTCCTCCTGCTTGAGGAGGTCACATCTCTTCCCACCAACAGTTCCCTTATTTCCTAGTTCCTTGGAGTGCTTCACACTTCCTACCAAGGGGGAAGGCTTTTGTCTCGCATGACAAGAGCTGTGGACAGTCAGGAAAGGAGAGGATTTAGGCAACTAAGTGGTGACTTTCTAAAATCATCTTCCTATTAAAAGGTACCTTAAATCCAATCTCAGAAATGAGTTGGGTTTAATGTAACAATTAATTTGATACCTTGGAGTAATAGCTTTGGTATTCCCAAATGGAAGTTAGCACTTAGTGCTGTGGTGTGTTGGTCAATGGGGCCACAGGCCTAACTACAGTGAAAACAGCAATTTCGACTTTTCACTGTTAGGGCATGTCGAATACTAGAGGAACATGGCCTTCCATTTTTTGCTGTTGCCTCGTGTTTTTTTGATGGTTATAGATGCTTTGGGCACTGTGCCACTGCTATTCAGTGCCACAGTGCAAGAGCTCCCTATGGTAAATTGATGTATGGATTAGTGATTCCATGATTGGTTGGTTTGGTTTACTTGTCAGACCCTAGTACAGTGCACTGAGTGTGCCCAGGGCTTGTAAACCAAATGCTGCTGGTGGGCTTGCAGCACTGGTTGTGCCACACACAGAAGCAGCCTGTAAAAGTGTGTCTCAGGTCTGCCATTGCAGAGCCTGTGTGCAGTCTGGTACTGCCATGTTGACTGGGCATGTGCACCCACTTGCCAGTCCCTAAACCTTCCCTTTTCTGCATATTAGTCACCCCTATGGTAGGCCCAAGGGCAGGGTGCATTGTAAGTATAAGGTAGGACATGCCCTGGTGTGTGTGGCATGTCCTAATAGTGAATTACAACCATGTTCGTTTTTCACTATTGCAAGGCTACCTGTTCCCCATAGGCCAGAATGGACAGTTTGATTATTACAGCTTATAATCCTAACTGACCCAGGGAACATGGTAGAAAAACGAATTTAGTATGCCTGAACTCAGAATGATAAAATACATCTTTTAGTGAAGTTAGTTTTAACGTTCTGTGTTTGAAAATGCCACTTTTAGAAAGTAGCTATTTTCTTGCCTAACTATTCAAGCCTGCCTCTGCTAGGTTGTGTATTCCTTGTCTGGGTTTGTGAGTGACAGGGGCTGGGGGACTCCAGGAGACAGGGTGAGTCAGCACAGGGCTGAATAGAGAGATCTGCATGGAGATGGGTGGGAGGAGTTGCACCTGGGACCTGAATAGGGCTGTGCCTTCCCTACACAATGCTGGCTCCACCTCCTGTGGTGTGTCTGATGTCCCTGGCCTACTCTGTGAAAGGAAAGAAGGAGTCTTGTCAACAAAGTGCTCCAGGACTGACCAGAACTGGTTTGGACTAGGCAAAGGCCTCTCTGCCTTCAGAGAACAAAGAGAATATGTGTATAAAAGAGGGGACCCAAACCCCAGAAGATCAGATCACTTTTGGGAAACAAGAAGAAACCTTTGCTGAGGAGAGGAACCAGAAAAACTGAGGAAGAGACTATCCCTAAGCTGAGTGCTGTTTGGGGGATTGGCCTGCAGTGGTTGCCTGACTGCCAAAGAAAGGAGAAAGGAACTTTGTGTGTACTTTCATCAACTTGTAAAAGATCTCCAAGGGCTTGAGAGAAGAGCTTGCCTCCTGCTGAAGTCTCAGGGACAACAGACTTCACCAACCAGCTCCCCAAGAGTCTTTCTGGAAAGTGCCTGCTGCTGTGCTGGACTTTCTGAGGGACTGCGTGTCGCAAGGAGCTGGAAGCGCAACTCACGAAGGAGAAGTGTCGCCGCCGAAGCGCCTTGCATCGCCGAAGAAGAGGATCGACGTCACATCAGACGCCGCCGCATCAACGGAGAAGAGTGTCGCCGCCGCTGTCGCATCGTTGCTGAAGCGCCACGCATCGCCGGAGAAGAGGACCGATGTCGCATCAGACGCCGCCGCATCACCGGGAAGCGTGTCGCAGGGCCTGTCGCGGCTCAGAAGCATCGTTGCCGAAGCGCTTCGCATCGCCGGAGAAGAGGATCGATGTCGCACCAGACGCCGCCGCATCACCGGGAAGCGTGTCGCAGGGCCTGTCGCGGCTCCGAAGAATCGTTGAGTCGCCGCACGGCCGTCGGGCGTGCACGCATCGTGTCGCATCAAGAAGAAGACGCCATCTTTGTTCATTGCACCGGATCTTCATCGCATCACGGCGTTGCTGGTCGCATTGCCACGAAAGCGCAGTAAGAAACAGACGCATCACCTCCCCTCGCAGAGAAGAACCGACGCATCGCCTACGCATCAGTAGGGACCCGACGCATCACCGTTCTTGCGTGTAAGGAACCGATGCATCACCTTCCCTGCAACACTTTCGTTGTATAGCGTTACGCATCCTAAGGTACATTGAACTCAAAGTGTCGCATTTACCATCTTAAGAGAACTGAGCTAATTCTACCATT
The DNA here is from genome assembly GCA_963921515.1 of Calotriton arnoldi. Taxonomy (NCBI): domain Eukaryota; kingdom Metazoa; phylum Chordata; class Amphibia; order Caudata; family Salamandridae; genus Calotriton; species Calotriton arnoldi. Next base: position 1,281,330 of record CAWUFW010000961.1, read on the forward strand.
TTTGGAGTACAGTATTGTGGATTTTTGTCGTTTGTGGTCTTGTGTTAAATCTATATAAAAGATACTTATTTTTAATATACATCTGGTGTGGTGTCCATCTGTAGTGTTGTCACTTGATTACTGTATGTGTTCACAACTGCTTTACACACTGCCTCTGAGATAAGCCTGCCTGCTCGTGCCAAGCTACCAAGGGGGTGAGCAGGGGTTATTTTAGGAGTGTACCCCCTTACCCTGATTAGACGCAAGGGTCCCTATTTGGTCAAAGGTACCTACCTCTGCCAACTAGAGACCCCCAAATCTAACATTGGTGGTCAGCGGTGAGGATTCTGGACTTGCATTTGTGACTCATGTACAGTGATTGGTGAACACTACCAGTGAGTGCAGACCAAAACGCGACCACATACTTTTGGTATATTGTTTTTCTGGGATTTTCTATTTTTGCCAAGAACTGCCAAGTTTAACCACCATGGATACAGCAGCATCTGTTGATTGTGATTGGGAAGAGGAGAGACTAGACTGCTACAATGTGAAACAGCTAAAGCACTTCTGCAGGAAATTTAAAGTTGCTATGACCGGTCTCACCAAGAAGGATGAGTTCCAAAAGGCGCTGAGGGCCTGGGTGCAAGCAAGGAATACCCCTGAGAATGAGGAAGGGGCTGAGAATGCAGATGAGCAGCTGGATGGGCCATTGGGTCCACAGGGGAGGAGAGCAACTTCCCCAGTAGGTAGCAGTGTCTCTGCCAAAAGCCTGTCCCCAGAGGAGTTGGCGGACAGGAAAGAAAACAGGATGCACTAATTGGAGCTTGCCAAGCTCAAGTTGGGTGGGCAACTGGAGTTAGAAAATAGGAGATTGGCCCTGGAAGAAAAGAGAATGCAGTTGGAGCATGAGAAAAGTTTGAGGGAGTTGGAGTTGAAAGCTAGAAGCTTAGAGATTACTCCCTCTGGTGGCAGCACACCGTCAATGCCTGTTGAAGCTAGGGTGTATATTCCTAAAGATGTGGTGAGAGAGTTTTATAAGAATGATGATATTGGGCAGTGGTTCAAAGCCTATGAGGTAGCCATGTCTTCCCACCGGGTCCCTGAGAAGGATTGGGGAGCGGGGTTGTGGGGGCGGTTCCTTAGTGAGGGGCGGGACACACTGCTAGACTTGCCTTCTGAAGTCCATAATTCTTATAGCCACATGAAAGATGCATTGATGTCCAGGTATGGGTTGACTCCTGAATTGTATAGACAGAGGTTTAGAAATTGCAAGAAGGTGGAGTCAGGTACATGGGTAGAGTATGTAACTTTCTTTTGCAGAGCATTGGATGGTTGGGTGAAGGGTAGCAAAGTTAATGATTTTGAGAGGCTCTTTGATTTAATTGCATGGGAGCACTTGTCAAGTAATTGTTTTCCAGAGCTACGCCAGCACCTTATTGATAGCAGGCTGACTAACCCTAGGAAGCTTGCTGAGGAGGCGGACCGCTGGGTGAGCACCCGGGTCCACAAGGGTCATGTGGGAGACTCCGCCAAGAGTGGGCAGGGTCCCCAGCAGAAGAGTGGGGGGGACCAGGGTAAACCGAGGGAGTTCCAGAAAGGGCCCCAAAGTAATCCCCAAGGGAAGGGTTCCCAGCCTCCCCCTGAGAAGAAGCACGGGGCCCCGACAGGTAGGCCTGTTCCCAGGGGACCCCTGAGGTGCTACAAGTGTGGAGAAGTGGGTCATAAGTCTAATGATCCCAAGTGCCCACAGTTTGGAAAGACAGCACCCACTGGTGCTCCACCCCGGCAGATGGCGAGTGTAGCCCTGGGGGAGGAGAGGGGTGTCCAAGGTGGGTGGGGTCCCGCAGAGATGTCCCTTGTCTATTTAGGAGACTGTGAGGTGGTCCCCAGGACCCAACTGCCTGATGACACTAAAAAGTATAGGCAGTGGGTGACAATCAATGGCCATAAAGTGGAGGCTCTTCGAGACACAGGAGCCAGTGTGACAGCTGTCAAGTGTCACCTGGTGTCGGAAGAGCAGGTTGTCCCCAATGCATTTTACCCAGTTGTTGCTGCTGACAACACAGAGAGCCACTGCAAGGTGGCTCAGGTTCCCTTTGAGTGGGGGGGGGGGTGTCTCTGGTACTCTTCAAGTAGCTGTGCGGCCAGCCATGCCTGTTGACTGTTTGTTAGGGAACGATTTGGAGAGCTCACCTTGGGCGAAGGTGGAGCGAAGTGCTCATTTGGAGATGTTGGGTCTGCCTGACTGGGCGTGTGTGACCACACGGTCCATGGCAGCCAGTAAGGGTGTTCAAGAGGACCTGGAGCCTGAGAGGGGGGCCCAGGTGCCTGCCTTAAAGAGAAGAGGCAATGGGCGCGGGAAACCGGCCCCCGAAGTTCCCACGGTCCAGGAGGAGGTAGACCCTGAGGGGGATGCCCTGGAGCCTACAGGGAACAAGTAGCTGAACTGGGGGACCTGCCTGAGCTGACCCATTGGCAGCAGGAAGGAGGACCCTCCAGGGAAGAGTTCTGCAAGGAGCAGAAGGAGTGCCCTTCTCTTGTGGGTTTGCGGCAGCAGGCTGCAGACCAGGCAGCAGGTGATCAGTCTGGATCACATTGGATCTACTGGGAGAATGACCTCCTGTATACTGAGCCTAAGGTTGCTGAGCCTGGGTCAGCCCGTCTGCTGGTGGTACCCTAGCGCTTCAGAGCCTTCCTACTGGGGCTGGCTCATGATGTGCCGTTAGCAGGACATTTGGGGCAGGACAAGACCTTTGAGAGGCTTGTCACCCACTTTTATTGGCCCCAAATGCGCAAGAGTTCAGACACTCATTGCAGGACCTGTCAGACTTGCCAGGCAAGTGGAAAGAGTGGGAGGAAGCAAAAGGCTCCTCTCCAGCCATTCCCTGTGGTCAGCACCCCCTTTGAACGGGTGGGTATTGACATTGTGGGGCCACTGGACCCCAAGACAGCCATGGGCAACAGGTTCATCCTGGTCTTGGTGGACCATGCCACCCGGAAGCCATACCTCTGAGGACAGTGACGGCCCCTGTGGTGGGACGGGCACTGATGGGAATTTTCTCCCGAGTGGGATTCCTTAGAGAGGTAGTGTCTGACCGAGGTACAAACTTCATTTCCAAGTATATGAAGTCCCTGTGGCAGGAGTGTGGGGTAACTTACAAGTTCACCACTCCTTACCACCCCCAAGGAAATGGGTTGGTTGAGAGATTCAACCGGACCATCAAAGGCATGATTATGGGTCTTGAGGAACCTATGAGGCATAAGTGGGACGTCCTCTTACCATGCCTTCTCTTTGCATACCGTGAGGTGCCACAGACATCTCTAGGGTTCAGTCCCTTTGAGCTTCTCTATGGTCACCCAGTGAGAGGACCTCTGAGTCTGGTCAAGGAAGGCTGGGAGCAATCTCCCAGGAAACCTCCCCAGGATGTATATAGCTACATGCTGGCCTTCAGGAACCAGACTAGGCGTTTCAGGCAACTCGCTGAGGCGAATCTGGAAGCCAGCCAGGAGGAGATGAAGCGGTGGTACAACCAGAATGCCACTCTGGTAGAGCTTCAGCCTGGTCAGAAAGTGTGGGTCATGGCCCCAGTGGAGCCTTGTGCGCTCCAGGATAAGTGGACTGGACCATTTGAGGTGGTGGAGCGCAAGAGTCCTGTTACCTACTTGGTGGACTTGCGGTCTCCCAGGAACCCCTTGCGGGTCCTGCATGTCAACCGCCTGAAGCCCCACTTGGAGAGGTCCGAAGTGGGCATGCTCTTAGCGACAGATGCTGGAATGGAGGAGGAGACTGAGCCTCTTCCTGACCTCCTGTCGGCGACAGAGCGAGATGGGTCAGTGGATGTTGTGAACCTCTCTTCCACCCTGACTCCTGAGCAACAGAATGACTGTCACCAGTTGCTGGGACAGTTTTCTGATTTGTTCTCCCTGATTCCCAGTGTCACTGATTGGTGCATCCATGATGTGGACACTGGAGACAGTCCTCCTGTTAAGCACAAAACTTACAGGGTAACTGACAGGGTGAGAGCTTGCATCAAGGAGGAGGTCTCCAAGATGCTTGCGTTAGGGGTGATTGAGTCCTCTAACAGTCCTTGGGCCAGCCCAGTGGTCTTGGTACCAAAGGCTGGCGCACCGGGTGCCACACCAGAACTCCGATTCTGTGTGGACTACTGAGGGCTCAATTCAGTCACGAGGACTGACGCGCACCCCATCCCCAGAGCTGATGAGCTCATCGATCGGTTAGGGGCTGCCCGGTACCTCAGCACGTTTGATCTAACGTCTGGGTACTGGCAGATCGCCTTGACTGATGGGGCAAGAGAGAGGTCAGCATTCTCCACACCAGATGGGCACTACCAGTTCCGGGTTATGCCCTTTGGGATGAAGAATGCCCCTGCCACCTTTCAGAGGTTAGTCAACCAGGTGTTGGCTGGCCTGGAAGAGTTCAGTGCCGCCTACCTGGATGACATTGCAGTGTTCAGCGCCAGTTGGGAAGAACATCTGCGCCACCTCTGGGAAGTGTTGATGGCGCTGCAGAGGGCAGGCCTCACGATCAAGGCAAGTAAGTGCCAGATCGGGCAGGGTTCCGTGGCGTACTTGGGACACCAGGTTGGGAGCAGCCAGGTGGCGCCCTTACAGCCCAAGATTGAAACCCTCCTGGCTTGGGAGCCCCCAAAGACCCAGACAGAGGTGAGAGCCTTTTTAGGACTCACTGGGTATTACAGGAGGTTTGTCAAGGGGTATGGCAGCATCGTTGCACCCTTGACAGAGCTGACTTCCAGGAAGCAGCCCAAGAAAGTGATTTGGACTGATACCTGTCAGAAAGCTTTTGAGGCCCTGAAAACTGCCATGTGCACGGCGCCCGTGGTCCTGGCACTCAACTTCTCAAGAGAGTTTATCGTTCAAACAGACGCTTCAGAGCATGGTGTGGGGGCTGTTTTGTCACAGATAAATGAGGAGGGCCTAGATCAACCCGTAGCCTTCATCAGTAGGATGTTACATCCACGGGAACAGAGGTGGAGTGCGATTGAGCGTGAGGCATTTGCTGTGGTCTGGGCACTGAAGAAGCTGAGACCATACCTGTTTGGGACTCACTTCCGGGTTCAGACAGACCACAGACCCCTCAGATGGTTGATGCAGATGAGGGGTGAGAATCCAAAGCTGTTGAGGTGGTCCATTTCCCTACAGGGTATGGATTTCACAGTGGAACACCGCCCTGGTACAGAACACGCCAATGCTGATGGTCTGTCCAGATTTTTCCGCCTTAGTGAAGAGAACTCCCAGGAGGTAGGGTAGTTCTCCCCACATTCCAGCTGGAGGGGACACATGTTAGACCTGGCACTGTTGGCGTGGGTCTCCCTTCCATTTTGTGCTGTTGCCTCGTGTTTTTTTGCTGGTTATAGATGCTTTGGGCACTGTGCCACTGCTATTCAGTGCCACAGTGCAAGTGCTCCCTATGGTAAATTGATGTATGGATTAGTGATTCCATGATTGGTTGGTTTGGTTTACTTGTCAGACCCTAGTACAGTGCACTGAGTGTGCCCAGGGCTTGTAAACCAAATGCTGCTGGTGGGCTTGCAGCACTGGTTGTGCCACACACAGAAGCAGCCTGTAAAAGTGTGTCTCAGGTCTGCCATTGCAGAGCCTGTGTGCAGTCTGGTACTGCCATGTTGACTGGGCAAGTGCACCCACTTGCCAGTCCCTAAACCTTCCCTTTTCTGCATATTAGTCACCCCTATGGTAGGTCCAAGGGCAGGGTGCATTGTAAGTATAAGGTAGGACATGCCCTGGTGTGTGTGGCATGTCCTAATAGTGAATTACAGCCATTTTCGTTTTTCACTATTGCAAGGCTACCTGTTCCCCATAGGCCAGAATGGGCAGTTTGATTATTACAGCTTATAATCCTAACTGACCCAGGGAACATGGTAGAAAAACGAATTTAGTATGCCTGAACTCAGAATGATAAAATACATCTTTTAGTGAAGTTGGTTTTAACGTTCTGTGTTTGAAAATGCCACTTTTAGAAAGTAGGTATTTTTTTTTGTCTAACCATCCAAGCCTGCCTCTGCTAGGTTGTGTATTCCTTGTCTGGGTTTGTGAGTGACAGGGGCTGGGGGACTCCAGGAGACGGGGTGAGTCAGCACAGGGCTGAATAGAGAGATCTGCATGGAGATGGGTGGGAGGAGTTGCACCTGGGACCTGAATAGGGCTGTGCCTTCCCTACACAATGCTGGCTCCACCTCCTGTGGTGTATCTGATGTCCCTGGCCTACTCTGTGAAAGGAAAGAAGGAGTCTTGTCAACAAAGTACTCCAGGACTGACCAGAACTGGTTTGGACTAGGCAAAGGCCTCTGCCTTCAGAGAACAAAGAGAATATGTGTATAAAAGAGGGGACCCAAACCCCAGAAGATCAGATCACTTTTGGGAAACAAGAAGAAACCTTTGCTGAGGAGAGGAACCAGAGAAACTGAGGAAGAGACTATCCCTAAGCTGAGTGCTGTTTGGGGGATTGGCCTGCAGTGGTTGCCTGACTGCCAAAGAAAGGAGAAAGGAACTTTGTGTGTACTTTCATCAACTTGTAAAAGATCTCCAAGGGCTTGAGAGAAGAGCTTGCCTCCTGCTGAAGTCTCAGGGACAACAGACTTCACCAACCAGCTCCCCAAGAGTCTTTCTGGAAAGTGCCTGCTGCTGTGCTGGACTTTCTGAGGGACTGCGTGTCGCAAGGAGCTGGAAGCGCGACTCACGAAGGAGAAGCGTCGCCGCCGAAGCGCCTCGCATCGCCGAAGAAGAGGATCGACGTCGCATCAGACGCCGCCGCATCAACTGAGAAGAGTGTCGCTGCCGCTGTCGCATCGTTGCCGAAGCGCCTCGCATCGCCGGAGAAGAGGACCGACGTCGCATCAGACGCCGCCGCATCTCCGGGAAGCGTGTCGCAGGGCCTGTCGCGGATCAGAAGCATCGTTGCCGAAGCTCCTCGCATCGCCGGAGAAGAGGATCGACGTCGCACCAGACGCCGCCGCATCACCGGGAAGCGTGTCGCAGGGCCTGTCGCGGCTCCGAAGAATCGTTGAGTCGCCGCACGGCCGTCGGGCGTGCACGCATCGTGTCGCATCAAGAAGTAGACGCCATCTTTGTTCATTGCACCGGATCTTCATTGCATCACGGCGTTGCTGGTCGCATCGCCACGAAAGCGCAGTAAGAAACCGACGCATCACCTCCCCTCGCAGAGAAGAACCGACGCATCCCCTACGCATCAGTAGGGACCCGACGCATCACCGTTCTTGCGTGTAAGGAACCGACGCATCACCTTCCCTGCAACACTTTCGTTGTATAGCGTTACGCATCCTAAGGTACATTGAACTCAAAGTGTCGCATTTACCATCTTAAGAGAACTGAGCTAATTCTACCATTTTTGAAGTACAGTATTGTGGATTTTTGTCGTTTGTGGTCTTGTGTTAAATCTATATAAAAGATACTTATTTTTAATATACATCTGGTGTGGTGTCCATCTGTAGTGTTGTCACTTGATTACTGTATGTGTTCACAAATGCTTTACACACTGCCTCTGAGATAAGCTTGCCTGCTCGTGCCAAGCTACCAAGGGGGTGAGCAGGGGTTATTTTAGGAGTGTACCCCCTTCCCCTGACTAGACACAAGGGTCCCTATTTGGTCAACGGTACCTACCTCTGCCAACTAGAGACCCCCAAATCTAACATGACTCTTTTTACTTGGAGCCCTGAAAAAGCTGCTTTAAAGCTGTGGAACACTTGTTGGCTGGGGGTCTTAATTAAGCTTACAAGATTTGTCATGCTAATTGTTTATAAAATTGAATTTAAATCATGGGTTAAGCACACTTTGTGTGAATTATTTTGAAACATTGTTTTTCTCTTTGTGTTAAAATTTCCCGGTATGATATTTCGAATGAAGAAATTTGGTAATAATAAATGTGTTCAACCTATCATTCCTTTTCTGTAGTAACATTTTTTCATGCTCTCCATTGGACTTAAATTTAACATACTAGCTCTGGGTACCTCTAGTGCCATGTACTAGGAACTTATAGGCAGGTTAAATAAGTGGATTGTACACAACTTTGAGGGGTCAGAGCAGATGTACTGGGGCTTGGTCAGCAGTGTCCGGTGCAATACAGAGTCAAAAAACCAGCAACATCAGTCCAAAACTTGAAGGATGATCATGCAAAAAGAGGCACTTTCCTACAAACACAAAGAGTGGGTATCGTATAATATTATAAGACACCGTTTAGCGGGGGTTAGGCATGGCAGATTACATTGCATATTATCGGGTAGCAATGTTAGCGGTAATCATTGATTGGCTGTTCGATACTATACTGGATTGCATCTGTACCAGTGAACTGTGGGCTCTTTGTGGTATGGACCCAATACACTTTTTGTATGGAGCCGATGTAGGAAACAGGGTTTTTGTTGCAGTGGGCCCCCCACTTTTTGCCTGGTATTTGTTGCAACTTTGAATGAAAGGGCAATGAGTTCCTGCTAACCAGGTCCCCAGTTGTCTTGCTTTACACTCCCAAATAAAAGTAAGTCGGCACTCTCAAATAGAGGCACTCTGTAAAACAAGAAAAAGCACCTGGAAAGGAGGCTCCACACTCACCAAATGAAGCAAATCAAAAGACAGTCTCAAAATAAAGTGTGGGGTTTTATTCATGCAACACTCTCTAACAGAAAGACTTAACCAGATGTCAAATGAATCTGGTAAAACAACATGCAAATGTATATATATGTGCAGGCAAATAAAAATCCAGTTCAAATGCATAAGATAAAACACAAGCAGATAATAATGGTAAAACACACGCATATAATGAAACACTCACAAGTTAAATATAAGAAAGTAGAACACAAGCAGATAATAATAATGGACGTCTAATGCAAAAAGCAAACACTGCCAAATGTCAGAAATAAGCACTGTCAAATGAGAGAATCATTTATAAAGAGCACAACATGAAAACATCGCAGAGTAATGAAACTCATACATCCCCATTTAAGCACATCATTCTGGTCAGCTCGACTGGGAAGGCCTTTCAGTCGTCCAAAAGTCTCAATGGGACAGCAAAACCTTTTTGTGATGGTGCGTCCATCTCACGAATGAGCTTCAGTATGACAGCCAAAACTTCCCATCTTTAATACTTTTTACTAACATGGAGAGAGACTTCTAGAAACTCCCTCCCCCTTCATCTAATGCAAAACTAATGCTGACCGTACCGGTCTGTTCCAGGGTCGGGACAGAAGCTGGCCAGCCCTCCTTGTTTTGACTCGAGACAGAGAAGTGCATTCCTCTCATGCTTTCAAACGCACATCCCACAAGTTCTGTTCCAGCGAGTCTGTTTTGCTCTGTGCTGAGAAGAAATGAAAACATCTTACTCTAAAGCTGCAAGCGGGCATGAAATGAGAGCACAAAATGATATTGTACATTCAAGATGGAGTAAGTTAAAACAAAGAGTCAGTTAAAACACCTGAGGTCAAAGGTAATTTAATGATCCCACAATGCACACAAAAGCATATAGCACTACACTCCACCCCATGACCTCTGACTCTCATAACATATGTTGGACTTGCATCTTTGGTGTGGTTTCCCCGACTTTTTGCCTCTACCTCCTGTATTGTTGATGCTGTGCTGGATTTCGTTTTTGCTGGCTTAGATGCTTTGGGCACTTTGCCACTGCTGATCAGTGTCAAAGTGCAAGTGCTCCCTGTGTAAATTGTGTTTACAATTGGTTCTCCCTGATTGGCATATTTGATTTACTGGTAAGTCCCTAGTAAAGTGCACGGAAGTGTGCCAGGTCCTGTAAATCAAATGCTATTAGTGGGCCTGATGCACTCATTGTGCCACCCACATGAGTAGCCCTGAAAAGGTATGTCAGACCTGCCACTACAGTGTCTGTGTGCAGTTTGTTAACTGCCATGTCGACTTGGCAAGTGCACCGACTTGCCGGGCCCTAACCTTCCCTTTTCTTACATGTAAAGGCGCCCCTATGGTAGGCCCAAGGTACCCCCCCTGGGCAGGGTGCAGTGTATGTGAAAGGTAGGACATATACTGGTGTGTGTGACATGTCCCGATAGTGAAATACTGCCAATTTTGTTTTTCACTATTGAAAGGCTATCTTGCCCCATAGGATAGAATGGGAAATGCTTTCTAATATCTTACAAGTATAACTTTCCATTGGGACAAGATAGAGAAATAAAGTTTAGGTTCTCGGAACTCAGAATTTAATAACACATCTTTTAGTAGAGATGGTTTTTAAATTGTGTGTTTGAAAATGCCACTTTTAGAAAGTAGGCATTTTCTTGTTTAACCATTCTTTGTGCCTCTGCCTGTTTGTGTATTGACTGTCTGGTTTTGAAGTGGCAGGGGCTGGGGATGTGCATTCACTGTAGACAGCCACTGGCTGGTTGAGGTGTGCCTGGCCCTTCCTGGATGACTCAAAGCTGAGCTGAATAGAACTTGGCTGCATTTAGAGTAGTGGGAGGACGATTCCTTGCACCTGAATAGGGCCTGTCTCCCTTGCACAGTGCTGTCTCCACCCCCTGTGGGCATACTGCACCAGTGAGGACATAACTGGTTTGGACTGGGCTCAGAGACCCTTGTACAAAGAGAACAAAGACATTTTTGGGTATAAGTATTAGACCTAAAACCCCAGAACTTTAGATTACTTCTGGACTCAAGAGGAACCTTTGCCAAGGAGAAAAGCTGTGAGGAGGAGTACTGCCCCTTTGCTGTGTGGGGTTGGCCTGCAGTCACTGTTTCTGCCAAGGAGAGGACAAAGACTGGAACTTTGCTTTGAACCTGCTTGAAGAAGAACTCCAAGGGCTTGAAGTGTGCTGGCCTCTTGTTCTGAAGTCTCAGGGACTCAAAGACTTCACCCCCAGCTCCCCTGAACCCTCTTGCTGTGAGTTCTGACCTGCCAGGAGGTGCCTATTCCAGTTTTTGGCCTATGGAGGTTCTTCTTGCTGTTGGGAGCTGGAAGAAACCTAAGAAAAGCTAGAAAACCTGTCTCCCACGCGTCAGCGACGCCACTGTGATGCTGCTACCTGCACCGAGGCACTGCTCGTGAAGTGAACGATGCACCGCCGGCCTGCACCCTGCTGGCCCTTATTCTCGGCCCAGCTGACCCGTGAGGACAAAGAACCACCACCAACGCATGGCGAAAGAGTGGTGTGGGGCCGTGCTGCACGGATCGCGCTCCGCGACGCCCTGATAGGAGCCGCCGGAGAAAGGCACTGGGGGACTCCTGGGCCGCTGCTGTGGGCCCGCGCTGAGGGGTCGGAGGACCAAGAGGCGAAGGTGAGCCATAGCAAGCAGGATGCGAGCGCGAAGGGGCTGAGAGCGGCAGTCCCTTCCAAAGGCCCTAGAGAGAGAGGAGCCCGGTTGGGGGTCGGGGCCTTCCTCGCGCCGCGGCACACGCACTGCAGTCAGCGGCTGTGGCGGAGGGGTCTGGCCTAGACGGAGGTCCTCTCGACGGAAGGCAATTAAACCCGGAGACCACAAGTGGTGACTGCAGCAACCCGCGGTCAATGGAGGTATCAAGCTCATCCCGGCACTTTTGCTACACGGCCAGGGCAAGGGCGCGATGCTCTGGCAGCTGACATAGACGGACTTGGCCCAGCAGCACCGGTAAGCCTGGAGCATCATTTCTCTTTGGGACTGTCGCTTGAGGGTGCCTGCGAGGGCGCGAGTGAGACCGCAATAGCAGAAGACCAGCTCCAACGCCCGCCTGCAGTTATTGGCCGTGCCAGACACCAGCGCTCGCACTGACTCAGTCATCGCCAGCGCCTGCATCCTGTTATCGCGGCGCCGATAACCACCGAGGGTGACTCCACGAACTCGCTGACTTTGCATCATCACCGGAACCGATGCCTCACCGCCGATGCAACCACCTTCCCCTGTCCTGGACACGACACGTCGCCTCCTCACGGACATGACGCCTCGCCTCCCCTGTGGCACCCAGGGAGCCGGCCTCGACCTCTGCACCGACGCCTCACCGTCACGACGCCGTGCATGGTCATAGACTTTGTTTCCAAGATACTGTTTGTTTGGGGGTCCATGTGACTCCATGCCCGACGCCGCGCTCCTCGTGGTCAGCGCCATACTTTGGATTTATTGCTGTCATGACGTCGTAATAGCCCCAGGTGGAGCTATTTGTTTTGTACAAGCTTTATATTTGCAATAACTGTTCGAAAGTCATATCTTATTACCTGTATGTTGGATTTTTGTCATTTTGGTCTTGTTGAGTTTAGATAAAGATACTTTATTTTTCCTAAACTGGTGTGGTGTCCATTTGTGGTGTTATCACTGTATTACTGTGTGTTTTGAGTACAAATACTTTACACATTGCCTTTGGGATAAGTCTGTCTGCTCGTGCTAAGCTACCCAGGGAGTGAGCAGGGGTTATCTAAAGTGTGTATCCCATTACCGTGACTAGAAGCAAGGGTGTCAATTTGGATAAAAGGTACCTACCTTTGTCAACTAGAGACCCTCATTTCTAACAACATGCATATCTAAAATCAACTTTTTGGATGAAAGCATGAATATAAAATTAAGCACACATTAAAACAGTGACATCATGAAACATATTACTATGATTATTCCACCTAATATTACTCCTGTATATCTAATAACTCAGCCACAGAAATAAATGTGTGATGAATACACCAACAGAATCAAACATGTTAACTTATTAATGCTCTTAGTGTTATAAATGGCTAATCCTGAAACTTCTACTGTTGAAGCAGCTAAACTTGTATATGTTTCTCTTGTACTCTGGGTATGCAATGAATCCGTCATAACTGTGTGAATGTACACGACCCTCCTGTTATATTTAAAATGACATCCTTTTACATTTGTCAGTCAAAAGTATACTTGGAATCGCCACTTTCATCGTCAAGCTGGACTTATATTCATTTTCAGAATGAGTCTCATTGGAGCACATTTGAATGTGACCTTTAGAAAACAGTCTGTGCAATATAATTTTGTTGTTCTGGCAGAAGCATCAACAAAGGCATCAGTTTGCGATGTCAGGTGGTCACTTCGCGGTTGGGGGCTCCCGCACCCTCACAGCCCCAATCAGACACAGGCAACCATGCGCAGGGAAGGGCATCTTAGGCACCGACACTCCGCAGTAGGTTCTAGGAAAGAAACAAGTTTAACTCCTCACAAATAATGTTTTTCTGGAAGCACATGCCCTCCTTTTTCTGCTTTGGATCTAATATCAAAGTTTTGTCTTTTTCGTCTGCAAAAAGTTCTGCTGGTTCTGGTGAATGATTTGAGGATTCTACCCACACTTTGGCCTCTGTGTTCTTGGTAGTGGAGTCAAACCTTTCTTGCCTTTGCACAGTAAGAAGGGCTGGGGCAGTCCCCTTACTGACAATCTCTCCATACAATGCTGAATAAGTACACCCTCGATCATTTGATATAGGCCCAATGTACTCCATCTGCCATACCTGTGCTGGTAATTTTCCTCTCTCCAAATGGCCCCTCACCGCCTGTGGGACTGGTCTGTGTTGTGCATATTGACAAATAGTTACAGTTCTATTCAAATCTAGGGAAATATGCATCCCTTTATTCTCTGCCCACCTGTTAGTGGCTTTCTCTCCCAGGTGTCCACATTTTTAGTGTGCCCACTTAGCCATTCCCACCAAATCAGAATCCTGCATCACCACCTCTGTCGCCGAGATTTTGGCTTTTTTTGTCTGCAAGGGAACTAAGCAACCATTCTAGTGAAGTTATGGGACAATGGGCATCTACATGATACTCAGTGACTGTGGTTTGCGGTACAATTTCCTAAATCTCTTGCCACATCTTCTTACCCCACTTCACAGGGGACTCCCGTATCTCAGACATCCTGTAATACCTCTGTATTTTCCACTGGCAGTTGCTCCGCCTTCTCATGCAACACTGCAGTTTCTATCTGTATGTACCACTTCCATTTGATCAAATTTTCTTCTTGTGCATGCCCTGTTCTGTGTGACTTTGGGGAACGTATCTCCCGTTGCATTGGAGGAATTTCAAGTCTCAAAATCCCATTGTGCCTTATTGTCATCTGCCCAGTGTCTATCAGAGCACAATAGCACAAAAGCAACTGTATCTGCCCAGTGTCTATCAGAGCACAATAACTCCCTAGCAACTGTTTTTCAAAAGGAGTAAACCACTCTCCAGCATCTGGCAATGTTTTAGTCCATAAGCCCAGGAGCACCCTCTTCTTTCCTTGTTTTTTCCACATATTCCAATTAGCATACTGCCCCTGAACTGTCACATGTAACTCAATGTCTCCTCTCTGTATTGGCCACACATCTCAAGCATATTGTATAGCCTCTTTTGCTGATTCAAAAGCATATCGCGACTGCTCTCCCCACTTAGAATCATGTTTAAAAATATCATTTTTAATTTTTTCCTTAAGTCTCTGCATAGCATCCCTCAATGTAAACCAAGGTTTACCATACACTGGCCATTCTGACTGTGACTGCACCCAGCAACCGCTAATTGTAACAAGCTGATTTGATTATCTTCTCTGTAATTTCTAAACTGTTCCTGTACATTGGAGTCAATGCTAAGGGCACAAAACTTTGCAGCTATTTCTCGGATTAACATCACTTCAGAGGCTCCTAAATCATCATCATCAAAAAACTTTATTCGCATTGAAAATGCATAAATGTGCATAAAATATCATACAAGGAGTTGATTTTACATTAGATCCCCCTTTAAAACATATAATTTATAAAAAGATAAAAACCCTTTAAAATGTAGATAAAGGGGGCATGGCCAAGATGGCGGCCGAGTGAGACTTGTTTTAGAGTCTCACCGGCAAAAGCATCAACTAGCCGCCCGGGGCCGAGCACTGCTCCCTAAGGAAAATGCACCGGAGGTTCGGGGCACCCTGCTGGCCCTTATTCTCGGCCCAGCTGACCCGTGAGGACAAAGAACCACCACCAACGCATGGCGAAAGAGTGGTGTGGGGCCGTGCTGCACGGATCGCGCTCCGCGACGCCCTGATAGGAGCCGCCGGAGAAAGGCACTGGGGGACTCCTGGGCCGCTGCTGTGGGCCCGCGCTGAGGGGTCGGAGGACCAAGAGGCGAAGGTGAGCCATAGCAAGCAGGATGCGAGCGCGAAGGGGCTGAGAGCGGCAGTCCCTTCCAAAGGCCCTAGAAGAGAGAGGAGCCCGGTTGGGGGTCGGGGCCTTCCTCGCGCCGCGGCACACGCACTGCAGTCAGCGGCTGTGGCGGAGGGGTCTGGCCTAGACGGAGGTCCTCTCGACGGAAGGCAATTAAACCCGGAGACCACAAGTGGTGACTGCAGCAACCCGCGGTCAATGGAGGTATCAAGCTCATCCCGGCACTTTTGTTACACGGCCAGGGCAAGGGCGCGATGCTCTGGCAGCTGACATAGACGGACTTGGCCCAGCAGCACCGGTAAGCCTGGAGCATCATTTCTCTTTGGGACTGTCGCTTGAGGGTGCCTGCGAGGGCGCGAGTGAGACCGCAATAGCAGAAGACCAGGGGGAGGGCGCAAAACGAAAGAAAAAGAGATACATCAGGGCCCCTGAGAGCTGTGAAGACACCCCCAGACCATCATCGTACGTTCACTAAGTGGGGGAGAAGGGCCCTCTGGCTGGAATACGGATTAGAGCCATACATGGGAGCCTCTGCGTCCCGGTCGAAGACTGCATAGCCTGGAGACGGTGGACCCACCGGCTCCACGAAGAGAATCAGCAGCGAGGAGCGGTGGAAAGGGAGGAGAAGGGGAGTTCCCTTGCAGTGACGCCGCGCGGCACTGTGGATCATGGGGGAGAGGAACACTTGCTGGGAGGACCCCTGAATTGCACAGCCACTTGCGCAACCATCACAGGCGAACAGGAGGGCACAGCGGAGGATAATCTTTCAGACC
This sequence comes from Calotriton arnoldi, assembly GCA_963921515.1. Classification (NCBI taxonomy): domain Eukaryota; kingdom Metazoa; phylum Chordata; class Amphibia; order Caudata; family Salamandridae; genus Calotriton; species Calotriton arnoldi. The sequence goes on from CAWUFW010000961.1 coordinate 1,297,213, forward strand.
CTACGAATCCTGTGAACTAGAGACAAAGACCTGGAAACTGCCTGAGCGACCACCAGACAGACCTGCTGTACAGGAGGTGCTAACGTAGTACATAGGGTGAAGGGGGAGAAGGACTTACTTGTGGATCGCTTCCCACTGCCCTCGGGCGCACAGCGACAAGACAACCTAGTCGCGCGGCCCCAATGGCGACGGCCAGGGTCAAGAAGGAGCGCTCAGTGAAAGATATGCTAACAAAGCAATCCTTGACGGGCTCCCCCGCGTGAAGCTCAGTGGGGGAGGACGACCACAAAGACGGGGCGGACACAGCCGATGCCCCGGCAACCAAGGCCATTATGACCTTGCTTTTCACCTCTCTTCGCGAGGATCTCATGACGGTGCAAGCTCGGCTCTCAGCGGACCTAAAAGAAGTACAAAAAGACCTAGGCAACGTGGGAGACCGGGTCGTGACGTCGGAAGAAAAAGAAAACAGCAGGGATAAAGATATGGAGATGATGCTGCGGGAGATACTGCAATTAAGGGAGCAACATATTGTTCTACAAGCGGCCACTGAAGATCTAGAAAAACGCTCAAGGAGAAACAACGTGCGTATCCGGGGAGCGCCATCACAGTCGGAAAGAGACGATATTAAAGCGTACGTCGTCGCTCTTTTCAAACAGGTGCTGGGAGATGAAAGCCCACCTGACATACAGATCGACAAAGCGCCTCCACCAGACATTCTAGTTTGTGTGCACAGTTTTCAGATCAAAGAGACTATCATTTGAGAAGCAAGGAAAGCACACCCCGTGCAATTTAGGGGGCATACACTGCTCTTTTTCCAGTATCTATCCTTAACCACACTGTTCAAGCGCAGGGAATTTCGACCAGTCACCGCGCACATTAGAGGAAAAGGGATCTCGTACCCTTGGGGCCATCCTTTTCGCATCATATTCAGGCTAGACAAACTATGGAAGATCAAATCTTTAAAAGAAGCATGTGAGGTCCTGGGAATCAGCACAGAGTCCGTCCAAGAGGAGCGTGGCAGACATGCTTGGAGGGACAATGCAAAGGTTGCCCGCTGGCGCAGAGTGGGGGGACTCCCTGCCAATCATAAATCTGACCTCGAGACAATAGCAAGTGAAAGGAAAGCAGTAATCGACGCTCTAGCCAGCTCGCCGGAACGTTCGGTCTCCCCGTAATTGATTCCATGATGGCCCTGGGGGATCTTGGACAGGGTTCGCGCCGGATGACACCTCACAGACGAGGCAGCTCCTCTCCTCTCCTCTCTTTGTAGTCAACCAGGCGACTCGAGACACCAACCCATAGTGCAGGTGACGGAGAAGACGCCGGCGCACGACCCCTGCAATCAGTAAACTTGATAAGAATGTTTCTTAGTTTAAGTTGGGTTTTGCTTCTTTGGGAATTGTGGGATATTGGATTTTTGTTGGGGTTACATTCTCCTCCGCACTAAGTCCAGTCATAGACCATAAAGAGCTCGGTAACCACGGCGGTATCCCAGTCAGGGTGAACAGCGTACAGGCTACTGTGGTGCCCATTACTTGTCCCCCCTCCGTACATGATTCATGGGTAGGACCCTGAAGATCGTAAGCCTCAACGTCCGTGGCCTCAACCATCCGGTAAAGGGCTCTGCGATCCTGTCCTTGTTAGAAAATTCAGGCGGAGACATCTGCCTCCTACAAGAAACACATCTCCTGCAACGAGATACACACCGCATGTGCTCCCGAAGATTCCCCCGCCAATTATTGTCCTCTAACACATCCCAAAAGACCAACGGAGTGGCCATCCTCTTCAGCGCAAGGTTTAATGGTAAAGTAATCGCTACTGTTACAGAAATTAGGGGACGTCTGTTGGCCGTCAAAAAACGTTGGGACTCTATGCACTTCACACTCGCTACCATTTTCCCCCCGAACATCCAGCATGAGGCCTTTTTACGTCAAGCCCTAGGAGAGGTTATAACATCCCCAGATGCCGCTATTCTAATAGGGGGGGAGACCTCAACCCTGGTTATGGATAACACTCTAGATAGATTGGCGCAGCGTTATGCGCAGACAGGATCCTTTTCGGCACATGTGCGGCGTTGGCTAGTAGACCACGGTCTGCATGATATATGGCGCATTCACCACCCGGGCATAAAAGATTACACATACTACTCAGCATCTCATAAAACTTACGCCCGTATAGATCATTTTTTAGCCACACCGCCCTTCTAGCCTTTCTGACCCTACCATTGAACCGCGCTCTCTCTCGGATCATGTCATGATCACGGTGTCACTGCATCAGGATACACACCCCCCTAACCATGTGAGATGGCATCTGAGGAACAATCTCTTACAATCTAAAGAGGTAGTCAAGAAGGTCCACGCACAAATCTTGGAATATTTGAGTACTAATGATGTAGGTTCAGCGTCCTTAGCATCCGTCTGGGAAGCACTCAAGTTAGTGATGGCCCCCGGGAATGCATCGCGATCTCAGCGGGTGAAAACAGATTACGTCGGGAAAAACGCCAGAGCATAGAGCAAGAAGTGGTAGAACTGGAAATGATACATAAACGGACAGCAGCTCCCAGAGTGTGGAGGGCTCTGGAAAACAAGAGAATGCTCCTGAAGCGTCTCGACTTAGAGCGGAGTATGCCCTTCTAAGATTGTGTCATAAATTCTTCTTAAGCAGTGATAACTGCTTAAGAAGATGTTAGCACAGAGACTGAGGGCAAAGACGTTAGCGACGTCAATAAACTCAAAAGATGCCACCGGTAGCTCAGTGACTGCTGACCAAGACATAGCGAGAGTGTTCCAGAATTTCTACCACGCACTGTACTCTGAGTCGAGCGCAGAACAGACCTCAACTGAGAGATACCTTCGAGATATACCAGTAACTAAAATCCCAGAGTCGCTCGCAGAACAATTCATCAGGAAATCCAAATAGAAGAGGTAATCACAGCAATTGCACGCCTTCAATTGCATAAATCACCAGGCCCTGATGGGTTTACACCACAATTTTATAAAACATTCTGCCCAGAGGTCGCGCCCCTACTGACCCGTTTATTTAATTCTTTTTTAAACACAGGCTCGTTAACTGATTCCATGCTGGAGGCATCGATATCAGTCATCCTTAAACCAGCAAAGGACCCCACAGAATGTGGTTCGTATTGCCCTATCTCCTTATTAAATATCGACGCCAAATTATTTGCAGGAATATTTGTGGCCCATCTGAATCCACTGATGACGGGGCTGATCGACCCGGATCAGTCCAGATTCATTCCCACTCGGCAAGTAGGAGACAATACAAAACGGCTACTTCATCTCATGGATGTCAGTCACTGATCGCAAAAAGAGGCGTTATTCCCTTCTATCGACGCTGAAAAAGCGTTCAACAGTCCGATGGTCCTACCTTTTCGGAACGCTTCGGCATTTTGGATTTGGAGAGGGCGTTATTAAATGGGTTAGCTGCATATACAGGGCTCGTAGAGCCTTTGTACACGTCAATGGGGTGTCCTCAAACAGTTTCCCCATAGCATAAGGCACTAGGCAGGGCTGCTCACTATCTCCACTCCTCTTTGCTCTGTATCTAGAGCCCTTCGCTCAAAAGATTCGAGATATCACACAAATCACCGGTATCAAGTTTGGAGCAGAGACTCAGTCTCTATGCGGACAACGTGATCCTCTCTCTTACGCGCCCGCAGACTTCGCTCCCGGCCCTCCTAACAGCATTGGAAAGTTTTGGAAGAGTATCGGGGATTTAAAGTAAACCTAACTAAATCACAGATTTTAAACCTTTCGATCGCCCCTCCCCAGAAAGACTTGCTGAAAGGAGCATTCCCATTGTCTTGGGCTGAACAGTCTATACCTTATCTGGGCATTACCTTGGCCCCCACTGTGTCTACGGTCGGTAGCCTTAAACTACACTGCTCTCGTGGACCAGACAGTACAGGCCTTGAGCAACTGGCACCGCCTGGGACTGGCGTGGTTCGGTAGAATTGCGGCGGTTAAAATGACGGTCTTACCATGCATCTTATGTCTTTCAAACATTACCTCTAACTCTGCCCCCGAAAGCAATGTGCTCTTTACAGTTAGCCATTAACAGGTTTGTTTGGGATGGGAAAAAAACGCGTATAGCATTTACATATATTGCTAGGTCAACACGGGATGGGGGGGTTGGGCTGCCTTTACTCTATAGGTACCAACAAGCGGCGCATTTACGCTACATCCTAGAATGGAACCCTCCATTATCAGAAAAACATTGGTCCTTTTATGGACCAAACAGTGGCAGGAGTCAACATTTGGAGGGAGATCTGGCTGCCGCGCAGACACAGGGCCTGAGGTTTTTATTCCTCTCCGATAAAGAAACCCACAATGAGAGCATGGGACAAAGTAGCATGCACTAAGAAATGGATGACATTTCTGTCCCCGATGACTCCGATCACCAGGAATCCTGATTTCCCTCCAAGACGTAATTCAACAATATTCGACAGGTGGCGGGAGCAAGGGTGTAAACGCATTGGGTCTTTATTTGACCCAGAGGGCCTGATCCCATTTGATCAGTTACGACAGGATTATGACCTCCCTCGGACAGATGAGTTTTAATACAGGTAGCTTAGCCATTGGGTCATGGGGCCAATATACTGGGAGACAGCCTCGAGAAAATTAACTGGGTTTGAGAAATGGCTGGTACAAAAACATGACGATAAACACCTTATATCGGAACTTTATGTGTGGCTGACGGGGGTGGAGAAGAGTGCACGGAGCAAGGGGCAGAAGCGATGGGAAGAAGAGTTGGGGCGTGCCATGTCCGCAAAGAATGGGAAGACATTCACTATAGAGCCCGTCACACAGCACATAATACGGCAGGCGCAGAGTCAGCATACAAAGTGCTATCTTATTGGTACCTTACCCGGCTCGCATTCACTCCTGGGACAAGAATCGATCTGAGAGGTGCTGGTGGGGATGCGGTCAGACAGGTTCCCTGGTTCACTTACTTTGGCAAAGCCCCAGTCTAGAACGCTTCTGGGAGGCAGTCCTTGATGACAGATAAAGCATTTGAGACATCAATCCCACGCTTCCCTGCGTACACACTACTGGGCCTACCAAACTCTCTGACATTCCCCTTACGCTCCCTGAAGGGCAAACAAATGGCCCTTGCATTACTCGCCGCGCGACAAGCAATTCTGACTAGATGGGGCACATCAGAAGCCCTGCATCAGGTGGCGTGGTTACAAAAACTGTGGCTAATTCTAGCCATGGAACGAATGTCCATGGTGGCAGACCATAAAGAGGAGAAATAGGTGGAATTATCGTCTCCGTTCATACAGATTCTATCGGTGGAATTTCGAGAAGTCACCTGCCCACGATACTTGCGAATCCTGTGCCTTCTCCCTCCTTGGAGACAGTCACTACAATCCACCCTTGCCGCCTATCCTAACCCTCGCACTCAGTTGGGACATACTACTCTAGGTAACATGCCGGAATCGACATGGGGCCTGTGCGGAGGAAATGAGGGAGGGATGGGAGGGGGTGGTAAAAGTTTTTGATGTGTTTTCTTTTGTTGTTCTTTGCTATTTCTTTTGTTCTGAAAACGATCTCTCAACGCTGCTGGCCCCTGGGTTGTAGGCATACAGCTGTATTTGCAACCACTACTGACCACCGCTGCCGGCCCCAGGGTTGTAGGCACATAGCTGTGTATGAGGTATAGATCGATAAATAAACAGAATGGTTCCATAAAATGTAGATAAACAGGCCTAATCCCGTAAGGCTACTATCAGTTGCTCCTAAAAATTAATAACCTATATACTGCAATATATAGTAAATATATATATATATAAAAAGTGCAAAATGTAGATAGCTGCTTCCCATTTTTTGCGCCATCTAATGGCCGTCTATCCAGACTTGAGGAACTCTAAGTCAGATAGCTGTAGGGTGGATGCCTTTCTAGTTTTTATGGCTGCTTGTAAAAAGGATGCCATCACAAAACACACGTGCAGTGTTTCCAATTGTTGAAGAACTAAACATGCTGACCTGTTATTGGTTAAACTAAACTTTCGCAGTAAAGGAATAATATACTTTTTCCTCTCTTTCCTGTAAAAAACACAAAAAAAAGAATATGTGAGGTAGTTTGTTTGGATAGTGCATCACATGGGCAAGCTGGAAGATGGGCTAAAGAGTGTGTATTAGCCAGGTAACCCAACATGAGGGGGATGTAATTTAGACGTAATCTAGTCAGCAGGTAGCAATGATGGTGGTTCACAATGAAGGAAAGGTAGGAAAAGGCCCCTGGCCAAACATGCAGAACAGTTTGATACAAAATGACTGTATATTTTGCCATATTCCTTTCCCGTCTAGCATGAGAACGATTCGCTAGAAAAATATCTTTCAGTTTTAATTTCGGAAAGGTTACACAACAAGTAGGGTTTTCATAAAGTTGTGCCAAACCCAAGAAGGCAAAAGTCTGTCTCACATATGTAAGCCAGGGAATGTATTCTGCGTGATCTAGATTCATAACATCCCTTAGGATGTGTTGGTTGAGTGGCACCTCTTCTCTTTTCCATATTGAAAGCCACAACAATAGCGGGGCTAGTTTAATACTATCACTAATGTATGGCAGATCTAATTTGTATATGCAATAAAATTTGGGCACGAACCCGGGACAGACAGTAGCCTTTTGGTAAACTTGTCTTCTATGTTTTGTAGGGGCTCAATATGTACCGTGCCCCATATTGCTGCCCCGTAGATCGCTCTAGATATGGTTTTCGCTAAATATATTTTAATCATTTCCTGTATAGGCCTATTACCAAGGTTTTTCGCAAATTTAAAAAGAGCGGCTATGCTTTTCGTCATGTTATTCGCTCTATTTATTACCATCTCTTTCCATTTGAGACTGTTATCAAACAAGATACCTAGGTAGATAAATTTATCAACACATTCTATGCTATTGCCCTGAATGTGGAACCTCCTCGCTTTTGTCTTGCCACCACCCATCCTCAGGATGAAAGATTTTGTCTTATTTACATGCAGATCCAAATCTGCCATATTGGATGAGTAGGTCGCTATCGCGTTTTGCAGGGCCATTGGTGTTCTGGCCATCAAAACCGCATCATCCGCATATAGCAAAATCGGAAGAGAAATAGAAGCGGCATAGGTGACATCCTTACCATTATTGATCAATACCTTATTTAAATTGCTAGTATAAAGTGAGAATAGGAACGGGGCAAGGACACAACCCTGCCGCACACCCTTCTCAATTTTAAAAGGTTTAGTACACTCCCATTGCCTACCGTAGTGCACTGCCGCCTCAGCATCTACGTACATTTGCCTTATAAATATAATTATCCTTGGTTCAACTCCCATGGCCTCCATGGATGACCACAGCTTACTGTGGTCCACGCAATCAAATGCAGCAGATAAATCCATGAAGGCCATGTAGAATTGGCCCTTCTTTGCTATGGCATATTTGGAAGCTACCAGTGTAAGATTGAGACTTTGGTCAAGAGTCCCCCTACCTTTCCGGAAGCCATATTGTACTGCTGCTAAGATATTATTTTCCTCCGTCCAGTCTTCTAGCCTGTTCAGCAGGAGTCTCCCCATTAGTTTGGCTGAGCTGTCAATTAATGACATGGGGCAGTAATTTGCTGAATTTGATCTGTCCTTTTTTTTGTACACCGGGATGATCACTGAACGCTTCCAGGAATTCAGGGGCCCTATTTTAGCCAATGCATTGAAAACTATGGTTAGTAGGGGCACCCATAGGGGTTTAATAGTCAGAAATAAATCCACTGGGAGTCCATCCGGACCAGCTGCCTTCAATGCAGAGGATTGGGACAGCGCAAGCTCGATTTATTTGAGTTCGAATTTCAGTGGAGGAGAGTCATTTTGGCTTACAGCATGGCTCTCTACAATATTTCCATCCCTTTACTGGAAAATAGCCTGAAAGTGAGATACCCATTTATCCTCGTCAATATGCGAGTCCAGTGATGGGCCTCCTTTGTCTTGCAGGAAAGGGGAATAAACCACTTCCCAAAATAGTCTGGTGTCCCTCGAAGATGAAGCTTGCCGTAATTTCTCTCAAGCTTCTTCTTTCAGCTGTTGCTTTCTTTTTTTGCCTTGCTAATTTATATGCCATCCTGCAATTACTGATTAAAACTCTATTTCGTGGTTTAAGCTTGAGTGCATCTTTCAGCCTAGCAGTGGCTAAAGAGCAATCTTTATCAAACCAGCGAAATATAGGGCCGGACTTTGTTTTTAGATTTGAAAGGGTTAATTGGGCTCTTGCATGATCCAGAATGCTTTCAAATGCAGTAAGTGGCGGGTTTTTCGTTTGCCTGAGGGTCTACGCACAGGGAGACCTCCTTTCCATTATTAGTAATGATCTCAACTATTAAGAAGTTTGCATCCACTTCGTCCCATTTTAAAGTAAAGCTGCTCTTTCTTTGAAGGATTGGATTTTGGGTGAGTACTCCACTTCTTTTCTTATGTTCCCCCCATGAGTGACTAAATGTGTTTAATGCATGGTCACTGAAACCCGTTAACTTGACCTTTAGGTTGCTTACATTCCCACCAAGGCTCTCCGAAGAAATTACATAGTCAATAGTTCAAAAAGACCCTGCCCTGTAAAAGGTAGGGTCTGGGTCATCTGTGCTTGAATTTAGATCATTTCTAATTTCCAATTGGAAAGAGTCTAATAAGTTATTTAAGGCGCTGCCGTGAGTTGCATGCTGAAAATGACTGATTTTGATCCATGACCCCGCATAAGCGTGGCTCCTGTCTGCGGCATCTTTTTACATTAAAATCACCAGCCCATATAACTTGTAATGGTTTAGGGTGGTTATGGATCAAATCTTCCATAGTTCTGCCCGAGGTCTCTACTACAAAGATTGGGTTTGTAAAATTATTATTATAGTGATTTATTATTAGTAGGTCAATATTTTTGTGTCCCTTCATAATTAAGATGTGAAAATATGGTGAGTTATTCCAAACTTTGATTATTTTGAGCAGGATCGTATTCGCAACTAGTGTTAAAATACCACCCTTTGCTCTGCCTCTTGTGGAAGGGAGGGCTGGGATTTGGAATGAGCGATAGCCATTTAAATTAAAAGGAGCTATCTCCCATGTCTCTTGGAAGCAAACAATGTGTGAATTCGCCAATTCTGTGTGCCACTCATTATTGTCCCTTTTGTTGTTCCACCCCTCAATATTCCATATAAGGAAAGTGAGGTTATTACCTTCTGAACTGGTCCTGATTACCTTTGGGTAATCGACTCCTTCCTCTATTCCTTTCTTGCTTGTTATTGCTTCAGGTCTCTGCATTGCAGGTTGTACGACACATGGGTTTAGTCCGTGCTTTGCTATATAGACCCATCTACCAAGTTCCTCATTTATGAGGTGTGTGTTCTTACAGGGCGGTGAGTGTCAATTGCAGCTATCTAAGTTCTCCAATTCTGCGTATCTATTTCTGGTAGGTATATTGGATGTGACCCTCTGTAGGGGGCAAAATAGATTAGCCAATTCACTAATGGAGTTTTTGTCATTAAAATGTAATTCTGGAGAGGGGGGTTTATAGAAAAAGCCCAATGGGACAGTGTAAATCTGAGTCGACAATGTGGGAGCTGCGGGGAGTTGTCTCAACAGGTCAGCTATCAATCTCGGGTTGTCAAAATTGAGCACTATACAATCCCCCTCTATTGTTTGTGGGGCAGGCCCAACCCATGGATCAAATGATCCTGGATAACGCGTCGGCTCTGGCAAATCTTGTTAGCCAGTGCCGAGCTTTATCCATGACCTGGCCCGTGGATTCTTGTTGGTTGTATCTTAATAATAGGACATTAACCATGATTACTGCAAATGGACATGCAGCTGGAGGTAAATTTAGATGATAAACTGTTTACCTTCCCCATTCTGCCCACCCTTGGGCTTTTCCTCAATGTTATTTGTGTCTCTCCCCCAGATACTCTGCTTCTACCCCCTGACCTGCCCTCAGTTCCATACCGCCCTGCAGGTGGTGTAGCTTTATTTGGTAGGGCCTCCTTTGTGTTTACACTCTGAGTTAGCGACCCCGTTTAATTTACGTTAGGCGGATAGACTTATTCAGACCTTCCTTGGTCTCTTGAGGCAACAGATTGTACCCCTACATTAGGTCGTGAGATTATATTCGACATTAGATGTTGCTGTTGGGTTTGAGTGTTTACACCCTCCCCAATCCCAGCCAATTGCTTTTCAGACAGGATTTCCTGCAATGTCCGCTCTATACTAACCAGCCGCTCGGTAATAGGTTGTAATAGGTGCGCAAGGGGATCACATAATTTGTCACACATTTCAGGCCAATTCAAGCACAGGGCTGAAGGTCCATTTGGTTGTCTTTGAGAGTGATCTTGGGGGTTAGAGATATATTGTGTTACTTGGGTCTTACGCGCCCTTTTTGAGGAGGTGAGCGGAGAATCTTTGGTGGCACCTCTTTTCCGCTTCACAATAAAGTCAGTGGGAGCAGAGATTATGGGGCCAGTGGGGGACTGTGTGAATTTGAAGGGCTTACGAGGGCCAATTTTTAGAGGCTCTTCTAGTAGAGTCAGTACAGGAGGTTCAATGTCCGAGTTCATCAGGGTCTTCTTTCCACCAGTCCCACCTCCCAGTGAAAGTGTCTTTTCGGTCAAAGCGATTTCCTTTACAATGGCTGATGTTGCTTTTACCAAAAAAGAGTCTAGAGCAGTTATAGTTACCCCCTCTGATAGTTGCGGGTTTGTCTACTTCTTCCCCATCTTTACCCCACCAGACCACGATTGAAGTATGATGGCTGATCCCAGTTGTTAGAGGGGGGGCCTAGCCCAGCTTCCTCCGGGCTCCAACGGGCGTGGCGGGCCCGCCCGCGGAACTGCGGCGTTGTTTTAAAGCGCCTCCGGGCGCGCAGATAGCCTGAAGAGAGACCAGGGAGTCTGGGACACTGAGTCGGTCCCCTGTCCCGGCCTCCGCAATGCTGGCAACCAAGTCGGCGTTGTCTTCCCAAATCAAAAGCAGTGAAGGGTGGTGGTACTGCTGCTGAGTTAAGATTTTTTTTCACCCTGAGAGTGAGGGCAAAAATGGAGAGCGATAGGGACCCGTCTCAGCAGCTGCTTTTAAGAACTGCCGGTCCACTTAAAGCCCTGGGTAAGACTTTCTTTGTCAAAATGCATGGCTAGGGTGTCGAACACAACACCACACATTCATAGGTATTGTGGCCTCAAAAAAAAAAAAAAAAAAAAAAAAAACACAAAATCAAAAGAGCTTGACGCTGTTCCTAAATCAAACAAGTGCACAATCCATGTTAGCAAAGCCTCCCCTGGTTTCTGTTGAAATCTGTCCAAAATGCCATTAATCTCTTGCTGAGTAAGGTCCTCCAGAGAATTCATTAAAACCTCCCAAAGCGGCATTGTGAATTAACCTGCAGCTTTTGTTGAACAACATTCCTTTCTCCCGACTCCCTTTGGCTATTTGAAAGGTCTGGTAATTTACACTGAGTCACACACACAGCATCTCGGTTTTGCACTGTCTGGTATATCTGCTGTTTATCTTTTAACGATTTGTTTTCACACATCAACATATCAGATTTCTGTTTAACTTCAACTAACTGCTGTTGTATTTGATTACGTTCTTTTTCTAATTGCGCACATTTTTCCTACATGCTACAAAAACACTCAAAAGAATCCAACCTTATCTCCCTGAACAGCTATTTCCTCTTCAAAGGAAACTTTCTGCAAACATTTAAATATCTGTGCTTGCCCCTCGTCTGTTAAACGTGCATAAGAGGCATCATCCCACCCAAATACCACAGTTGGCATCTGGGAATCTGCAACTAAAAACATTGGGGGATATTCTCAAGAATGTGTGATAATTATCGCAAAATTAGCTTAACGCAACTTTGCACATCGCAGTCTATTGTGGGAAAATAACGCTGTGTTAACGTTGTATTCTCAACACGGCGGTACCATGCGATAGTCTCACGCTAACGCGTCAAATGACCGCGATAAAATTATCGTGATGGCAAAAAAACTCGAAACGCGAAAAAAGATGTGATGTGGCCAACCGCGATAAAAAAAAATCCGCGACAACAAGCGACAGGCCTGCAATTCCCACGCGTCATGCGGGAAAATGCACTATAAAAGCACAGAAAAACACAAACAAAATAATTCAAACTGCGTAGCACCATGGAGGAAGCCGGAGCAAGTACAGAGGATGACCAGAACCCCACAAGCCCCCAGGAGGACCAGCCTGGGACCACGGGGTCACTGAAGGGCAAGGAGAAGAAGACGAGGTTCAGTCCACAGGAAAACAGGATCATCATCATCACGGAGGTGATACAACACCACCAACAACTGTTCGTCACCTCCAACGTGTCATTGGCAAATAAAAATGCAATATGGCAGTCCATCCTGGACAAGGTGAATGCAGTCGGAGTGAGGAGGAGGACAATTGGAGAGGTCAAGAGGCGCTGGAATGATGCGAAGCGCAAAACCAAGAAGAAACTCGCTGACAACCATCAGGCAGCAATGCAGACTGGAGGTGGCAGTCCAGCGGAACACCAGGAGCTGGATGAGATGGAGGAAATGGTGGCCACAGTCATCAGTGGGGAGACGGTGGCAGGAGTTGGGGGTCCGGACACTGCTCGACATGACCTGACACAACAGCACCAGGGTGAGTACCGAACAGGGACTGGGGGGACGGGGGAGATGGGCACAATGGCACACATGCACAATTAAGTAGAGCACACTGCACACCCACAATGACTCTGGATCATGTCCCTGATCCCCTTGGCACACTGCAGCACACATACAAACAGCAAGTAGGCCCCCGTCCACTATGGGCACAAAGGGGTCCCTCCCCACACAGCACCAATCTCACAACCAACCCATGCACACGTGTCAAAACCAGCAAAGCTGCGTGTCTGTGAGCCACACTGACAATGCAAGTGACACTGCATGACGAACAGCATGGCTGCAGTCCAATTATCATGACATGGTGCACGCCACGACACTGAGGTGGCTGAGTGTGGAACACATCCGTAAAGGAGCAGGTCACACTCTGACACATCCACGTGCACAAACAACCCCTGACGTCAACAACACATCTGCGGATAAACCATGCCCAAGAGTCCAAAATCCGAACTAGAGCCAAAATTAGCCAAGTCTGCAACATCTCAGCACTGTAGAAGCACAGAAGTCAAAGGCACACCGCCTCAAAGGGATAAGGGGCAGCAAAATCACAGCTGCAGGGGCGACTCTCCCACAATGCAGCACACACACATAGCAATAACAGCACATCATCATTGACGACAATGTGGTACAAAGTGCAACACTCTCACTACAGAACAGAGGACACAACTGGTTCCGCTTGTGCGTAGAAACTGGCCAATCACATCTGGCATAGCAGGAAACTGTGAGATGATAATGTACGTGTACAACCTCACATCCGTGATGTAGTTCAAATGTCCACTGTCCCGCATCAAATAGTCGACTCCTCCCAAACAGTCACAATGTACATTGTCATGCAGTCTGTATGTAAACTTGAACAATGCGTCAACATACATGTCAACACAATGTTAAAATGCATCTCCCCTTCACATTGCAGAGGGACAATCAACACCTCCTGCAGAGCAGACCAGACAACTCATCAGTGATGATGAAGAGGACCTCCACACCTTCGACACCGACGCCCTACAACAGCTCATGGACAGCTACGGCAACCCACCTCCAGGAGCAGGGCAGCCCAGCTGCATCGAGGAGACCCCACCCCCTGCACAGACCACACAGCAGGAAGCACCCACCACCACGGCTGGCTCCCAGCACCTCACCGAAGAACACATCGCATTCCAAGGCCATGTGTTAGACTGCCAGAAGGAGGTGGCTGAACAGGTGCGGGTGGGGTTCGACCTCATGGCAGCCAAACTAGATGACATACGTGGGTGTCTAAGTCCCATCAGGGACCACTTACACTCCCTAACGGACACCCACAGTTCGCTCCATGATGTCCAACAATCCATGCCCGACATCGCTGGAGTCATGACTCTGAGAGGAGAACAACTGTCTAGTCAGAGTGGCCTCAGCGATGTCAGCCGAGAGTTGGCACAGATGCTGAGGATAATGGAGAACATGGAGCGGATGCATGCGGAAAGAATGGCTGCCACAGATGCACACCAGTGAAAAGTTGTTGGGATCTTCCATGCCCTGCAGATCCTCATCATCGCATTGCTGCCACTAAGGCAGTCGCTGATGAATGCTGCTGGTACTTCTACACACACATCTCCGGCCCCTGATGTGTCAGTGGCACACAGTGCTGCAGACCAAACATCAGCACCCACATGTCAGACAGATGACATAGAGGACGAAGATGCGGGTGATTCCACCTTTGTAGTAAGAAGGAGCCAGTAGCATTCTTCTCCACCATATGCCCTGTTTCAGCTTGGTTCTGCCCTCTGCATCATGCCCTGTAACAACACCTCCCACTGTCCCCCGAAACACTCTGCGACACTCACCTTGGACCTCGACATGGACTGCCATATTTTGTTTGCTTACCAATGACACAGCAATCAGACTGCGGACTGTACTCTTCCTCTTCCGATGTACTTGTCAATCCCTAAATGACTCTGGCTGGCCCTCCACTGGGCTACAATGTAATGTGGGGTTTGCATGGCCATGTACTGCTCCAGCTCCGACACTCCACCGAATGTGAATAAATCATTCAAATTCACACAGATGTGTCATGTCCATAATCGATCAAGTATGAAAGTATGGATGAATGTAAGGACATTGATTGCCCAAAAAGGTACACCCTGGGAAATGAAAGCAATGCGCATGTTTGACCGTGACACACATAGGAAGTGAGATGACTGGGAATGTGTGCACTAGCTGTGGCCTCATTGCTCTGAAACAATCGCGCAATTCCTCAACTTTGCTCCACGCAATGCTAGAAATAGGGCTGGGTATGAAATGTCAAAGTCGTTGGCAGGCCTAAAGTAGTGTCCCCCATCACATTTGACAACAGAACATCTCTTCGCATACCTACTCACACTCAACTGGGTGGACACAGCCTGTAGTGATGGATCACATTGATCCACATGGCAAGAATATGGACACCATACTCACATTGCTGAAGACCCGTAAGAGCACAGGTCTATCAGCAACTATCCCAACCACTATGTCTGGCTCACAGAGGTGGAGCTGGCAATAGGGACTCACCCCTAAGTGAAATGCATCAGTCAGTCCCTCCCTGTGTACGGACAATGCTCATTGAGGCACACGATTTGTCATTCTAATCAACACTCATCACAGTTGAACACTAGTGAAGTTGCGTAGACTTTATTGCCATGTGCGTGTCAGTACGGGCAAGACAAGGGCCACAACATGCAGACCAATGCATCAGACACTAACAGGCAGCATTCGGTCACGGTACAGTTCCACGTGACAGGCGTTGTGCATGCGCCCGGGATGTTCTGCCATTGCGTTGGTGGCTCTCGTAGAACCGGCACTCTTCTGACCTGCGGCAGTTATGTGGATGATATGCCACAGCTCGGAGCAATGAGTCGTATGTGTGTGCAACGTTTGGACGTATGGGTTGTTGTGTACGTAAGTGTCAAGGGCATTCCATGCAAGAGTACCTCGAGCAAGAACTTCTGTGTGTGGGGTGTGGATACGTTGGTCTTTCATTAGCGCTGTGCGTAGTGTGGGAGTCGTCATCATCTGCTAAGGTATCTCTCTCAGGGGGTGCCTGCCGCATGTAAGACCAAGGTCGGAGGTGCAGATGTCCTTCCGCCTTATGTCTCGAGACAAAGGAGCTTTCATCCCTAATGTTAGTCTGACTACTGCTTGCATTCTGGGAATGTGATGTGGCTTTCGCGCTGCAATTGAGGCTAGGCCTTAGGCTTATGGTGCACCAATAGCGATACACACACAACAGTTGGCATGCATGAGCCAAGAGCCCGAGCGGCCTTGCGCTCCTTGTACAATCCCTTCGTGCGCGGCCGCCCTCCGGGTGCATGCAACATTGCAACATTGTCGATTGCGGGCCGTGTGGCGCAGACACTGCAACAGAGACATACGCATCAGTTGGTTTCCTGTCCAGCCCAGAAATGAACCACGCCCAGGGATAATTATTCACACCCCTATGCTGGCCTGGCGTACGCCGACCCAGCCCACTCGGCTTACGTATAAAGGGGGGGACGACGACGCTACGTGTCCCAGTTCTTCCCCACTGCCGGAGGTGACATGGCTGCGTCCGCCTGGCATATCACGAGACTCAATCATAAAGGGTCCATGACTTGCGTTGCACAGAGTTGGTGGCACCGGATACACTGCGGCCGGCACGGGCCTACCGCCACGGGACGGTGACTTTCGGTGCACTGAGGTAGGGGCACCTTAAGTGCTGAGCGGGTGTGCAGCCTGCGATGATGCGCCATCCTGGCGGTCCGGACTGGTAAGGATTTGTGTGAGCCCTGCTGGACCGCAGTGTAGGCCTGAGCCAGCGGGCAGCGTGGGCCTACCGCCACGTGGTGTTGCCTCGTGGTTCACAGAGTTAGTGGCACCTATAGAGCTGAGCGGGTGTGCAGCCTGCGATGATGCCGTGTGCACTGATATGATCTCTGCCATTGCGAAATCAAGACCCAGAATCACGTGTGTGACCTGGTGGCCCGCGGGGCGGGTGTGCATGATGTGGAGGCTGCCAAGGTCGCGGGCCCCGGGCTTGGAGTTGCACCGGCACGTGGTGGGCCCTCTTGGAGACACGCTGGTGGCGGAAGGTGAGCAGTGAGGCCTGGGTGCGCAGGGACGGGCAAACACCGCTGGGCGGCGGGAGGGGCTGGGGTGCAGCAGCCTGTGTGCGCAGGGGCGGCCAAGCGATGATGGCGTGTGCAATGATATGAACTCTGCCATTCATAAATCTGGACTCTGTTTCAGATAAGGGACCTGGTGGACTGCAGTGTATACCGGCACATGGTTGGAGACACACCAGTGGCAGCAGGTGAGCAGTGAGGCCTGGGTCCGCAGTGTCGGCACTCTCTCTCCCTCTCCCTCTCTTCCTTTCACTGTCTCTCTCTCTTCCTCTGTTACTCTCTCTCTCCTTCTCCCTCTCTTCCTTTCACTGTCTCTCTCTCTCTTCCTCTGTTTCTCTCTCTCCCTCCCTCTCTCCCCCTCTCTCTCTTTCTCTCTCTCCCTCTCTTTCACTCTCTCTCTCTCTCCCTTTCTTTCTCTTTCTCTCTCTCTCTGTCCTTTGATGAGCGCATGACACACCTTCTTATCTTGAATTTTGTCTTGCAGGCTGTGTCTTACAGATTGTCCAGAGAAGACCCGCCATGACTCTTCCGAATAGTTGTTTTGAGTTAAATTTGAATAAAATAATTTGTTTGGAAATTCAAAGATGAATGAATGATTCTCCTTTTTCTGACCACACATGAATGTTAATTGTTGTACTTGTGCGACATCAGGCGAATTGTTTTGTTCATGATTTTGTAAAGTTGATGTAAAATATCTTTGTCCGGGGTAGGGCCGAGGGGGGGGGGGGGGGGGAGTCCTGGGGGGGGGTGGCGGTGGGTGTTGTGGCCCTCTTGGGTGTCCGGCTGCATGATCAGTAGCTCCATGGCATCTGTTGTTCTTCTGGTGTGGCTGTGGGCTGGGCTCCCATTTCTGGTGCAGGTTATCGTCCGACTTAATACCAGGTAAGAGCAGGTGTTAATTCCCTGCTGCTAACGCGCCTTATCGCATGTTTTGTGATCTTATCGCCGATCTGGCTGGTCGTTGAGAATGTTGCGATGTGGTGTTGTCGCGGGTTTTTGCACGGGAACGCCTATTCTGCATCTCATTAGCGTTAGTTGCCGGTGTCATCCGTGGCGATGTTTTTTGCGGCTGCTATCGCAGGAAAACGGGCGATATCGGCCGTTAGCACCAGCTTGTGAATAGGGCGATAAATCTATCACCACTTTGGCTGCGATAAAGTGCCGCTAACTCGGCGATAAGTCCTTGAGAATATGCCCCATTGTCTTTTTGGAAAACATTTTTCGCCTTTCCCTTTTAAATCGCACCCCACTTGTGATACCAAAATGTCTTGCTTTATACTCCAAAATAAAAGAAATTCAGCACTCCCAAGGAGAGGCACTCGGTAACACAAGAAAAAGCACCTGGAAAGGAGACTCTGCACTCACCAAATGAAGCAATTCAAAAGATAGTCTCAAAATAAAGCGTGGGGTTTAATTAATGCAACACTCTAGCAGAAAGACTTTCCCAGATGTCAAATGAATCCGGTAAAACAACATGCAAATGTATATAGATGTGTATATATATGTGCAAGCAAATAACAATCGAGTTCAAATGCATGAGATAAAATACAAGCAGATAATGGTAAAACACACGCAAATGATAATAATAATGAAACAATCACAAGTCAAATATAAGAAAGTAGAAAACAAGCAAATAATAATAATGGACGTCCAATGCAAGAAACAAGCACTGTCAAATGTCAGAAATAAGCACTGACAAATGAGAGAATCCATTATAAAGAGCACAACATGAAAAAATCATGGAGCAATGAAACTCATAACTCATACATCACCATTTAAGCACATCATTCTGGTCAACTCGAACGGGAACCCCTTTTAGTCCAGAAGTCTCAATGGGACAGCAAAAGTTTTTCGTGACTGTGCGTCCACCTCCCGAATGAGCTTCAGTAGGACAGCCAAAACTTCCTGTCTTTAATACTTTTTACTAACACTGAGAGAGACTTCTAGAAACTTCCCCTCCCTTCACCTATTGCAAAACCAAAGCTGACCGTACCGGTATGTTCCAGGGTCAGGACGGAAGCTTGCCAGCCCTACATGTTTTGACTCAAGACAGAAGTACATTCCTCTCTCACGCTTTCAAACGCACATCACACACATTCTGTTCCAGCAAGGCTGTTTTGCTGTGCTGAGAAGAAATTAAAAGATCATACGCTGAAACTGCAAGCAGGCACGAAATGAGAGCACAAAATGATGTTGTACATTCAAGATGGAGTAAGTTAAAACACAGTCAGTTAAAACACCTGTAGTCAAAGGTCATCACATGATCCCACAATGCACACAAACAAAAGCATATAGCACTACGCCAGTGTTCTTCCCCAAAACAAGTTCACTGGTCAATTGATCCCCGTTGACCAGACCCTTAGCACCTCTGTAAGTCCCTAGTAAGTGGTACCCCTGGTACCCAGGGCATAGGTACTAAAAAGCGTCCCCTAAGAGCTGCAGCATATATTGTGCCACTCTTAGAGACCCATCACCAAACTCATGCAGATTGCCACTGCAGGCTGCGTGACTAGGTGCTCTAAAAAATGAAAACATGACATGGCACACACCCTGCATGCTATATCCCCTAACACTGCATGTAATATTTGTAAGTCACACCTACAGCAGGCCTTACAGCCCTAAGGCAGGGTGCATTATATTACATGCAAGGATATATATGCATGAGCAGACATGCCCCTGTGCTGGCCAGTTCCATTACTGAGAGTACAAGTGAACAGGGAAGCCATCTTAAGGTATATCCTGGGCTCTGGTCAAAACGTGTTTCCCAGCTACATAATGGCTTCACTGAATACCTCGTATTAATAAACCCACACTGACTCCAGTGATGGGTTTATTAATGCATGCACCCAGAAGGTTCCTTAGAGGTACCCCCAGAAAACCTGCCAACCTCTAGTGTGTTGGCTGACTGGTCCTGTCCAGCCTGCCACCACAGATGTGTTTCTGACCCCTTGGAGGTGACAGCCTACACGCACTGAGTTCAGAAACAAAGCCTGCTCTGGCAAGAGCTGTTGTCACATCCTCCAAGCAGGATGACTAGTAATCTGCATATCAAGGCAGGAGGCTTCAAAAGCCTCCATCACCTGTGATATGCAACCCTGGCTTCCCCAGACAGGTGAAACGCCACCTCATGCCCAGGGCCCATTTGGCACCAGGGCAGGCAGAAATATTATCTAGTCAGGAGGCGTGTTCACCCTCAGGCTAGTACCACCTCTAAGGTGGGCTACCTGAAGTGAACATGACTAGGAAAATTCCACCAGCTTGGTTTTTGGTGGAATTTGGTCCTCTGGGTCAAGGTTATGCCCACTTTCCACAGGAAGTGTTCATATAGAGGGTGTACTTACCCTAAAGGTAGGTTGCTTATTGGCTACTACCTGACTCTCCCTGTAACGCCCCTAAATATAGTATTTAGGTAGCACCCCTGATGCCAGGACTTCAGCTTCGACAGACCAAAAGCAGAAGTGGACTGAGAAGTTTGCTGACCCGAGAACAGAGGAGCACGACTGACTTGGCGTCAACCCTGCCAGCCTGCCTGCTGCACCCGACCCTCGTGGAGAAACTGACTTGTCCTGCCACTGTGAAGACTCCAAGAAACCTGGAGGGGTGCCAGTGCTTAGTACAGGAACTACTCCCCTGCAGGCACCAGAAGAAGCAAGGCTTGGTTCGCCATCCTGACGCTCACCGGGACTGCTGCTGCTGCTGCTGCTGCTGCTGCTGCTGCTGCTGCTGCTGCTGCTGCTGCTGCTGCTGCTGCTGCTGCTGCTGCTGCTGCTGCTGCTGCTGCTGCTGCTGCTGCTGCTGCTGCTGCTGCTGCTGCTGCTGCTGCTGCTGCTGCCGCCCAAGAAGAGGTAGCTGTGCTCCCACAGGTCAGATTCGTCCTCCTGCCAAGTGTGGGGATGCCAGGACCAACCGAAGCCGCACAGTACCAACACCTAGGGTACCAGACCCCTTGCAGCAGCCAAGGCTTGTTGTGTCCAGTCCGGACACTAACGCCGAGCTAAAGCAACCTGCATGTCGAGGGACTTCAGGGACAGTGAGACCCACATCGTGAGTGACCCAGCTGTCCTGTTTGCCCTTCATCAGCAGAAACCAAGACAAAGAGAGAGCCTCTGACCGCCGCCACATGAAAGCTCAAAGTGCCTCTGCACCTGTGGCCCACGGCCTGAGTCCGAGGGAGGTGACCCTCTAAGGCTGAACCCACCCTTGGGTTTGCCAAGACTGGAATTCCAGTTGTCGCCTGCAGCCTCTTTCTGCAAGCCCCCTCCAACCGTGAGTGACTCCAGCATGCGTCCTGATGCCAAAAGCCACACTGCACCGAGCCCCACAGCCTGAGAAGTGGACCAATGGTGTGCCCAAGCATCTCAAGTTTTGAGCCCCCCCCCCCGTCGGTTCACCCAGACTGGCCCCCCAGTTTTTGCTTTCAGCCTCTTTCTGACCAGACCGATTTCCATTGAAGTGAATGGGGCACCCAACGCTGTAACACACCTCTGCACCCGGACGCCCCAGAGCCTCCTAAGGTGACCTATTGGTGTGGCCTTGGACCTTGCCCCATACTCACCTTAAGTCGAGAAGACCAGTCCCGTAAGTCGCTGTTAAGTGCATGTTTTTCCTCCATAGGATGACATGACAGCTCCCAAAAATTGCAGTGTTAACTTTTGAAAAGTGTAAAAATTCATAACTTGAAAAGTTTTTACCCGATTCCGATGATCTTTGTATCTAAATTCATATAAAAGTATGTATTATTTCTATAAATTGGTGTTGGATTTCTTTGCGTGTGTGTGCAATAAATGCTTAGAACTACCCTCCGATAGGCCTAACTGCTCGCCCACACTACCACAAAAGAGAGCATTTGGGTTATCATTTGTGCCTCTGTCAGCCAACTGGGGTTTGCATGGACTCTTTACACAGTGTACCTCATTTTGGTCCACTATATAAAAGAGCCAGCTACCTACAGCCGATTACCTTCTGATATCCCTGTAGCTAACAAGACAGTCCTCACAATTTGGAAAGTGGCATGCCAAGAAGTTAGCTGGCACAAGAAACTGACATCACAGACCCCTTTGTGAGTGAGCTTGTTTAACCCCGAGATGCCTAAGCTGGAGTGATTTGCAAGTTGGAATACACTGGGTGCATCAACACTAGGAAAATGTAACTTCTGATACTGTTATGAAATCATTTATTAAGCTGCACTATGAATTCAGGCTGATCGTATCTCAATTTTTCTGTTATCTTCAGCTCAGACTTGCACTCAAACCATACCTCAGTGCAATAGAAGACATTTCAGAATGTAACCCTCTTGAAGCCAAAATTACCACTGCTTCTTACTAAGAAAATATCTCCTATATAAATATATGTTTAGGCATGTGTAGCTGTAGATACACATGCTATGCATAATCCTGCCATCTAGTGTTAGGCTTGAATGTATGCAAGTTGTTTTTCTTCAAAGAAAGTCTTTCAAGTCACGAGGTACTGTGACTCCTCCTATCGTTGGTAAAGTTGCATGGTCATCGACTCCATTATTAGATTGTTTTCTTCTGCCGCCGGGTTCGGACGTGTGTTTTCATGCTCCAGTTGTACACCATTGTGCTGCATTTTTCTCAGATCATACTTGCTCTCCCATGCTATTGTTATTGATTGCAGTCCTCCCTCTTCCATTCGGTTGGATGACTCCAGATTCATCAGGCGGCTTGCAGTTGACCACGGCCCTGTGTGGGCCTTCGGGTCCTTACTTTGCTCCTTAGACGTATCCCCCAATCATGTCCACTCGGTGGTGGAACAGATGCCCTTTCGTTACTGTCCTCTGTGTCACACTAAATACACTTGCACTGATCTCCACCAGGTCTGCAATTTGTGCCTCTAACCCGAACACGACGAGGTCAGCTGCGAGGTTTGTTGCTCCCTCAGGTCTAGGAAGCCTTTGCGCAGCCATCGGGCTCGACGTCTTGAAATGTTTTGAAGGAGAGCGGACGACAAACCAGACCTCTTCTGCCCCAAGGACATCAAGGAGGAACATCATCCACAGGCGCTGGCCATGGACGAATGGACCTTCTTCCCTTGACAACAGCTCTGACTCAGAACTACTGGTCCAAGATCTGCCTCCAATTCAACCAGCTGTGAGTACTGTGCCCCCACCTCTTTGCCATTGACCCCAGCAGAACACCCCAAAGGGTTAACCACTCATTCATGACCCCTCAAAGCAAATGGCTGGGCCACCACTACCTTTGGGCCATGGTCGGCACCTAGCGTCGTCTTTGGAAATGCCCATACCTGGCTCGGCACTGAAGAAAAGAACAAAGCTGACTGTTTCGGAGCAGACCACTTCGGCCTCTGAGTAGAGTAGAGCGTCTGAGCTGAAAACTTCAGCGTTGAAGCACAGGCCATTGCTGGCACCAAAACCTCCCCCATCGGAACCTAAAACATTGGAGCTGAGAAACTCGGGGCACAGCGGCCGCTCATTAATTGGAGTCTGTGGAACCCCTGCTTCAAAGACTGCAGGAGGAAATAAACACCTGGCTGAAACATCTAATGATCCACACAGGCACAGGAAGACTTCCTCTTTGAAAAGCTTTCCTCTACACAGCTTTCTGCTCAGTACCTACCAATGCTAAAGGGTATGCTCCACCACACCCTAGATATATTCAATGACCCGGTAAGAGCTAGGGTTAGAACACCAAGGGTAGACAAGAAATATAAAGCGTCCCCTAATGATCTGCTCTACATATGAGGTCAACTTCCACCAGACTCTTTAGTGGGAGCAACTGCATGCAAAAGCGCAAGCTCTCAAGCAACTGGTGTCGCGCCTCCACCAGGTAGAGAGTATGAGGATAGATGCCACAGGAAAAAGGGTAGCCACACAATTGGCCAGTCATAGGCGTATCGCTAATTCTGTTGGTCTTCTCTCGAGATAAGACTGGGCCCACTGGGACCAGATGGAGGAACCCTTCTAAATCCTCCCAGAGGAACAAACAAAGAGGCTACCAAATAGCCTCTAAAGGAAAAATAATTTTTAATACAACTATACATTGTGACCTAGATGCTACAGACACTGCGGCTAGGGCTGTAAACTCAAGTGTTTTATTATGCAGACAAGCTTGTCTTCCTTTTGATGGAGAACATTGGTGTGGCCCTCAGGTAGATACTTTGCGGTAACAAATTTAAATAGATAGAGAAACTGTAAAAGCCATGGGAGCGCTCCAAACCCCTTCCCATCGTGGCTCCTTTCACCGCTCATCCTACTGCTGAGGGTCCAAAATAACAACTGAAACCTCCACTTCAGACCAGCGGCCTCAAGCGCAAACCACCTCGGCTAGAGACTACTACAGAGGCTCCTATAGATGTAACAACTCCAAACGCATAGGCAAAGGCAGATTCACCAAACCATCCACCACCACAATTAAGGCCTGTCTTACCTCTCATTCCCCCCGATCACACAACACCTGTTGGGGGTTGTCTTCAAGAATTCTTTCCCACCTGGCGGAACATCAACCTGACCAGTCGGTGTTGGATATTATCCAACATGGTTATTGTCTGGAGCTCACTTTCACACCTCCCAACATTTCACCTCATAAACACAGACTCTCCTCATGACACCAAATGTTGCTCATGGAAGAAGTACAAGCACGTCTCAAAAAAGGAGCTATGGAACCATTACCTGAACCACCAGCTCATCAAAAGCGCAACTCATCAAAAGTTTTCCCAACACACGCGGTTCACAATAAACCTACTTCACAAACTAGGCTTCACATTCAGTGCCTTAAAATCCTACCTCCAACCCCTTCAGATCCAACCTTATCTTTGAACAATTCTCAATTCAGTACTAGGATTAGCATACCTGAATACTGCCAGGGTACAATCATTCCAGGCACTCATTCCCCAACTTCAACCAAGTCAATGGGTAACAGTTATTCGCCTCCTCTGTATGATGGCTTCATGTATTGGCATAGTACCTCATGCCAGATCAAATATGCATTCATTGCAGGAATGCTTAGTGCACCAATGGTCTCAAGTAGAGGGTCAATGGGAAGATCTAGTGTTGCTCGACCGTCAAGCTTGCCACTCTGCAATGTTGGAACATCAACAACATGTTAAACGGACAGCCTTTCCTAGACCCAGTTCCGCAGAGAACCATAACAACAGACGCCTCCCTTATGGGATGGGGAGCGCATTCACAAGATCTAACTGTCCGGGACCAGTGGACACCAAATAAGCGAAGTCTCCACTAACAAGCCTAGAGCATCTAGCTGTTCACCCAGCACTGAAAGCCTTCCTTCCTCACCTGATTGGCAAGATAGTCCTCATCAAGTCTGACAGCCGGGTACTATGTCCAAAAGCAAGGGGGCACCAAATCCCTTCAGCTTTCTCATTTAGCACAGACCATTTGGAGGTGGGACCTCCGATGCAACATTCACCTGCTAACACAGTACCTATTGGGAGTGGACAATGACTTTGCAGATCTCCGCAGGAGGAGCCAACAAGTCTACAAGTAGGAACTCCACCTGCAAGTCCTCCTCCAATACTTCCAGTGTTGGAGACTACCACAAAAAAGACCTCTTTGCCACAGCAGAAAACGCTAAGTGCCCAAACTTCGCCTCCAGGTTCCCACACCCACAGTCCAGGGGTGAGTTAGTCAGGGATATTTGCTTATGCTTTTCCTACCCTCCCACTGATCTCAACTGTGGTTTGACGGACATCTCTCATCCTGGTGGCTCCCACATGGTCACGACAACAGTGGTTCACCACACTCTTTGAACTAGACATAGTTCCCTGTTAGAAATGGGGTTCTCTGGCTGGCAGTGACTTGCACCCTGTCCAAGTAGAGACCCTTCCTTCTAGTCAGGGTAAGGGAGTTACACACCCAAGGTAACCCCTGCTTACCCCCTTGGTAGCTTGGTATGAGTAGTCCGACTTCTCAGAGGCAATGTGTAAAGCATTTGTACATAAACACTCAGTAACACAAAGAAAACACTACAAATGGACACCACACCAGTTTAGAAAAATAACCAATCTTTAAGTAAAACAAGACCAAAACGATAAAAATCCAACATACATAAGCAAAGATGTCACTTTTAAAAGGCTTAAAATAGTTCCGTCATTGAAAACTATGGATGCGTCACTTTTAGCACAAAGTACAAGGGATGCGTCAAAATTCAAAGATGAAAACAGATGCAGGAGAGTTGAGGTGCCAGAAAACAAAGCAATGCGTCAGTTCCTTACTCCCAGGGGAGGTGATGTTTCGGTTCCTTACTGCCAGGGGAGGTGATGCATCAATTCCTTACTGCAGCGCAGGGGAGGTGATGTGTCAGTTCCTTACTGTCAAGGGAGGTGATGCATTGGTTACTTACTGTGAGGGGAGGTTATGCGTCGATATCCGGACACGCGGCCTCGGTTCCTTACTTCTGGGCAATGTCGATGAAGAACTTGGCACACAGGTGTGATGCGTGGAAAATACAGACGCGCTGGGGTCGATGCCGCGGCTAAACAGGCGCTGCGTCGATTTCCCCAGCCTTGAACAGGTGATGCGTAGAATCTTCAGCCGCACAGGAGGGACTGTGTCGGAGTTGAAGCTGGCGTCTCGGTTGCGGAGACATGGTGCTCAGGACTCGGGCTGCGTTGATCTTGGAGCTGCGTGACAGGCGCTGCATCGATTCTTCAGCCGCACCACAGCAAAGCATTGATTTTTCAACCGCATGACACACTTGCGGCAGGAAAAACACGCACTGAAGACTGGTGCATTGATTTTCTTCTTTTCTTGCAGCAGAACCCGCCTCCAAGGGCCAGAACTGGAATTGACATCACTTGGCAGGTCAGAACTCCCAGCAGAGGAGTTCAGGGGCTGCAGGTGAAGTCTTTGATGGCCCTGAGACTCCTAACAGGAGGCAAGCAAACACAAGCACTTGGAGATCCTTGGTAAGCAGGATGATGAAAACAACGTCCAGTCTTTTCACTCTCCAAGACAGAAGCAGCAAGCATGGTGGCAGTTCTCCTCCTACAGCTTCTCCAGCTCTTCTTCTTGGCAGAATCTCCTCTTAGTCCAGAAGTGTTCTAAAAATGTGGGGTTACAGGTCCCATACTTATACCTCATTTTGCCTTTGAAGTTGGCATACTTCAAAAGATAGTTATTGTAGTGCACAGATCCTGCCTTGCCCTGTCCTGGCTCCAGAAAACACCACAGGGGGTAGAGACAGCATTGAGAGAGGACAGGCACAGCCCTATTCAGGTGTCAGTGACTACTCCTCCCACCACTCTAGCTCAGGAAGACCCATCAGCTTGGTGATGGGCAATCAGGATATGCAGGGCACACCTCCGCTCTTTACTAGGGACTTACCAGTAAATCAAATATGCCAATCAAGGATAGACAATTGATAGAGCGCCATGTTCTCGAGAAATTTGTAGGGGTGCATCATAATCACCGTTAATCCGACCCGCATATATCCAGTTATGTATTAATGTATGGCCAGTAAAGAGTAGTTCTAAACCGCATTTATTAGAGTGAATAGAAGAGTAATTGTGCTGTTATAATCATGTAAATGTAATGCTTAACTGAAACGTGTTTAAAATGATGCATAGAGGATTTAGTTCATGTGCAATTGAGATGCAGTAGTTAACGTGTATTATATTAAGTTGCACGTGTAGTTTATTTTTTCGCATATGAAATGTATGAACTCATGCTTAAAGAAGTAATTAAGAATTGTGTGTTTAAAATGTGTAAAGGCCTGACTGCATATACGTCAAAGGAAGGCCTGTTCGTTCTTATGTTAGCTTATTTTGTAGGCAGAGAATGTGTTCTCTTGGAAAGGCTCTCTGGGCACAGTTGGTAGATTCGTACAGAGGGAAAGTCTGTTGAAATGTATCTTCTGTTGCAGGTGCAAGGACACATGCCTCGTTAGCGAAAGACTGGCTCTTTGTTTTAGGAGTTAGGGTGGTGGGAGGCATTGAGATGGGAGTATACTGGAATGTAGGGATGATACTTTCAGCGGAGAAGGTGCCTGGGACTCAAGGTCACTGTAACCGTCCTGGATGAAGTAAGAGTTTCGATGGAAAAGTAAGAGAAGGAAGACCTGGCCGAAGAGGCGTGACAAGGGCGTGTTCAATTGTATGTGGATTTTGTATTAGGGACAGTGTCCCGAGGGGGGAGAGAAGAGTGGAGGTAGAGGAGACCTGAGAGAAGGGCAAAGAGAGAGATCTATTAGGAAGGAGCATCTTAGAGCGAGCTCGAAATGCTAAGTGAGTGCACGTGTTAGGAAGTCTTCACAGCTGACACCTTTTCTTTCTACTCTTGCCTGGGGAAACTTGTTAAGTAGGGATGTCACCTTAGTGGTAGAGTAGGGACAGATTAATGCTACTTTTATTTAGGTAATTGAAGAATAATATAGAGATTGGAGCCGTTATTGCTAGTTTAATACTTCTGGAGCTAACAATTCTTCTTATTCTGAGTCGAATGAGACTCCTGTGTAGGATGATGTTTGTATTAGTGCCCATTTATTTCTTTAACCTCGTGTTGAGGTGCTTGCATGTGCAGTTATTCTTGGCTGTAATAAACCCAAAAATCTGAATTCGGAGTCCAGTGAATCATTGAAGGTAAACTGGATCCTAAATTGTTGCATAACCGGATAGGATTTCTTCCCTTCACACTATTCAGCAGGTAAAAGATTCTGGCGACCTGAGGATTCTTAGTGATGGTAAGATAAGATAAGAATCCCTCTTTATCACAATCACAATTTACTCAGGGAGTACTTGCACTTTAGCACTGATCAGCAGTGGTAAAGTGTCCAGAGTTCTAAAACCAGCAGAAACGAAATGCAACACACAGTCAAAAACAGGCCAGCAGCAAAAAGTCAGGGGAAAAATACACCAAAGATGCCAGGTCTAACACTACCCATGAAATACTCCCCAACAGGTAGGACCTTCTCCCGCAGAACCATGGAGAAATCAGACACCCCGACCCAAGATCCCTCAACCTTGCGATCTGGCTCCTAAAATCTTAGAGTTTGGTTACATCAATCTCCCATAAGAATGTATGGACATTCTCGAATAGGCGTGCAGGCCTACTACTTGGGCCTGTTATGCTCCTAAATGGAAAAGATTTGTTCACTATTGTCACTCGAAGCACATTGATCCTTTAGCAGCCAAGGTACAAGACATTGTCTGCTATTTATTTCACTTGCACACCTCTGGTTTAGTGTTTACATCCATAAGGCTACACCTAGCGGCGGTGGCTGCATACCTACAAAATTGGCAACATGCTTCCCTATTCAGAATCCCAGTTGTTAAAGCCTTCATAGAAGGTCTTATGAGAGTTATTCCTCCTCGGGTGCCACCAGCTCCCACATGGAATCTCACTATTGTATTAACAAGACGAATGGGCCTTTCATTTGAGCTCCTCTACTCCTGGTCCCCCCACCCAAGTTCTATCATGAAAGATAACATTCCTAGTCGCTACCAATTCCCTTGCATGTGTCAGTGAGCCTCAGGCGCTAACTTAGGAAGAACCCTTCTTTCAAATACACAGGAATAGGGTTGTACTCCACACCAACCCTAAATTTCTCCCAAAGGTGATCTCACAGTTCCACTTATATCAATCCATTGAACCTCCTTTTCCTCAACCTGACTCACTTGCGGTACAGGCTCTACACACAATAGACGTAAAACGAGCTCTCATGTATTACACTGACATGACTAAAATCATTCAAGAAAACACAACATATTTTTGTTGCTTTCTTCAAACCTCACAAAGGAAGAGCCATTTCTAAATCAGACATTGCAAGATGGATTGTTAAAGGCATCCAAACAAGGTTATGCTAAAGCTAAAAGTACTTTACCCATTCCACCTAAAGCCCACTCCACTCGCAACAAGCATTGGCATAGCCAATAGTTCTCGCCTCTGGGACCTTATAAGTGTTTTGCCAGAGGTGTTTGGAAGTTTGGTAAGAGATGCAATTTAACATAAATCAAATCAGGGGCATTTGTACAGCGCACACATCACTCGAAAGTCTCATGGCGCTAGCAGACGGCTCTGAAAGGAAGTGAAATGGCTCAGATGTCAAAAAGCCATGTCTTCAGCCTTTTGCGAAAAGAGTTGTGATCAGAGACATTTCGCAGATGGATAGGAATTTTGTTCCAGGGTGATGGGGCGAGAAAGGAGAAAGATCGGCCTCCTTTTCTGGCAGTATGTATCTTGAGAGGGGTGAGCAGAAATTGGTTGCTGGATCTGAGCGCCCTGCGTGGTTGGTACCAACATAATTTCTTGGTCCAGTATCTCAGGCCTTTTCCGTACAATTGTTTGTGGATTAGACAGAGGACCTTGAAAAGGATTCGTTTTCTGACTGGTAGCCAGTGAAGAGATCTTAAGCAGGGTGCGGAGGGGGATCTGGGAGGAAGATCCAGGACCAGCCTTGCCGCAGTGTTCTGCAAGATCTGTAGTCTGTCCAGAAGGTTTTCGTTGATTGAAAACAGTAAGGAGTTTCCGTAGTCAATTCGGTTTATTATCAGCCCTTGGACTAATGGTTTCCTGGCCTCCGCTGGTATCCACTCGAAGACCTTCCGTAGGCTACGCATTACTCTAAAAACACGTGCCGATGATATGGTTGATCTGGTTTTTCATGGACAATTGGTTGTCCATGTGGAAACCTAGGTTCCGCACCGTCAATTTGGGGGTGGGGCAGAGGCCAAGATGGGATGGCCACCAGTCGGTGGACCAGTGCTCCTGTGCTTTGCCGAAAAGCATGACCTCAGACTTGGCTCCGTTTAGTTGTAAGTGGTTGGAGCTCATCCACCTGTCAATGTGGGATAGGCATTTATTGAAGCATAGCTGTGTTTCGGTGGGATCTGGGCCGATAGTGACCAGAATCTGTGTGTCATCTGCGTAGGATATGACATCAAATCCGTAGGATCTGATCACCTTGGCCAGTGGCGTCATGTACAGATTGAATAGGGTCGGGCTCAAAATGGAGCCCTGTGGCACTCCCATCTTGACTGGTCTCTCACGTGAGAGGTTGTTGCCGATCTGTACTGTTGTCACTCGGTCGGCTAGGTAACTCTTTAACCACTCGAGGGCAGTGCCTCTGACACCCATCTCCCAAAGCCGGTGTTCTAATATGCGGTGGGAGATGGTGTCAAAGGCTGCGGACAGATCGAGCAGGACGAGGATGGCTGACTGATGTTTATCCAAGGCCAGCCTGATGTTGTCTGTTACCTCGACCAATGCAGTCTAAGTGCTGTGAGCCGCCCTAAAGCCCGATTGGGAGGGGTCGAGCAGTCCCTGACTCTCCAGATGGTTAACGAGCTGCTGGTTGATCAGAGATTCTAGTATTTTCCCAAAGTAGGGAAGCAAGGAGATTGGGCGGTAGTTGAGGAGCAGCATTGGGTTGGCAGTGGGTTTTTTTAAGATCGGTCTTACCCTGACAGCCTTCCAGCTTTTTGGAAAGTCCGCCTCCAAAAGTGATTTATTGAATAGCTCTGTGAGATTTTCCAATAATACCGGGGCGATAGTGGGAAGGATTTTAGGCGGTACCATATCAGTGGGGGAACCTGATTTTATCCTCAACATGGCAGTGGCGACTGCTTTGGTGTCAAGCTTGGTGAATTCGTCCAGGATGTGGGAGGGGTCGGTGGACATGCTGGGCACATCTTCAGAATTAGTGTTGTGTGGTGGAGGAAAGGACCGATGAATGGCCATGATTTTTTCTTCAAAATATTCGGAGAGCGAGTCGGTCCAGGTTTGGGAATCAGGTATTAATGGCTGGTTGGTGGGAGCTGTGAATTCTTTCAGAATTTGATAGAGTTCTTTGCTTGAGTTTTCTGCCAGGTTTATCCTATTTAGGAGAAAAAGTTTTTTTGCCAATTTGATGTCAGTCATGTAGCCATGATGGATATTTTTATATGTTTCGCGGTGAGCCGTACTTTTGCTTTTGCGCCATTTGCGCTCCGCAGTCCTACACAGAAGTTTTGTAGTTTTTAGTTGGTCTGTGAACCAGGGAGCAGACCTGGGCTTGATTTTGACCTGGGTGAGGGGAGCAATTTTGTCTAGCGCAGCCAGGATGGCTTTGTCAAGGTCTAGTGCCGCCTGATGTATGTTGGTTTCTGTCCCTGAAAAGTCCAAGCTAAAATGCTTTGAGAAGAGGGGCAGGGTGATTTTTCGCCAGGGTCTTCGCAATATTGACTTATTAGGGCCGTTTTCAGTCATTGTAGTAGGAATAGTGAATTTTAATAAGTGATGGTCTGTCCATAATAGTGGCTCAGGGGGTTCGGCAGTGATTCCTGAGTAGTTTGTAAAAAGGAGGTCAAGTATGTGGCCTGCTCTGTGGGTGGGGCCGGTGATCCGCTGGACGAGTCCGAGGGTGTTCATATTTGAGATCAGCTGGTCAGTCTCCACGTTGGAGAGGGATATGAAAAAGGAAACCAGGAAAGTGTGATGGGGAGGGAGGGAGAAGCAAAGGGATGAGAGAGAGTGAGACAAAGAAAAGCAGATGGCGAGAAGAAGCGAGTAGGAGGATAAATATAAAATGGGTTTGGTAAATATAGAAAAACTTTTTAGTGGTCGCAAACCCCTTCATAGGTGAGGGAAAGGTAAGGGAGAGGATCGATGTGGGGTTATATCAGAGCTGCTGACTTTGGTACTGGGGAACCAGGATCGAATCTCGTCGTCCGCTCAACAGCCTGTGATTCTGGGCAAATCCCTTAATCTCCCAATGCCTAAAAATAAAAAGTGAATGTGGCCTTGTGTAATGTAACTGGTACTCATGCAAAGTGCTCCAAAACATTTGGGTCGAGTTCGTGCTCTATAAAGCTACAAAAAACTAGGAAGCTTTAAAAATTAAAAAAAACAGAACTTGTTAATAATTTCCTTCCTGTGACTCTTGCACATTTTCTTACATTGCTACGTTCGTGGAGCTCGTTAGCTCCGTTTCTTTACTGGTGTGAGTGCCTAACAGTGCTTACAAAGAACCACTTTGGGTGGACATCATCCGCGCAGGGGGTGGGGGGCTACAACAAGCATTCGACTTGTTTTCTCGAAGTCCATAACACGGAGATTGGCAGCTGGATGAGGTGGCTGTAACTTTCCAGCGCCATAGCCGGCCGCCCGCCGCCCGTCATGTCGCTACACCACCAAGGTATGCCTCTGTCACAGTGCTAAGTGTGGCCAGAGTTCTGTTAAGAGGAGGGAGGGGGGCTTCCTTTGAAGGAAGCGCCAGAGGCGCAACTAGAGCCAAATTTTGGGGGGTGGGGGGGCTAATTCTTCCAGCAATAGGCAGAGTGGAGATGCAGGGGCTCTAAGAAGGGTTGAAAACACAACAAAGCCTCGTTAGCAAGTGAATGGTCTTTTAAAGACCTGTGTGTTAGACATGGGGGTCTCTAGTTGGCAGAGGTAGGTACCTTTGACCAAATAGGGACCCTTTCTTCTAGTCAGGGTAAGGGGGATACACACTTTAGATAACCCCTGCTCACCCCCTTGGTAGCTTGGCACGAGCAGACAGGCTTATCCCAAAGGCAATGTGTAAAGTATTTGTAACAACACTCACAGTAACACAGTGAAAACACCACAAATGGACACCACACCAGTTTAGAAAAATAAAATATCTTTATCTAAACTAAACAAGACCAAAACGACAAAAATCCAACATACAGAAACTCAGTAGAATGTCTTTAAAAAGGGTTGTTGCAAAAATAAACTTGTAGATGATCAATGCGACACTTTAGTCTCAAAGTACCTGGGATGCGTAACGCAAATCAAACAAAAGGGGCGCAGAGAAGGCGATGCGTTGATTCTTCCTGCGCTCTGGTTCCGATGCGACAAGATGGCGCCTCGATGCCTTGCGATGATCCGGTGCGATAAAATGGCGTCTTTGTTGCGATGCGACAACGTGGAGGCGATGCGTGCACGCCCGATGGCCATGCGGCGAACTCTGTGATTTTCTGAGCCGCGACACGCTTCTCCGGTGATGTGATGACACCCTTGGTGATGGCAACACGCTTCCCCGGTGTTGCGGCGGCGATCAGCGGCGGCGCGCTTCCTCAGCGATGCGACGGCCCTGCGACACGCTTCTCCAGTGATGCGACGGCACCCTCTGTTGCTGCGGCACGCTTCTCCGGTGATGCGACGGCGAACAGCAGCAGCGGCGACACGCTTCCTCGATGATGCGACAGCGGCCGCGTCACGCTTCTCTCTCGTTGCGTCGCGCTTCCAGCTCCCACCAGCAAAAAGGCCTCACACACAGTTACAGGCCCTCCTGGCAGACTGGAACTCCCAGCAAGGAAGTTCAGGGAGCTGGGGGTGAAGTCCTTTTATGCCTGGGACTTCAGAAACAGGAGGCCAGCTCTTCTCAGGCCCTTGGAGACTTCTCTTCAGTTGGACACAGCACACAGCAAAGTCCTTTCTTCAAGCAGGGGGGACACAGCACACAGCAAAGTCCTTCTCTTTCCTTTGGCAGAAATAGCAACTGCAGGCCAACCCTAGAAACACTTGGGCAGTACTTCTCCTTCAGCTTTTCTCCTCAGCAAAGGTTCCTTCTTGATTCCAAAGTAGTCTAACTTTCAGGGGTTTCAGCTCTCATATTTATACCCCAAAAGTCTTTGTTCTCTATGTGTGAGGGGTCCTGGACCCAGTCCAAACCAGTTGTGGGTGCACTCTGCCAGTGCACATCATCTTCCTTTGTGAGTGTGGGCCAGGGCCATCAGACACACCGCAGGAGGTGGAGCTAGCATTGTGGAAAGCAGGCACAGCCCTATTCAAGCCCAGGTGCTACTCCTCCCACCACTCCAAATGCAGATAGGTCTATTCAGCCTAGTGCTGACTCACCCAGACTTCTGGAGCCACCCCAGCCCCTGTCACTCTCAAACCAGACAGTCAATCCACAAACAGGCAGAGGCACACAGAAAGGTTGAACTAGAATATAACCACTTTCTAAAAGTGCTATTTTCAAACACAGAATTTAAAAACCATCCTTCCTAAAAGATGTGTTATTAAATTCTGAGTTCAGGGATACCAGACTCCAATTTTCTACCTTGCTCCTATGGGAAGATATGCAGGTAAACATGTTACACAGCATTCCCCATTCTGTCCTATCGACAAGATAGCCTTTCAATAGTGAAAAACGAAATTGGCAGTATTTCACTATCGGGACATGTTACCCACACTAGTACATGTCCTACCTTTCACATACACTGCACCCTGCCCAGGGGGGTACCTTGGGCCTACCATAGGGGTGTCCAATGTGTAAGAAAAGGGAAGGGTCAGGCCTGGCAAGTGGGTACACTGGCCAGGTCAACATGGCAGTTAACAAGCTGCGCACAGGCACTGCAGTGGCAGGCCTGAGACATCATTTTAGGGCTACTTATGTGGGTGGCACAATCAGTGCTGCAAGCCCACTAGTAGCATTTGAATTACCAGCCCTGGCACACTCAGTGCACTTTACTAGGGACCTACTGGTAAAACAAATATACCAATTATGGATAACCAATCATAATAACAATTTACACAGGGAGCACTTGCACTTTGGCACTGATCAGCAGTGGCAAAGTGCCCAAAGCATCTAAACCAGCAAAAACGAATTCCAGCACAGTGTCAAAAATACAGGAGGTAGAGGCAAAAAGTCAGGGGAAACCACGCCAAGGATGCCAGGTCTGACACGTGTCCCCTCCAGCTGAAAAGTGGGGAGAACTACCCACCCTCTTGGGAGTTCTCATCAATAAGGCGGAAGAACCTGGACAGACCATCAGCATTGGCGTGTTCTGTACCAGGGCGGTGTTACACCGTAAAGTCCATTCCCTGTAGGGAGATGGACCACCTCAACAGTTTTGGGTTCTCACCCCTCATTTGCATTAACCATCTGAGGGGCCTGTGGTCTGTCTGAACCTGGAAGTGAGTCCCAAACAAGTAGGGCCTTAGCTTCTTCAGCGCCCAGACCACACCAAAAGCTTCCCTTTCGATTGCACTCCACCTCTGTTCCCTGGGAAGTAGCCTCCTGCTAATGAAAGCTACGGGTTGGTCCAAGCCCTCGTCGTTCAACTGTGAGAGTACTGCTCCCACTCCATGCTCTGAAGCATCTGTCTGCACCACAAACTCTTTGGAGAAATCAGGAGCCTTGAGCACGGGCGCCGTGCACATGGCAGCTTTCAGGGCATCAAACGCGGTCTGGCAGGCATCGGTCCAGATCACCTTCCTGGGCTGCTTCCTTGAAGTCAGCTCTGTCAAGGGGGCAACAATGGAGCCATACCCCTTGACAAACCGTCTGTGATACCCGGTGAGACCTAAGAAGGCTCTCACCTCTGTCTGGGTCTTGGGGGGCTCCCAAGCCAGAATGGTATCAATCTTTGCTTGTAGGGGTGCCACCTGGCCGCTCCCTACTTGGTGTCCCAAGTACACCACAGATCCCTGCCCTATCTGGCACTTACTGGCCTTGATAGCGAGGCCTGCCCTTTGCAGAGCCTTCAACACTTCACAGAGGTGTTGCAAATGTTCTTCCCAACTGTAGCTGAACACAGCAATGTCATCCAGATAAGCAGCGCTGAATTCCTCCAGCCCGGACAGTACCTGGTTGACCAGTCTCTGGAAGGTGGCAGTGGCGTTTTTCAACCCAAAGGGCATGAGGCGGAACTGGAAGTGCCCCTCTGGTGTTGAAAACGCTGACCTCTCTTTGGCCCCCTCAGTTAAGGCAATCTGCCAGTACCCAGATGTTAAATCAAACGTACTGAGGTACTGGGCAGCGCCCAACCGATCCACGAGCTCATCAGCTCTGGGGATGGGGTGTGCGTCAGTCTTGGTGACCGCATTGAGCCCACGGTAGTCCACACAAACAGGAGTTCTGGAGTGGCACTGGGTGCAGCAGCTTTTGGTACTAAGACCACTGGGCTAGCCCACGGGCTGCTGGAGGGCTCAATTACCCCTAGCGCCAACATCTTGGAAACTTCTTCCTTGATGCTGGCCCTGACCTTGTCAGCTACTCTGTAAAATTTCTGCTTCACAGGTAGACTGTCTCCAGTGTCCACGTCATGGACGCACTAATCGGTGACTCCTGGCGTCCGGGAGAACAGGGAGGTGAACTGACCCAACACATGGCAACAGTCCCTCTGCTGCTCTGGGGTCAGGGTAGGCGAGAGGTTTACCCCATCCACTCACCCATCTTGCTCCTGGGCTGATAGGAGGTCAGGAAGAGGGTCACTCTCCTCCTCCTCCATTCCATCATCTGTAGCAAGGAGCATCGTCACATCAGACCTCTCAAAGTGTGGCTTGAGGCGGTTCACATGTAGGACCCTCAAAGGGTTCCTGGTAGACTGCAAGTCAACCAGATAGGTTACATCGCTCTTGCGCTCCACCACCTCATATGGGCCAGTCCACTTGTCTTGGAGTGCACAATGCTCCACTGGCGCCATCACCCACACCTTCTGCCCAGGTTGAAATTCGACCAGAGTGGCATTCTGGTCGTACCATCTTTTAATTTCTTCCTGGCTAGCTTCCAGGTTTGCCTGAGCGAGTTTCCTGAAGCGTTGAGTCTGGTTGCGGAAGGCTAGCATATAGCTGAACACATCCTGGGGGGTCTTACCAGGGGACTTCTCCCAACCCTCCTTCACCAGACTCCGAGGTCCTCTCACAGGGTGACCGTACAGGAGTTCAAAGGGACTGAACCCTAAGGACTTCTGAGGTACCTCCCTGTAGGCAAACAACAGGCATGGCAAAAAGACGTCCCACTTCCATCTCATGGGCTCCGCAAGGCCCATTATCATGCCTTTCAGGGTTCAGTTGAATCTCTCAACCAACCCATTCCTTTGAGGATGGTAAGGAGTGGTGAACTTGTAAGTTACCCCACACTCCTCCCACAAAGACTTCATGTACTTCGAGATGAAGTTGGTACCCCGGTCGGAGACCACCTCTCTGGGGAACCCCACACGGGAAAAGATCCCCATCAATGCACGGCCCACCACGGGGGCTGTGATTGTCCGGAGAGGGACAGCTTCCGGGTACCTGGTGGCATGGTCCACCAAGACCAAGATAAACTTGTTGCCTAAGGCTGTCTTGGGTTCCAATGGCCCCACAATATCAATGCCCACCCGCTCGAAAGGGGTGCTCACCACAGGAAAGGGTTGGAGGGCAGCCTTACACTTCCCTCCACTCTTGCCACTTGCCTGGCAAGTCTGGCAAATCCTGCAGTGTGTACTGATGTGCTTCCTCATTTGGGGCCAGAAAAAGTGGGTGGCAAGCCTCTGAAAGGTCTTGTCGCACCCCAAATGTCCTGCGAGAGGCACGTCATGAGCCAGCTCCAGTAGAAAGGTCCTGAAGCGCTCGGGTACCATCAGCACATGGGCTGCACCGGGCTCAGCGACTTTAGGCTCACTATAGAGTAATCCCTCTTCCCAGTAAATGAGATGAGTCTTGGCCTCGCCACCTGCCGTCTGGTCTGCAGCCTGTTGCCGCATACCACTGAGAGAAGGGCATTCCATCTGCGACTTGCAGAACTCCTCCCTGGAGGGACCTCCTTCCTGCTGCCAATGGGTCAGCTCAGGCAGGTCTCCCAGTTCGGCTACCTGTTCCCCTGTAGGTTCCAGGGCATCCCCCTCAGGTTCTGCCTCCTCCTAGACCGTGGGAATTGTGGGGGCTGGTTTCCCACGCCCCCTGCCCTTCCTCTTCCTGGCAGGCCCCTGAGCCACTGTTTCAGGCTCCAGGTCTGCTTGATTACCCCTACTGGCTGCCATTGACCGAGTGGTCACACAAACCCACTCAGGCAGACCCAACATCTCCAAATGAGCCTGGCGTTCCACCTCCCTCCATGGGGAACTCTCCAGGTCATTTCCCAGCAGACAGTCTACAGGCATGGATGGACTGACAACGACCTTCAAGGAACCTGAGACCCCCCTCCACTCAAAGGGAACTAGCGCCACTTTACAGAGGCACACGGAGTTGTCCGGTGCAACTACAGGGTGAAGTGCATTGGGAATGACCTGATGTCACGCTGGCTCCTGTGTCTCTCAGAGCCTCCACCCTCCTCTCATTGATGGTCACCCACTGCCTGTATTTTTTAGTGTTCTCAGGCAGGTAGGTCTCCTGGACCATCTCTCTGTCTCCTAAAGAGACAAGGGTCATAACTGCTTGCTCCTCCCCTTCACTGGAAACTAACTCCTCCCCAAAAGCTACACTCACTAAACCCGGTGACTAAGCACCAGTGGGTGCTTGGGATTTCGTGGGGCACTTAGGGGCAATGTGGCCTCTCTCACCACACGAGTAACACCTGGGGGGACCCTGCATGGGATGCCAGCCCTTAGGGGGCTGCGACGTCTTAGGCTGGGGGGGCTGGGACTCCTTTCCCTCTGAACTGTTTTGGGGCCCTTTAGAGAACTCCTTTTGGTTACCTTTGTCCCCCCCACACTTCTGTTGGGGACCCTGCCCACCTTTGGCTGTGGTACCCACAATCCCCTTGTGGACCCTGGTGCTGGTCCAGCGGTCCGCCACCTTAGCAAGCTCACTGGGATCAGTTGACTTACTGTCCAAAAGATGCTGGCGCAGCTCTGGAACACATAGACTGCTCAAGTGCTCCCAACTAATTAGATGGCACAACCCCTCATAATCGGTAACTTTGCTGCCCTTTATCCAACCTTCCAGTGCACACGTGTACACCCTCACACATTCAACCCAAGTGTCTGAATCCTGCTTCTTGAAGTTCCTGAACCTCACTCTGTACTGTTCAGGGGTGAGCCCATACTTGAGGCATAAGGCCTCCTTCATATTGGCGTAGGTCAGGGCACCCTCCTTCTCTAAAGGTGGTAAAACAGCCCTCCCAGAAGCCTCAAAGTGTTTCCATAGGTCCGCCCCCCCAGTTCTTTTCAGGCACCTCATTCATCCTCAATGCAAGCTCATACGATTCAAACCATGCATAAATATCCTCTCCCTTCTGGAAATTCTTCACTAAATCTTTGGGTATGTCCACCTTACCCCCATGCACTGGCTGTGCGCTGCCACCATTTGTACTGGACTCCAGTTGTTTGGCCTTAATGTCCAGTTCCCTCATGCTCAACTCATGAGACAAAAGCAATTTCTTCTCTTCCAAAGCGAGAGCGCCCTTGCTTTCCTCTGCCCTGGCTTGGTTCTTCAGTCTCAAAACTTCCAGCTCATGCTCTCTGATCCTCTGGTTCTCTTCCCGCTCTTCCTGGGAGAGACTCCCCGCGAAATGGATGCTGCCAGCCCTGCAGGCTGCACTTGGCACAGGCAAATCCTGTGGCCTGAACCCATCCCCTTGCTCATCCTTATCCATATTTGTATCATTTCCCTCTTCAGCTCCTTTGGCCTCCCACCAGGCTTTTAAGGCCTTCTGTAGCTCATCCTTCTTAGCACTACTCCTTGTGGGACATCCCAAATCCTTGAAAAAGTGTTTGAGTTGATCTACCTTGTAGGAATACAAATCCTCAATGTGAAACTCCAATTCTGCCTTCTCACTTGCTGCTTTACCATTTAGAGACATGATACGTGGATGACTCAAGGATCAGATCAAAAATAGAACCAAAAATAAAACACAGTATGTGGTTGCGTAGTGGTCTGCACTAATCTAGTGATGTACACCAATTACTGTGGGTCAAGTACAAATACAAGTTCAAATCCTCACCGCTGACCACCAATGTTAGAAATGAGGGTCTCTAGTTGGCAGAGGTAGGTACCTTTGACCAAATAGGGACGCTTGCTTCTTGTCAGGGTAAGGGGGATACACACTTTAGATAACCCCTGCTCACCCCCTTGGTAGCTTGGCACGAGCAGACAGGCTTATCCCAAAGGCAATGTGTAAAGTATTTGTACCAACACTCACAGTAACACAGTGAAAACACCACAAATGGACACCACACCAGTTTAGAAAAATAAAATATCTTTATCTAAACTAAACAAGACCAAAACGACAAAAATCCAACATACAGAAACTCAGTAGAATGTCTTTAAAAAGGGTTGTTGCAAAAATAAACTTGTAGATGATCAATGCGACACTTTAGTCTTAAAGTACCTGGGATGCGTAGCGCAAATCAAACAAAAGGGGCGCAGAGAAGGCGATGCGTTGATTCTTCCTGCGCTCCGGTTCTGATGCAACAAGATGGCGCCTCGATGCGTTGCGACGATCCGGTGCGATGCGACAAAATGGCGTCTTTGTTGTGATGCGACAACGTGGAGGCGATGCGTGCACGCCCAACGGCCGTGCGGCGAACTCTGTGATTTTTCTGAGCCGCGACAGGCCCTGCGACACGCTTCTCCGGTGATGCGACGACACCCTCTGTGATGGTGACACGCTTCCCTGGTGTTGCGGCGGCGATCAGTGGCGGCGCGCTTCCTCAGCGATGCGACGGCCCTGCGACACGCTTCTCCGGTGATGCGACGGCACCCTCTGTGGCGGCGGCACGCTTCTCCGGTGATGCGACGGCGAACAGCAGCAGCGGCGACACGCTTCCTCGATGATGCGACAGCGGCCGCTGCGGCGGCGTCACGCTTCTCTCTCGTTGCGTCGCGCTTCCAGCTCCCACCAGCAAAAAGGCCTCACACACAGTTACAGGCCCTCCTGGCAGACTGGAACTCCCAGCAAGGAAGTTCAGGGAGCTGGGGGCGAAGTCCTTTTGTGCCTGGGACTTCAGAAACAGGAGGCCAGCTATTCTCAGGCCCTTGGAGACTTCTCTTCAGTTGGACACAGCACACAGCAAAGTCCTTTCTACAAGCAGGGGGGACACAGCACACAGCAAAGTCCTTCTCCTTCCTTTGGCAGAAATAGCAACTGCAGTCCAACCCTAGACACACTTTGGCAGTACTTCTCCTTCAGCTCTTCAGCTTTTCTTCTCAGCAAAGGTTCCTTCTTGATTCCAAAGTAGTCTAACTATCAGGGGTTTCAGCTCTCATATTTATACCCCAAAAGTCTTTGTTCTCTATGTGTGAGGGGTCCTGGACCCAGTCCAAACCAGTTCTCGGTGCACTCTGCCAGTGCACATCTTCTTCCTTTGTGAGTGTGGGCCAGGGCCATCAGCCACACCGCAGGAGGTGGAGCCAGCATTGTGGAAAGCAGGCACAGCCCTATTCAGGCCCAGGTGCTACTCCTCCCACCACTCCAAATGCAGATAGGTCTATTCAGCCTAGTGCTGACTCACCCAGACTCCTGGAGCCACCTCAGCCCCTGTCACTCTCAAACCAGACAGTCAATCCACAAACAGGCAGAGGCACACAGAAAGGTTTAACAAGAAAATAGCCACTTTCTAAAAGTGCTATTTTCAAACATAGAATTTAAAAACCATCCTTCCTAAAAGATGTGTTATTAAATTCTGAGTTCAGGGATACCAGACTCCAATTTTCTACCTTGCTCCTATGGGAAGATATGCAGGTAAACATGTTGCACAGCATTCCCCATTCTGTCCTATGGGCAAGATAGCCTTTCAATAGTGAAAAAACGAAATTGGCAGTATTTCACTATCAGGACATGTTATCCACACTAGTACATGTCCTACCTTTCACATACACTGCACCCTGCCCAGGGGGGGTACCTTGGGCCTACCATAGGGGTGTCCAATGTGTAAGAAAAGGGAAGGGTAAGGCCTGGCAAGTGGGTACACTGGCCAGGTCAACATGGCAGTTAACAAGCTGCGCACAGGCACTGCAGTGGCAGGTCTGAGACATCATTTTAGGGCTACTTATGTGGGTGGCACAATCAGTGCTGCAAGCCCACTAGTAGCATTTGAATTACCAGCCCTGGCACACTCAGTGCACTTTACTAGGGACCTACTGGTAAAACAAATATACCAATCATGGATAACCAATCATAATAACAATTTACACAGGGAGCACTTGCACTTTGGCACTGATCAGCAGTGGCAAAGTGCCCAAAGAATCTAAACCAGCAAAAACGAATTCCAGCACAGTGTCAAAAATACAGGAGGTAGAGGCAAAGAATCAGGGGAAACCACCCCAAGGATGCCAGGTCTAACACCTGTGAAGTACTCGGGTGTGGCTGGCAGCTCAAAAACTGTCTGTGTGTGTGCCCGGGAAGCTGTCTCAGCCCGGGCACACACACACACGACTGGG
Source organism: Calotriton arnoldi (assembly GCA_963921515.1). Lineage (NCBI taxonomy): Eukaryota > Metazoa > Chordata > Amphibia > Caudata > Salamandridae > Calotriton > Calotriton arnoldi. The sequence goes on from CAWUFW010000961.1 coordinate 1,340,006, forward strand.
GGGGGCTGAAGCCCGTTGAGCCCAATGGGCGTTGCGCACCTGGGAAGCGCAATATATTAACTGGAGGGGGTGAGGGGGTGTTACCTTTTATTATCCTGACACTGACATGCCCCCTCCCCCCTGCCTCCATCTCTCCATGCTTACAAGCGCAGAGCTGCAATCTGTTTCGCATTAAAAGGACTCCCCTTTCAACATTTTACTGAGCAAGTAATTGGAAATGCGTTTGCAGGCATAAAACCGGCCAGGTGGCAACCCTACGCTTAATTGGTTTACACCGAGGCTAGCCACTGGATTGTCCACTTATGTCACACACATACACAAAGAGCAGCGGAAACGGCATTCGCAGTGCATTTTTTGCTGTAAACCGCTAGTAATCTACATTTGGCACCCGGCACTGCTGAGCCCGTGCTGCAGAATATTTATGGGACCGTATAACAGTCCGCTGTTAAGGCCGTCCTTCCCCTGCACCGGGTGCTTTGTGCGCTGTTATACTACACCCCGCCTTTGTTTGAACACAGTGGGGCTGCTGTCTGGAGCTCCGGGCTGTCATTTGGTGTCTATGCCCCCTCCTACGACGCCCAGAGCGAGAACGGAGGGCACCGGTCCTGCTAACGCCGCTGCTCCCCCTTAAATGAAGAATGGTTCCGCCCGTGGTGAAGTGAGCAGTGTGCTTGTTCTGCGCGGGTAGGAAAATGTTTCTCATTTCAGTGACATCCAGGAAATGATCAGGAAAGGAGAGAGTGAGGGGAAGGAAACTGGGTAGCCATCTCTGAAAACAGGGGACGGAGACGAGGAGAAGAGCCCGGCAGTCCCCGGGACCGACTCCTCGATGGATACTCACTTGACCAAGTATTTATAAGGGCGCCACGGAAGCCTTTCACTGGCGGCTGTTTCGAGAGTTGGAGAGAGGAGATGCCTCTTCGGTAGCGCAGTGTCAAATGACCGTTCCATGTTTGAAACAAGCCCGCGAGTGGTGCGCGCGCTGCAAGGAATTTAAGGAATGCAGCTGGCACACTGCGGGCCGCTGCTCGCTCCCGAGACCCCTAGGCCATGGGAGTGATAGTTTAGAGGAAAGGCGGGACATGCACCCGCCTTTGGCCATTTGCGTGCTTTCATTATTGAAAGCCACACGCAAAGGCCAATGGAATGTTTGGGAGGAGTCCGACCCACACGGAGAAGCCTGTTGGAAGTCTGGAGTGATTCCAAGAGGCCCTCTCCTGGAGCAGCGCATGCGCACTGCGCTAGGCTCGACCTAAAAAAGGGGCTTCAATAGCCTTCCTAGGGAACATCTCTATAGCTGACATATGTAAAGCAGCTACATAGTGTACACCACATACCTTTACAAAACAATACTGTGTAGATGTGCTCTCCTGTCAACAAGCCAATGTGGGCCAAGTAGTTCTACGTTCACTATTTCAAACAGCTGTAACTCCTACAGGCTAGTTACCTGTTACAAAGGAGGACTGCTTTACAGTCTATGCACAGCATGTGTATCTGCAGTCACACATGCCTTGGCCGGAAAATGTTGCTTACCCAGTAAGCTTATGTTCATGGCATGTAGTGCTGTAGATTCACCAAACTCCTTTGGCATGGACATCTCTTTATACTACGCTTTGCTTCACATTTCATCCTCACCCGCCATGAGGGAAAACAATCTAACAATGGAGTTGATGACCATGCGCATTAGCAGCAAAAGAAGGAGTTGCAATACCTTGTGACTCAAAAGACTTTCTTCAAAGAAAAACAAGTTGCACACATGCAAGCCCAACAGTAGATGGCAGGATTATGCACAGCATGTGAATCTACAGCACTGCATGCCACAAACAGATGCTTACTGGGTACGTAACATTTTCCGTACAACACTCATAATTCATTCTCCCTATACATTCCCACTTCTTGGATGCAACTGAAAGATTGACTTGGGCATGCTGAAGAATGGGGGGTAGCAAGAGGCCCTTTTACCCCTGAGAGAAATTGCCATCACAGAACGGTTTAAACTTGTACAACTTACATTTCTGCAGAGAATATTCTATACCAAGGAATGACTTTGGCAAAAGGTTATGGAGGCTTCACTTATCTGTCTGTGCTACGCAAGTGAACATGGAAACTTGCATTCTGTATGAGGTGCAAACTGCAAAGATATTAGCACAAAACAAGAGATGTTTTATCTGAAGGCACTCAAATAAACATTGTTCTTTCCCATAATGGGTATTATAGAACATTTCAGATGAAGTACAAGCTAATAGATATACAAAATTTATTGGACTTGGCCTAGTGATTGCTAAAAGGGACTTAGAACAGACATCGAGAGTATCAAATGCTCCAAATCACAATAAGTAGAAAATGGGCCTCGAGAGATGCAGAATTCTTGCCCATCAAGTGTACGAAGACTGTGCACCTTAGAAACATGAACCGATTTGGGCAAACTTGCAAGACTACTATGATAATGGCAGTGACATGATGTCCCTGACACCTAATACCCAGAGATATACATTAATCATAATGATGTTCCATATCCATCTCATATTAGTTAGTATCCAGACTTCACTGACATATCTCTAACTGCTGTGCTTACAGTGCATTTTGTTTGTATATTAATATTGTTAGGAATGGGGGTCTCTAGTTGGCAGTGGTATGCACCCTGTCAAAGTAGGCACCCTTCCTTATAGTCAGGTTAAGGGAGTTACACACCCAAGACAACCCCTGCTCACCCCTTTGGTAGCTTGGCACAAGCAGTCAGGCCTATCTTAGAGGCAATGTGGTGTAAAGTATCTGTACATAAAACACACAATAACACAGTAAAAACACTACAAATGGACAGCACACCAGTTTAGAAAAATAACCAATCTTTATCTAAACAAAACAAGACCAAAACGACAAATATCCAACATACACAACTCAAGAAATCACTTTCTTTTTAAAGGTTTAAGCAATTCAGTCCATAGAACTCTATGAATGTGTTGATTTTAGCACAAAGTATATTTGATGCATCAAAATCCAAGACAAAAAACAGCCGCAAAGGAGGGAAGTGTCAGAAAACACAGCAATTCGTCGATTCTTGAGTACCAGAGAAATGGAGGCATTGATTCCTTACTAGGAGGAGAAGCGATGTGTCGAATTCCGAAAGCGGTTCCTTACTGTGGGGCGTTGCATTGGAAACTTGGCACTCAGGTGCGATGAGTGGAAAATCCTGGCATGCTGGGTCGATGCAGTGGCGAAATAGGCGCTGCATCAATTCTTCCAGCCGCGGGCGGGTGATGCGTCAATTGCTTCAGCCTCACAGCAGGGCCTGCATTGAAGTCGGAGTGGGGGTCTCGGATGTCGGAGACATGGTGTTCTGTACTCGGGCTGCAGCGGTTCTCCCAGTCGTGAACAGGCACTGTGTCAATTTTTGGGCTGCACCGCAACGATGCTTGGGTTTTTCAACTGCACTGCAAGCTTGTGTTGGGAAAAACGGCGCTGCAGGGCGATGCATGGATTTTCAGCTCTTGAAGCAGCAAAACAACCGCCATGGTCCCAGAACTGGAGTTGGTTCCACTTGACAGGTCAGAACTCTCAGCAGAGGAGTTCAGGGGAGCTGCAGATGAAGTCTTTGATGGTCCTAAGGAGGCAAGCACACGCAACCCCTTGGAGAACTTTGGAAAGTAGGATTCCAGAAAGCAAAGTCTAGTTCTTTCACTGCTCACAGACAGAAGCAGTAACTGCAGGACAACCTAGCAAAGGGGCAGTACTCTTCCTGACAGCTCTTGAGCTCTTCTTTTTGGCAGAGCCCTCAGTCTAGAAGTGTCTAAAAAATGTGGGGTTACAGGTCCAATACTTCTACCCCACTTTGTCTTTGAAGTAGGCATACTTCAAAGGGTAGTCTTTGTAGTGCACAGATCCTGCCTTGCCCTGACATGGCTCCAGACACACCACATGGGGGGTGGAGACAGCTTTGTGTGAGGACAGGCACAGCCCTATTCAGGTGTCAGTGACAACTCCTCCCACCACTCTAGCTCAGGAAGACCCATCAGCCTGGTGATGGGCCATCAGGGTATGCAGGACACACCTTCGCTCCCTTTGTGTGACTGTCTAGAATGAATGCACAAACACACCAACTGTCAGTCTAAACCAGACGTGGATTCCACAGGCAGGCAGAGGCACAGGATGGTAAAGCAAGAAATTGCTTAGTTTCTAAAAGTGCCATTTTTAAACACACAAGTCAAAAACCACCTTCACATAAAGATGTTTTTAAATTGTTAAAGTTCTTGGACCTGAAACTCCAAATCTCTATCTCTTCCCAATGGAAAGTTACACTTGTAAGGTGTTACGAGGCAGCTCCGATTATAATCTATGGGTGAGATAGTCCTTGCAAAAGTGAAAAACAAAATTGGCAGTATTTCACTATCCGGACATGTAAAACACACCAGTACATGTCCTACCTTTTACATACACTGCACCCTGCCCATGGGGCTACCTTGGGCCTACCTTAGGGGTGACTTATATGTAGCAAAAGGGAAGGTTTGGGCCTGGCAAGTGGGTGCACTTGCCAGGTCGACATGGCAGTTTTAAACTGCACTTGCAGACACTGCAGTGGCAGGCCTGAGACATGTTTGCAGGGCTACTCGTGGGTGCCACTAGTAGCATTTGATTTACAGGCCCTGGGCACACACAGTACACTTTACTAGGGTCTTACCAGTAAATCAAATATGCTAATCATTGATAAACAAACATAATCACAATTTACACAGGGAGCACTTGCACTTTAGCATTGATCAGCAGTAGTAAAGTGCCCAGAGTAAAAAAAACAGCAAAAACTAAGTCTAGCATGCAGTCAAAAATACAGGAGGTAGAAGCAAAATGACAGGTGAATTCACCCCAAGGATGCCAGGTCTATCAATTATGTTTTAACAAAAGTGAATAAAGATTGTAAACAAAAGCTGTCCTTTGTTCTGCCAACTGTTCTGTTCCCCTCATAGATGGCTAATTCCGATTAAGTGGCAAGTTGTTGGCAATACATGTGCTTTCCTGGGCCCAGATGCCAAGACATTGTCCTCTGGGAGCTAGGTTGTTAACTCTTAGCCAGGATTGTGTGTTGTGACTCGGGAGGGGAGCTCAATGACAAACTTATTGTGAACCAGTTTTCTCTCAGGCAGCACATAGTTCACGTTTTAAAAGTTACTTTTCCATTAGGCTTACAAAAAAATCTATTTCACGATTTAATATAAGATTCCTGAAAATAACCTGGAATCTTTTTTTGTTTTTTCTTTCATTTTCCCAGATTGAGATTTTAATAATAAGGACTTTACTTGTATTGTTGCCTCTTCATTGCAAATGTTGCTTTTCCTACAAAGTAAAGACAGCTTTTGGGTGATTGTTCATTGTGAGGCATACTCTTTCCAATGTGTAATATTCCATATTTTCATACATTAAGCACCCAGCACTCTGAGCTTAAAGAGCACACTTTATAAATGACTTATCTAATCGTTTTTACTGAATGGCAAAGGTACTATTCCTTGCCATGAGTCACAGCAGCGCTTTTAAACTTTAGCCCAGCTAGAGCAAAATGGTGCCCCTGGCAACCAGATATATATGGGTGGTGTAAACACTCCCTGCAACCCACACGACGTTTAACTTCCACGCTTTTGCTGCATATTTTGTTCTATTTACTCTGGCCTTATATGAAACTTAAGTAAGACAACTAAGTGAAACAAATGAACAGTACATGTTTGGGGAGACAGGACAAGTGCTATTCCACTATTTAACAGCCTAGTGCATAGAGTGCTACAGCCATCAAAACCAGACAAGAAAAAGTGGGGGCGGGAACCAGGACAAAATTGTGTCATTTCATTCAGATAGTTTCCTTGTTTGTGCTGGTAAGAGGAAGTAGACCTGCCAACAAATTGGTCCTGTGGTGGTTAAAAAGAGATATATGTAGTGTGGAGCATGGAAAGAAGGTGTGTTGCTGCATGCATGCCAGCATTTTAGATCAGGATTTTGAAAAGAAAATCATTGGAATGTATTCTTCCCATTCACCTATATTGAAAGGCAATTTTAGCTGGGAAACAGCTAAAATAAAGCCATTTTTGACATCAGAAATAAGGACTCTAATGACGAATCAGGCCTGTTGGCATGTATGTTGTTTGACTGAGAGGCAAGCGATGAGTAAGTGTAAGAATATGTGTACTGGAAGGCAGGCAGGGTTATTGACATGAACACTAAGGTGAACGACATAGTGCATGGTATGATCGGATGAGGATCTTTGATGGTGGGCAGTGTTGATAGAGCACAGGATGAAAAGGTGTGGAACCAAAGGAAAGTTTTGCTTTGCAAATCTATTATTGTTAATGAGAGCACAATTTGCAGCAATAATGATGTCAATGTATTCTTGGATTTGTTAGAGTCTGAAGTGGTTGGTGATTGTAGTTTAAGAATACTGTTAGGAGGAGGAATGATGGTACAATGTGAGGTGTAAAATAATTTTAACACATTTCCATGGCATAGCGTAACTATGACCTGCTCCTGCCATGTTTTCTTCCTCAGCCTGACTTAGTTTACAGTATGTGCCTGTCTCCGAGGCTTGGATGCTCTGCATCCTGGCAGTCAAGATGTGCAAGTCTAAAGGCGCTGGGGGGTTGGGGGTAGGGGGCTGGGGTTTGCTAGCAGCTCCGTAGGCCATTCGAAGAGCCAGGTCTTGCGGGCCTTTCTGAATTGGTGCAGTGTTGGGCTTCGTCGGATGCGGTGGGGGAGTTCGTTCCAGGTCTTGGCTGCGAGGTAGGAGAAGGATCTGCCACCCGTTCTGGCCCTGTGGATGCGGGGGACCGTGGCTAGGGCGAGGTCGGCAGAGCGGAGATTTCTCTTGGGGGCATGGAAGGAGATTCGTTCGTTGAGGTATTGGGGTCCGGTGTTATGGAGAGCTTTGTAGACGTGTGTGAGCAGTTTGAAGGCTATTCTTCTTTCGACGGGGAGCCAGTGGAGGTCGCGGAGGTGTTGGGTGATGTGTTCATGTCGTGGGATGTTGAGGATAAGTCTGGCTGCGGCGGTCTGGAGTTGGCGGAGAAGTTTTTTGTTGATTCCGGCGTAGAGGGCGTTTCCGTAGTCCAGTCTGCTGGTAAGTGTGTGGGAGACGGTCTTCCTGGCATTGGGGGGGGGGGAGGAGATCCATTTGAAGGTCTTGTGAAGTATGCAGAGGGTGTTGAAGCAAGTGGAGGACACAGCGTTGATCTGGCGGATCATGGTGAGTGAAGAGTTGAGTATGATGCAGAGGTTGCGAGCGTGGTCTGTTGGGGTGGGTGGGTTTCCGAGGGCGGGGGCCACCAGGTGTTGTCTCATGCGGAGGGGGTGGAGCCGAGGATGAGGACTTCTGTTTTCTCCGAGTTGAGCTTCAGGCAGCTGCTGCTCATCCAGGTTGCGATGTCTTTCAACCCTTCTTGGAAACTGCGCCTGGTGATGTCTGGTTCCTTGGTGAGGGAGAGGATGAGCTGGGTGTCGTTGGCGTATGAGACTATGTTGAGTCCATGTTTTCTGACGGTGGTTTACATTTTTGTTTTCATGAAGGCCATCTATTCTAATGAGCTCAGCTTGGCATCTGCTCATTCTCTTGGTGAGAATGTTTTCATGTGACCTGTGCTAGAACTGTATGTAGTAGGTTATATGTGTGTGCTCTTCCTTTTGTCAAGAACTTTACTCCATTGTTAAACAAGTGCTCTCTGTAAGAAGACACTTTTGAAATTGAATGCTTAAATAACCTTAAGAAAAGACAAGGATATTAAAAATAAGCCTACTCCAGAGCAATGACTCCCCTTTCTGAATTGGTGTGAGGAAGAAAATGAAATACTGGCAGGAGTCTGAGAAACGGAATGAAGGAACTCCAACGCATTCTCTGTACCTTTTTGCACAATGTTTTGCTCTAATGGCTAATGATACCCCAGAAAAAACTCTGGAGAGTGAGGAGAATTTATTAGATGTTCTGAGCATTCCAATTCTGATGGCTACTTCTAACTGCAAATTCCTCCCCTTTAGAATCCCCCAGGCACCATACTAAATTCAGGGAATTTCAACAGCAGTGCATCAGCATGTTGTATTGTCTGACTTTGTACCATCCCGAAAGTGTCTTAGCAGAGCCGCAGGTAAGCACCACCTCTATGCACTGATGTCTGTTCCTCTCGCGTCTTCTGATGTGGATCTGGAGCTCTGCTCCCAACATTTCTTGTTCTTACAAATTCCAAAATGTGTAGACAGTGTGCTAGGGAACCATTTCCCCTCCGAAAACTACAGGCTTCACACCGTGCCTAGACTGCAGGAAGCAGATATCTGTCACAGGCCTGCACAAGGTGTGTCTTTGGTGCCTGGGCTCTGGTCACAAGTCTTGCGACTTGTGTACCCTTATGTACCAGGATATGATCTAGGACCGGAGATGAAGCTTTACAAAGGAGAACAAGAGGTTGTAGTCAACCTTTAGGTCTCTCTCCTACTCCATGTCCGTGGGCCTAGTTGCAAGGCCATTCCTGTGAACAATCCACTTCTCGCTCCAAGTCTTTGGGTAAGTCGAAGTCCAAGCGAAAGCATAAGAGAAGAAGCAGGACTCTACGACATCCCACCGCTCAAGTTAAAAAAAAATACAAAATAAGGCGCAACAGCCTCAAGACAAACATTTCCCTTCCTCGAAGCCCCTGGTTTCAGAACAGATTCCTCAGCGGGTCCCGATGTGCCCTGAATTCCCCGGGGCATCTTCCATGTTGGAGCAGAGGGCAGCTTTTAAGGAAGACATGCTGTGCTTCTTTGGTCCAATTCCGGCCGCCTGTGGTGGGCCTTGGGCCACATGGAGCCACAGAGACATCCAGTTTGATTACCGCTTGTGGGCCTCCCCCGATGCAGTATGTCCACTTGGAACCTGTTACCAGGCCCATACCACCCTAGAACAGATTTATACATGGCCCCAAGATCCACGCCAGTGCACACCACTCCGAGCTCAACTAGTGTCTCAGCCAGTCTGTCACCTTTCAATCACAAAAGTAGCAACCAGACATTGTGCAGCCTGATTCTAACCTGTGACAAATTATCAGCTGAGTCTTCATTCTCTTTTTTGGCTCTGACCTTGACCCCCGGTACATGAGACACATACGGTATCCCAGTACACTAGTAATGATAAGGAGGATGGTGATGTATTACTTCCCCCTCACTATACTGATGCTGCATTATAAAATGCAAACATGACATCGTCACACCTAGTCGAGTGGGAGGCCTTCAAAGGGCTGGTGTGTGTGGCCTGTATACACACCATGGTGGGTGCCCACAGCACCCTCACTTCAGATATTAAAAAGATGAGGGTTCTATAGTAACACTGCAGCAAAAAACTATGCTGCATTATACGTGGATGTACAAAATGCCAGTGTGCTATACACCTTCTCTGAGACCCCAATGGAAAAAAGTACCTTGTTTATAGCAGTGGTCTGGAAGGCAGTTGAGCTGCTAGATCGGAAGTTTTCCTCCATTAAAACAAAAACAAATGTTCTGACACAAATCCTTCAACCATAGCCAACGTTGTCTGAGCCCTTGCTCCATTTAATGATGCCCCCACATTCACCTTCATGGCTACGGGGTGTAATCCTTCTTGCACTCCTGTCTGCTGGCCTGTAGCTTGGCGGCATAGGCCATACTTCGGACAATCTTGACTTACTAAGTAAGCACCCTATAGCTGAGAGTCTAATTGTGCATGCCTCAATTAGTACGGTCAATCCTAATGTCTTCCTGACAACTTTTTCAGATAGGAAATCAGAAGGATTTACAATTTTGGTAGGAAGATGTTCTGATGGATACTTCTAACTGCAGATTCCTCATCTTAGAATAATGCCCAGGATCTAGACTAGATCTGTAGAATTGTGTAGCAATTCTCCTGTGTACCACTTGGTGGCATTGTGCGGCACCATGCTGAATTCATACTGCCCTTGAATTGCGACCACTCCGCACTGAAATGCGTTTGTTTCTTTCTGCACTTTCCAATGCGGCTCCAGAGCTCCTTTTCCTACTTAGTCGGTCTTCCAAAGATTCCTAAACATTTCCACAATGTGCTAGGGAATGATGTCCGAGGGTGTCAAGATGTAAGTTGCATATAATTGAGGTTACCGGCCATGGACCTGATTTCTCAGTTGGTCCCAACACGCCCCAAGTTCCTCTGGCTGTCGTGTTCCCCGCAGCAGATTGAGGCCTATAGAGAGGCCACGCTGCAAATTTTCAGTGCTCTTCCAGCTCCCTCTTATGTGCTTTTGGGCACATGGAACCACAGAGGCCTGCATTCGGATTACTGCCAACCGGTCCCTCCCCAGTGTCATCTGTCTCTGTCAGATCCGTTACCAGGCCACTACCACCTCTGTTACAGACTTCGACTCTAGCCCAGGGATGAACGCTGATGGATGAACCAGTGTCGACACCCATGTTATATCCTGAACCGACGTCAGCTCGATCGATGTTGCAATACAAAATTACTAAAGCACATCCAGTTTTCATGCATCCTGACTCTAACCCTGTGCCTCTACCATGGCACATCGATCAGCAGAGTCTCTTGTTCTATTTTTGGCTCTTACTCTGATCCTGTGCCAGAGCAGGATGCACCCCAGGTTATTGATTATGATGGTGAAGGGGGTGGCTAACTGGCCCCCCTCCCCCTCTCATTACACTGATGTTAACTTATACTTTGATTTGCAAAATACAAGTGAGCTTGATACCTTCTGTGAGACCAAGCTTGACTCGCCACATGCGCCACCAATTGAATAAAGTGCCTCATTTGCAGTGGTGAGTCGGAGAGAAGCCGAGGTACATGAATTACAGCTGCCCTCTATTGAGACCAATGTGAATGTTTTGTGGGAAATTCTGAAGGCAGGGCCAGCAACATCTGAGCCCTTACTCCCATTTAATGATGCTCTCACAGGTACTCTGATGGCTAGCTAGTTGAAACCATGTTCTTTCCTTCCTGTTAGTCAGCAGGTGGCTAGACGCCATAGGTGGCACCTGGTGATTTAGATGTTTACACCAACAATCCTACTTCAGAGAGTCCTAAGGTACAGGCTTTAACTAGAACGATGAACCAAAATTCATTTCCAGGCAATCTTCTGGATAGAGGATCCAAAAGAAATTGAAACCTTCTGTATCACAGTATGTTTTCTTCTGCCAGCATGGCACTACGATCTGTGAACATAGACTTTCTCTTACTGCCTCTTGAACTGTTAGAAACACGCCCTTTAGGACCTAGCCAGCAAGTTCTTACCGGCAGTCCTGGATGATCTTAGGCCAGGGATCTCAATCCTTTTCTATAAGAAGAGCTACTTATGTTCATTAAAAAACCATCCTGAGCAACTAACACAAATTTATCAGTGTTAAAACAGTGACCACTTCAGACAAGATTCAATTACGGTGCATTGCTTCCCGGAATACAAACAGAGCATCAACCAAGGTCCTCAGCCATAATGTCCCAAAGAAAAAACTTTATGATTTTTAATTCTGATTGCCTCTATATGCCTTTGCAGTCATTTAGGCCATGCTGTCAAACAACTACGAAAGAACATCAGTATTGAGATTCCCCTGTGGTGCATGTATTACCATTTAACTATTAGTCTTAAATATTTTTCCAAACATAAGCTAATCCGTATAGAGGGATTACTCACAAGTAGCTGGAGAGCTGCCAGTAGCCCCCGAGCTGCTCGTTTGAGAATCCTGTATTGGGGTCTCTCTGTCTCAGATGATCCATGGTGGGCCGGGGAGAAAGCCAAGTATGTTATGTACACTGTTTTGGATATCATGGACTGCATTGTCAGCGCAGTCGCTACCATCATTGTCCTTCATAGTACTGCCTGGACGAGGTCCACTAGATTCTCCCACGATGTCCTGGCATTGCTCATGGACAGCCCTTTGATAGGTCTCACCTCTTCAGAGATAAGGTGAACTCTGCTTTGAAATGTTTAAAGGCTGCAGGGTTACAGCACATTCCTTGGACCTGTTGACCTCTACAAAACATTTCCACACCAGTCCTGGAACTTTAGAGGCTATTCTATAGGTCTGTAGTATAGGCAGAGAGCTATCCCAGCTGATAATGAGGCAGACAGTCCAGGCCTTTTGGGCTGCGAATGTCGAGCCAGCAGACATTGCTCACATCAGCAAGGGCACAAGTCTTCCAACTCCTCTTCTTCTGCATTAACTGCCAACGGACCTAAATAGTTTGTGTAAGGAAACGGGCTATTAGTTGTGTGGCCTGCACAAGTAATGTGTCCACATTTGCCCTCCACTGGAAACCAAACACCCCATTGTAGCGCTTGACTCTCCCAGGGTAGTGGAGTAGAGCAGTCCAAGGAACTACTCAAGGGAGATGGTGTAGGCTAGTATTCACCATTCGCTGGCACGCAATACTAGCACTCAAATTATTGTCCAGTCTGCCTTTTCTTTTGAAAAAGGAAAAGTACATTTATTACACCCCTCCCAATACATTGCATTAATTTACAAATATACATAAGGCTGGTGGAATTTCCTTTGATGACCTGGCGTAATCGCCACTTACCAACAAATACATCAGGTAAGCACATTGACTTGGTCAAAGGTTCAAGATAAAAAAAAACACATATCCAAATATCATCATTTTAGGAGAAAATGCAATAATCAAAAATAACCATGTGCAAATGCACTTATTAATGTTAATAAATCATGTACCTTTTAATCAGTAATCACTGTCAACATTATTATTTCAGTAAAGCATTTAAAAATGATAGTAAAGCTTATTCCTTTTGATCAGTAATCACTGTCAACATTATTCTCTCAAAGCATTAAAAAAAATGATCATCCCGTGTGCCTTTTTATACAACCATTAAAAATGCACTTATAAAGACACAGCTCCCCAGGGGGCATCACATTATGAGCACACTGCATGTCACAAAAGACTTCACCCCTGAACGGTGTTGCACAACATGTACATTCTGTTACACCACAATAACTGTGACCATAAACTTATCCCCTATTAGGTGCTGCGAGCCCAGCTAAAGAGCACATGCTTCAGCCTGGGGAATGCTTGAAACTTGAAGTGAGTCCCAGGTTGGTCCTTCAGTCAGTCAGTCAGAAAATCTTTATTCGGCTGGCTATCAGCCATAAAAGAATACATCAAAAGACAAATAGGACAAGTTAAAAGTGAAATACATACAGTGAAGAATATTTTCCGAAACAGTAGCGATTTCAATATCAAAATATCAAAGTTCTAATTGATAATTTCCACAAATAGCATTATAGGTAAAGGGCAGGGTACAAATAAATTCAAGAACATTCCACTTACCCAGAAACAGCAGAGCCCAAAATTAATCCTTGTTAAAACAAATAGGATAAAATCATTTTCCAACAATGTCCCGTAAACGAACAGCCGAAGAGATATATCTGTAGATCATTAGACAAGTAAATTCATCTTTTAAAAGCTGGCGGTGATGTAATGCTGCCCGGCACTTCCTAATATTTAAGAACTTTAAAAGAGGAATAATAAAATCACGCCTTGGTTTGACATAAAGTTTACAAAAGAACATAAAATGTAATGTACACTGAACAGACTTCGAGTCACAAGGGCACAGATCTAGTTTGGCATCGCAATAGACTTTACGGGGATAAGAAACCAGGAAGTGCGAGATGCCAAACCTGAATCTTATGAGATAAAACAATTTGGCGTGACTGAAGTAAAAAGAGAGATAGGGCTCAATACCTGGTGTGCAAACTAGTAAGGAGTGTTCTAAGACACTCTTTTTTGCCATCTCTAAATTTCCTCTAGTTGAGTATAGGCAAGTTAAGAAATTCCTTTTCAATTTCACTTTCGGTATTGTGGCAATACTACATGGGTTATAAAAACAGTCCGCCAGCCCCATGATCTCTAACTGTTTTTTTATATAACTGAGCCAAGGTATTTTTGTCATATGGTCCAGTTTAAGGCGTTCTAAAATGATATCGCGATTAAGAGCTGGTTCTTCCTTTGCCCAGATTGAGTGCCACAATAATATTGGTGCTAACTGTATACGAAAGGACAAAGGTATCAAACCAAGTTCGCTGTGACAGACAGTGGCAGCAAGACTTTTAGGGACTGTCAATAAGTGTCTTATAAAATTATTCTCTGCTCTTTGTAGGCCCCCTACATTACCAAAGCCCCATATGAAGTAGCGGAGCAGGAGCGTGCCTTATAAATATTAATAATTGCATTAATTGGTTTAGAGCCTAGCTTTTTCGTAAATCTAAAAATCGCCTCAAGGTTTTGATTAAAACTACTAATCCTTGATTCTACTAAATGATGCCAGGTACTTTTTTGATCAAAAATAATTCCCTGGTAAGAAAAAGTGGGGACATAAAACAACTTTTCATTTTTTATAAAACAAGATTTTAAAATGGAGGGGGATTTACCCACCACCATGGTATAAGATTTCCCTACATTAGTCTTTAAACCAAGGTCATTCATAAAGTCATTAAACCTAGTCAAAAGCCTCTGCAACCCCACCCCAGTTCAAGACATTAAAACACAGTCATCTGCATAAAGTAATGCTGGTAACAACCTACAGCCTATCGTGGGGGCATCCACATTCCCATGTTTAATATGATTTTCGAAGTCATTAATGTACAAGCAGAATAAAAAAGGTGCGAGTACGCAGCCCTGGCGGACCCCACGATTAATTTTTATTGGGGCCGTCAGTTCACTGGCTGCTCCATATCTAACTCTCCCTGTCACATCTTCATGCATGGTGGCTAGGAAGTGGACAATAGATGGTTCAATGCCCATATTCAACATCTTTTCCCACAATCTCCCTCTCTGCACCCAGTCAAAAGCGGACGTAAGGTCCATGAACCCAAGATAGAGGGAACCAGGCTTAGCTAGTGTGTACTTGCTTATGACCAGGTGCAGATTGAGACATTGTTCCACCGTTCCCAAACCCCTCCTAAAGCCATATTGTATATCTGAAAATTTCCCACTATCGATTGCCCAGGCCTCCAACCGCTCTAATATAACCCTGCCCATCAGTTTACAGGTGCAGTCAATTAAGGAGATGGGCCAATAGCATTTTGGGTCAGACCTGTCCCCTTTTTTAAAAATAGGGACTATTATCACAGATCTCCACGAGTCAGGAGGGCCCTGGGATGCATAACAGCTTAAAATATTCGTCAACAGTGGGAGCCATAGAGGGGGGTTAGCTAATAACAAATCTGCCGGGATGCCGTCGGGGCCAGAGGCCTTGTACTTCACAGTGTTATTTAGGGCCCGTTCTACCTCATCAAGTGTTGGGTGGGCCAGTTCTGATGCCCCATAATTTAGAGTAGAGTGCGGCTCACCATTAGTGCTATATAAACCAGAGAAATGTGCTACCCAGACCTCAGGCATGATTGTTACATCAATGTTACTGTTGTGAGAGCTATTAAAAAAAATCCAAGTTAACGGTCTTCCAGAAAAGTCTAGGATCTTTACTCTGACAAGCTACATGGAGTTGTTCCCAGGCTTCTTTTCTTGTATCTAGTTTGCGTCTCTCTAACGCCTGTTTATATTCAAATCGTAGCTGTTTTACCTCCAAGTTATCTCGTGGTTTTTTCTTCAGTGACTTAACTAGTTTGTTATGAGAATGTGAACAATCACTGTTAAACCACTTACTTTGCCTATGAGATCTTATTTTATAATTACTAGTTAAGGCAGCATTAACGGTCTCAATTATTGCCACAAAAGATGTTAACATGGATGGAGGATTTAAACTGTCATTCAAACAATCTAGGACTTGGATCATGTTGGTTGTCATGATCTGTTTTAAGACAGAATCTGGATTTATAGTTGACCATTTCCGCAATAGGCCCTTGTTTTTAACATAAGTTATTGGGCATGATTTGGTAGACATAACGGGGTCAACAACTTGGATCTCTAGGTGAAGGGATAGCGGATAGTGATCGCTAAAACAGACCTTGTGTATGGTGAAGCTCACAGATTGAGGTTTGAAATACTCAAAGGGCAATAAAATTAATTAGAGTCCCTTGACCTCTACCTACATATGAAACTAAATCCATGCCATCTGGTTGGGTAAGGTCAAGTGTAAGGAAAAGAGAGAATTTCGAAAGTAATGAGTTAAAAATGTTCCCACAAGGGTTATGATAAAAATGACAACCGCCGTCCCTGTCTAATAGATTACATGCAGACTGTTTTGATAGGGGGCATAATTTACAATTAAAATCGCCCCCCCAAAGAACGATAAAATCCATATTTATCTCCTGTATGTGTCTGCACAATGAATTTTCTAAATCTTTGGCAATGGCAGTATTCTTGATGTTAAAATTATTATGATAAAAATTAACAAGGATCAGGGTCACAGTTTTTCTAAAGAGAATATTAATAATTTGAAAATGAGGTGAATGAAGCTGAATCTTGCCTACTCTGCCTGACAGTGTTGTTGATACCAGAGTTAGTAATCCACCCTTAGAGTGACCACCTAAAGCTGCGTTAACTGGAGTATGTATAGAAACGTAACCATTGATGTGTACAGGCTCTCTCGTCCAGGTTTCTTGTAAACACACAATGCTATACTTTTTTATAAAAGCAACCCATTGTTCAGATTTTAATTTATTGGACAGGCCAGCAATATTCCAGAAAAGGCTACCATAAAAAGTTGTACTACTTTGGCTACAAGGCACTTTCTCAATAGGGAGGGCAACTATTCCCCCATCATTTTGTGGTATCGTGGCCATGTTAGATGGTGCCAAAGGAGGAGCCACCTCGCCCAGTAAGATAACATTGGGAGCAGACAAAACTAGCTCGGGTGACTCAGGAGAGGGAGAAATAACTACATATGGCACAACAATCAATGTTAATTTTCCCATGGTACCAGTACAACTTTCAAGTAATCTATAATTTAAATCATGCTTAGTTTGTCTGGCGCGACCATTCGCCAGAGGCTGTAGTCAATCCACATAATCTAAGGGAGAAAAACGATTAGACATTGAAATAGCAAAATCATGAATAGCATTATCAGTTAAAAATAGAGGCCTCTGTCCGATAGGTGCATATGGCTTATAAAAGTACCCTAGTGGTACTGCCTCAATGGGGCCACTAACATTATTACACCAAAAAAGTCTATCCAAAAGACAATGGACTAGTGACCTATTTTTGAAGTTTACAACAATACAATCTCCTTGCTCCATTTTAGAATGTGTGCCCACCCATGAGACCCGTTCAACATTATTTATTTGAAAAAATAAATCGTCCCTTTTTGGCCAGTCCACCGCTTTCCCGAGCCAATGAACAGTTTTGTACTTTAGCAGATTCAAATCTTCCTCCTTATTAGGTGGCAGAGGTGGTACATTCTTAAGAACTATTACGAAGGGAGTTGCTTCGGGTGGAAGATGGAGTGTTCTTTCATGATTTTTTCTTGATGTAACATGACAAATGTCTTGGCGATTGTCAAGAGGCTTGAGCACTCCAGTCTCTTTTGGCCCAGATGGTTTATTTGGCTGGCCACTAGCCAGAGCGGGGGCATTATTTTTCTGAGGCTGGAAGGGACGGGTTAAAATGTTAGTGTCAATGGCAGGGCAATCCCCCGGGGGCGGAACCAGAGAGGAAGGTACTGCAAGTGGCAAGTCAGAATTGGAATTAAGTCTGGAAAGACTTGAGCCAATCAAGATTTTCAGGGACATATCGATGCTATTCAGAAGACTTAAAGGCGGCTCAAGTAACGACTTCATTACTACTTCGAGAGAACCAATGAATTGTATATATGATGGCGAGTCCCCTTTGACTTCGTTTATTTTTAATCCTGCGTCAATTTCGGGGTCTAAAGCCCTTGCACTCTTCCTTACAGGAGGTACCATTGATTTCTTCCGAGTTACCGGTGGCAGTGCATCTTTCTTAGGCTTACCACATGCCTTTGATTTTTTTGGTGGGGGTGGACATGAGGTGTCCAAGAAACAGCCTTGCTGGTTAACACTAGTATTAGTTGTGTTTGCGGGGGCTTCCAGACCATTCAATGCCGTGGCACCTATAACTGAGTCAGAAGAACTCAAATGATCACTGTCTATTGGGCATTCTAACTCCAGCAAAGTGCTATTATGTAAAGCCCGTGTAGTGGCCCCCAGTCTCTCCTCCACAGACTCAATCTCACTAGTAATGGCCCCCATAGCATTAGTCAGAAAACTAGTGATAGTTCTTGTTAACGGACGATCCTTGTTTGTAGGCATGGTAGTTTTACGTTTTCCCATTCTCTTACTTTTGGTCGCACGTTATAGCTCACCTGATCGGCAAGATGCTGCAGTCAAAACCAAGGGACCTTGCCCAGCCTAGTCCGGCCGCGGACAGGCGTAGATGGGCCCGCCCTTGGCCCGGGTGCGGCGCGGGCACGCCCGCGCTGCGGGAGCCCAGGCCCCCTTTTAAGCGCCTCCTGGCGCGAGAGTGGATCGTTGGCGCCTCCCCGGCGCGTGAGTTTATGGGGATTGGAGTCCCCTGGTGAAGATTACAGGCTGGCAATGCGGGCGGCAGAAGAGTAAACAAACACGGGCTCACAAAGGGTCTCTAAACGTCCAAGTAGAGGAGAGGATGCTCTTTGTTGTGACGTCAGACAGGCCGTCGGCGAGGGGCGTGTCTACGTGTAACCATGGTCCTTCATTTTTGGACCCTGCAGACTTAGGATCAGTGCTGTTTTAAATCCTGCACTACTCCTGCAGCTCCCTCAAACTCTTTTGGGCATCGTTGGTGGAGAAGCTCGCCGTCTTGGGGCCACCATGAAGGAAAAAACTGTGCCAAACTGAGGAGCCCTGCAGGGCTTTTTGGAGCGCTCCTCTGGAGCTTGTGAATATTTGATTAGCAGCGCCCGCTGAGCCAGCGAGAGCCGCTACCTTTCTTGAAATGACACGACCTTGTGGCGTGCATTTTCCCTTTTCTTTCTTTTTCAAGGGGGTGCCCTGCCCCACTTGGGCCCCCCCACGCCCAGGAAGCCAACCCCTCAGTGACCCCGGCCGGCTCCCTGCAGTGGCAGTGGTAGACGGCGCTCTCTCTTTGGCTGCTCGCTCCTCCTGAACACAGGAAGCGGGGCAGGCCTACCACACACGAGGGAGTGTGGCGGCACTGCCCCCCCTTTCCTCCTTGGCTATTGGGCCCGGAGTTGGGGGTCCCGGGCCCCTGGCTTCAGCCTTGGGATGTGATGACGCTCCCCGCATCTTTGGTGGGGGTGGGAGGCCCAAAGTTGGGGATCTCGAGCCCCAATTGATTCAATCCGGCTCGGTTGGGACCCCCGAGCCCTCCTAGCGCTGGGGACGGGGCCCCAGGCACGGCCCCTCCCAGGAAACATTTTTCATTTAAAATAAAAAGATACTTCTTGTGGCGACCCCCGGACCCTGGCCCACCCTGAGGGCATTTTTCAAAGCTGCAGTGGAGCTCCACGCACTGTGGGTCAGAAGTCTAAATTCTAATTATATCTCGGGTCCCGTTAGGCCGTTTTGCACTCTTTTCTGCTCATTTTGCTCCGGGTTGCAAGCCCTAGCCACCTGGTGCACTTTCCTTAGGCCTCCTGATCTCTAAGGAAGCTGACTTTGTAAGGAGCTGGTTCCATTGGCTCCCTGCGCCAGCCTTTGTCCTTGGTCTCATTTGGAGCTTCTCTCCTCTGTCTTTCCCCTGGTTCTGGGGTCAACTGAAGCCAGAGTCCTTAGTCCAGATGGCCATCACGGGGTTCTTCCTTCCAATTGTCCATGGCTGTCGCCCCAGTCCGAGTGTCCAGCAGAAAGTCACAACCAAAAGAGAGCTCTCACCCTTGCACAGAGAAATATGACATTCCTGGATGACCCATAAGTTGTACAGATATCTTTTTGGAACTTGCAAAATTGATTTTCTTGTACAGGTTACGCCACAATTCGATCTGTCACTGCTCTCTGTAAGCCAAAGGGAAGTGAAGCTGGACTCTAAGGCAGCCTTCCCCATAGGTGTATAATGGAGTGCCACTATAGAGAAGACAGTAAACCACAGTGACTTTCCCTGAGTGTACTCTAACATTGAGAGGCCTACACCAGGTCAACATCTAATACTGCGGAGTCCTCTCATGGTGGGTGCCCGCAACACCCTCACTTCAGATCTTAAAAAGTTGAGGGTTCTTTAATAGCACTGCAGAGAAAAAACAATGCTGCATTATACGTGGATGTTCAGAATGCCGGTGGACTAGACACCTTCTCTGAGGCACCAATGGAGGAAAGTTCCTTCTTTACAGCAGTGGTCTGTAGGTCAGCTGAGCTGCTAGATCTGCAGTTTTCCTCCATTGAGACAAAAACAAACGTTCTGACAGAACTCATCCAACCACAGCCCACATTCCCGGCTACCTGTGTGCAGGTACCGGGCTACGCACAACAGGAGTCTCCCACACACAGCCCTCACACGTGTGCACACTTGTTTATGTGTAACCAGCCAAGTGCGTCGCAGCGGCCTTATCTTAAAAGGCAAACACTGGCAGTAAACGTACAGTCCATTTACCATGAGTTTACCGTGGGTGAGTCACCGGTTGTGAGGCTCACCCACAGTAAACCAGGTGGTTAAAAAGCAAAAAAATCCAGGCGGAATTGATCAGTAATCACTGTCAACATAATTCTCACAATAAAGCATTTTAAAATGATCATCACATGTGCCTGTGTGCTTTTAAGCACAAGTCTTCTAACTCCTCTTCTTCTGCATCAACGGCCAACCGACCTAAATAGTTTGTCCTCAGCAGTGCATGCCCAACCAATCATGACAGGATACAGTACTTCCTGCTGGCATTCTGTCGCGCCCCAAAGATGGGTCTTGAAAATTGTTAAAAAGGTTACACCGTGCCTTTTTTCCCCTCCCCACCCACTATACATCCCACAGCAGAGCAAATTTTAAATGAGCATCTGTCCATCCTGCTATAAAAGGTATATCTGTTGCGCTCCAAGGGTGTCATAGAGAGGGTGCCAAAGTCAGAGAAAGGCAGGGTTTTTTCCTGCTGCTTCTATGTCCCAAAAAAGGACAGGGGCTAAGGCCTGTCTTGGACCTTCATCCCCCTAAACACCTTCCTGTGAAAGGACAAATTCAGAATGCTCGATTTGGGCCAGATCCTTTCTGCTCTGGCTTCTGGATACTGAATGGTGTCCTTGGTTAGTATATAAAAAAGTGGTGTATGGAATGCTTGTATTAATCTCAGCCACTGATAATCACTCAGGGCTGCATCCCAGTCCTTCATATGACTGTGTCCAAACTGAGCTGGGATGGTCGGCAAAAGAACAATGGGTTGGAATTCTACCCCAAGCATTTGCCAGCGGTAGACAAATTGCAAGCAATCCTCCCATCACCTTTTGTGTGTTTGATGTACTGCCCTGGTGGAAGAGTATGCCCCAGATTGTGGTCGTGTGCTCACTGTGCCACTGGAACCAAGCTACACCCGAATGAAGAGCCCCAATCAGCACGAAACCGGTGTTTGGTTGCTTGTGTCCCAGTTCTGGGAGGGTCTGGCTCCGCAATTTGCACCACATTGTTCCAGTTGGAGCAAGGTCAAGATAGTTTTGTCTCTGGCTGGATCAAAACTACAGTGACAAAGTGGATAAAAGAACAATGGCTTGGAATGCTACTCTGAGCAATTGCCAGCGGTAGACAAATTGCAAGCATTCCTCCCATCACCTGTTGTGTGTTTGATGTACCGCCCTGGTGGAAGGGTATGCCTCAGATGGTGGTCCTGTGCTCACTGTGCCACTGGAACCAAGCTACACCTGAATAAAGAGCCCCAATCAGCACGAAACTGGTCTTTGGTTGCTTGTGTCCCAGTTCTGGGAGAGTCTGGCTCTGCAATTTGCACCACATTGTTCCAGTTGGAGCAAGGTCAAGACTGTTTTGTCTCTGGCTGGGTCAAAACTACAGTGACAGTGGATAAAAGAACAATGGCTTGGAATGCTACTCTGAGCAATTGACAGTGGTTAGACAAATTGCAAGCATTCCTCTCATCACCTTTTGTGTGTTTGATGTCCTTGGACTGTAAACATATTTTTGTATACTCGTCCTGCAGCCCCACAGGTGTTACTTGTTGCTCAGTGTGGGCCAGGAGCATTTTTCAGTTTGTTGTGCTCCCTTTCAGCCTTACCATGATCCCTCAGGTGTTCACAAAAGTGATGACGGTAGTTGCTGTCCATTTTCAGAGGTTGGGAGTTCCTGTATTCCTGTACCCCAACGATCAGCTGCTGAAGGCAGGATCACTACAGTCAGTTGTGCACCACCTCCAGATGACTGCTGAAATCCTGACATTGTTGAGGTTTACTGTAAATGAGTCGAAGTCCCTCCTAATTCTATCATAGAGGCTTCCCTTCATTGGGGGAATCCTGGACATTATGGACAGGATGCAGAGTAGTACGCAATCCTTACAGCCCTGGACTCCACAGACTGCCTTTGCAGGATGATTTGCACCAATGTCATGCTCAGGAAGCACACGTTGATGAGGTCGACCAGATTTTCTGGTGATTTTTAGTCATCCCTAATGAAGATATCCTTTGATTATTTCAGACTCTTTGATGAAAAGGCAGACTCCGTGCTACAGAGATTTAAAGACAGCCAAGCCACAGCATTCTCCTTTGGCTATTGATGTCAGCAAAACAATTTGCCCATTAATTTGGGAAATTCTGTTGTTATTCTAGGGGACTAGCCTCAATGCAGTGCCCCTTTTCCCAACCAGTGGTACAGCAGACAGCCCAGTCATTTCATGGTAGTAGATGTGGCACTGGCAGACACTACACATTCACAGGAGGGCCTACAGTCCTCCTATTCCTCCTCTCCTGCTGCACATCTAACAAACCTCTTTTGTTTGTCTTCTACCATTTATGTCCAGCCTGTGGGGAGCAGGATACTGCACTGCATCCTTGACTGGAGATCCATCACATCGAACAGAAGGTTTTACAAATCATCCAAAGGGACTACATCATACCCTTTACTTCCTCCATCTCCCCATCTTTCTTAGACAGTTTTGAAGGAGCGCTTGACAATCCTGATGGAGGAGATAAATCTTATAATCTCCAATGGTGCCTTTGAATGGGTACTGGGCTCATTAAAAGGCGAAGGACGCTATTCACGCTACTTCGCCCTAATAAGGAAGTGGTTCCGCAGAGCTATCCTAGATCTTTACCCGATGAATTCCTTTCTGTGCAAGGGCAAATTCAAAATGATTGTGCTGGCTCAGAATCTATCCGCTCTGGAACTGTGAGACTGAATGGTGTCACTGAATTTGCAGGGCGTGTATTTCCAGATACTAGTCCTGCAGTCCCACTGGCATTACATTCAAGGTTTGCCAAAAACTCTTTAAATTTAAAATTTTTCTCTTCAACCTCACCTAGGCCCCTCGGGTGTTAAAGTGATGGTTGTGATTGCAGCCTCTCTTTAGAGATCGGGCATACATGAATTCCCATACCTCAACAACTAGCATGTCCCTTGGTCTCCATCTGATCTTTTGAATATTACTTGACAATTCCCCAAAGACTGAGAGTGAACTCCAGAACTTCAGGGAAGAATTCCAAAGTGTTTTTGAATACTATAATGGTAATTGGGTTGAATCAATTTTTGTTTGTTACTATACCTTGAGAAGTCAGAATTGGTTGGTCAACAAGGTCATCTGAGGAGCTTGGCGACGTAAGATGGCGGCTGCTCACTTAATCAGCTCCCGGCCAGGCCTACACATCCTTCGCCATTGAGAACAAATCAGCATCCACCATCCTCCATACACTAGCAGGACTGCCTCTTCTACCTGCAGCATCTTGGGCCGCTCCGGATACCCGACGCTGACCTTCTTGCAGAGGATTTTTCCCCCGCTGGATTGTGGCCAACTGCGGCAGACTGGCTGGGCCCACACCTCAGCGAGTGGAGGCCGTGCCGCATTGCTGGTGCCGGATTGGACTGACAGCCGGCAGCCACTCCGCACCTCACCTTGCGGGTAGGTCCTGTTTAAGATGTGGTCTGGCCTCATGGGCTGAGCAGGGCTGTCGTCCCAGGGCTTACTTGCAGCACCTGATGGACTCGAGGAGACTGATCCTTCCCCCCAGCCGTCAGGGTTGCACTGTTGCCTGCCGTACATTGCTGAGCTGTCCTCCTGTCAGCAGCACCTTTGACAGACCAAATCTGGCACTGCCACCACCAGTTACGCAGCCATAAATCACTCCTCCGCAGGGACATGGCCTGCAATCAACGTATCAGGCCCTATGCTGCACTAAGAATAGAAGCTGTGGCGCACCATTGGAGCTGACTCCCTGAGAGCAAATTGGGTACTTGTGGCATTCTCCCTACTTGCCTCGTGGCTGAGACCCGGCTGGCTGCGTGATTTGTCCCTGGTGGCTGTGTGGGCGGGAAGTGATACCACTTCCCCAGTGGACCTGGATGAATTGACTCAATCCTGCATCCATTGCTGCCTTCCTCGCTCGACATAATCAAGGCATCTTAGAGCAGCATGGGAGGCACTCTGGGGACTCAATAGCGCATAACTCAGCAAGCTACGCAGGGGAAGGAGGACTGCTCTTGCCTCCCTAGCCATGACCCCAGTTTCCCTCTGTGGCTGGGGGCAAGGCGGGTCTCTCACCCTACACCCCCTGTTATTGTGACACAGACAAAGGCTGTGCTCAGTCATCTTCCTGCAACTCACTTGTCCCTTACTACATCGATCTGTTGCGCCTCAGGCACCTTGTGCCCGCCACAGATGGAGAGACGCAAGACTAAGAGCCCCCTACACTCATCCACGAAGGAGGATCCTCCTACACGTGCCAACTTGGGAATGTCAGCGACAATGGAATCAACCGGCTACATCTCCTCAGCGATGAAGCTGGACTTGATCCTCCAGGCAATTGCTGAAACTTGCTTGGGCCTGGAGAACAAGGTTGACACCACAACATTGTGATAATTAGCGGAAACTGACTGAAGGGGTGAGGAAAAACAAACTCACTCTCCAAGACCTCCAGCTGCAATCTTTAGAACTTGTTAAATGGATGTAGGACCTCACAGGCCACATTCAGTATTTGGAGGGATGGGTGTAAGACGTAAATGGATGCTCCCAGCATAACGTCCAAATTGTTGACCTCCAATAGGGTTCAGAGGGTGCCGACCCCACATTATTCTTGGAGAACTGGCTCTCTACCCAGGTTACGCCTTCTGGCCTCTAATTCTTTGCCATTGAGTGTGCTCACTGCATACCTGCCTAACGCCCCCCGTCAGTAGCCCCTCTCAGACTGATGGTTGCCAAGGTTCTAAATTTCAAGGACAAAGATCTGATCTTACCGGCGACAAGAATAGCGGGTCGACTGTCCTATGATAACGGGCTGGATGCATTCCTAGGTCAACTTTCTGAATGTCCCAAGATGTCTTTAGCAAACCAGACAAGCCACTATCCCTTTCCAACCAATTGACATGGCATGGAAGTGATAGGTGTTTTCCCTAATAGATAACTCACGGGT
This sequence comes from Calotriton arnoldi, assembly GCA_963921515.1. Taxonomy (NCBI): domain Eukaryota; kingdom Metazoa; phylum Chordata; class Amphibia; order Caudata; family Salamandridae; genus Calotriton; species Calotriton arnoldi. The sequence goes on from CAWUFW010000961.1 coordinate 1,365,422, forward strand.
ATCCCTGAGCCTTAGAGGCATGTTAATATGTATGCAGAGATTTCTGTTGCTTTGGGAAAAATGCCAGATTATTAAGGAACACTAATTTGAATCCAATAATAATTACTCATGTCGGGGAGTGGGTACCGTCATCATAGAGCGTTGTGCATAACAAAACAATTAATACTCCAGAAATACTCACATCCCACAATAGCGTGCAAACTGTAATTTCTAGTTTACCAAAACAAATCCTAACATATCCAAAACCAGAGTGTTATGTAGAAAACAGAAAGAAATTTAAAGGGCTTCATTTTAAAGAGCACTACCTATCCAAATAAAGATTGTGTCCTCCATTGTGTTACATCTTCCCTGATTTGGGTAAAGGGAGCAGATAGATTCCTCTCTATAAAACCTTCCTACCTCCAGTCTAAAAAATTCCCAGAAATTCTAAGCTGGCGACTCAAAATGGGCATACATTTCCTTGCATGGGCGAACATGTTGTGCGAAAGAGAACTGATCTCTTCCAGTTAATTGTGATTTTAATTGATACTTTTAACTGCAGATTTCTCACATTTACAATAATCCTCAGGCATTAGACTGGATCTGGTAACTTCTCATAGTGCTCCATAGCTCTTTTTGATGGTGATGTGCGGCTCCACGTTGGCTGTGTTTGACCCCAGAAGCGACGGAGTGGAGCGGCATATAACTGGCACTCCTGCGCACAGACGTCTGTTTCTCTCTTTCTGTGCCTTCGACTGTGGATCTGGCTCCTTCTTCCCTCATTGTTCAATGACTTTCCAAATTGAAATCCAGCCTGCAAAAGTACAATGTCCCCCCCCTAAAACTACAATGTTCAGATTATGCCATAACTGTAGAAAACAGATGTCAGTAACAGACTCAAATGCCTTTGGTGTTTGGGCTTGAGGTATGACTCCTAGTTGTGCAATGAGCATGCACTCAAAGGTGATCTAGGATTGTGATGCAAAGTTGTCTGCTGCCAAACATAGCAAGGAGTCATGGCCCTCGCTTAAGTCTCACTTCCGCTCCAAGTCGAGCATGCGGACCCCCCTCCCAAGGCTAATCTAGTGACAAGTCTTCTATGCAGTCGAAGTCATCCGGTAAATCGAAGTAGAAAGCAAAGAGGATACATAAGTAGGCAATAGAGGACTCAACCACATCCCGCCACTCTCCGTCTAAAGGGAAGCCGCAAGGGCATCACAGTGCCACTTGATCTTGCTTTCGATCTCCAATTGAGGATCAGTTCCACAATTGATCCTGATGCGCCCTAGTTTCCTGGCCATTGATGACACTGCAGCAAGCCAAGGCCTTTAAGGAGGCCATTCCGCATAGTTTTGTCACTCTTCTTTGGAAGAGGGATCCTGTGCCGACTCTCAATGTCTGACCCCGAGCCGAAGTCATGTCGACACTGACTGAGGTTGCTTTCCAATTCCACTTCGGCACACCCGGTTCTCATACAGCTTGTTTCCAGCAATATACTTCTTCTACTATGGAGCTGTTCTTAGAGGATCCATCACTCTTTTTGTTCCGAATGTGACCAGAATTTACCATCACACAGAGATGACTAGTTTGATGAAGGCAGTGACCCCACACTATCATGACAGTTTATATGTGGATTTTCACAAGGTCAGTGGGCTTGATACTTCCCCACATATTGACTTTCCCATATTGGCCGCTAACAGAAGAGTGCTTCCTATGATGTGGCAATTTAACTTTGCCCTGAAGTCTTTGGCATACAACTGTCTTCTGTTGAGGTTAAGACAAGTGTCTTCGCAGAAATTATGCTGCCTGAGCCTGTGAACTTGGTCTAAGCCTTGCTCATGCCCACCGGTGAACAAGCAGATGGCTGGACACCACAGACCAGTGGCCGAGTGACCCTGATTTTCACATGCAGCATCCTACCATCAAGGTGAATCCTAGTTCATTCCCGCTGACCCGCATCCCGAGGGACAGGGAACCGAAAAGGATTAAGGCATTTGCAAAACAAATGTTCACTTCAGCCAGCCTAACCTTGAGGTCAGTCAGTGCAGTTTGCCTGCCAGGCCAATATATGCACTCCCTCTGGGACATGATCGAGATCTTGCTGGCGGTCCCAGATGAATTCAGGGCCTCCTCAACTCAATTCACGCAAAATGATCGGGATGCTCCCAAATATCTGGTTCGTGCTGGCCTAGATTCTACCCATTGCTTGGGGCTTGCAGCCATCAATAGCGTGGTGGTCAGTCGCTATGCATGGTTGCAAGCCACAGGTTTTTCAGGAGATGTTCAGGCATCCCTTATGACTATGCCATTCAGTAGATCCCGCCTATTCAGCCAAACAGGGGATTCCATTTATAACGCTTTAAGGAAAGTGAGACCACAACTATTTCTTTGGGCCTCTCTACTGCTGCCAGTAACCTCATCGGCTTCAGCCTTTCCAAGGCCACTCCAGAGGATTGGGGTACAGACAACACCAAGCCACCCTGCAAGTGCTGCAGACATCCCCAGTTCTTTTGTGGCCGGGGACGGGGTTACAGTATGCAACATGCAAGCCACCATGGTCATCCCCCTTCCCTGTGGCATCACTTTCTAATCCACTTTAGTTTGCCCTCAATGGCACAAGACCATGCTGTGGAAGGCAGGATCAGACCTTTTGTCCAAGTGTGGCAAAAGATAACATCCAACAGGTGGGTCCTTCTGATCGTTCAACAAGGATATGCACTGCCATTCCTTTTAGACTCTGTGCACCTCATGTCCACATCAGCGCAGCACCTGTATATTTTGGACCAAGAAGTGCAGGCTCTTTTGGCAAAAGGAGCTGTAGAGAGAATTCTGGCCACAGAAATAGGGACTGGCTGTTACTCCTGCTATTTGTGTAGAGTAAGGATGGGGCATTCGTCCATTTTAGATCTCCTCCTTCTTGTGGAAGGGCAATTTCAAGATGCTAATGCTGGCCCACATTCTGTCTGCCGTGGTTCCAGGCGACTGGATGGTGGTTTTGGATCTGCAGGACGCCTGCTTTCATGTACCCGCAGTCCTATAGATGCTATTTACACAAGTTGGCCAGATGCATTTTCCAATTTTGGTGCTCCACTTTGGCCTCGCCAGTGCCTCTCGGGTGTTCACGAAAGTGATGGTGGTCACACCACATCTTTGGAGGTCAGGGATTCCAGTTTTTTCCTACCTTGATGATTGGCTTTTGGAGGTAGTGTCACCACAATCAGTCATAGACCACCCCCAGACGACTGCAAACCTCCTGACATTGTTGGGGTTCACTATTAATCTGCCAAAGGCACACCTGACTCCTTTGCAGAGGCTTACTTTCATTGAAGTCATCCAGTATACAGTGCAGTTTCAGGCCTTTGCTCGATCACAAGTCCAGGACATTCAGGCTACGATCACAATTTTTCTGATGGATACTTTGAACCGCAGGTTCCTCCTCTTTTAAATATTCCACAGGCATCAGACTGGACCTGGAAATTTTAAAGCAGTACCCCTGCATGCCGATAGGTGGCATTGTGTGGCCCCACATATACATTATTCTGCTCCGGAAGTGACATGCGGAGCCACATAAAGTGCCACTGAAGCGCCCTTATGTCTGTTTCTTTCTTTCCATGTCACCAGTAGCTGGTTCATAAGACTAATTTTTCAAAATGTACTTTTAAATAACTGAATGCAAGGAACAATGTCATTCTCTGAAGCTACAGCATTCAAACCGTGAAGGGACTGTTGAAAGCAAACGTCTGTGACAAATGCCCACCAGATTTGCCTTTGGTGATTGGGGTTGGATCATTACTCCTAGGCCTCTAGCAACTGCTCCTTGCTGAATCTGAAGGCCTTCCGGGACTGTGAGGTGAAGCTGCATGTTGCCAAACACCAGAAGACTCCATGACCTGACCAGTCGCAGGGAAGGGCCCATCCTGCAGCAGATCGTCGTCAAGGTCTAAGTCATTGGGTAACTCAAAAAGAACCACTAGAAGCCCAAGCGGGACTCAGCCACTTCCCACCACTCTTGAACTCCTGATTAAGCATGAGGGCATAAACATACCTCTCAGTTTCACTCCCAAAGTCAATCCCTGGGGCCAACTCTGACTCTTGTCTCGAGGCAATCCCAGTTTTCGGGTCCTTTGATCACTCCACAGCAAATCCACGACTTCTACTGCATCTCTTCGGCATGCTGCCCACTCCATCTGGTGCATCCACAGGTCCTGGGAACCACAAGGATGTTTCACTGGTACTCTGCTGTGCCAGCTGAATCCTCTGGACTAGTTTCAGGCCTTGCACCAGGTTCAGTGCTGATATTTATCATAGCGTCACAACCCACACCAGACCCTGGAATATCGACACCAGACGACAGAGTGCAACCATAGTGCTTGCTGACTCTACTTCGACTTTGATCGAGGATGCACCATGATTTCACTAGGCCGCAGCCTTTTGGCAGCTCATCAGTATCTGATGCTTTGCCCTTAGCTTAAGGAAGAACCCAGAACATTTACAATTTTTTCAGAACTCACTCTGATAATGATTGCTATGATGAAGGGGATGAGTTTGCTGTACCATACACTGAAGACAACTGGTATGAGTTACTAGATAGCAGAAAACTGGAAACTTCTTTAGACACTGTACTGTTCTCTCTACATGGGCCAGCTACTGAGGAAAGTGCCTCCTTCACAGTAGTGATACGAAGGGCCTTTGAATGTCATGACGGTCAATTGCCTACTATGAAGGTGAAAACGAATGTTCCCACTGTTGTCTTCCAACTCGGACAAACAACTACTGAGCCCCTAATGGCTTTTAATGAAGCCCTGGCGCACACCATTTTTGGGACATAGGCAAAACCGTTTTCCGTACCGCCGTTAAATAGTCAAATAGAGAGCTGCCATTACCCTGCCTCGGGTTATCCGGCTTTCCTAACTCGGCATTTGACTTCCGAAAGCTTAGTGGTGCAAGCCCCATGAGCAGGGTCAACCCAAATGCATTACCTATCGCCCCACCGAACAGAGAATTAAAATGCTTCAAAACCTTTGGAAAATGCTTGTTCTCCTCTACCAGACTGTTATTGAGGTTCGTAAACGCCATTGCCCTTTGGCACTCCGCCGCTCAGATACTAACTGCTGTACCAGAGGACTTGCACCCCCCTCTTTCACAAGCCATTTAGGAATGCCACGATGCAGCAAAATAAACAATTTTGCTTTGTGTTAAATAGCACAGATTTTCTTGGTCAGGAAACTTCCACCAGTGTGACCCTCGGGAGACATGCCTGAAAGATTTACAGGCTTCTCTGGGGATGTCCAATCTTCTCTAATGGACATGCCCTTCAATGTCTTAGCTATTGGGCAAGAAATCAGACTCGGCCCTCAAGCCCTTTAAAGACCGCAGGGCCAGAGCATGCTCCTTGGACCTTCGTGCTCCAATGCATCCGTTCTGCCAGCAGGTTTGTCCCCTCCGTGGCTATGGCAGGGGCTTCCAATACCACCAGCAACCATTCCAGCAGACCCTACAGTCTTTTCATAGCTGCGGCACTCACAGACAGCATGGACAATGGGCGACACAATCCCCAGCCGTCTCAGATGCTGCAAAACCTCTTTGGTGTGTCCTTCCAGACACACAACCACCTTATCAGAGGCAGGATAAAGCATTTTCTTCTAGGGTGGCAAGCAATCATTTTGGACAGGTGGATCCTGCAAATTGTCTGGTGGGATTGTGCCCTCCCATTTATTTTCGCTTCACTGCACCTTCTACCATTTTCAGGACGGCTGGTTGGGGGACCATCTGTCCATCTTACAGCAGAAAGTGCCGGCCCGTCTGGCCAAAAGAGCCATAGACAGGGTACAGGCATCAGAAGTGGGAACTGGTTGTTAACTCCCTTTACTTTCTGGTGCCGAAGAAGGACCGAAGGCTTCATTCTATTTTAGACCTTCACCATCTGTGCCTTTCTGAAAAAGGATTGCTCACTCTAGCCTTAGTCTTGTCTACCCTCGGCCCTGGGAACTGGATGGGACCGCTGGACCTGCAAGGCACCTATTTCCACATCCCCGTCCTGCAGGCCGTCGGGCATTACCTGATGTTCATGTGGGGCAGGAGAACTTTTAGTGCACTGTGCTCTCCAGTGCCCTTCGGCTGTTCACAAAAGTGGTGGCAGTGATTGCAGTGCATCTACAGAGGTCAGGGACACCAGTTTCAACTAGGTGTTGGAGGCGGGCTCGCCCCAGGCAGTCGCCACCCATCTTCAGACTACCATAAACTTCTTGACATCCTTGCAATTAACAATCAATTTTCCTAAGTCACACCTGACTCCTTTGCAGATGCTTCATCTTATCAGAACTATTCTGGACATGGTGCAGTTTCGTGCCTTCCACCCAAAGTGGAGAGTCCAGGATATTCGTGCTATGATGTTTCAGCATCTGTCCTGGATCTCAGCGAGGATGATTTTAAGGCTGCTGGGACCGATGGCCTACTACATCCTGCTGGTGAAGCATGCCAGGTGACATATATGGGCTCTGCATTAACTCTGAAGTACCAGTGGGCACAGCATCAGGGGGATCTCTCCACTATGTCCAGATTTTGGAGGAGGCGGTAAGAAAATCAGCAGTGATGGCTGCTGCACCGTGATTGAATCAGAGGTAGACCCCTCTCCTTACCCTACCCAGGGCTAACAGTGGTCACTGATGAATTGCTTCTGGCTTGAAGTGGCCATCTGGTAGAGATGGAGATCAGAGGCATCTGTTCTCCTGAAGTTGCAAGCCATTTGCTTGGCGATGTAAACCTTTGTGCAATCCATCAAATGGAGGCTGGTACAGGTGCCTACATAGAACACCACTGCCATGTTGTGCTGCAACAAACAGGGTGGGGTGGGGATGTGTCCTTGTGCCATTAGGCGCTTCGCTTCTGGAAGTGGCTAAAACACCTGGGGATTTTCCTGGTTGCACACCACCTAGCGGAATCTTTGAACACCAGGGTGTAAAAACTCAGCTGCCGATGTCTAGTGGCTCACAAATGGCAGGTATACCCAGAGATGGTGTGAAGTCTCTTTTGCAAATGGCGAGAACCTTGGCTCGATCTCTTTGTCACCACTTTGAATGTGCAATGTCAGCATTTTTACGTGTTGGAGTTCCCAAGACAGCTCTCTCTCAGAGACACATTCTGCCTAGAGTGAAGCTCAGTGCTCCTGTACATATTTCTGCCACTAGCTCTCCTGCCCAGAGTTCTAAAGAAGATAAGGAACAACCAGGCCCAAGTCAGCCTTGTGGAAGCAGATTGGGCACAGAGTGTGTGGTACCAGAACTCCTGGGAATGAGCATCTGTCTTTTCAGGCTGCAGCTTGTGTTGCAGCAGCAGGGCAGGCTCCTGCAACCGGGCCTATGCATCTCCATGCTTGAAGTTGAGCAGCGCTAGTTGACTTCATTTGACTTTCCTCCCAAAGTAGTTGATATCATTCCGGCAACCAGGCGTACTTCCCCAAAAGTAGTTTATATTCCTTTTGGTGGGACAAGTATGTGGTTTGGTGCGGTACTCGGCAAATTGATCTACTGTAAGCCAAACTATCCTGAAGTGTTGCACTTTGTGTTGTCTCTTGCCCAGAAAGGCCTTGTTTTGGGCAGAGTTAACGGTTATTTGGTGTCTCTTCCAGCTTTTTTGTGGTTGCCTGACCAGTCCTCTTTATTTAAATCACCTGTTGTGATGTTTTTTTAAAAGGACCGCAACATTTGTTTCTGACCACATCTTTCTTCATGCCCCAGTGAGACCTGAATCTAGTTCTCACGTTCCTAATGTTTACTCCTTTTGTACAGCTGCATAGGTGTCCTTTGCGGCTTCTCACTTTAAAGACAGTTTTCATCATCTCCTTAACATTGGTGAGGTGTGTGAGTGAACTACAAGCCCCTTCTGTCAAGCCGCAATACACAAAATCTTTTACGGACAAACTAGTGTTGAGGACCGAAGCCTCTTTTGCACCGAAAGTGGTTATCCTTTGGGCCAAACATCAACCGCCCAGCATTCTTGCTCCCCCTCATCCCTCTGAGGAGAGACTACATCGGCTGGATCCCAAAAGAGTTCTCAGCTTCTACATTGATCTTACCAGGAAACATTGGGTGGACAATCAGCTCTTTGTTAGATTCACTGGAGCGAAGAAGGGCAGAGCAGTGCAGAAAATGAACATTTCTTGCTGGATCATTCTCTGCATCCAAATCTGCTATGCACTGGCTAAGAAGCAGCACCAGTAAGACTTGCAGGCTCATTTCACCAGAGGTAAGACTGCTACCACTTCATTGGCATTGGGAGTGTCTGTTATGGATATTTGCCAGGCTGCCACATGCACGTTGTTCCACACATTCATGAAGATAATTGCTGGACAGCCAGGTCCGACGTGAACAGCACTATCTGATAGAGATATCTAGCCGCAGATTCCTTAACTTTAGAATGTTCCCAGGCGTCAGTCTGGATCCGGAGAATTTTCAGCAGTACCTCTGCGCGCCGGGGGACAGCGTCGCATGGCTCCATCCTGACGTCATCCACGGATATGACGTCAATGGAGCCATATAAGTCCCTCCCGGCGCGCGGACGTCAGTTTTCTTCTTTTCCGCGTCTCAACGCGGATCCAGGAGAAGCGGTTCCTCTGGCCTGTTTTTGTTTCAGGCCTTTTCGACGTCTTTTGGCGTCCGGGAACAGTGTGCGATGCCTTCGGGCTTCAAGCTGTGTAAGACTTGTACGCGGCAGATGATGGTGACGGATGCACGCAAGATCTGCATGTGGTGCTTGGGAGAGCACCACGACTCCGAGGAGTGCGACGCCTACTGGCAGTTGAAACCGAAGTTCCTGCGGGAACGTCGGATGAAGTTGTCTGCCTGGATGTCCCGTTCGGAGTCCTCGCGCCGCCGGTCTGCATCTCGAGTTAAGGCTCCTGTTCGGGACAGGTCACAGAGTTGTTCCCGCAGACGTCGCTCGTCTGATGCAGGTAAGCACAAGAAGAAGTCACGGAGGTTGTCGACCTCACATAGACGTGACGTCGAGGCCCGCTGCTCTCGGTCTTCACCGGACACGGGTCCCCAGGAGTCGACCCCACCTACCCTCCATTTCCTGGTGCTGGGGTGACTAGGACCCAGACGGAAGCCTATTCTCGGGCTTTACTGGCCATCTTTGGGTCACCCCCTCTCCCTGGAGCGCCTACGGGCCCCACAGAAGGGGTAGGGACTCAGGTCGGGACTTCACCGGCAGGTTCGCCCTCGGTGCCGATCGAGAACCCTGACTCCGGTTCCGGAGTCGCTGCGACGTCGAGGCACGGCCCGGAGGGGTATCCCAGTCTGACGTCAGGCCTTCCTGTGGTGTCTCTGCACAGCCCTGTGAGGCCCTCTGCACCAACGCCGGATGCAGCTGCAGTGCGGAGCTCGACTCCGAGTCAATGCTGTTCCACTCCGCAGTTCCCCATCTCGGTGGAGGTCAAGTCGACACCGGCCGGGCGGACGAGTCTTCGGTGGTCGTCGACGTTGAGGTGAGGCCGTCTCGACATCGGTCGACACCGCTGCTGTCCTCTGCTATTCCTGAAGAGGATGAGGCCTCTGAGGGTTCCCCTCCACCAGGGTTGTTTTGATGCTCCTTGGAGCAGGTGCCCATGGGGCACTGGCAGGCTTTTGGTTGTCCTCGGGCTGTGGAGCCTCTACCGTTGGGTGGACGGGTTAGCCTACAACCGTCCCCTACAGATGGCTTATTGTCGCCTCCTAGAATGGCCACAGAGACTAGTGCGGCATTTGCGGGGGCTGTTCGCAAGGCTGCAGATATCTTACAGATGCAGCCTCCCTCAGTCTCTCTGCCTTCTGATCACTTGTTGGATCTACTCCACCAGGACGCTGTGGAGGTGGAGCCCTTGCTGCCCTTTTGCGGGTCATTGTATGACACTCTTCTTGGGGCTGGGACGAGGCCCTCATCGGGGGACCCTGTGGATCGTGCTATTGCACATCGTCATCGCCCGGCTCCGGATGACCCGGTCTGTTTGTCCCTCCAACCTAGGGCTCAAGGGCTGGTGGTCCAGGCTGCTTCAGCTTCGCTACCCTCCTTCCCTCCTCCGCTGCTTCCTCCCTCTAGGGAGTCTCGCTGGTTGGAGTCGTGTGGCTGCGTCTTTGCGTCCACTAGCTCGGGCCTTCGGTCCCTGAACACGTCTTGCTTGTTTGCACGAGCTACTTTTGCCCTATGGGACTCGGTCGAGCGTCTCCTTCCTTCTTTTCCAGAGGGCCCTCGAGCTGACCTGGTTTGGCTGGTTCATGATGGCCAGGAAATGGCACAGTTTTCCATTCGGTCGGCCATGGACACTACTGACTCTGTGGGTCGGGCTATGGCCAGGTCAGTTGCTCTGCGTCGCCATGCCTGGTTGCGCGATGGCAGTTTCCCTGAAAATGTTCAGGAGCGTCTTAGGGATATGCCCTTTGATGGGGTCACTCTTTTTGACAGTCACGCTGACTCAGCGGTTCAGCGCTTAATGTCTGGGTTCCCATGACTTCAATGGTTTATAGTCCTCATTGCAGACTTTTAATTTCATTTGCAGTATTGTCACTGTTTTTCTGGTATCCGTCTATAGGTTCAAGACGTTATTTCCTGGACGGACTGTGCGGCTAATCAGCCGTCTTTGCCCTTATTTGGTACAGCTAGCCAGCTGTTTTTAGGTCGAGCCTAGCGCAGCGCGCATGCGCTGCTCTGGGAGGCTTCTTGTAACTACTCTCTGTGGGTCTGACTCCCCCCACGCATTGGGTTGGCTTTTGCGTGTCATTTTCTGATCGTAGCCTGCAAATGGCTAAAGTTGGGTGCATGTCCCACCTCTTCTGAAAAGGTTCACTCCCACGGCGTTTTGCAGCAGGAGCGGGCAGCAGCACGCAGGGCGGCAGCTGCAGTGCCTCCTTGTCTCCCCTGCACCTCTCCCCCATGTCTCCCTGTGCCCGCCTCCACCACTCCTCTTGAGCTGCTTGTTTTTTTTAATGTACCCAGCGCAGCACGTTAATTTTGGGTCTGCACTTCCCTCTTCAGTTGTGTTTAAAATGTAAAATAATGGTTTTGAATGCTGTGCCTTATACAACGCTTTGCACTCCTAGCAGTTAATCACACAACTAAATACATTACTTTACACAACCTGCGTGCCCTTCAAACATACTATGTATTTATCGAGTTTGTCAGAGACGCCTGCTGTGCTGGCACAAGCAGCGTTCCTGAGTAGGAATGAGAAATTCATGACTGAGCCAGCCTCAGTTAGCTTCTACCTGCAAGAAACAAAATGTACATTTTCTGACATGTTCATTTGTTTTTAAAGATGCAAAATGGGCTCGCTGTGACAAAGCTCCTTCAGCCCACAGTAAAGCTGCGCTCCGTTACATTTATGAAATGTTTAATAATTGCATTTTCATTGAGTTAGCTGCAGGAGGTAATTAATGATCCTGTATATTTTGAAAACGGCGACTGTGTACATCGAAGCTTGTTCAGATAGGAGGTATCGTTCCGTGTTTTTATTAGTTTGCCCGTCACGTAGTAAGGAAGGTCACGTGATCACAGCTTGAAACCCTCCTATTAGCATAGTGATCTACAATGCAACTGAGATTTCCTGCAGTGTATTTGAAGGATGTTCTTCACTCTCCCTTGGCTATCCTCTTCATCTGGGCCTTCAACAGTTTTCCAGGGCCGTTTCAAGGTGTTTTGCCGCCCTAGGCGAGAATTGAAAAATGCCGCCCCCTCCCTTTTACTACCATCACTCTCTCCCCCTGTGATCCCGGCTAGAAAAATTAATGCATTAGATATAAACCTCCCTAACCAAGCAATCAAAAAAAGAGTGCTGCGACACCACCACAGTAGATGATCTTGTGGCTAAAGTCAACAGGTAGAGATAGTTCTCAAAGATTTACTTCAATTCTGGATCTAACTAGCTTCTGCTAGATCTAGATTCTTGGTACATGACAATATTCTCAACTCAAGTTGCCATTTGGTGACACAAATGCCAACGTTTCTGCAGCCCCAGTGTTGCTGAAGTCTCCATCGAGTGGGCAAGGACCAGTGCCAATTCCTGCAGCCTCCTTGAACTAATCGATAACTAGACTAATTAAACGTCATCCAGTCTCAGTCAATGAAATGATCCCCAAGCCAGAAAAAAATTATGGCCACCTACAAACTGTTTCAAGCACTGAACGGACAATTGGCCAACTGATCTTTCATAAGACCTGAAATTTCTCAGGATACAACACCAATGCCTCACACCCAGGTACCCGCAGCTAACGAATGAAGCAGAGCACATAATGCCCACTATCAACTAGGTGATCTGTATAGCTGGGACAGAGGGTGGAAATCTAGAGTGACCATACAAATTGTTTTGCCTGAAGACATACACATGGCACACACAATCACTAGATGCACTTCAATCTTTTTGAGTATGGGGTGTCTTGTGACTGGTTTCAGACATCACCACCAATGATAAACGCTCATCCTGGCCAAGTAATAGAACATCACAGGAAAAAAAAAAAAAAGACAGAACCAGTCTGAAACGTCACCCTCACTGGTCAGGCATCCAAGACTGGATCATTATCCACCGGACACAACCCAATGAGGTGGGAAAGTGATAATGTAATCTCTCATAAAAGAGCATTCTTAAAATGGATTCCTACAGTTCTTCACTCATCATCCTAAATGCACAGCAGGCTTTTGCAGCATCAATGATAGTGTGATGGAAGAAAGACTGGATGGTGGCATACTGCCAGAAAACCATTGACATCAGATCTTGAAGTCACCTTCCTTCTTCATCCTCGATGTGTCTCGAGAATCCATACAAGTTTTCCCAGTCTCTAAATTCTCAACCCCAATACAGTCTGCAGCCACAACCCATTCAATCCCAAAGCCTCTAGGAATTTACACCATAACCATCCTTTTCTAGCAAAGAGACTTCCTCCACTTCACATCTAGTTGGCAACTGCACTGCCACCCATGGGCACAACCCAGTCGCACCCACTTTCTTTTTCGCTCGCTGCCCCCTTCCCAACAAATTAACCCATTCTCCTTCCAAAGAGAGACTTGTATTTGTTTACCAACCAGCAGAACAAACTAGTCATCCTTGCAACCTAAGATTCTATATACCTTTTGTCAGGCTCTAACTGGTAGAATGCAAGGGCTTATGTAGTGATGCAACCAACCAAGACATTGTATTTAATTTGGCAAGCTGAATGAGCAATTTCCCAACAGTCCCTTCTGGTATGCACCTACATAGGAAGAGCAAACAGGACAGAAACTTAATTGAACGTCAGAAAAAAAAAGGGATGGTGTTTGGGAGCCCCAAAGCAGGTTTTTGACTGGTATCACTCACATACAGGTTCAGTGGAGCATCAGGAAGATCAGGTGTCTTTGAAAAAGTGAGTTTATGAGGAGAGACAAGTCAGTCCTGACACCTTGATGCAAAGAAACTGGATGTAGATCTACTGCTTTTTTATAAGACTGCTGCTTGTCAGGAGATCACTAGACATCCTGTCTTCAAAGATGGCAGTTGCCACCATAAACTAAATGGGCCATCAGCTGTGTTCCTCTATGGCAGTCTTTATTTTTACTGATCATGGTGGACATGTTGCCACCGGTGTAGAGCACATGAGGGTAACCGCGTTTGTTTATTAGACTTTTCTCATTGCTTCTGCTTCAATCTGACCAACAATAGCTCAATTGCACCATTCATCCCCATCCTAGGCGGGAATCTGTGCAATGCGTAAGAAGGGCCAACTGATCCAGGCAGGCATGTCTGAGTGAGCACAGTGATCCACTTAGATCCAATGCTGGGAGCAGCAGGGCCACCGCAAGGTCAGGGGGTTGGGATCGCCAGACTGGAACAGGCCAGATCTTGCAATGAAACAGCTGGAAATGGTAGTCCTGGATTAAGCACTGTTGGACATCGCCTATTGAAATTAACCTCCAATGTGCTACTTTTCAAAGTTTTAATCACATATTGTTCCAAATGCACACTCAGATTCTCTTTTAAAATTAACTGTTAATCTTAGAAATTGACTTTAGTACAACCGGGGAATGTGCTCTGTCTATGTACACACAACAAGAAAATGATGTCTGCTCCCTATGCTGGGAGTAGTCTCATGGTGTCCGACAATACAGACTTCATGAATTTGTGAACCACACGGTCATTAGTTCATGAAAATTTAAGCAAATGTATTATTGCCCAATTCATTCAAAATATAAATTCACTATATTCAAATATTTTAACGAAATCTTCAACTTTTGTCGACATGAAATTCAAATCAGAATCAAATATATACAGTGCTGGTCAATGGCGAACATTTTCCATGGTCATTGTGAGGTGAGCTCCATGATTTTGCCACAATGCATTTTGGTCCATGTGGTCCTTCAAGAGGTGGTTGTTAAAAATAGAACAAATGATGTCTGTTTTGGTCGCTACAAATGCACCCCTAATGATAAGTTACATTATTTACACCCATATTCCCCATTACCTCTTAGAAGAACGGATGCTCTTAGAAGCGGGCAGGCACCTTGGGGTCAGCACAGGGTGCGACCGTGCAAGCACAGACAGAGGTTTGACTCCGATTGGGTCGAGAGCGAATCGGAAGTAGGAAATCGGCGCGCACGGCCCCTGCCCGTGGCGCCGAACGGGACGTCATCACGTCACGTCAAATTGAAGAAGGCGCTACCCAATGCGCTTTCGAGGTCGAAGGCCGTTCAAGGGGATTCCCAAACTCATGTTTTTTGCCACCCTCCCCCTTTTGCCGGCCTAGGCAGCCGCCTAGTCTTGCCTAATGGTAGAAACGGCCCTGCAGTTTTCTTCAAAGCAGCCCGATTCCCAGACCCCACTTTGGTTGCAGTAGAGGGTCACTACTTCAACGTACTCAAACATTTTCCCTTGGGTGGGCCAAGAGTTATGGTCTGTGGTTTTACCCAGGGCCGCATTGATGCCAGCAGGGTGGGGGTGAGGGGGTGTTAGTTGTTCCTCAAGTTGTGATCTTTTTTTTGTTATTGGGAGGTGGGTTACAGTACTTATTTTGTGGAAGCAGCCAGTGGAAAATGTTTAATTTGCTTTCGCAAAACAAAAGTAATATGGGTTATGTAAATATTATACTTCCTTCAAAACTCTGAGTGTACTGAATGTTGGCCTATTAAAGGTATTATTTTGGCTCAGGATCGGCTGAAATTTTAGGTGTTTAGCTTCACTCAATGCTCTTTTACTTACCTATCAGAAGATGAATAATTAAAACTAATGTTCATCGGGTGTTGATTTATATTAAAGAAAAATACCTTCAATTATTCAATTCAGACATTTGTGTTTAACAAATTGAAATCAAGTGGTTACTTGTTGAACATTTATTTAATGTCGTTATTATGTAACTTAGACAGGTGTTGACAGTAAAAAAGACAAACATTGCAGCACATTTATGATTTGTTTAGTCATGAATTGTTTTTATCACATTTTATTATTTTAAGTTGTAGAAGTCTGTCCTTTGTGTCTGCAGTGCCTACTGAATAGATAAGAGTGACTATTAACAAAATAATTATTTTTGAAAAAGTAGTTGCAAAGTTTGCAAATTTTATTTATAAAGCAAAAAAAACTTCAGCTGTTGTCAATAACATAAACTACATATATTTCCATTCCACTCCAAACCATATAACAGTTCACACAACACAATTCAACTCCATATAATTTCATTACACATAATTACACTCCAACCTACATTTCACGCAACATATATACACTGCACATATATCAACTCGAATTCCAAAACACAGAATTACACTCTACAAAAGAAAATCAACTTTGCAACATGCCCCATAATCCACACAATAACATACTATTCCACACCATGCCACATAATACCAAACAACACGATTCAATGCCACACTCTTCTGCACCACACAACATAATTAGGCTCCACTTAATACCACTCCGCTCCACATAATTACATTACACATAATTACACTCTACTCAATACAACATAAATACACCCCACATAAATGCACTCTATGCCACATACCATAAATGCACTCCATACCATAACACATAAATCCAATATGCATAATTACACTCAATGCCGCACAATTCAACTCCACACATTTACAAAACACACCACATAATTTTACACAAAACCACATATTTCAAATACACCCCACATACATCCAAAACACACCACAAATGTACACGTCATACCATAACTAATAATTCCAATACAACCCACATAATTCCACACCAAACTACAAACATCCACTACACTCCAAACCAAAACACTTAGGTAAAAGACATTGTCATTTACAACGCCAATAGCGCTAACTCTCGTGAATGCAATACCTATTGCATTGCAAATGCTTGTTGCATTTCTTTTTGAGTCCTCTGACTACGAGTTCGTCTCAAGAGGTGTCCCTGACTTTTTATAGGGATGTGACATACCTATGTGGGGTATTCGTTGGCTATAACATAGCTCCTCTTCCTGGCACGGGAAGTTTCGAAGGCTCCTGCGGCGTCTTCTTAGGATGGTTGCCTTCTGTCCCTTTGAGGAATTGTCCTATGGGTCATACTGTAGGCTTCTCACTTCGTTCTGCTCTTCCTACTGTGTGGGTCGTCCTCTCTGGTTAGACCCACCTCTCTCCTGGAGCTTATGCGTTGTCATCTACGGTTGGTCCATAGCACTCTCCTGCCTCTGTGGATGCAGTCTTCTCCAGGGTATTGTGGGGTTTCTGCCACGCCTGGTTCACCCCGGCATGTTCACGTCTTCATTTCTTGCCTTTGGCTGTTCTTTCGGCCTTTCGCTGTACTCTTTTTGCCTACGTCGCAAGTGTCCCTTGTGGGCATGTTGTTCTGTTCCGCTCCAGGACGGTTTCTTTCCGTGTTTTGTGCGGAGACGATTTGTGAGTACACACTGGGTATGTTTGTTCGCTGTCACTGGGTGCCTGCGGTATACCTTGCGCCACTGACTTGGCTGCGTTTTATTCTGGTGGTATTGTCTACTCTTCAATCCCTGGTGTGGAGAAGTGCTTAGGTCTTCTCTCATAGTTCAGACCCTGACTGGTTTTTGCCTATGGGCAGTGGAGTCTACGCCAGACGCGTCACTGCTGCACGTTGCATGGTGCACTATTTCTTTGTGCACTTCCCAGGCAGGGTCTCAAGTAACCCTGGGCGAAGTACTACGCTACGCTCGCGTAGTTTGCGCTACTTCGCACTACGCGAATTGCACGTAGCACAGTGCAAACACGCGTAGCGTAGTGGTCATTTTTTGCTTGCTCGCGGTCCTCAACGTCAAGTTGGCGACCGCGAGCAAGCAAAATGGCATCCCGGCGAGACTTTTTCCTCGTTCGCGATCAGCAACATCAAGTTGCCGATCGCGAGCGTGGAAAATAAACCTCCCAGCGAGATTCTCAACGCGGGAAGGTCAGGTTTCTCATTGCGAGTGGTCGCGTATGCTCGCGACCGCTCGCGATGAGAAACTACCAGTCCGCGTTGAGAAAGCTGCCGCTCGAGTAGAAATCTACTCGAGCGGCAGAAAACGACCGCTTGCACGGTGCAAGATGCGGTTTGCACTGATTGCACAGTGCGGACAAGCATCTGGCACTGTGCAATCAGTGCGAACAGCATTTTGCACAATGCACTACGCAGTTCGCGTAGCTCGCGAAGTGCACTTCGCGTAGCTACGCGTAGTGCTACTACGTGAACTACGCCCAGGGTTAGTCTCAAGTCCCTCTACTCATTGCCGCGCAAGGGCTCAGGTACTTCTGCTCCTGACCTCTGCTGATGTTATTGTTGGAAGTATTCTTCAGGATACTCATTGTCCTTATGCAGTGTCTGTATATGGCTATATATACATTCTTCGGACACTCTGTGTATGTGTATTACTAACTCTTTCCTCGTTCGTGTAGTGGTCAGTATTCCCGCCTGTCACGCAGGAGACCTGGTTTCCTTCCCGGACGGAGAGGATGATGTCCCTTTTTAAGTGTCTTGACATTGTTATGTCCTGCTATGCTTCGCAACAGTGCTGTTGATACCTATTATGCGGCCTCCTATTATCTAGGGCATGCTCTTCGAGATCCCCTTGTCTTTCATTTTTTGAAATGTTTTCATATATCTGTCTATATGTATATATGTCCTCTCTCTCTCTCTCATGGGAACGAGCCTTATGTGTGTGCCCGGCTTTTGCCGGTATCCCTTTTTCCTTTGTACCTTTGGGTACGGTTGACTGGTTGGCTACCTGGTGATGCGCCCGTTTCTCTCTGCCGACGCATATGTGCTATTGATGCTATATTTCATTGGGCTTTCGCATATATGTGGTGTAGTTCTCTCTGTATACACGTTTTGCTTATGTGTATTCCTGTCATTCACATACATATATATATCTTGGTAGTCATGGTTTTGTATATCTCTGCATGGTGACATCCGTCTCCTCACATGTCGGGCCTGATTCACAGAACTAACTTACGTCAAAATCCTAAACTTACAACAATTTTGGTATTCACAGAATGAACTTACACATTTGGGTATTCACAGATTGAACTTACACATATGGGTATTCACAGAATGAACTTACACATATGGGTATTCACAGAATGAACTTACACATATGGGTATTCACAGAATGAACTTACACAGCCTAACTTTATGTCCGCACTCGGGCCGGAATTTCCGGCCCACTGGCGGAGATTCCGGCACAATGGCGGAATCTCCGCCTCCGTCCCAGAATCTCCACCTCCGGCCCGGAATCTCCGCCTCCGGCCCGGAATCTCCGCTCCCGGGCCGGAATATCCGCCTATCGGCCGTTTGAGCATTACCTCAATGCCATACACCTGTCCAACTGCCTACCATCCCCCATGATGAATCATCTGACACACTGCAGCCAATCCCAGCCCTGCTGCACATATGAAAGCAGAGCAGACACCCAGAAACACTTTCAACATGTCGCTGAATGTATTTGTTGCTCTGCCCCTTGCCATGCAGCAAGAAGACTTGAGGAGGAGGAGGAGGAGGAGAGAGAGGATCTTCAGACAGAGGATCAACATATTTGGGATGTCCACTCAAGAAGTAAGAGCCAGATACCGCTTCCCTCCAGAAGTCATCTTGGAGATGGTATGTGATTGGGAGGAGGAACTTGACTCACCTACATGCTGCTCCCATGCCATCCCAGCCTATCTGAAGGTCCTTTCTGCTCTCCATTTTTTCGCTACGGGGTCATTCCAAAGGGTCACCAGTGATGTTGTGGGCATCTCCCAGGCTAGCCAGTCCCGGTGCCTGCATCAGGTACTGCACTGCATCAATTCTAGAGCCCACCTTCACATACGAATGCCCCATACACTGGCCAGCAGACAAAGGGCAGCTAGGGAATTTTTTGGCATCTCCGGCTTCCCACGTGTGCTGGGTGCAATTGACTGTACCCATGTGGCCCTTCAGCCACCCCGCCACTTTGCACACATATACTGCAACAGACACCGATGGTATTCCATCAATGTGCAGGCTGTCTGTGATGCCAGTGGGAGATTCTCAGATGTGCATGCAGCGTTTCCAGGCAGTACCCATGACAGCTTCATATTCCGTATGTCACCTCTTGCCCGGCGGTTGGCTGCGGGAGAATATGGCAACATGTGGTTACTGGGTAAGTACCAAGTACTAAAAAAGAGTGATGTGTGCTTATGAAAGGGCTCAGTTACAATACCCTTGCGCTGCCAGTACGTCACTGTATCACATATGAAAAGTGACGCACTGGTGGCACCAGGGGCCTGTCAAGAAGCCCAGTAATGAATGAATGCCACCTTATATCAACAACCATTCTACAATAAGAATCACCAAGCCACATACACGGTCACAACAGACACTGCATGTACTAAGTAAAGATCATGTTCTGTTCAAATTTCATTTGGAAATGTAACCTATTGCCCTATCTTCCCTCCTTAGGCGATGCTGGCTATGCACTCTCCCTCAACTCCTCACACCGTACAGACATCCAACCACTGTACCTCAGCGTAGGTACAATCGGGCACACATACGAACTCGAGCCATCATAGAGCGCACTTTTGGTCTGTTAAAGTCGCGTTTCAGATGTCTCAGCCGTACAGGGGGTGTGCTGACGTACTCCCCTGAAGTTGTGTGCAAGATCATTATGGCCTGTTGTGTGTTGCACAATATTGCTTTAACACATGGCTTACAGATACCTCTTGAACCTCGGCTAGCTCTGAATCCGGGCAACCGGGCCATTGCACATAACCGAGGTCAGGGTATGCAAGTCCGTGATCAGCTGGTTGCCACGTTTTTCACGTGAGCAACCTGATGTGTCATGGACAAGATGTGGTTTGCTGTCTGTTGTCAATGATGACAAATGGATATTTACCACTCTGTCCAAAAAATCCATCCTGAGACAACTTCGCAAACCACACTAACTGTATGTCAGCCACAACTGTTGACATGAGTCAAAAGATTGACCGTGGTTCAGGTCATGTGCCAATGTCAGCAATCAGTGTAGTGGATTTCCCAAGGAGTCTATTGACTCTGAGGATGAAATGTACATGTTCTGAGAGACCCTCCTGTACCTTTTGACAATGGGAGTCTGTATGTAAAAAGTGCATGACTATAGGAATTTTGATAGTTGGCCCCCAAATGATTAGCATACACCAATTATGTTGGTCCCACAACGTGAGTGATGATGTTGTGGCTGAATATGCCACTATGTGTCTGGGAAGTACAGCACTGCTACCCCTAATACACTGTAACACAACAGACAACTCTTGTGTTGATCACTAAATATGGACTACATGTACCATAATGCAAAGCATTTGAGAAGTAAACTGGGGTGTGATGTTGTGCCAGCCCCCTCCCCCCTTGTCCCAGCCCAAATCTCATTACATGGTCTGTTCTCCCTTTTGTTTCATGTGTAAGAATTAATCTTACACAGTCATTACATTTTTATCTGCTACAGAATAATAGGATGGCAGTGGATTTGTTCTGTGGTTGTGGATGACTCAGAATGAACACAAAATGGCTGACAACTACTTCCTGTGATGTATTTCCTGTCTCCCACTTCCTGTATGTGATTTCCTAAATGAAAATTTGGGTTCTGGGTAGTTTTCGGAGTTTACGGCCCGAAAAACGCATTTTCCGCATGCGCAGCGCAGCGTAATCTGCGATAGCGTAGAGTACTTTGCGCATGCGCAGAGTACTGTGCAATAGCGTTGCGTACTCTGCGCATGCGCAGAGTACTCTGTGCATGCGGAAAGTCCGTTTTCGGGCCGTAAACTCCGAAATTTGACCAGAAGCCTAATTTTCATATAGGAAATCACATACAGGAAGTGGGGGACAGGAAATACATCACAGGAAGTTGATGACAAACATTTAGTGTTCATTCTGAGTCATCCTCTCTCACCGATAAGATCCTGTGACATCCTGCTGCTCTCATCAACCTCATTTCCCCCAAAATGGCTGAGGGTTATGAAGAGAAAGCACCCCCTTTCAGTGAAAGGGAATTGGACATGCTATCTGAGGGGGTGATAGAGAAATATCCTCAGCTATATGGGGGGCCAGAGGAACAGCTGAGCAATGCAGCGCGGACCAGATTGTGAGCGCTGCAGTACAGTGGGTGTGCACACCAGGAACTCGAGGGCATGCCGCAAGCGCTGGGAGGACCTGAAACGCTGGGCCCGGATCAAGGCTGAAGAGCTACTGGGCCAGTCTTCCCAGCACCATGTGCATCGTCCTCGCCTCTCGCCACTGTACAGGAGGGTCCTGCGTGCAGCTCTTCCGACCCTCCATGCTCAGCTGGAGGAGCAAGAGCAGCAGAGACATGGTAAGTGCATTATAGGCTAAATGTGTCTCTAAGTATGATGCAAGTGCAGACAGAGCTGTACCATTCTGAGTCCCATGCCTCCAGTCTCCTAATCTGTGTGTATGCAGCACTCATCATGCAGCAAAAAGCTCAATGTAGCCCATTTTCTGGACTTGGCTGAGTGCATCCTGGGACTTGTGGTGTCATCATGACAATTGGGGATTTGAGACACACATTTGCATTACTGATGAAAGTTCCACTGCCAGCACCACTAACTGTGAAACAAGGGAATCATGACTGATGTGTGCATTGGATGATGTATGGTACAGACACTGTCCAGTGTGTGTTTGTGAGGCCAATGGGAATTGTATGCTGTGACTTACATTGCTGTTGCTGAGTTTGGGTTCTGATAGAGACAGATCATCATGTGCCATTGAGTCAAGACAGACTTTGAGAGCCTTGCCACACTCATAAGTGTTGCAAATCTAGACAAGTGTGTCCACAGACACACGTCGTACCCCCAGGAACTTGAATGGCATTTCCCATGTACAGGTCGCTGTAACAACAAGCCACTACTGTTCATCAGTGCACAGCACTACCTGCTCAACCTCCAAAGGCAATATGTGGCAGTGGATTGTCAGCTTGTGAGAGAGGCTATCAAAAGCTCAGATTCACAACTTAACAAACATATTTGCCCAGACCCTAAATGGATGTGTTACCCCCAATCGGCCATAGTGTTGTCCCATCCAATACTACACAGCAGATAACATATGTCCAGACGTGAAAGTGCAGACACTCCATATCACAGGCTTTTTCCAATTTCATCTGGACTCTCTCTGAGCTCCTTTAGTGGACAGTGTTGTAGAACCTGCACATGTCGCAGTGACAGGACACACAGGTCACAACAATGCCATAACTGAGGGTTGGCAGTACAGACGTGCTAACCACCAATGATCTTGTGAGGTGTCCATGTCAGACTCAAATCAGGAGATGACAGTGAACATGCACGTAATTTAAGTTTGTAAACACACACAACTCGATAGTGTGATCAGAGGAGAACAAAGTCTGACCTTGGCTCATCTTGATATGTGTTTGATGTTGAAGTTGATTTTATTGTACAGTTAATTAACACCTTTACAATCATGCATTACATCAATTGGCATTTTCTATGACTTAAAACAGATCAGTATTAAAACAACATAAAATGTCAATAACATGTGGCCCACAAGTGATGTAAAACAGCTGAAAAAGAAAATTATAAAGTGAAGTGCAGAGTGCAAGGCAGCAGTTGTTGCCTCTGCTTGATTCTTGTTAAAGTCAATAGTGTTCTACTTGTCTAACGGCAAAAAGGAATACTGGTCACTTGCTTGCTGAGGTTTTACTGTGTAGTAAAGCGATGTACGCGTAGGGCAATGGGGTGCTTGGGGGAGCTGAGAGCTGGGCGGCTATGGCTGTGAACTTGCTATGGAGAGAGACAAGGGAGCAGTGCATGCTTTAAAAGGCAGCGTAGGTTGCCTGGCTACGTTGGTCTAGTGCCAGGCAGCGAGTTAGAGTGGAGGGGCGGAGATGGATAAGTTGCTTCGTGCAGATAGAAAGTGGAAAGTGCTAGGCATCTGCAATGTGTTGTTGAGGGACGTCAGTTTTCAGCCTAACTAGCAGCAGAGTAAAGTGCTGAATGCTGGATGAGTGCTGAGAATACTGGTTTCCAGATATCTCACAGTAGGGTAGGAAACAGTGCGTTAATTGGAGATTGTTGGATAATAAATGCTATGATATATACAAGGACTTACAGTAGGATAATGGGACTTTGGGTTTTGGAGGAGGGTGATTTGAGCATCATAAAAGGGAGTTGAAGAGGGCTTTCTGCCTGGTGCAAAACCCTGAAAGTGCATGGTGTGCCAGTCTTTGACATTAATCAAGGTTCCCATTTGCTGCGCCTGCTCAGTTCTTTAAGATGCGTGAAGTACCAATCTTGACATGCTAAAATTCCCGTATAGGGCAGCAGCACAGGCAGTGACTAATAAGAATTCCTTCAAAGAACCATAGTCCGTTCAGCTGTAGTGCAGTCTGCTAACTGGATGGCCTGCCTTTTTATGGTAGTTACTGCATCGGATAGGTATTTTACCAGCCGGCAGGTTAGTTGAACATCCTCGCCAGAAAAGGATGCTAAAATTGCTTGTCTGCAAGTTCTAATGGATGTCGTATTGAAGAGGGGTCTTAGCAAGATCCGTCATTCCCCTTTTAGGGCCTTCCAAATAGTCAGCAGGTGCACTATATCCTCCTTCCCCTCCCCGCAGAGTCTGCAGATTGCTGGCATCTGTGGGCGTAGCCAGGCGACATGTGATATGCAGATGGTAGTATGACTAGGCGGAATCTCAGGAATTTCTCTTTTGTTGCACTGGAAAAGCTGGTAAGAAGATAGGCTTGCGGTGCTGCCTTGCTGTAAGTCTGCAAGGTGACCCAGCCATGAGCGCGCTCTGTCAGGGCAGCTTTGTCCTGTATGAGTGATTCTTTTGTGATCACATCATTTACTATATTTTGTTAAGCTGAGGATGGTCGCTGGTAGCTACCAAAGTTCCTGCAGTCCCAGTTGATTAAGTGAGTTGTCCAAGTAGGGTTGGGCTGGACATGCCACCTTACTGTTCAGTTCTTCACACAGATGCATGTTTAGTGTGTCAGGTGGACCCCTTTGAATTTGATCCAACTTTTGATGAACAGCCCTTTGCTGGCAAGCTCTTGCCTTTGTATCCCGAGCTCCAGACTTCATTGTGTGGGGGATGTGTATCCTGGTAGGCCAAAATTGCATTTGAATTGCTCTTGTTATTGTACGATTCAGATTTTCAGTTTCTCTCCTCGCATAGCTTCGCTTACATAACTGATTGATGGTATAAGTTTTGCCTGTTTCACTTTGCTTAAGGGGAGAAGATTTGGACCAGAGATATTAATCTTGAGGTTTCTTAGTGCCACAGCGGTCGTTACGTTTGATATGTGTCTTAACCTGATGTGTACACCAACTACATAATGATTTGTCTCACATTTCAGCGAACTCAGCTGGCCAAGAGGACCGGGTTCGGAGCAGGACATCTGTGGTGCGCCAGCGGCTACGACCTCTTTCCAGTACTGAGGAAGAGGACGATGAGGCGGGACCCTCAACATCAGCAGGCATGGGGATTGCGCCCACCCGGACTGACCATGAGGATAACTCTGGTGCCAAGACCGGGTGGAGGCTGAGGACAGTGAAGGGGGGGTGATGAACTGGACACCTCTGGCCAGGCTGGGGTGGAGAGCCACTCACCCACGGACCATGCCGAACATATTTATTCCGAGGTGTCCACAGGGCAGGCCACTATGCAACCTGTTCCTGCCTTCAGCCCCTCCCTAACTCCTGAGGCCCCCATTCGATGGGGGCCTCCAGCTGCATCCTCTGCAATCTGTCCCCCTCATCATAGCTGCCAGGTCGACACCCACATTGACTCCGAACCTGAGGCACCACACACCCCACGTGTGACCCAAAACCCTCCCTCTGTTGTTCCGTCTGCGGATGTACCAGAGGACTTGATATGGGCATGTGAGGGTCAGCCAGACATGTCCTCTCGCATCTTGCTGCAACTGTGTCTAGAGGTACGCATGATGCGAGAGGAAATCTTACGCGCTCTGGCCACCCTCACTGCCGGTTTCACTTCCCTGAGTGCAGTCATGTCTTCTGTTGTGTCCCAACTCTCCTCCCACACCACCGTCAATGTCTCCCCCTGTCCGTTGCCCCACACTCTTTCCCCCCCTACTCCTCATGTACCCCGACCCCGTGTGGTGCCTGTCCATGCACCGGCCAGCCCGGAGCAGGCATGTGATTCACAGGATCTGGACATGGTGGTCCTAGAGGATGACCAGAAGGACAATTGAACAGTTTGACAGACACTCTGTTTTTGGACAATGATTTACTTTTCCCCTTGTAAATGGACTGGTTTCCCTGACGCTCCCTGACGTGTTATATTTATGTTGCTCCATCCTAATCCAAGTTCCCTTCTCCTTCTGCAGTAAGGACATCATTTGTTTTCCTTTCTCCCTTCCAGACGTACTGTTGTTTTATTTCTATCCTTACATATTTGTTCTTTAAACACTTATTTTTATTCATACATTGTCTATCTTGTTTTGCTTCATTGTGAATGTCTTGTACAAAAAATGCCAAGGTATTTGGGTACTCATCTGCTCTGCACATGAGGGCTTGCTGCAATGATGGGGTTCAACTTGC
This sequence comes from Calotriton arnoldi, assembly GCA_963921515.1. Taxonomy (NCBI): domain Eukaryota; kingdom Metazoa; phylum Chordata; class Amphibia; order Caudata; family Salamandridae; genus Calotriton; species Calotriton arnoldi. The sequence continues at coordinate 1,391,399 of CAWUFW010000961.1, forward strand.
AGATGTGTCACACACACACACATACATCCTCTCATCTCTACGCCAACTCACTTGGTGAACATTAGTCTATCAGGACATGATACACAACAGAGATTTTACTTGGGATCTGATATTTTTTTATTTAAACATATTCACACTGGACAACAAGTTCCTGGGTTGTGGTCACTGGGGATTGTGCTTTTGACTTCGCAATTTCCGGGGTGATGATCGCTGTGAGGGATTAAGTCTGGGTTGACGCCGAGGTGCAGGTTGGTCTCCGGCATGTGCCTGTACAGGGTGAAGTCCATGTGCAGGGGCGGATTGTGTCTGTACACTTGGTGTATGTGCATGGACAGGGTGTTGTTGTGCAGGTGGTGGTAGTGCCTGTTCAGGGGTGGTGGTGGATATGCATGTGGGGGGGCTGGATGGGGGCGGTGGTGGATGTGTACCCATGCTGTGGTCCTGTGCAGTTTGTGGTACAGGTGTGTGGGTGTGATGTGATGTAGGCATGTGATGGCTCCCCTCCCTGCGTTGCCCGTGAAGGTAGACTTTGGAACACTGTCATCATGCCGTCCATCATCTTCATGGCCAAGGAATGGTGTCTTAAACTCTCTTCCCTTTTGAAAGATATCATGTCTCTGATATTCTTGGACATGTCTTGCAGGGTTCTATCCAACCTATCCAAAACATGGGTCTGTCGGTCCACCACCTGAGGGAATTGGCGCAGGGCCTCAGACATGTCTGACAGGGTGGCCCCTATGGCACGTATGTCCTGCCTCACAGCTGCCTGCTGTTGGAAGAAGTCCTGCTGCCACTGGCCACCACGGACATGTGCAGGCCCTCCATGCAGGGCCCGGCCATGGATGAGTCCACCAGGTCCAAGAGCAGGGGGGATGTTGGCATGTGGAAGCCTGTGGACAGGTGAATGGTGCCCAGGGGATGCCTGCACCACAGCAGGGTTGGTACTTCCCGCAGATGGCGAAGATAATGCCTGGGATACACTGTCTGGGGAGGAGTGTGTAGGGTAACCACCATGTCTGTCCCGGATGTGAGGGCTGTGAGGGAGTGAGGTCTGTGTTGGGGTGGGGCTGAACTGTGGCTGGTTATCTCTATGCTGGGGACAGGCAACCTTTTTCATTGCACGAGGCTGACATACTTTGCTGGGGGGAGGGTGTGAGACCTTGCTAAATGTGGGCGATCGGTGCAAATTACTGTCCATGGCATCAGATTCTCCATCCCCTGAGTGGATGCGCAGACACTCACTATCGTCCGATACTTCATCCTCCTCAGGTAGTTCCTCCTCCTCCTGCACATGACTTGCAGCTGACATCACTGCCTGGAGGAGCAGTGGATTCTCACCTCTAATTGCCCGTCGCCCAACACTGGTGGAAGGTCCTTCCTCCTCATCGTCATCATCACCTGGAACACAGAGGTAGCAACAGGATAAGTAATTGACCGAGTATGAGATATCGTGAAACACAAGGGTTGGTTCTACTGTACTTTGCATCGACAGATGATGCACATGTGACCTGGTTTTGGTACCCCTACAAGTGACAGCTCACACAATGGCACTGAGGTGTGAAACGTAGATGTACACTCAAAAAGCACACTTACCAGCTCCATCCACAACTTTGTGTCCTTTTCTGCTCCCCCTGTTGTAGGTTTTGTTGACAAAGTGGTCCCCGATCCAGCAGCTGTAGTGGGAAGTGACACCAATGTCAATCATCTGCATTACCAATTTACAAAGAGGCACATGTGACACTTATGATATGGATGGAACTTTGTTAACAACAACTGCAGGTTATCTGCAGAAGGGGATTTTCATCTTTGTCATGGTTTACATAGGGTAACACTTCACACCACATTTACCTGATGTACATGTGCGAGCGGGTTTCACTGCTGCAGCCAGGATGTCATGCATTCCCGGGATGATGTTGTACGCTGCACTGGCGTCATTCTCTCCAAAGCTGTGTTGAGACATACATATCCATATTTCAGTACACCAGATAATAGCTATGAGCTAACATGTATATGTCATTGTCAATGACCACTGATAGGATATTCCTGGACAATGTGCAGCATGTTTACCTCATGGACTTTACATGTGTGCCCCTGCTGACATGCAGCAGTTGCCAGCTGTTACATGCACACAGCACTGACATCAATGAGATGACACATCAACAGACAAACGTATATGAGAAGGTTACTGATATAGGAAGGGAGGGGAAAATGATCTGGACGCCAGCATATTGCAATGCTTACACCTTCACCGTTAAGACTAATATGTCTCATGAGTATGATGTTGTGTGTTGACAAGTTGAAAGGAGTGTACATCCACAGGCTGAGCAGTTTCACATTGGCACATCAGTTCAAACATTGCATAGCAGAGTTCATATGTGAGATGTGCAATAATCACGTACATTTTGTGTGTCATTTGTGCTTCCCTACCAATGGATTCACAAAGCTCATTTTGGCTTGAGAGATCACACATTTGTTATGTCCAGCATTTGAGTGTCATCTGTTCCCATTATCCATTTCCTACATCATGGTTGAACTAAGCTGACAACGGATGATGTTTTGTACAGCAGACATCCTTACCTCACATACCATACACTCAATTATATAGGTGGACACAGTAGAAGAGGAGGCAAGCAGAGTGCAACAATTGATTAGGATAACACATTGTGGTTAAGTTGTGAATCTTTCATGGTTGACGCCTACACTGGATTTGGTTTTGGCCTTTCAGCCACGAGATCTTGGACTGTGACTTCCTGATGATTCACCTTGGCAGCCCATACATCCATCACAAATGTACAGAACTGGCATCATTGCAAGCATCATCCACACCAATTTCAAAATGTTTTTGTCCTTTGGAATTCTGCTACGGAGTTATCATATCATTGATTTACAATCCAGTTGTGTCTAGTACACTTCATGTGACACTATATACTATTTTTATGTCCATTCTACACTCACTTGTCATATGTTTTGTGACATCCTTTCACTAGCCACCATGGAGTGACCTGGTATATGTTTCAATGCCATATGGAGGCATTTCGGGCCTGATTCACAGAACTAACTTACGTGAAATACGTAAAGTTACTAATTTTCGGTATTCACAGAATACACTTACCAATACTAACTTTATGTCCGCTCCCGGGCCGGAGATTCCGGCCCTGTGGCGGAATTTCCGCCTCTGGGCCGGAATCTCCGCTTCCCGGCCGGAATACCCTCATTTAGGCCGTTTGAGCATTGAAACGGCCTAAATGAGGGTATTCCGGTCCGGAGGCGGAGATTCCGGCCCAGAGGCGGAAATTCCGCCACAGGGCCGGAATCTCCGGCCCGGGAGCGGACATAAAGTTAGTATTGGTAAGTGTATTCTGTGAATACCGAAAATTACTAACTTTACGTATTTCACGTAAGTTAGTTCTGTGAATCAGGCCCATTGTGATGCAGGAAAACAGTTATGTGATACACATACAACATACAGCAGATATTAGAGGCACATTCATGGGCATGGGCATTCAGGTTCATTGTTCCTGAGTTTCCTTACCATGGCCCCGCACCTGCCTCGTGTGTGGTCCCCGACCAGATGTCACAGGCAACCTTGTAGCAGAAGTCAATGTGTGTCTTGGACTCTGGGAGGACATCATTGGACCTACAATGCTAAGTGTGTTTGCAACTTTACATACCGGCTGCCACATGTGAAGCACTCAATTTCAGGCACAAAGGATGAGCACAAGCAGTGTGGGCACTACCGTTGCAGACGTGTCTACCACAAATTATAATGAGTGATCCCTTATTCAACTTATTATGGCCCCACTGCCTAGTAGCAACGTCTATCAAATTGACACAACAACAGTTCCTGGCGTAAGGTCCACAATCATGTTTTGTTAATGGACCAGAAGACATACCCTACAATTATGACATCTATGACCAGCTGGTTGGACTTGACAGATTCATGTATGGAAAAGGAACTTTGTAAGTTGGACAGAGGACGCATACTCTATTACTGGTTTATGAATCTCACTTCTTGTTCATCATTGTCATATTTGTTCTCATTGGATTTTTTAAATTTAGTCTACTGATATTTTTGCAATTTAGAGGTGGATACATTCAGAGTTGGTCTGGCACTCAATTCCACAATCGAGTTCCCAGTCCTGGAGCAGTTGGTGGAATACATGTGATGTTCATAACACACAATGACATAAAGAGCCTAGATATGTTATAAGTTTTATTTTGCTATTCCCAGATCTATTTTGCTGAAGGTAAATGTCCTTTGAGGATTCCTATAGTTGTAAGGCTAGTTTTACCTCTCCAGTTGCCTTTGAGATGCAGACCACCATGGTCACTCCTAGGAGACTCATCCCTCCTGGCTGGCCCCTGACCCATTGGTTCTTCCACTGGGGACTCTCTCCCCTCTCACCCCTCAATCTGGACTTCTGCACCCTCCACTTAGGAGTGGCACTGCCAGACACCAGAACTGATGGAGGCCTGCTTACAGACACTCCACGTTCTCCTGACACTAGGAGATCCCCCTCAAATGGACTACTAGTACAGCTTAGGCTCCCTACCTGGTGTTCCCTTAAGGAACCATCCAGGCCCTGAGACTGAGGTTGGGCACTATGGGGACGCATCCCAGTCTCACTCCCTCTCCTCGAAGACAGGACGTGAGGCCCTACAACCCTCCCACTACAACGGGACCTAGCTGGGCTACTCTGAACCTCTTCCACCACTCTGGGCTGGAAGATACCTGAGCCACTCCTCTTAGGGTCACTCCCCAATGCCTCTTCAGAACCTCTAGTTACCACCCAGAGGTCTGCCTCCTGTGCAAGCTCCCTGGGATCAGAGAACTCACACTCCAACAGGTGTTGGCTCAACCCCAGAAAACAATTACTGAACATGTGCTCTCTGACAACCAGATTGAACAGCCCTTCACAATCATTTGCCGTGCTACCTATCACCCAATCCTCCAGTGCATCATAACACACATCCACAAACTCCCCCCAAGACTGGTGAGACAGTTTTCTACTGCCCCTGAACCGCAACCTGTACCAGCGGCGGTGCGTCCATTGGGGCGCTGGGGCGTTGCCCCACTAATGCAAATGCAAAGTAATACTCCTGTACGTCTGGCAGACGTACAGGTGTATTACTTGAAGTCCGTGCCGGGCGGTCACTGACGATCACCGGGCGACGCCCGAGCAATCATCAGGACAAGGGGGGGTGGTGACGTCGGGTGTAGCGCACTTAGTGCGCATGCTCAGTTCTGGGCTGGTCATTTTTCTGACCAGCCCGCGGCGCACATGCGCATTAGCCTGCAGATTAGAAGAGCGGGGGTTGCTTCATGGCGCAGCCCCCGGTCACCTAATGGGCGGGTGTGTACCCCTGCCCAAGCCAATCCTGGCGCTGCTGGGGCAGCGTCTGGATTGGCTTAGTCACAGCGAGGCACGGGATTTGGGAAGCGTAAGCGTTAACTGTAGTCCGTAGTCGGACACTCGGGCTGCGACACGACGACACACACCTCGTGTTCTGGTGCGAGGGCCGAGGCTGCCTGCTACTACTGCTCGTCGTGGGTGGGTGGCTCCGGTAAAGAAGAGACTCACTGCTGGACGAGACTTCAACTTCACCACATAATAAAGTAAGTACTTTGTTCCAATTCCAAAGTGAGCTGATGCTTGATGCCGAGAAATATTCAATGTACCTTTCACCCGCGCCACCAAGCTGATTGTTGTAAGTAATAGTACATTTTAAATTACTTACAGCAATCAGCTTGGTGGCACGGGTGGAAGGAAATGCTCCTGTTAACGTTGCTCGGCGCTCTCTAAAGTGCACAATCAAAGCGCCGGCCATTAATATACTCTTTTCCTGGAAAAGAGTATATTAATGGCCGGCGCTTTCATAGTGCACATTAGAGAGCCGAGCAACGTTATGCCAACAACAAGGCTTGTTGAAAAGAGTGGCCGGCGCTGTGATTGTGCACTTTAGAGGGCGCCGAGCAACGTTAACATGAGCATTTTGTTAACGTTGCTCGGCGCTCTCTCAATGCATGCAGTCACTTACTTATCTTCCTTGTTGCTTTTCAACGCATGTGCTTTTTTCCGCAGCTCCTTGTTGCCCTGTCTGATGTCCTTTTGCTCCTCCGCTCGACCCTCCCTCCGCTCGACCCTCCATGTTCCTTCCACCCACCATGAGCCTCTGTATTCCTTCCTCCCACACCTTCATCGGATGCCTGTGGATTGTTAAGGTGAGCAGCACGCACCACGGAGCCTGCAAGCATGAGCGGAGGGGAGGTGATCTGCTCGTGTGGCTGCGAAAGTCCCCGCCGGAGAAAAAGTTGAGGAGATATGTAAGTAGTGCTGGTGGTGCGTGCGTGGTTTCTGCAGCCGGTGGGGACACCGGTTTGTGGGGGACTGACTGTTCATCTGGCTTTCAGATAGGTGTCGGTGGTGGAGAGGTGCTGATGGTCTGTTTGGTCGGATGCCGAAGGGCTTGGTCAGTGGTGCTTGCCTTGCACTTTGGCGGACTCGTAGGGCGCGTCCCCTGGATCTGGTCGATTCAGACGAGGTAAGGTAGGCCCCTTCCAACTCCTTCACTCCCACTGTGTAGCTGCTGATACTGCGCGTGAGCATGGATCATGGGTATTAAGTGTTGTATTACTACAACGATAATACAGTCTGCTTTGCTATTTTTTGCAGCTGGGCTTCTTGTACTTTATCAGACACTGTTTATCACAAAACTCGCATCTTTTCAAGAAAAAGGTGTGTGAGAAAAAGCATTCCTGTCAGTCGTGAACGGTCAAAGGGCATTTATTTCCCTACTCGTGGAATATTTGGTGAAATGACCAGACTGATTGTTTTCAGCTGTCAGGCAGGATTATATATCACTCGTCCAATCACATTTGTTGCCCTCAAGCCAAAGGTCAGACTCCTCGTTTCCACATAAGACACAAAGGGGTTGAAAAGCATATATGTAAATGTGCGCACTGACCTTCCGCGCGTGTGTAAATGTGCGCACTGGCGTTCCACATGTAAGTGTCATGAATGCGAGTTACGTCGCAACTGTTTTTGAGGGAAGCCCCTGAAATAAGCGTCTACAAGAAGAGTTTGTGTTTTCTCTCGGCTGCTACTCGAGGTGTTTATCTGTTGGTCCCCCAATTGACACTGCCCCAAATGCAGTCAATAGGTCGAGTGTTTTACTTTTCCCCATGTCCCTTAAAGCGGCCCAACTCTGTTTGTGTACCTTTAATTCCAGGCAGCACCACATTACTACTTAAAGCTGTTGATTCTGAGGCCACATGCATTTCTTCCCTGGCCCTTGTGGTGGATTCTTGAAATTGTTATTTATGAATTTTATATCTATGTAGTACAAGTGTATGAATGTGTAAATACTTTATAAATATGTGGTTTAACTACATGCACACCTCACTATTCATTGACAAGAGACGTGGCTCGAAAGTTGCACTGTAATAGGTTTAGCATTTAATTGTGCTTTCACTATAGTCACGGTCTGTATTGTGGACTTCCTGTTATGCAACGGTGTCACCTAAAACAGATTCAGAATGTTGTAGTGAAGTCACTGTTGCACTTTTTTTTTAAATGGCGTTTCTTACATGAAAACAGAAAATTAATCATATTGATGTACAGCATTGCACAGTCAATGAATGTATTTATTGTATAGTTAAAACCATTACAAGTGTATCAGTGTGTTCAAAAGTTAATATGGGCAAATGATATCAGCATATGCAAAGATTGTCCTCTATAGCTCATAAAAATTGGCAATTTCTTAAATGATAAATAATTAAATCGGATTGCTTTATTAACCTTCCAGCTTCCTCAAATTTGCTTGAAAATGCACCATTTATCCACTCTTTTTTCAAAATTTTCTCGGGAGAAGCCCCTCGAAACCCCCGCTACGCTCGCTCGCCGCAGTGGAGTACAGCAAGAATTTTACGCCCTACCACTTTCAAATGTCACCAGCCGCCACTGTCCTGTACCCCTCTTCCTGGGAACTAGGCACCATACTCTCGGATCTGGGAGTGGGACTTCCTGCACTGGACTCCATATTGCTGCCACCACTGGACCCCACCCTCACTGGTGAATCCAGACAACTAAAACTGTACTCAGGGGATAATCTACCCTCCAGAGCTAGTTTCTCCCTGACAAAGGCCCTCTCTGCCTCCGCCATCCTCTCCTGCGCTAAGACCCTCTCAGTCTCTAGCTTTTTCTCTTCAAGGCCCAACGCCTTGAGACTCAACTCCTGGGCCAACAAGGCCTTTTCCTCCTCTAAGGCTAACTTCCTATTCTCCAACTCCAATTTCTGAGCCTCCATGTTCTCATGGCTCTCCTTCTGGAGCTTCTCTAAAGCCAGCTGATGCTCCCCTTCTTCCCTCCTATCCACCCACTCCTCTGGGGACAGAGAAAGGGATGTGGCACTCCCCCTGGCACCGGACCCAGCAAGGGACTCCCTATCTATGGGGTCCTCACTCTCTACTGGCGTCCCTGCCCTGTCATTTTCTTCCTCCTCTTCAGACTCTTCAGGCCCTATCTCAAAACCACCACTTTGGTATGCAGAGGGATAATCAGACAGGTCCCCGCCGCACGCTAAGGGTTCTCCCCTAAGGAGTGCTTCATAAAGGAAAAGCTTTCTGAGGATGTTACCCACTATTGGTATCCCCCTCTCTCTGCAGAATTCCTCTAACTCCTCCCGGGTGTACTCCCAAAGGTCATCCTCATTATAGATTACTCCCATCTTGGCAGAATACACAACCACAGTGCAACACAAGAGACCTAGGCGTCTGAGCTGAAGCAGGAATACACAATTCAAAAATGACACTTTTAAGAAGAAATAAAACTCAGGAAATATAATCCCTAAACATGTGATTTCTCTAAATGCAGAGTTTATAGTGCAACCAGTTGTCGCTGTGGTACTGCGTAAACGCAAGTCCTATTGTCACCGCTCACAACTAATGTTAGAAATGGGATTTCTGGTTGGTTAGAGCTTGCGCCTAAGCCAGGCAGAAACCACCACTCTAGTCTGGGCAAGGGAGTTACACACTGAAGATAACCCCTGCTGACCCCCTTGGTAGCTTGGCACAAGCAGTCAGGCTTATCCCAGAGGCAATGTGTAAATCGTTTGCGCAACACACATACAGCAGCAGCACACTAGGCACACCACAAAAGAAACTCCACACAAGGTTATATGAAAATAGCCTTTGTATTATCCAAAACACATTAGAATCATAATCACACATTTACACTGTGCCAACTGGCACTAGGCAATATTTACAGGGGATTATATACAGGACAGGGCCAATCGGGCCACTGTCAGAACCTTTAGAACGCACTAGTAGCACACATAAAACACAACCAGTGACTACTGGTAAAATATTGTACTTGGCAATATCTCTAGCAACATAAACGCATTATGTCTGCATCACATTAGGCATCAAACTCATATGCATAATCACATTACGCAACCTCTGTAGGCATAAACACACTATGCAATAGGCATCATAAGCATAAACATATTATGCAATAACTCACAATTAGGAGGGCACCTTAGTGACACTCCCCAGGTGCATACATCTCCTTAGGGCCTTGCGCCCTATCACCACCATAAAGCTGAACCCAGGCCAACTGCCCTTTCTAGGGGGCCCAATGCCCTTTGTCCATAATGTCAGGGCTTGTACTGGGGCCTTCCACTGGCCCTTTTGCTGCCAATGCAGCCAAAACCACGGTGGGCAATGCACTGGGGCAGGGGGTATGTATCTCACTCCCTCCTTGTTCCTCCAGAAAGGCTAGTTTTTCCCCTCCAGTTGCCTTTGAGATGCAGACACAATGTTTCGCCCTCTGTTCTCTGCTGCCTATGTATGCATTTTGACCATCTCCTGCCACGTTTGACTTACCAGTTAGTGAGGGTGGTCTGCGTTGCAATGGATGAGGTCTCCTCCCAGAAGATGCTGGGACCTCTGCTACTGTGGCTGTTTGTACTCTGGCTGAATGTGTGAATGGGTGAGAAGAGATACACATCAACACATGGAAAATGTACATGTTGCATTTGTCAGACATTTCCTCGTATCTTCTGCATGCTAACAGTATTGTGAAGTACTGCCACGGCCGGTGCAGGTAGGAGCGGTGGGGTGTTGGTGATCTAATGGCATGGCAGGGTGGGAATTAAACAATGGATTCTGGGACTGACATTTTTAAATAAGGATTCTCTCACCTTCTGTTTTGGGATTTTGAAAGGGCCAGGGTGAGTTGTTTTTATGTTTATTTGGACTTATTTTCTCCATTCCGTTGTGTGTTGATTTGCCTCTGCACTGCACCCCCACCCCCTTACGTTCTTGACTGACCCAGCCGTGTCTGGATTAGTGGAAGGGGCACTTTGACAATTGCTACTTAGCACTGTTCGGTATATATGGCTTCAGGCCTGGGCCTTTGTATTTCATAGTGTGAAAGGTATTTGCCATTTCTAATACAAAGGATTCTGGGACTTGTGGTGCAACATACAGAGAGAAACACATGAGCCTCTGACTGACTATATTTGTATATGGAATTTGGACAACTTCCTTACTCACAATGGCAGTGCGACACAGACATACATTTTGTATACTTGTTCTTGTCATCCCACTTACCTGGTGCCACGTTGCGGACATCACTCACAGGCAGCCCATGGAGCATGTGGGGGTGGATTGTAGTGAGGATATCCTCCTCTTGTGGGGTGAGACGGAGGCGGGATCGAGAGTGTGAGGCAGGGAGAACTCTATTCAGCTGGATCCTGGAGTACTTCTCCTTTGCACTCATCTTTTCATCGTGCCACTTCCTCTTTATTTCACGGACTGTGCGCACATCCTCCCCCAATGCTGTGACAGCAGTGGCTAACTGCTGTCAGAGAGCTGCTTTCTGTGTGCCACTGGTGCAGTAAGGTGGGAGACCATATAGGCGTTTGTGGTGCCTCACAACAAACTCCACAATCATGGTGGTCTCCTCAGTTGTGAAGTTCTTCTACCTCCTCACAATGTACATTTTGCAGTGGCGATGAACAGCAAAGCAAACAGGAACTCTCTGTGGCCAAAGCTGGGCCCTGAATGTGTGCTGCTTTTATGTGGTACTGGTTTTGCAGTTGGTCTTAATTGACTTCAGCTGGAGCATGGTGGGGGATGGTAGGCACTTGAAATGCTGAAAAGGGAGAAATTGCTGGCTTTCCGGGCCGGAGGCGGAGTTTCCGGCCCGGAGGCGGAGATTCCGGGCCGGAGGCGGAGATTCCGGCCCGGAGGCGGAGATTCCGCCATTGTGCCGGAATCTCCGCCAGTGGGCCGGAAATTCCGGCCCGAGTGCGGACATAAAGTTAGGATGTGTAAGTTCATTCTGTGAATACCCATATGTGTAAGTTCATTCTGTGAATACCCATATGTGTAAGTTCATTCTGTGAATACCCATATGTGTAAGTTCAATCTGTGAATACCCAAATGTGTAAGTTCATTCTGTGAATACCAAAATTGTTGTAAGTTTAGGATTTTGACGTAAGTTAGTTCTGTGAATCAGGCCCGTCATTTTTGGCATCCACTGAGGTGCATGCTCAGTTTGTATGCTCTGTTTCTGTTTTGTCCCTTTTCTGGGACTTTGGGGCATATTATCAAGAGATATATCGCCGCTTTTTCGGCACATAGCGCCGAAAAAGCGGCGATTTTTTAATCTCAATATCATCAAGGATACGCTAACAAGCGTTAGCGCGCGTTTCCTTGCGACTTTGCATGTCAGCGATCAATATCGATAATGGCATGCAAAGTAGGCGTTCCCGAGTACAACAACATGGGAATCCACGCTAACACGGCCTCGCGATATTAGCAAGCCATGCAGCAGACCCGCGAAGCGATAAAAATAACCGTGCTAACCGCGGTTATCGCAGGAATGTTACGCCTGCTTTAAAAGTGACTTAGGCATACTGATAATGGGAGGTGGATTGCCAGGTTAGGTCCACACTCCCCTATCAGCAAGCCTCTCCTTAGCGCTGTGAAATCATCGTTGGATTTCACGCGCTATTCCTGGGAATCAGCCTCTATCGCTGGAATTACATCGCCTGTTAGCAAAACGTTGATAATACGTCGCTAACACGGCGATGTAATCTAGCGATAGAGTAAATCGCGCTAAGCGCGATTTGCGATAATTATCGCATCTCCTTAATAATATGCCCCTTTGTCTTTTGCGGATCCTTAGGATCCTGTGCTCCGTTTAACTTCTTTTTGCAGAGGTTTATGGATTTTCTTCCATTATGCACTGACCAGTCTGGTTCTGTGATTTCCTTTCGTCCCTCTCTGGACGAGGGAGGTCTTGTTCCGTCCTCTGACGGATTGTGATGCCTTTGCCTTCCCTTGTTAGTGTTCCTTTACAGAGCTTAATGGGTCTGGTGTCAGCCACGCTGGCTTTGCTGTCCCCACTGTGTTTCCGTCAATGTTATTGACGGATTAGCTCACTTTGGAACTTGGTGGGTTTCAGTCGCAGACCCCCAACCAATGGGGTATAGCTTTGGTATCTATTCTAAAGTTAAGGAATCTGCGGCTAGATGTCTCTATCAGATGAACGAGTTACTTACCTTCGGTAACGATGTATCTGGTAGAGACACAGTCTAGCCGCAGATTCCCTAACGCCCACCCATCCTCCCCGCTCTGCGAGGACCTTTTCAGGTTGGGTTCTACCCACTTGCCTCCTTACAGGTGGCCTTCGTCTTCTGACGGGGTGGTTTACTTCACCTCCCTCCGGGGCAGGATGTCTCATCAACTGTTTTATCTGTTGCTTCTCCACCCTTTTCTCACAATTGGGTGGTGGGGTTTTATGTCCTTCCATGCTCCTCCACCCTGATTCTTCCAGTGTGGGGGGGTTAATCATGTTCTTCTACCCTCCCTTCCACCCTCTTCTATTTTTACCCATTACTTTTGAGTCTCTTTGTCTATGCTACAGTCGATTGGTTTGGGGGTCTATTTGACAATGCTACAGTCAGTAGGTCGTTTATGGGGTGTATAGTTGCACATTTTCTGTTGATGCAGAAATGTGGTCAAATACCATGAGTCATGTTGTTCAGGTCTTGTTGCCCTTTACAGTTACATCCTGTGGATGCAGACTGCCTATCATTTGTCATTACATTCATTTCCAATGCCGTTTTGCCTCTTAGGAGGGCATGGCTCTTCGCTTCGTCCAGACTGTTTCTAGGGACGGGTACTCTGTTCTCTCCCTTCAGTCCCTTACAGTATAAAGTACTCTTTTTCTAACTTGCATGGTGATGTTTCTCATTGTTCTATGTTTCTTGTCATTGTTGTTTCAAAGATTTTTGATCTTTTTTGGCACACTGTTCCCACTCTCTCTCACAGTTTTTGTAGTGGCTCCTCGTTGTGGCGCGGAAAAGTTTCACAGTAGCAAACTGATGTCCGCGCGCCGGGAGGGACTTATATGGCTCCATTGACTTCATATCCGTGGATGACGTCAGGAGGGAGCCATGCGACGCCGTCCCCCACGCAGAGGTACTGCTGAAAATTCTCCGGATCCAGACTGACGCCTGGGAACATTCTAAAGTTAAGGAATCTGCGGCTAGACTGTGTCTCTACCAGATACATTGTTACCGAAGGTAAGTAACTCGTTCTTCCCCACTTGGTCCTACAGCACTTTTTGGTTTGAGCCATTTCACAGACCCACCACCTTGGAGGCACTGCTTTGGTATTTATTCAAAAGGTGAATCAATCAATCAATCAATCAATCAATCATGTCATTTATAAAGCGCACTACATACCCGCGAGGGTCTCAAGGCGCTGGGGGAAGAGGGGGGTGGTGCTGCTACTGATCGAAGAGCCAGGTCTTGAGGAGTCTTCTGAAGGCCAGTAGGTCTTGGGTCTGTCGGAGGTTGGTGGGGAGGGTGTTCCAGGTCTTGGCGGCGAGGTGGGAGAAGGATCTGCCGCCGGCGGTCGTTTTCCGGATGCGGGGGACTGTGGCGAGGGCGAGGCTGGTCGAGCGGTGCTGGCGGGTGGGGGTGTAGAAGCTGAGTCGTCTGTTGAGGTAGGCTGGTCCGGAGTTGTGGAGTGCTTTGTGTGCGTGGGTGAGGAGCTTGAAGGTTATCCTCTTGTTGACAGGGAGCCAGTGCAGGTCTCTCAGGTGGGGTGTGATGTGGCTGCGTCGGGGGATGTCGAGGATAAGACGTGCAGAGGCGTTCTGGATGCGTTGCAGCCGTCTCAGGAGCTTAGCCGTCGTTCCTGCGTAGAGGGCGTTTCCGTAGTCCAGCCTGCTGGTGACGAGGGCCTGGGTGACTGTTTTTCTTGTTTCGGTGGGGATCCACTTGAAGATCCTGCGGAGCATTCGGAGGATGTTGAAGCAGGATGAGGAAACGGCGTTGACCTGCTTAGTCATGGAGAGGGTGGGGTCGAGGATGACCCCTAGGTTGCGTACGTGGTCGGTGGGTGGCGGGGCTGTTCCCAGTGATGTTGGCCACCAGGAGTCGTCCCAGGCTGAAGGGTTGGAACCAAGGATGAGGACCTCCGTCTTGTCCGAGTTCAGCTTCAGGCGGCTGGTCCTCATCCATTCGGCGACGGCCTTCATTCCTTCGTGCAGGTGGGCTTTGGCGGTGTGAGGGTCTTTGGTGAGGGAGAGGATCAGCTGGGTGTCGTCGGCGTAGGAGATGATGTTGAGGTTGTGCTGTCGGGCGACGTGGGCGAGGGGTGCCATGTAGATGTTGAACAGCGTTGGGCTGAGGGAGGAGCCTTGGGGTACGCCGCAGATGATCTTGGTGGCCTTGGATCGGAAGGGGCGAGGCGGACGCTTTGTGTTCTGCCGGAAAGGAAGGATGTGGTCCAGTCCAGGGCCTTCTCTTGGATCCCGGCGTCGTGAAGGCGTGTTCGTAATGTGTGGTGGCACACCGTGTCGAAGGCGGCTGATAGGTCCAGGAGGGTGAGGGCTGCTGTTTCTCCGTTGTCTAGCAGGGTCCTGATGTCATCGGTGGCGGCGATGAGGGCGGTTTCGGTGCTGTGGTTGCTGCGGAAGCCGGACTGGGAAGGGTCCAGGATGTTGTTCTCCTTGAGGTAGCGGGTCAGTTGTTTGTTGACGATTTTCTCGGTGACCTTCGCGGGGAACGGGAGCAGAGAGATGGGTCGGAAGTTCTTGAGGTCCTTGGGGTCTGCCTTGGGTTTCTTGAGTAAGGCGGTGATCTCGGCGTGCTTCCAGCTTTCCGGGAAGGTTGCTGTCTCGAAGGAGATGTTGATTATTTTCCGGAGATGGGGCGCGATGGCTGTACTGGCTTTGTTGAAGATGTGGTGAGGGCACGGGTCTAGCGGTGAACCGGAGTGGATGGTGTTCATGATCTCGCTGGTGTCCTCGTCGTTGATGTTGGTCCAGGAGAGCAGGCGGTTGGTGGTTGTGGGGGCAGTGGTCTCGGTGGTTGCCGGGGCGGTCGTGGTGTTGAAGCTGTCGTGGATGTCGGCGATTTTGCGGTGGAAGAAGGTGGCCAGTGAGTCGCACAGGTCTCGCGACGGCTGGATGTCGTTGGTGTTGGAGCTGGGGTTGGAGAGTTCCTTCACGATGTTGAAGAGCTCTTTGCTGTTGTGTGCGTTGTTGTCTAGGCGGTCTTTGAGTGAGGCCCTTTTGGCGGATCTGATGAGGTGATGGTGACTGCGGGTGGCGCTCTTGTGGGCGGCGTAGCTGTCCGCTGTCCGTTCGTGGAGCCAGATCTTCTCCAGTTTTCGGCAAGTTCGTTTGGAGTCCTGGAGGTCTTCGGTGAACCAGGTGGCTTTCTTGCTGGTGTGGCTGTTGGGCGGATTCTTGAGCGGGGCGAGGGTGTTGGCGCAGTCGTCGATCCACTGTCTGAGGTTGCGGGCGGCGGTGTCGGGGTCGGAGGGTTCGGCGGGTGGGCTCAGGGCGAGGGTTGTGGTTAGCTGGTCTTCCGTGACTCAGCTCCAGCAGCGGCGAGGCATTTGTTCGGTGCGGTGGTGCGTGGTGGGCTTCCTGTAGGTGAAGTGGATGCAGTGGTGGTCAGTCCAGTGGGGTTTGGAGGTGTGGTTGAAGGAGACGTGTGGGCTTGCGGAAAAGATGGAGTCGAGCGTGTGGCCGGCGGCGTGGGTGGGTGTAGTCACGAGCTGTCTGAGTCCGAGGGTGGCGAGGTTGTCGATCAGGGTGGTGGAGTTGGTGTCCTTGTTGTTCTCGAGGTGGAAGTTCAGGTCCCCGAGGAGGATGTAGTCCGTGGAGGCGATGGCGTGTGTTCTGATGAAGTCAGCGATGGAATCGCTGAACTGTGGTCGGGGTCCGGGGGGTCTGTAGATGAGGGTTCCTCTGAGGGTGGTGTTGGGATCGGTGTGGATCTGGAAGTGCATGTGTTCGGCGGTGCTGAGGGTGCTGAAGAATCTGCAGTTAGAAGTATCCATCAGAAGAGCAAGTTACTTACCTTCAGTAACGCTGTTTATGGTAGGTACTCAATCAAACCGCAGATTCCTTACCAACCCTCCCACCTCATTGTTCTGTCAACTGGACTCCTTTCCATCTAAAAAGGTCCCAAGTCCATAGATCTGCACTCAACAAGAGTGGTTCTGAGTCTCTTGGCCTCCTGTATCCTATTCGTCAGCTATGCCAGGTGGCATATGGGGCTTTGTAGTGGAAACGGAATTCTGTGGGCCAAGCACCAGGTGATCAAAAAAACAAAAGGGGGAGTGAAGAGGTTCTGCTTGACACGAGCAGTGGAGGTGGATACGTCCTCCTTTGGTCTATAGGTACAAAACAAAAAGATCCACCCTCAGATAGATGTAAAAGCCATGTTCTCCCAGATTGGATGTGTTTCCTACAGTGGTGGAAAAACACATAGTTTGTTTAAATACCCCTCACACACCAAAAGGGCCCTTGGTGTCATGCTTCATCATAGGGGTCTTCCCGCCCCTCTACGGGACGGGGCGTGCTCGACCTACGGCTACGCGGGAGCACTGTAGTTGTGAGACGACTATGTGTCGTGTAGGAGTGTGAGTGGAAGGGTCAGGAGTGAATGGGAAAGTAAAAAAATACCTGGCTCGTTTGGACTAAAAAACTTTAATATTCCTTTGAGCTGGTATTGTTAAAAATTGGGGAAGGAGGTATGTTGCCTCAATGAGCAATGCCTCCTATGTCTACCAACATGTTTCGAAGCCCTCCCCTGGCTTCTTCTTCAGGACCAAAAGGATCCCTCCTACACTCACTTACTAATGTGGTGCGTAGTTGTAAGATCTATCTACGATACGTGTATGTACAATTAATGACTATGTGAAGTGCATGCTAATTAACCATGCACATTATACAATACCTAAATAGGTATCTGACTTTGTTATCTGGAAGAAAAACGGCATAGTATTAAAATGCAAGACATTAGCATCATCCATCATGACAAGTAGTAACCTGCAAGAAAAGAGTGATACGTGACAATGTATTCCTTATCCGTAATCAGAGTGAAAAAATGATGGTGATGTGTCCTGCTGTTAAAAAAGAAAATGACATTTACAAAGACAAACACACACCGAACATAAAGCACACACTCTATATCAACGGACTTGTTCCTGGTAGCACAAAAAAAATAATTGCATTTCTTAATATACTGGGTATCGATATATGTCAAGTTCTACAAGAGAGAGGTACGTCTAGGTACCCGGAATAGTCTACCTACTTGATTGTCAATGAGAAAATGCCCCATGAGCCTTTTACGGGTGGGAGGGGTGCCTGTAGTTGCAATTACTCCTGGGACACTGCCCCGCCGTGTCTGGCCTCCCCGCGGCTCCGCTGAACAATGGAGCTGAATGGGGAGTGCCCTAAAGTAGTCGATTTAATTGTTGTTCCCGCCGTCAGTTGCAGGTGTAAAGTGTTACACCTGTTGTCAACCGGAAGTGAACCATAGAGGCCCCCTAGTCGTTGTGGGCTGGTGCGCCAACTTCAGGCGCATTGCCCCCGTGACTACTGTCACATAATGTATCTTAGCGTTTCTGCTGAAGGGGGTTGACCCGGAAGTGGTTAGAAAGACGCGTGGTTAGCATCGTGATCCTATTAAGCTAGACCGCCAACCTTCGTTGAGTATCATGTGCTGCGGCCATGTAGGAAACTGAAAGTCAAATGCCTTGTGCCGGGACCCCAAAACCCTCAATTGATGAGAAACGTACATGGTTCCGAAAAAGGGGGGCGATCAGCCTCATGCTTCCCTTAGCCGGGCTGCCAACTGTGTTGATATATCGGAATGGTGGCCGTTCTTGAGGGAGGTATTCTGCCCGGACCCCTTAAGCCTATGTTATTGATTACAGTTTTTTTTTTTAAATAGTTAGTTTTTCGGTACACTGGGGGCCGATAGTGATGGCCAAACAAAGCCCTTCTGGGTTACGTGATCTTCTAAAAGGAGGTCACGTGCATTCTGCCAGGACCCTTGATATTGATCACAGGGGTTGTTGGATAGTTAAATCCCAGGTACAAAGGGCGCCGTTTTTTGATGGGCAACCACACAGCCCCTGTGGGTTACAGAACATCGCAACGTGATCCAATTGGTCACATGTAGAAAAATCCCCTTTGTGTGCAAACGGGTAGATATCCCTTGTGTTAACGTAAGTCTCCACTCGGTCTATACTACCCTGCATATATATTCTAGCAAAAAAGGTTGGTTGATCTCAGGTCGGATAAAATAGATTCATGATTACCATAGGTTTGTCCTAGGTACCTTCTGCGAGGAAAGTACTGTTGGTCCGTGAACCACATGATCCTTAAGGTGTGTCTAAGCTCACGTGGCGGTACACGTCTACCTACAGGTTATACGGGGAGCTCCATTAGGAGAACTGGTTCCAGGGTATATCATCATTGAGGCCATTGGTGTGTGTCCCAAGACGGAACACCCACCGCAGTTCTCTTTCGAGTAGGCCACTCTCGCCATTCAGTTGTTCAATTGCGGTCCATTTCAAATCCTCCACCCCGTGTTGGGTGGTCAGGTAGTGGGTCGACATCTTGGTCGTGCTCTTTCCGCAGCGAAAGTTGCTCCTGTGCTCCCCAATGCGAACCTTGACGGATCTGGTGGTCATTCCTATATACTCCAGGCCGCACGGGCAGGTGATCATATATACAACATTCTTGCTGTTGCAATTCGTGAAACCCCTTTGCTCCCACTCACTGCTATTTCTGAATTTTATGTGCTTACTTCTGCAGGTTAAGTGGCATGTGCTGCAGTTGCCACACGGGTGGTGACCCTGCACTGGTGGTAGTCGTAGACCTTCTGGTCTTGTTGGTGGCATTACCCGTGGCCTAGTGTGGACGAGCATGTCCTTCAAGTTTCTTCCTCTCTTATGTGCGAACATAGGTTTTGGGAGGTTAAGTTGGCAGCAGTTCAGGAGTCTCCAGTGTTTATTTACAATTTTCATGATTTGGTTTGAATGAGTGTTGAACGTGGTTACACAGATTGGTCTCTCTTCCTGCTCAACAGGGATCCTGTCCTCCAACAGGGAGTCCCTGTTGTTGTTTCTTGCTCTCTTCATAGCTTTGTCGATGACTCTTTTGGGGTAGTTCCGTTTCAAAAGTTTGGTTTGCAGGTCGGATGCCTGACTCCTGAAATCCTTCAGTTCCGTGCAATTCCTCCGGAGGCGGAGGAATTGTCCGTAGGGGAGATTCTCCCTGAGATGGCGAGGATGAAAACTGTTATACAGGAGTAAACAGTTCTTGACCGTGGCTTTGAAATGCGTCGTCGTTTTTAGCAATACCAGCTCAAAGGAATATTAAAGTTTTTTAGTCCAAACGAGCCAGGTATTTTTTAACTTTCCCATTCACTCCTGACCCTTCCACTCACACTCCTACATGACACATAGTCGTCTCACAACTACAGTGCTCCCGCGTAGCCATAGGTCGCAGCACGCCCCATCCCGTAGAGGGGCGGGAAGACCCCTATGATGAAGCATGACACCAAGGGCCCTTTTGGTGTGTGAGAGGTATTTAAACAAACTATGTGTTTTTCCACCACTGTAGGAAACACATCCAATCTGGGAGAACATGGCTTTTACATCTATCGGAGGGTGGATCTTTTTGTTTTGTACCAAGCACCAGGTGAACCTGGTGGCTTCCATCCAGGTTTCAGAGGAGACTGCAAAACCTACAATGGTGGCTTCTAAACAACAATTGGACCTGCTGCAGACCCCTCTCTCTGCCCCACCCAGAGATGACAGTGGTGACAGATACGTCACTGCTGGGATGGGGCACTCATCTGGGAGAGGTGGAGATCAGAGGTCTCTGGTGGAGTCCAGTCTCCACAACAACCTGTTGGAGTTACGGGCCATTCAACTGGCGATGAAAGCCTTTTACCATCCATCAAAGGGAGCCCAGTTCAGGGTACCAAATAAAACCACTGCCATGTCGTACCTCAACAAGCAGGGTGGCATGGAGTCTAGGGTCCTGTGCTAGGAGGCACTTAGTCCCTGGATCTCACTGGATCATCAGGGCATTTCCCTGGTCATGAACAACCTGGTGAGATCTTTGAACGCCAGGGCTGACGTACTAATGGTGGTTACACCCTAAGGTGTAACAGGGCATCTTCCAGCAAAGGGTCGAACCCTGGCTGCATCTTTTTGCCACAGCTGAGAACATGCAGTGGCAAAACTTCTGCACACTGGAGTTCCCAAGAAGGCTATTACATGGAGAAGTATTCTAGATGGAGTGTAGTACTCCTGTATTCTGTTCTGCCACTGTTAGACCTGGCACCATTGGCGTGGGTCTCCCTTCCATTTTTCGCTGTTGTCTCCTCTGTTTTACTGGTGTTAGATGCTCTGGGCGCTGTGCCACTGCCATTCAGTGTCACAGCGCGAATGCTCCCTGTATAAATATGTCTATGTGAATTGGTATATCCCTGATTGGCTTATTTGGTTTACCTGTTAGTCCCTAGTAGTGTGGCCTATGTGTGCCCAGGGCTGGTAAACCAAATGCTGCTGGTGGGCCTGCAGCACTGATGTGTGCCACCCACAGAAGCAGCTTGTAAAGTGTGTCTCAGACCTGCCACTGCAGTGTCTGTGTGCAGTCCAGAACTGCCATCTTGGCTGTGAAGTGCACTCACTTCCCAGCCCCTGAACCTTCCCTTGGCATCCTGTAAGTCACCCCTATGGTAGGGTGCCTTGTATGTGTAAAGCAGGACATGCCTTGGTGTGTGTAGCATGTCCTGGTAGTGAATTATGCCCCATTTCGTTTTTCACTACTGTAAGGCTACCTGTTCCTCATAGGCTAGAATGGGCAGTTTGACTATTACATTCTATAGTCCTAACTGACCCCAGGAACATGGTAGAAAAACGAATTTAGTATGCCTGAGCTCAGAATATTACAATACATCTTTTAGTGAAGTTTATTTTTATATTCTGTGTTTGAAAATACCACTTTTAGAAAGTAGGTATTTTCTTGCCTAAGCCTTCCAGTGTGCTCTGCCGTTATGTGTATTGGCTGTCTGGTTTTAGAGGGGCAGGACAGGCTGAGTCAGACCTAGGTTGAATAGAGAGATCTGCATTTAGAGTGTGGGGAGGGGTGGCTCCTTGACCTGAATAGGGCTGTGCCTGGCAAGGTGAATGCTGGCTCCACCTCCCACTGTGTGTCTGCTAGCAGACCCCCTCTTTCTGAAAGGAAGGATGCAGCCTGGTAAACAAAGTGCTCCAGGCCTGAGCAGAACTGGTTCTGGCTAGGTACAGTGACTGGTAGCTTCAAGGATCAAAGGCTTTTTGGGGTATAAATATCTGTGCTCAAGCCCTTACAATTTGTATTGCTTTTGGATCTGGAGAGGAAACTCTGTCCGTGCCACTGGAGGAATCTGCAGGAAGTGACTGTCCCTGTGCTGTGTGTTGTTTCTTGCACTGGCCTGCAGCAGTGACCACTGGACCTTGAAGAGGAGGAAAAGGAACTCTTGAGAGAACTTTTATTTTTGTACAGCAATTACCCAAGGGCTAGGAAAAGAGCTAGCCTCCTGCTGGAGTCTCAGGCACATCAGACTCCACCACCAACCTCCTGCTTCCTCCCTGCGAGGACTGCTATCTGCTGAGGAGGCTCCTGTGAGTTCCAGGGCCTCTAGTTTGCATCAGAGAAAAGAGGGTGAGAAATCGACGCTAACGCATCTTTGCGGGCCGCTGCAGTCGAGAGCGCTGGGAAAATCATCGCGCTACTGCCGCCGAGGGCCCGCAACACGAAACCATCGCTGACGCCCCTTTGCGAGCCGCTGCAGCCGAGACGCGCTGGAAAGATCATCGCGCTGCTGTAGCCGCGCACTCGCAACCCTTAAAGAAATCATCGCTTCGAGACATCGCAGTGCGGACGCCGTGCGTTCGCCACTTTGATCGCATCGCACCGAATTTCATCGCTCCCTCGCGGAGCGTCTTGTCTTTGCATCGCAACACGATCGCACAGCGCCAACAGGATCACCGCATCGACTTCTCCCTCGCGGCAAGAAAGTCATCGCATCGGCGGTCCTGCGTGCAGAAGTTTGTCGCATCGTCTCCGCACGCATCCCGCAGATCGGCGCATCATCCTCCCTTGCGGCAAGGATTTCAACGCATCGCCGGCCTCGCGAGCCGAGAATCATCGCTACAGCTTATTTGCGACACTTTGTTGGTTTTGCTACTAAACCCAGGTACTTTGTGAAAGAAAGGGTCGCAGAGACCACTGCTTTGAACTTGAACCTTATTTTTGCAACCTTTGAACTATTTTGGACAGCCCTTCAACAGCTATCCTATTTTTGACAGTATTGTGGCTTTTACAGTTATTGGTCTTGTGATAAATCTGCCTTTATATATAAAGATACTTATTTTTTATAACTACTTGTGTGGTGTCCCTTTGTAGTGTTCCTCACTGTGTTACTGTGTATGGTCATAAATGCTTCATACCCTGCCTCTGAGATAAGCCTACCTGCTCGTGCTACGTTACCACAGGGTTGAGCAGGGGTATTAAAGAGGGTAGCCCTCTCACTCTGACTTAGGAAGAAGGGTCCCTACTTGGACAGTGGCCAGCCATTGCCAACTAGAGACCCCCATTTCTAACATTGGTGGTCAGCGGTGAGGATCTGGACTTGCATTTATGATCGCATACAGTAATTATAGTGTACACTACTAGTGAGTGCAGACCATAACGTACCGCATACATTTTTTTGAGAATTTTTTTTTGCTCCTATATTGTGATTGATATTGCCGGTGATTTTTCACCCGCGAACATTTTCTAAGAGTTTTTGGGATCCTATATTGTGATTGATATTGCCGGTGATTCTTCACCCGCGCCCATTTATTGAGAGTTTTTGATCCCCTATTGTAATTGATATTGCCGGTGATTTTTCACCCGCGCACATTTCTGAGAGTTTTTGGGATCCTATATTGTGATTGATATTGCCGGTGATTTTTCACCCGCGCCCATTTATTGAAAGTTTTTGATCCCCTATTGTGATTGATATTGCTGGTGATTTTTCACCCACGCACATTTCTGAGAGTTTTTAGGATCCTAAATTGTGATTGATATTGCCGGTGAATTTTCACCCACTTACATTTTTTGAGAAGTTTTCTTCTGTCCTTTATTGATATTGCCAGTCATTTCTACAATGGGCAAGCCCAGATCCAATGCCTCAGAGGATCTCTCCTGGGAAGAAGAGAAAATAGAAACCTACAATGCCAAGCAGCTCAAATTTTTGCAAGCAATTCACAGTCCCTATCACAGGTCTCACTAGAAGGGAGGAGTATTACAAGGCGCTGAAGGCCTGGCTAGAAGCCAGGGATGCCCCTAAGGATCTAGGAGAGCTTGTGGAGGGAGGAGAGCAGCAGGGCGATGTAGTAGACTTAGTAGGAGATCCAGCCCTTTCCAACCCGGGCTCTAGTGTGTCCGCTAAGGGTCTGTCCCCAGAAGAGCTGGAGGACAGGGAGAGAGATAGGCGGCATAATATGGAGATGGCTAAGCTTAAAATGGATGGTCACCGGGACCTAGAGAACAAGAAGTTAGAAATTGAGATTATGAGGATGAAGCTTGAGCATGAGAGAGTATTGAGGGAGTTGGAGATTAAAGCTAAGAGCATGGAAATCTCCCCTCTGGTGGCAGCGTACCTGTAGTGCACCCTGAGAGTAGGGTGTATATACCCAAGGAGGTTATTAAAGATTTCCACAAAAGTGAAGATATTGGGCAATGGTTTGCCGCTTATGAATTAGCCATGGTGTCCCTCCGGGTCCCTGAGAAGGATTGGGGAGCGGGGTTGTGGGGACGCTTTGTGAGTGAGGGGAGGGATACCTTGTTGGACCTGCCCCCAGAAAGTAGGATGGTTTATGCCCACATGAAGGAAGCGTTGATGACCCGCTATGGTTTGACCCCTGAGATGTATAGGCAGAGGTTTAGGGTCTGTAAGAAGCTAGAGGGTACCACGTGGGTTGAATATGTGTCTTTTTTTTGCAGAGCCATGGAACGCTGGGTAAAAGGTAGCAAAGTAGAAACTTTTGCACAGTTTTATGATTTGATTGCATGGGAGCATTTATCTAGTAATTGTTTTCCTGAGCTACGCCAGCACCTAATTGATTGCAAGCTGACTAACCCTAGAAAGCTTGCTGAGGAGGCGGACCGCTGGGTGAGCACCCGGGTCCGCAAGGGTCCAGTGGGAGACGGCGCCAAAGGTGGGCAGGGTCCCCAGCAGAGGAGTGGGGGGACAAGGGTCAACAGAGGGAGTTCCACCGAGGGCCCCAAAGTAATCCCCCAGGGAACCAGGCAGTGGTGTCCCAGCCCCCCAAGAAAGAAGGACAGGGCCCCCAACAGGTAGGCCTGTTCCCAGGGGGCCCCCACGTGTTACAACTGTGGTCAAGTGGGCCATAGATATTTTGATCCCCAGTGCCCCCAAAGGGGAGCCAGTGCACCCCCGTGCACCACCCCGCCAGATTGCTAGTGTAGCCCTGGGAGAGGAGGAGATGGGTGCCCAAGAGGGGTGGGATCCCGTAGAGTTGACCCTTGTCTCATTAGGGGACTTTGAGATGGTCCCCAAGCCTGCACTGCCTGCTAACACTAAAAAATACAGGCAGTGGGTGACCATCAATGGCCATAGGGTGGAGGCTCTAAGAGACACAGGGGCCAGTGTAACTGCTGTCAGCTCCCGGTTGGTGTCCAGAGAGCAGGTTGCCCCTCATGCATTCTACCCAGTAGTGTCCGCAGACAACTCAGAGAGCCAATGTGAGGTGGCTCAGGTTCCCTTTGAGTGGGGGGGGGCTCAGGAACTCTTCAGGTAGCTGTGAGGCCCGCCATGCCTGTAGACTGTCTGCTGGGCAATGATTTGGAGGACTCCCCGTGTGCTACGGTGGAGAGGAAGGCTCACTTAGAGATGTTGGGTCTGCCTGAGTGGGCGTGTGCTACCACTCGGTCCATGGCAGCCAAGGAGGGTGTTGAGAAGGATCTGGAGCCTGAGAGTAGGGCCCAGATCCCTGCCTTAGAGAGAAGGGGCAGGGGGCGCGGGAAGCCGGCCCCCTTGGTTTCCACGGCCCAGGAAGGAGCAGACCCTGAGGGGGATGCCCTGGAGCCTACCGGGGAGCAGATCACCGAACTGGGGGACCTGCCTGAGCTGACCCATTGGCAGCAGGAAGGGGGACCCACCAGGGAGGAATTTTGTGAGCAGCAGAGAGTTTGCCCCTCTCTTGAGGGTATGCGGCGACAGGCTGCAGCCCAGGCAGAAGGTGACATGTCTGGTTCACATCTGATTTATTGGGAGAACAGTCTCCTGTATAGTGAGCCTAAGGTTGCTGAGCCAGGGTCAGCCCGTGTGCTGGTGGTACCCGAGTGCTTCAGAACCTTCCTACTGGGGTTGGCTCATGACATTCCATTGGCAGGACATCTGGGGCAGACCAAGACCTTTGAGAGGCTGGCCGCCCACTTTTATTGGCCCCAGATGCACAAGAGTTCAGACTCTCATTGCAGGACCTGTGAGACTTGCCAGGCAAGTGGGAAGAGTGGGGGAAGATCAAGGCCCCACTCCAGCCCTTTCCAGTTGTGAGTACCCCATTCGAGCGAGTGGGCATTGACATTGTGGGGCCTCTGGACCCCAAGACAGCCATGGGCAACAGGTTCATCCTGGTCTTGGTGGACCATGCCACCCGGTACCCTGAAGCCATCCCGCTCAGGACAGTGACGGCCCCCGTGGTGGGACGTGCACTGATGGGGATTTTCTCCCGTGTGGGATTCCCCAGAGAGGTGGTGTCTGACAGGGGGACCAACTTCATCTCCCAGTACATGAAGTCTCTGTGGAAGGAGTGTGGGGTAACATATAAGTTCACCACTCCTTACCACCCCCAAGGTAATGGTCTGGTTGAAAGGTTCAACCGGACCTTGAAGGGCATGATGATGGGCCTAGAAGAGCCCCTGAGGCGTAAGTGGGACGTCCTCTTGCCCTGCCTGTTGTTTGCCTACCGTGAGGTGCCACAGAAGTCCTTAGGGTTCAGCCCCTTTGAACTCCTCTATGGCCACCCGGTTAGAGGACCTCTGAGTCTGGTCAAGGAAGGCTGGGAGCAATCTCCCAGGAAACCTCCCCAAGATGTATTTAGCTACATGTTGGCCTTCCGGAACCAGACTCGGCGTTTCAGAAAGATTGCTGAGGCAAATCTGGAAGCCAGCCAGGAAGAAATGAAACGTTGGCACGACCAGAATGCCACTCTGGTCGAATTTCAACCTGGTCAGAAGGTTTGGGTACTGGCCCCAGTGGAGCCTTGTGCGCTCCAAGATAAGTGGACCGGTCCATTTGAGGTGGTGGAGCGCAAAAGTCCAGTTACCTACTTGGTGGACTTTCAGTCTCCCAGGAACCCCTTGCGGGTCCTGCATGTGAACCGCCTAAAGCCCCACTTTGAGAGGTCTGAAGTGGGCATGCTTCTTGCCACAGATGATGGGGTTGAGGAGGAGAGTGAGCCTCTCCCTGACCTCCTGTGTGCAGAAGAGAAGGATGGGTCAGTGGAGGGTGTGATCCTCTCCACCACACTGACCCCTGAGCAGCAGAGAGATTGTCACCACCTGTTGGGGCAATTTTCTGATTTGTTCTCCCTGGTACCTGGTGTCACTGATTGGTGCGTCCATGAGGTGGATACCGGGGACAGTTCTCCTGTCAAGCACAAGGCTTACAGGGTAACTGACAGGGTCAGGGCTTGCATTAAGGAGGAGGTCTCCAAAATGTTCGCCCTAGGGGTGGTTGAGTCCTCTAGCAGCCCCTTGTCCAGCCCCGTGGTCTTGGTACCAAAAGCTGCGACGCCTGGTGCCACTCCTGAACTGAGGTTCTTTGTGGACTACCGAGGTCTCAATTCGGTCACCAAGACCGATGCGCACCCCATCCCCAGAGCTGATGAGCTCATAGACCGGTTAGGGGCTGCCCGGTACCTCAGCACGTTTGATCTGACGTCTGGGTACTGGCAGATCGCCTTAACTGATGGGGCAAAGGAGAGGTCAGCATTCTCCACACCAGATGGGCACTACCAGTTCAGTGTGATGCCCTTTGGGATGAAGAATGCCCCTGCCACCTTCCAGAGATTGGTCAACCAGGTGTTGGTTGGGCTGGAGGCTTTCAGTGCCGCCTACCTGGATGACATTGCAGTGTTTAGTTCCTCCTGGGAGGACCACTTGCGCCACCTCTGGGAAGTGTTGATGGCGCTGCGCAGAGCAGGCCTCACATTCAAGGCCAGTAAGTGCCAGATTGGGCAGGGTTCTGTGGTGTACTTGGGACACCAGGTGGGGAGCGGCCAGGTGGCGCCCCTGCAGCCCAAGATTGAAACCATCCTGGCTTGGGAGCCCCCAAGGACCCAGACCCAGGTGAGGGCCTTCTTAGGACTCACGGGTTATTACAGGAGGTTTGTCAAGGGGTATGGCAACATTGTTGCACCCTTGACTGAGCTGACTTCCAAGAAGCGGCCAAAGATTGTGAACTGGACTGACACCTGTCAGAAAGCCTTTGATGCCCTCAAAACTGCTATGTGTACAGCACCCGTACTCCAGGCGCCCAATTTTGCTAAGGAATTTGTTGTCCAGACAGACGCTTCAGAGCATGGGGTGGGGGCCGTTCTGTCACAGATAAATGAGGAGGGACTAGACCAACCTGTAGCCTTCATCAGTAGGAGGTTACTTCCACGGGAACAGAGGTGGAGTGCAATTGAGCGTGAGGCATTTGCTGTGGTCTGGGCACTGAAGAAGCCGAGACCATACCTGTTTGGGACTCACTTCCGGGTTCAGACAGACCACAGGCCCCTCAGATGGTTGATGCAGATGAGGTGTGAGAATCCCAAGTTGTTGAGGTGGTCCATTTCCCTACAGGGTATGGACTTCACGGTGGAACACCGCCCTGGTACAGAACACGCCAATGCTGATGGTCTGTCCAGATTTTTCCGCCTTAGCGATGAGAACTTCCAAGGGGATGGGTAGTTCTCCCCACTTTTCATCTGGAGGGGACGTGTGTTAGACCTGGCACCATTGGCGTGGGTCTCCCTTCCATTTTTCGCTGTTGTCTCCTCTGTTTTACTGGTGTTAGATGCTCTGGGCGCTGTGCCACTGCCATTCAGTGTCACAGCGCGAATGCTCCCTGTATAAATATGTCTATGTGAATTGGTATATCCCTGATTGGCTTATTTGGTTTACCTGTTAGTCCCTAGTAGTGTGGCCTATGTGTGCCCAGGGCTG
Organism: Calotriton arnoldi; assembly: GCA_963921515.1. Classification (NCBI taxonomy): domain Eukaryota; kingdom Metazoa; phylum Chordata; class Amphibia; order Caudata; family Salamandridae; genus Calotriton; species Calotriton arnoldi. Next base: position 1,420,006 of record CAWUFW010000961.1, read on the forward strand.
GTAAACCAAATGCTGCTGGTGGGCCTGCAGCACTGATGTGTGCCACCCACAGAAGCAGCTTGTAAAGTGTGTCTCAGACCTGCCACTGCAGTGTCTGTGTGCAGTCCAGAACTGCCATCTTGGCTGTGAAGTGCACTCACTTCCCAGCCCCTGAACCTTCCCTTGGCATCCTGTAAGTCACCCCTATGGTAGGGTGCCTTGTATGTGTAAGGCAGGACATGCCTTGGTGTGTGTAGCATGTCCTGGTAGTGAATTATGCCCCATTTCGTTTTTCACTACTGTAAGGCTACCTGTTCCTCATAGGCTAGAATGGGCAGTTTGACTATTACATTCTATAGTCCTAACTGACCCCAGGAACATGGTAGAAAAACGAATTTAGTATGCCTGAGCTCAGAATATTAAAATACATCTTTTAGTGAAGTTTATTTTTATATTCTGTGTTTGAAAATACCACTTTTAGAAAGTAGGTATTTTCTTGCCTAAGCCTTCCAGTGTGCTCTGCCGTTATGTGTATTGGCTGTCTGGTTTTAGAGGGGCAGGACAGGCTGAGTCAGACCTAGGTTGAATAGAGAGATCTGCATTTAGAGTGTGGGGAGGGGTGACTCCTTGACCTGAATAGGGCTGTGCCTGGCAAGGTGAATGCTCGCTCCACCTCCCACTGTGTGTCTGCTAGCAGACCCCCTCTTTCTGAAAGGAAGGATGCAGCCTGGTAAACAAAGTGCTCCAGGCCTGAGCAGAACTGGTTCTGGCTAGGTTCAGTGACTGGTAGCTTCAAGGATCAAAGGCTTTTTGGGGTATAAATATCTGTGCTCAAGCCCTTACAATTTGTATTGCTTTTGGATCTGGAGAGGAAACTCTGTCCGTGCCACTGGAGGAATCTGCAGGAAGTGACTGTCCCTGTGCTGTGTGTTGTTTCTTGCACTGGCCTGCAGCAGTGACCACTGGACCTTGAAGAAGAGGAAAAGGAACTCTTGAGAGAACTTTTATTTTTGTACAGCAATTACCCAAGGGCTAGGAAAAGAGCTAGCCTCCTGCTGGAGTCTCAGGCACATCAGACTCCACCACCAACCTCCTGCTTCCTCCCTGCGAGGACTGCTATCTGCTGAGGAGGCTCCTGTGAGTTCCAGGGCCTCTAGTTTGCATCAGAGAAAAGAGGGTGAGAAATCGACGCTAACGAATCTTTGCGGGCCGCTGCAGTCGAGAGCGCTGGGAAAATCATCGCGCTACTGCCGCCGAGGGCCCGCAACACGAAACCATCGCTGACGCCCCTTTGCGAGCCGCTGCAGCCGAGACGCGCTGGAAAGATCATCGCGCTGCTGTCGCCGCGCACTCGCAACCCTTAAAGAAATCATCGCTTCGAGACATCGCAGTGCGGACGCCGTGCGTTCGCCACTTTGATCGCATCGCACCGAATTTCATCGCTCCCTCGCGGAGCGTCTTGTCTTCGCATCGCAACACGATCGCACAGCGCAACAGAATCACCGCATCGACTTCTCCCACGCGGCAAGAAAGTCATCGCATCGGCGGTCCTGCGTGCAGAAGTTTGTCGCATCGTCTCCGCACGCATCCCGCAGATCGGCGCATCATCCTCCCTTGCGGCAAGGATTTCAACGCATCGCCGGCCTCGCGTGCTGAGAATCATCGCTACAGCTTATTTGCGACACTTTGTTGGTTTTGCTACTAAACCCAGGTACTTTGTGAAAGAAAGGGTCGCAGAGACCACTGCTTTGAACTTGAACCTTATTTTTGCAACCTTTGAACTATTTTGGACAGCCCTTCAACAGCTATCCTATTTTTGACAGTATTGTGGCTTTTACAGTTATTGGTCTTGTGATAAATCTGCCTTTATATATAAAGATACTTATTTTTTATAACTACTTGTGTGGTGTCCCTTTGTAGTGTTCCTCACTGTGTTACTGTGTATGGTCATAAATGCTTCACACCCTGCCTCTGAGATAAGCCTACCTGCTCGTGCTACGTTACCACAGGGTTGAGCAGGGGTATTAAAGAGGGTAGCCCTCTCACTCTGACTTAGGAAGAAGGGTCCCTACTTGGACAGTGGCCAGCCATTGCCAACTAGAGACCCCCATTTCTAACAGCCACTGCCTCTCCTGCCCAGAGTTGTGAAGAAGATGTAGGACGACCAGGCCCATATGATCCTAGTGGGTCCAGGTTGGGCAAGGAGAGCATGGTACCTTGAACTTCTGGGCATGAGCATTTGTCCTTCTGTCTGACTAGCTCTTTTGGAGAATCATATGGCGCAGCAGCAGGGTAGGGTCCTGCAACCAAACCTGCACAATCTGCACCTCTAAGCTTGAAGATTGTGTGGCAGCAGTTGATTGAATTTGATCTTCCTCTTGAAGTTGTGGATGTAATTTTGGCTGCTAGGTGTCCTTCTTCAAAGTCTCTCTGCACCGGGAGATGGGATATGATTGCTGGACCAACTGTCCTTGTTCAAATCACTTGTTGTAATGAAGTTTCTACAGGGTTTGACTCATTTGTTTCCTCCAAAACCTTTTATGACACCACAGTGGGATCTTAATTTGGTCCCCACCTTTCTCATGCACGCCATTTGAACCACTACAGGGCTGTCCACTACCTCTCCTGACTGAAGACTGTGGGGCCTATTAGCAATAACCGGCGATAATTATCGCTAAGCGCAGTTAGCGCTTGGATAATTATCGCCGGCTATCGCAGGTTTCTATCGCGGAGATAGCGTGCTATCAGCAACGCTTATCTCCTAAGCGATAGAAACCCTGGAGAACAGTGTGAATATCGCTTGAAAACAAGCGATATTCACACTGTGACCAGTGTTAGCTAGGTGATAGGGCGAGGGGATTTAGCCATGTAATCCACCTCCCATTGGATTACATGGCTAAGTCAGGTCTGGACCAGGCGTTAACAAACCAGCGCTAAACGTGTTTAGCGCTGGTTCGTTAATCACCTCCCCTGCCTCGCTAATAGGCGATAGCGAGCTTAGCGACTGTTTCCAGTCGCTTTTAGGTTGGGAACGCCTACTTTGCATGCCATTAGCGATAAATATCGCTGGCATGCAAAGCGGCACCCAACCCGGTCGCTATCGCCTAGAAGCTGTCGCTAACAGCAGTTAGCAACAGCTTGCTAATAGGGCGTTAGAATTATCGCCGCTTTAGCGGGAAAAAGTCCCGCTAAAGCGGCGATAGAGCCCTTGATAATATGCCCCTGTGTTCCTGGTCATGGTAACTTTGGCTTGCCACATAAGAGAACACTAAGGATTCTTGGTGCAGCCACCCTATACTACTTTTCCTGGATAAGGTGATGCTCAGGACCAGAGTGACTTTTTGCTAAAGGTTGTGACTGGTTTTCACATTGGGCAATCCATCACTTTTCCCAACGTCCTTTGCTCTCTCCTCTCTCACTCTAAAGAGGAGAGACTATCGGCTGTACCGAAGAGTGTAGTGTTAGATGTGACATCTCTCAGGGCCTTCCTGATGCCCCAGAGGATTCGGGGCACTCAGGATATTATTCCAATGTTTCAGGAGGGACCTTTTCTCCTGGCCCTGACATGCCTGATACCCCTTCTGGGCTCTTGAATCCTTCTAGTCACTCATGCTTGACGGCACATGCTTGCCCTTCAGTGGTGTCTCTGCTGCCAGCGGATTCAACAATTGGGCAAACTGGCTGATAATAGCTGGATAGACTTGGAGGCAGTGAAAGATCTTCAGTGGTGAGCAGTCGGGGAGAGTATCTCTTGTGGGAATTTTTCGGCCCTTCACCAGCAGTGGTCAAGGTGGTGATGGATGCCTCTGCTCTATGGTGGGGTGCACATCTGGAGCTCACAGAACTATAGCCCCCTTAGGTGCCATATCAAGCTGCGAGCAATATGTTTGCTGATGAAGTAATTCTTGCCCTCTATTTGCAACTGGCCCAGCCAAATTCTTACAATAGAACTGTGATGTAGTTTGTCAACAAGCAGGGCAGAGTGAGTTTGCACACTCTGTGCCGAGAGGCACTGAGATTGTTGGCTTAAGCTCAAGCTCACAAAATAAAACTGGTTGTCACTCACTTGGAAGGTTCCCTGAATGTGAGGGCTGACTACCTCAGTCAGCATTATCTTGCCCAAACCCTGAGTGGTGCCTGCATCCAGAGGTGGTCTAGTCCATCTGTGCCCTCTAAGGCACCTGTCTGGTGGACCTCTTCGCCACTCAAGAGAATGCACACTGTCCGCTGTTCTGTGCCCTCCAGTTTCCTTTGCAGTGAGCTGGGATTTTCTCCTGCATTATGTGTGAGAAGCTGACCTGGTATATGATGCCCACTAATGTAAGTGGGCACTTGCACCAGCCCAGACAACCCTTATGGTGATTTAAGAGGTCTTAGACAACCTTAGAAAGCTCCTGTGGAGTGCAGGTCCAAAAGGAGTGTAAACCAGTTTGTTTTACCAGAATGTAATCTTATAGTATAGATTAAGTGAAAAAGAACCACACAAAGTATTTATAAAAATATCTATTTATTATATATTACTCTCTAACACATAGAAATATCTCCTACGCGGAGATATACACAATGCACACAATACTTCAGAAAAGAAACACAGTAAAAAGCACAAAATACACAGTGGACCCGGGGGTGGGGGGGGGAAACCAAACCATATACCAAGAAAGTGGTATAAGAACCACAACTCAGGTCATGACCGTGTCGAAAGGACGTAGAAGTGCTGGGACCCCAAGGAACCACCCAAGGTGAGTAGATAGGGACCCCACGGAGAGCGTGTGCAGTGTGGGAACACGACCGTGTGCTCCATACAACTCTACGTGAAAGTCGCGGTTAGATTTTTAAGGATTAAGGACCCTTCCCAGTGGACCCTGAAGAAACCTCATGGAAGACAGAAGGTTGGAGAGCCACCCTACCCGTGGATACCCTAGTACCCACGTTTCCTACACCAGGGAAGCCGGGTGCATACGTGTGAAGTGGTGTCGGAAACCGCCGTCGAACCCAATGGAGGACTTCAGGAAAGTGCCGCTGCTGGAAGAGGGGAAAGTGTCCGGTAGAATCCGAAGATGGATTCTTGATAAGAGTACCTGCAAGCAGAGGGGACAGAGTCTATGTCACTCAGGAGTGACCAGGAGACTTGGAAGACGAATGCCCTCCGATGTCGGGTGTTGCAGCATGGATGACGATGACCTTGACTCTGCAGCTGTGAGGGCCAGGCGACGCTGAGGAGAATCAGGAGCTGTGCATGAGCTGCCCCACGAACGATGTCGAGTGCTGAGGAGTCGGTGTCCGGCAGGATCACCAACAAGCCTTGGCAAAGGCAAGCGACGCAGGAATCAAAGAAGGAGCAACGTCTGGACCAGCAAGGTCCAGGGGACTCACTAAAGGAAGGGGAGTCAGGGCAGGCGCCAAGCAAACAGGAGAGCCCAGGAGAAGCAAAGGTGACCCTCAAATGGACCCACAGGCCGGAGGCACTGGAGTCGCAAGAGGACCTCAAGCAGCTCACCAAAAGATGCAGGCCACGATGCACATGATGCGGTGTGGCTGAAGATTCTGGTCATTGGAGGTTGGGGCTACTGGGAGCCCGAAGATCTTCTTGCAAAGAAGCCAACAAGCCTTTGCAACTGCAAGTTGGATGCAGTGCACAGGGGTTCAGTTATTGTAACCCTCACGAGGGATACTGGCCTCAAACTTGGTGAGAGGGCAGGGCAGGCCTTGGGAGCTGTGGAAAACCACCACCTGTGTTGCAGAGCCCACGGAGTCCGGAGGAGCTCAGGATCTGCAAACCGGTCGACTTAGTTGCGGTGCCTGCAAATGCAGGGGAGTGACTCCTTCATTCCTAGGGAGATTTCTTCAGGTGTCTTTGATGCTTCACAGGCCTTGGAAGGTTCCTCTATGATGCACAGGCACAGACGATGCAGCAGACTGGAAGGGAGACGAAGTCAGGCCCAAACGAAGTCCAGCCAAGTCCAGAGTGCCCAGACTGTAGAAGTGCAGGGGTGTCTGATCTGAATCTTATCCCACGACGAATCTAGGGACCTACACCCAGGTAAGCCTTTAAGTACCCTAGGGAAAGGGTTGGGAAGATTCAGGGGGCCCTCCCAGGGAAAGGGTCTGGACAGGAGGGAGGTTACTCCCCTGTCCTTTGTCCAGTTTCATGCCAGAGCGGGAGCCAACAGCTCCCAGAACTGGTTTGAACTGGACTATGCACAGGGACACCAAATGTGCCCCTCATGCAGATTGAGTGGCGCTGGCAAGCGCACCCACCCCATCCCAATACACTAAATCCTGTCTGGGATGTGGTCACACCTCCCTGTGACAGGATGCCTATTGTCCTACCTTCCTCTGCTCGAGCTTGGCTCAGCAGCAGGAGGGCAGAATCGTCTCTCTGGTCGGCAGCAACCATTTTGTGTTGTCCAGGTCAAAAAGGCTGGTACCGGGAACACTGAGAGCCTAACGGAGGGCTCTTCCAGTGCTTGGAATCGTACCTCCCACACCATTTACCTTGTGGGGGTATTATTCCAACATGTTTGATACCAAACATGATAGGATTTGTTGCAGCCGTTTTCGAGATGGTCATCGTGTAATTACGCGGTGCCCCTCTATATAGTAAATGGCTGCTTCACTGACAACCCGGAAGAATGGACTCCGTAGGCTGCAGGGGTGTCCTGCTCATGCAGGGGCACCCTCTCACTTAGAACCAAGCACCCTGCCTTCAGGATTGCAAAGGCCTGCTATAGGGGTGACTTATAGGTTTTAAGTGCAGTGACCTTAGATATAGGAAACCTATATCTTCAGTAAGTGGTGCTAGCACCAGCTTACACAGACTGCAATGGCAGGCCTGTAGTTCCATTTTGAATGGTCTCTCATGGGTGGCATAATACATGGTTCAGCCCATGGGAGACCTCTGGGGTACCTATGCCCTGGGTACCTAAGTACCATATACTAGGGACTTATAAGGGTACCCCAGTGTAAGAAAGTGCCCTCTTTTTGCATTGTTGCCACCGCTTTTTGCTAAACTGCTGATGTGCTTTGACGAAGTATGCCCTGGATTTCTGCCAAACAGGTACCCAGGGCCTATGTTCTTTCCCTAAAACTGCTTGAAAACAAAACCCAATTGGCACTCTTTTGCCACAGGTCAGTCCCTTGTAAATGGCACCACAGGTACCAAGGGCACTGTGGCCAGGGAAGGCCTCTAAGGGCTGCAGCACTTATTGTGCCACCCTTAGAGGCCCTGTACCTTTACACACACACACACACTGCCTTTGCAGGCTGCGTGTTTTGGTGCAGAACAAAGTGAAGAGTCGACATGGCACACATCCCTGTGTTCCATGCCTACAACCCACTGCCCTGGCATAGGTCAGGCACCCCGCTAGCTGGGTGCACTATACCAGTGATGAGGGTCCAGGTGCGTGAGCCCTGTACCCCTACAGTGTCTAAGCCAATTCTTAGACATTGTAAGTGCAGTAATGCCATTAAGAGTATATGGTACTGGGAGTTTGTCATTACGACACCCTGTATTGAGAACACTAACTTCCGCCCACCCTCTACCTTCTCGCCCCCCTATGGCTCCTTGCCAGCAGAGTTGTTCACTTTTGAAAAAGCTATTCTCCAAGAATTGTCCAAATTAGAAACCACGCCAAGTTTCATCCCTTACAATTTTCCTCTAGCACAACCAAGATCTTATTGTGAAACCGGTCGATAAAGAGGGCGGCATTGTGATCTAGGATCTAAATCCATAAAAAACTGAGATTCTCAACCAATTGAATAACACTGATCATTACTTAAGACTAGGTACAGACCCCACTCATGATATTCAGAATGAGATTCGAACTATCACAGAGAAAGGCGTAACAGAGGGCTATCTGCCTTACAATTAATTCCGGTTCTTAAACACTAAATATGCCAGAACACTAGTTATCTATACCCTTCTGAAAATACACAAAAACCTTGACACTCCACCAGGCCACCCCATTGTATCTGGATGCGGATCTATACTTGAGCCTCTTGCTCAATATGTAGATTTCGTCATCAAAGAATTAATTCCCAAAACACGTTGCTACATTAAAGATTCTATGGATATGATCACGCAAGTAGAACATCTCTCCTTTGACCCCACGACTGACATCTTATGTACTCTAGACGTGGAGTCGCTCTACACCAATATCCCCCAGATTGAGGGACTTGCTGTCATTGAAAAAACTCTTGACTCTAGAACTAGACCTCACCCGGTACCTACAGCATTCATACTTTATCTTCTCCGTATCTGCCTAACACGTAATTTCTTTTCCTTTGACGGAGTCTTTTACCAACAAGTCAAAGGTACGTCCATGGGGGCAGTTTTTGCTCCCAACTTTGCCATCCTCTACATGGATGACCTTGAAAATTCCAAAATGTTGTCTCCCCTCAACCCATTTATCACCAATTTCAAACAGAAGCAAAGGTGCACCACCAAGAGACAAACACACAAGGAAAAATCAGATCCGTGTTCAAAGATGTATTCTTAAAGTTCTTCATGTACTGTGGCGTGGCGGACACCATCATAAAGATTGGAGCAGCCAAACCATTAATAAACCATGGTAGTCATAGGAGATCTGATGTCAAGGCGATTTATAAAAGATTGACTGAGGAAAAGAACGAAAATAGTGCTTTATATGTAGGTAGTACTTAGGCAGTGTGAGAGACACTGGGGAAACCTCAGAAAACGGCCCCGTGGGTAAGATGTAACTAGAACTGATGTGATGGAGGTCAAGGTGTGACGATATGTGAACGACCGCTGGGGGAAAGGGGTACTTGATAGAATAATAAAATTGATAGTTCAAGAGCATATGGCATATATCTTTATATGGACATTGAATATAGTCATCTAATAAGTAAGGGAATTTTTTATAATCCCAAGCTACAACGACCAACGGTACGATCAGAATAAGTAGAAGAAGAATAGGCATAAGTAGGAGAAAAAGACGGGCAAGTGGCGATGAGGACAGTGAACATATTCAAATGAAACAACATGTACACATACTTCAGAATACAGACTGAGAGCATATATTTATCAAGGCATTGCATCGTAATGTATAGTTAGGTGCATATGTTGTAACAACAGCATAGCCAAGAAACTGCCAGTAGCAAGTGAATATGGTACACCGAGTGTATCCAGCGGTAAACAAAGCAATCCATATAAAACCCATACCGATCTTTAAATGAGAGTAACATTGATAAACATGCAAAGTTTGGAGGAAGAACCTAGGTTTTACAGAAAGTAGTGTAGTTCCTCGTCACTGTTGTGACCCAGGTCCACACTATGAAGTTTGCAGATCCAGCCCGCTTCGTTCTTTCTCAAGGATAGTTCCCTATCCCCCCCTCTAGGATTGGCCGGTATGTGGTCAATCCCCATAAACCAAAACTCATCACTACTGGTGTGGTTTTCTTGCATGTGAAAGGTGAGGGGATATCTGAGATCACCATTTCGTCTTGCACGTAGATGTTCCTGGATTCTTACTTTTAGGGGTCTTATGGTGCTGCCCACATAGCTCCTATTGCATGGGCAGCCCAAAATGTACGTGACCTACTTTGTTTTACAATTAATCAAATGATTAATGTCATATATGCGACCAGTGTTGAAACTGAATGTTTTAGTCTTGTTTTCCCCAATCTGCAAACATTGCAGTCCCTGCACGTTTAAAAGCCCTTAGTTGTATCGGGCAGCCAGGTTACCATCTTAGGTGTGGTAACATAACTGGGGCATAAGAGGTTCCTCAAATTCTTCCCCCTTCTGTATGTCACTCTTGGCCTGGGGGCTAGAGTCCTCTTTAAACTTGGTATGTCTGTGAGGAATTGCCAATGTTTCCTCAAAACATTATACACCCTATTGCTATGATTGTTATATTGTGTGTTGAAAGAAACTGGAGCCTTCCTAGTCTTATTCGGGGCCTTAGATTTCAAAGTAGTTTCCCTGGGCATATTGGCAATCCTCCTTTCTGCTTTTTCCAGATTGTCTGGGAGATATCCCCTCGCTAGAAACCATTGTTTTGTCTCACTGATGTTTTTGGTAAAAGTTTTGTCTATGCTGCAGTTCCTCCTCATGCGTACCATTTCTCCATATGGAATGTTATTAATAACATGGCGAGGGTGTGCACTACAAAAGTGTAGGGTACTATTACAGGCAGTGCTCTTACGGTGGATCGAACTCTGTATGCTATTGTTTTAGACGAAAAAGTTAATGTCCAAAAAGTCAATCTGTTCCCCACTGAAATTGATGGTAAGCCGTACGTTGAAGGGATTTTCATTCTGAAACGCATGGTATTCCAGTAGTTCTGAGGCAGGTCCATCCCAGAGCATGATCACATCATCGATGTACCTGCCCCAGAAAATGATGTGTTCCATCCAATTGGCAGCACGACGGACCCAGGGATGCTCCCGCTCTTACCAGCCCATAAAGAGCCCGGCATATGCGGGAGCAAACCTAGAGCCCATCGCGGTGCCCTGTATCTGATGATACCATTGGGAGTCGTGCAGGAAAAAGTTTTTAGAAAGAATGATATCTGTCATTTCCATTAATACCTCGTTGTGCATATAATGGTCTGCGGTTCTCTGTCCCAAAAAGAATTCTAATGCTTTCACCCCAAACTCCTTCTTGATGCAGGTGTACAAACTAGCCACATCCATAGTAACAAAAAGAAGGTTCTCAGACCAAGTCAGGCCCTCAAATTTAGTAAGGATATCCTTACTATCTTTGATGTAAGCTGGCAAATTGTGGACCACAGGTTGTAGGAATTGGTCCACGTATTCGGACAATTTTTCCGTTGGGGAGTTAACCCCCGAGATGATTGGTCGTCCTGGTGGGAATGGGCCCCCCTTGTGTATTTTGGGGAGCACGTATATGCAGGGAAAGGAGGGTTCTCTAACTGTCAGGTAGTTGCATTCTTCGTCACTTATCAAGCCACTCTCCCGCCACTCCACTAGTCTCATGTTGATATGCGTGCTAAGTGCTTTGGTTGGATTTCCTGGGAGCTTTCTGTAAAAGGCTGTATCTGCCAATTGGCGGTCAGTTTCCTGCATATAACTCACCCTGTCCATAACCACCACATTCCCCCCCCCCCCTTGTCCGCTTCCCGGATTACAATAGTGGGGTCAGATCTCAAATCTTTCAGGGCCTTATTTTCTGCCACAGAGAGGTTGAAGTTGATTTTATGTCGGGGTTGGGGTGTTCCAAAAGTTTATAAAATCCCTGTGTGACCTTCTCCCTGAAGCGATCAATATTGGGATGTGTTCCTACCGGGATGAATTTAGAGCGAGATTTCAAACCACTATCTATATCCATGTTCTCCGAGATATTTAATTCAGCTCTTAACATGTTAACATCAACCGGTGTTTCATTTTGTAAGGACATCATCAATTGTAGTACATTCAAGTCAGATACAGTGTGAGTTGGAGGTATGCATTCCTCAACATTCTTAGGGGTATATTCACAAGAACGTGTGATAATTACCGCAAGAGTAGCGCAACGCAACTTTCAGCATCGCAGCCTATCGCGGGAAAATAACCCTGTGACAACGTGGAATTCACAACACGGCGGTAGCATGCGATAGTTGGCCGACACCGCAGCCAATGCTCGCGATACAACCACCTCGATGGAGATAAAAACACAAACCACAACGCGAAAAAATCTGCGATGGGCCAAAGCGCGATAAGAAAACAGTGACAACCAGCGCGAGGGCAGCAATACTCACGCGCAATGCGGGAAAAAGCACAAGAACAGCATACGGAAAATGCCACAGAACAAAATACATCAACAGCGGAGTACCACGGATGCAGCCTGGCCAACTGCAGAGGACAACATGCACACCACAACATCCAAGCACAGTGGAAGAACAGAACCTACAGGCACACCTCATGAAAGAGACCAGTGACAGACAAATCAGAGCCGCAGGAGCGACACACCCACCGTGCAGCATTCGCACATAGGCAGAAGTGCACCCCGACATTGACAACATCCCGGTACAAACAGCAACACCTCCACAACTGAACACAGGACACAACTGGTTCGGAAAATGTGCACAACATGGCAAATCACATCTGAAACCCCAGGGATATGTAACATGACACTGTACAATTCCAACCTGTAACCTGAAAATATGTTTTATTCACACATGCAGTGCAATTGGACATCTACTACTGTCCCATGAATGCCACGGACGGTCACAATGTGACGTGCTCATGAGAAGTAAGTGGCAATGATGGAGTCCCTACGGGCCATTCCTGCTGCAGTGGGATGTGGGCCACCTGCCCCATCAGCACCATCATCGTCCGGTACCTCTGGAACTGGGATCCATGGGGCCCTGGTGCGAACACAGATGTTGTGCAACACACAACATGCAACGATCATCTTGCACACGACGTCCGGGCTGTACAGGAGCTTCCCACCAGTGCCGTCCAGGCACCTGAAACGTGACTTCAACACGCCAAATGTGCGTTCAACAATGCCCCTGGTGCGTATGTGGGCCGCATTGTACTGCCTCTGGGCGGGTGTGTTCGGGTCCCGGAGGGGTGTCATCATCCAAGGGCAGAGTGCATATCCTTGATCACCTGTGACAGTGGAGGGTGTTGTGGCCCTGTTGGGGCTCCGAGCTGCATGTAGAGTAGCTCCATGGTGTTGTTTGTTCTTCGGGTATGGCTGTGTGCGGGACTCCGTTGCCTACTGCAGGTAGACGTCCGTCTTTACACCTGCTTGAGGCAGGTGTTAAATACCTGCGGCTACCGCGGCTTATCGCCTGTTTTTGGTTCGCTTCGCAGTTCTGTCAGTTCGTTGTGAAAGTGGTGTTGTTGTTTTTTCGTGTGTTTTTGCACGGGAACGCCTACTCTGCATCTCATTAGGGTTAGTTGGTGGTGTCCGCCGTGGTGTTAGATTTTGGGGCAGTTATCGTGGGAATACTGGCGTTGTCTGCAGTTTGCACCAGCTTGTGAATGGGGTGTTAAATCTATCTCCACTTTTGTTGCGTTAATGTGGCGATAAATCGGAGTCGAATCCTTGTGAATACACCCCTTAGTACATACATACGGATTACGAAGAAAGTGATCTTTTAACTTTAATAGTTGTGTAAACTTGTACAAATCAACAAAAATGTCAACATCATTTCCAGATTGAGTTGGGCAAAAACCCAAACCTTTGCTTAGGACAGACAAATCAGTTTCAGACAACATTCTGTTAGAAAAATTAACAATCATGAGTTCTTGTACCGGATCTCCAGTCCCCCCGTCTAATCCTTCGTGCCCTCAGTCTTTTTGGACCTGGTAGTCCTGGCAATAGTCTCGTTCCTTACTCTTTTGTTTCTGCCTGTATTTCTGCCATCTCCTCCCCCCCCTTCTTGTTTTTGATCTTTTATCGTAGTCTTGGCTCCCAATCTGAGCCTCTCCATTTCTACTAAAAAAGTAGACCGATTTTCTGTCTCTGATGTGCCTGGTGTTTCCTCCGTGTGGGCTGAGCTGGCTACCGAGGATAAGGAGCTAATACTACTAGCAGATGTAAGTTCTACTGTATCCTCTTGTTGTCTTTTACCTTCCCCAGATACTTTTAAATTATCGTACCTGTGTGCAAATGTGTAGATCCTCCCATCTCTATAGTCTTTGTCATCCTTTTTGATTTTTTTAACTTTTTTATCTCTTAGTTAGATTTGGTAGTCTTCTAATATTTTATCTAGGATGTCATAGTTCTTTTTCACTGTATCCTTTAGTTCTGTTAGAAATTAGGGAAAAGGTTGTGACACAAACCATGCAGTCATTGGATTTTTTGGATTTAGGTGTAAGTAATATTTCACGAGGGCAGTACCAGGCTCTCTTGATGGATTTGCGGACAAGTTTGCGCGGATAGCCTCTGGAGTAGAGTCTTGTGGCTAGATTGTTTGCCTCATGGAAATAATCTTGTTTAAATGTGCAATTCCTCAGGATACGCAGGAATTGTGAAAAAGGGAGAGAGTCCCCGAGCGCCCGAGGGTGATGACGGTCATAAGCGAGAAGGGTGTTCCTCTCAGTGGGTTTGTGGTACAAGGTGGTAAAGAGTTCGCCATCATTGTGTTTTATCAAAAGGTCTAAAAACGCACTCTCAACCCTACTATGAGTAAGTGTGAATTTAAGACCATTACAGTAAGTGTTCAGCCAATCAAGAAAGGACATTACGGTAGATTCAGGTCCGTGCCAGATCATAACGACGTCATCTATATATCTTCTCCAAATGGTGACATTGGTGATAAATGGAAAAAACAAGCCTAGATAGTGGAACCCTATAAGAAACAGCACCTGACCTGGTATCCCTATGTAATATATTTACACTGGAAATACCCAGAGATCTGTGTGCACACTGTTAGCGCACCCACTGTCACAATGCAGTCCAAAACAGGAATGTCACAATTTCAAACAGAAGCAAAGGTGCACCACCAAGAGACAAACACACAAGGATAAATCAGATCCGTGTTCAAAGATGTATTCTTAAAGTTCTTCTTTTATTCACAAAGGATTAAAAGCGATCAGGATGAACTGAACAGCCGACGCGTTTCGTCCATACACATGGACTTCTTCAGGGCTGTTGATTTAACAAGTATATATACACACATCAATATGATATAAAAGACATTACAAAACATGAAACACATAACATATATATACAATGTTACTGACACAATGAGTAACGTTTGTGACAGGACTGCTATATACATAAGTTAACACACGTAAGGATTCGCATGTGAAGAAACCATTCATGATAAACAACCTAGTCATAACACATGACATCCATATATTAGCCAAAAAAACTACACATAGAATATTATACATGACATTGGGGAGTGAATGGAAAGGAAAGTGAGAGAGGAAAAAAAAAAAGAGAACTTGAGAGACTTGTGAAGGAATTTCACAATAGAGACCAGATCAAACAAGATATTTAATATATCCTGGTATATAAAACATGACTACCATGAAAGGGAGAGGAGATAGAAAAAAGATGATAAAAGATTAGGTCATAGAGGCTTCATGCGGAAGGGGTGAAAGAAACAAGACCCAGAACAAACGCGCACCAGTGAGGCATTCTTGAGCGATCCATAATTAACAACTCAATGAGACGAGACCGGGGTGAATATACCAGTATATTCACTATACCCACCATAAATAAGGCACTCATGAGATGTGACATCAATGTGTCCATGGAGTGTTGAGATAGAGGAACTAGAGAAGGAGATCACGTCAGAGTTGAGAAAATGTATTTTAAAACAATGGCCAATACTGAATGTAGGTGACTATAACCTTGAACACCCATTGTTCCCATTCCGTAAGAATCAGAATATCAAAGATCATCTAGTCAGGGCCTGCCTCCACACCAAAAAAACTGCCCAAACCATTACTGACCTATGGGGTTTACCACCACTAGTGGGCCATTTCAAATGTGGGCACTGTGCTGTATGTCAATTTACCATCGAAAGCAAGGAATTTGTGTTTAATAACGTACAGATCACTCTTAACCAATTTTCCAATTGTAACACGTCAAATGTTATTTACGCAATCTTCTGCCCTTGTGACAAGATATATATTGGCCAAACATCACAGAAAATCTGCATCTGTATCTGCCAACACCGCAGCCGGATTCGCTGCAACGTAATCAACGCACCACTGGTCGCACATTTCTCTGAAAAAGGACATACGGTGGATCAAATTCGCTGGCAAGTCATCACTGTGGTCAAACCACCACCACAAGGAGCCGACCTAAGCTCCATTCTGAACAAAGAGGAACTCAAACTGATACTTCAGAATAACAGCCTGAACAATAGCTGAACCGACTAGAAGATTGGACATCCTTAGTTTAATGTTTCTCTCCAACAGTACTGCATGTTTATCTTATGTGTTCTTCTCCTCCTGAATTAGCGTTCTGTATATATGTATAATAATTTTTTAATTCAGACATCGCACCCCCTGCAATGTTGTCACACTCTGTACCTCTAATTTGCCATTCTTTCATGACATGCATATTCCTGCCTCTATATAATTTCCTATATTCCCTGTCCCTCTTCCTTTCTTTCAATATGGCCGCTAATTTGCGATTCCCCTTTTTGACCAGCCGTCTTCTAGTTTTTCACATCCAACATGGGTGCTGCCATTTCACACTCCCGGCGCGCACAAGCTATTACCCGACACTGTTTGTGACCGGAAGGCGTCGCATTCGTCACTTCCGTCCTATGCACCCTCTCACTCGTTACTTGCCGCAACCTCCAATATAACCAGCTTCGCTTCTGGTAAGCGGTCTCTTGCATTTTTTCTACGGACATGCCTGCCAAATTGTGTATTGGACTTAGACCACACCGATGGTAAGTGCCTGTCCACCTTCACGCACTATTTGATTACTTATGAGCCACCATCACTCCATTTGATTCCTTAATTTCCTCCGCAGGTCCCTGTGGATGCACTAAAATCTATCAGGCTATCGCTTGCCCATTACTTCTTCAGCATCACGGGTCACATCCTTGCAGTCCGGTTTGGCTTACCGCCGCAGACTGCCTTTGTTTTTCGCATCCTCATTTCAACCTCCTGTTCCCCTCCCAGGTAACCCTACCTGGCAGTCCCTTCACCTTGTCATTCCTGCACCACGTTCGTCTTCCTGTACCTCAATTTGCCTTCCTTTACAGGAAGCAGGCTAACACGTAGCCCCCCCCAGGCTGCCTTGGACATTACTTTCCTACCACGATCTCTCGGCCTTGTGACAGGCTCTCCCCGACTTCAAGATCCGCGAGACCCTGTAATTTCTTGTATCCATTGTTATTTACCAGGTCGGTTTTCCGACTGTACAGTATACCACCCGGCATGCTCACTTACTCCCCGGTATATTTACTTGCTGTATATCACAGCACTTGGGAATCCAATTCCCAAATTTGACTAGTATCACAATAGATATTTCCCCAGCCCTTTTGCACTTCGTGGCTCATTTGCATCGGTTTATTGTATGGCTCGATCCTAATCTAATACCCCCTCCTTCTTTCTCCCTCTATGTTTTCCCTCTTCTTTACAGCAGGTAAATTCTCAGGCCACACATCTGTTTTGTCCTGATGATGATCCCACTATTCTTGTAGGGATCGAAACGCCGTTGACTCTAGCACCTTGACACACAGTTGTTGCATATAAATTACTCTGTATTTGCGCAATGGTGCTCCCATTATTTTGTTTGGCCCATTGTATCGATTTATTTTTGGCCATTCTTGTCTGTTTATGCCTGAGCATTTGGTTGTAATTGACCCGTCTGTTGTCTTTTGTGACGCTACCCCACTTCCCCTGATGTTGTACTTTTGCTCTCAATGATGGAAATTAAAATGCTTATTTTTCTACAAGAACTGAAGGACATAGTTGTTATTATATTTCTGTGTTAATGTGATTTCATTTGTGATTATTGATAGGGACCTCTGTCTCTTTATAATTACCTACACCCAAGGTCCCTTTCTGACCCTTTGGGTTCCCTAGTCTCTTTAAATATATATATATTGAATTGAAATAACATTTATATAGCGCATGGCTACCCGGAGGCATCCCAGCGCTGGTAGTAGCAGTAGTGGGGAGTTTCGCCAGTTAGGGGAAAAGCGAAGTTTTTAACAATTTGCGAAAGGCTAAGTGGTTGGTTTCTACACGTAGGTGGGGAGGAAGGGAGTTCCAGAGTCTGGCCGCGTTAAAAGAAAATTGCCGACCCCCGCTTCTGGCTTTCCTGATCCTAGGGACGATGACAAGATTCATAGGGGCCGATTCCGATTCGGGCCGGAAAACGTACCGACCGACTCGGTACAGGAATAAAATCCGACCGACACGTACCTACGCAGCACGACCTGGGTAGTACGATGAAATGCATGTGAATCACGACCGACTCGTACGGAACACAAGCCGAACGACCGAACCGGACGGAAACAAGCTATCCGGCCGGGAAACCACGCGAATCGAACCGACTGACACGCACCAGGCATGAACCCGAACGAAACGTACCTGCGAACTCCGACCCGCGCAGTACGATGCAATGCGTGGAAAACCAGACCGAGTCGCACGGAGACCAAGCCGCACGACCGACACGCATACAAAACCCAGCCGAAACAACCCAATACACCGCAACCGACGCGTACGTCGCACAATAAACCTAGCAGAAACACAGCGTGAACGACACGGAGAAGCTGGCACGAGACAACTGCAGCGTCCTACTCGGTCAGAAGAACGTCTCCTACATGCACAAAAAATACAAAGGGAAAAATACAAAAAAAAGGGCCAAACAAGCAATTACAAAGTCAATAAATACAGGGGGGAAAAAACAAGGAACAAGGACACACCCCCAACTCCACCTATATAAAGGCCACAAATCCCTACCATGATCCTTTGCAAATTCAACTGACCTGCCAGCACAGAACACCAACACACACACCAACACACAGCAACCACAGACACACCCACAGCTCATCCATCACACAAGCCACACACCATCAGCACCTCAACAAATAGCACCCTCACATACACCCAGCAAAACCTACACACACACACCCTCACTTGCACACACACACACATCAATCACCACCACCACCCATCACCATGCCCCCAAAGAAGAATCATAAGTTCCTAGACAGTGAATTGGAAGTCCTGGTAGATGAGATCCTCAGGGTAGAGCCACACTTGTTTGGTACATTGGTCCAACAGACCCCCATGTCGCAGAAAACCAAGATGTGGGAGAGGATCGTCGACAGGGTCAACGCACAATCACCATGTTTGCGCACAAAGGAAGACATCCAGAACAGGTGGTATGACGTGCGCAGGAGGGTCAGGGACCTACTAAAGAAGGATTACATCGTGAGTCAGCGCACCGGCAGTGGCCCTCCTGCCAAACCACTATACCTCAGGCCCTGGGAGGAGAAGGTGCGGGCCATCCTACCACCAGTGAGCGTATATGGACTAACAAACATCCCAGAGCCTGGTGAGTACACAACTAATATACCCAATATTGTGTGGCAATACACACACATCACTGTCAAGGGGATAGTCAAACCATGCACCCTTAGCAAATCCACAGCAACCAAAAGATAATCATACCAAGATGACTATGTTAGTCAGAGAAACACAATACCTGCCATCTCATAGTGATATGTAACAGTGTCATGACAGGTACAAACCTAACAATAGAGCAAGCCAGTGGCACAAATATAACAAACTACCAGTCACATATGTTGCCACCACCAGAACACCACCTCACAGGGAAGCTCACTGAAAGGAAGGAATTCTGGGTATGCTGGTGAAGTCAGTGTAGGCAATAGCATGATGGGAGCTGTAGTCACAGATAATGGTCAGCCTCACAATTGGCCCATCAACACCACTCTCAACCATGCACACATCACAGGGAGTTGAAAAGGACTGACAAGATGGCTGACACTGGGTACTGCTGTGGGGAGCACAAGGCCCTGCTGGGAACTGGGCACCAACAAACAACAGGAACACACTGTCAGCCATCTTGCCATTGCTGTCACACTCACACACAGTGAAGTCCACCCAAAAGGAAGGAAGTATGGGCATGCTGGGAAGGGGGTGTAGGCAATAGTATGATGGGAGTTGTAGTCACAGATATTGGTTACCCTCACAATTGGCCCATCAACACCACTCTGAACCATGCTCACATCACAGGGAGTGGAAAACAACTGACAAGATGGCGGACACTGGGGACTGCTGTGGGGAGCACAAAGCCCTGCTGGGAACTGTGCACCAACCAACAGCAGGACACCACTGACTGACATCCTGAAAGCCAATTTGCACTCCCTGCAATGGAAGCACGTTCCATGGTGGGATATCTGGCTGGGTGGGAAGGAGGACTGACAGCTCTGACCATAGTTACAAGCAGCTTTTCCCACACACCCCCTTAACACAAACTCCACACAACTCACCTGGGAGAATGCAATGCCTCACACTTTAATTTAATATCCCACAAAGAACCACCACACTGGGTTATGCTGTGTAAAGCACAGGGACACTTTTGGGACTTGTAGCCAAACAAACGCCAGGACAACACCGTCAGCCATCCTGGCAGCACAGGCACACTACCCCACAGGGAAGCAGAGTCAAAAGGAAGGAAGTATGGGCATGCTGGGAAGGGGGTTGTAGGCAATAGCATGACGGGAGTGGTAGTCACAGCTCAACATCCCCCACCAACATGGCCCAGCAAGTTAGCACTGAAGCATGCACACCTCACAGGGAGTGAAAAGCCACTTCAAAGATGTCTGACACTGGCCTCAGCTGTGGGGAGACCAAGGCCATGCTGGGAACTGTGCACCAACAAACAACAGGACCACACTGTCAGCCATCTTCCCATTGCTGTCACACTCACACACAGTGAAGTCCACTCAAAAGGAAGGAAGTATGGGCATACTGGGAAGGGGGGTGTAGGCAATAGCATGATGGGAGTTGTAGTCACAGACATTGGTCACCCTCACAATTGGCCCATCAACACCACTATGAACCATGCTCACATCACAGGGAGTGGAAAACAACTGACAAGATGGCTGAAACTGGGTACTGCTGTAGGGAGCACAAGGCCCTGCTGGGAACTGTGCACCAACAAACAACAGGACCACACTGTCAGCCATCTTGCCATTGCTGTCACACTCACACACACTGAAGTCCACTCAAAAGGAAGGAAGTATGGGCATGCTGGGAAGGGGGTCGTAGGCAATAGCATGATGGGAGTGGTAGTCACAACTCAACATCCCCCACCCACATGGCCCAGCAAGCTAGCACTGAAGCATGCACACCTCACAGGGAGTGAAAAGCCACTTCAAAGATGTCTGACACTGGCCTCAGCTGTGGGGAGCCCAAGGCCATGCTGGGAACTGTGCACCAACAAACAACAGGACCACACTGTCAGCCATCTTGCCATTGCTGTCACACTCACACACAGTGAAGTCCACTCAAAAGGAAGGAAGTATGAGCATGCTGGGAAGGGGGGTGTAGGCAATAGCATGATGGGAGGTGTAGTCACAGACATTGGTCACCCTCACAATTGGCCCATCAACACCACTCTGAACCATGCTCACATCACAGGGAGTGGAAAACAACTGACAAGATGGCTGACAATGGTGCTCTGTTGTGGGGAGTACCAGGCCCTGCTGGGACCTGGGCACCAACCAACAGCAGGCCACCACTGACTGACATCCTGAAAGCCAATTTGCACTCCCTGCAATGGAAGCATGTTCCATGGTGGGATATCTGGCTGGGTGGGAAGGAGGACTGACAGCTCTGACCATAGTTACAAGCAGCTCTTCCCACACACCCCCTTCACACAAACTCCACACAACTCACCTGGGAGAATGCAATGCCTCACACTTCAATTAAATATCCCACAAAGAACCACCACACTGGGTTATGCTGTGTGAAGCACAGGGACACACATGGGACTTGTAGCCAAACAAACGCCAGGACAACACTGTCAGCCATCCTGGCAGCACAGGCACACTAGCCCACAGGGAAGCAGAGTCAAAAGGAAGGAAGCATGGGCATGCTGGGAAGGGGGGTGTAGGCAATAGCATGATGGGAGTTGTAGTCACAGATATTGCTCACCCTCACAATTGGCCCATCAACACCACTCTGAACAATGCTCACATCACAGGGAGTGGAAAACAACTGACAAGATGGCTGACAATGGTGCTCTGTTGTGGGGAGTACCAGGCCCTGCTGGGACCTGGGCACCAACCAACAGCAGGACACCACTGACTGACATCCTGAGAGTCAACCTGAACCCACTGCAAGGGTGGCATGCTTCATGGTGGGATAACTGGGCTGGGTGGAGAAGGAGGGCCGGATGTCCACCAAATACAACTAATGCTGGCCATGCACACACCTCAACATTCACATTTAAATGCCTCAGGTTTGCAGGACAATGTGCTACACCAATATCAACCTCTTACTGTGACAACTTAGGTCAATGCAATGTACAGGGCCGCATCCAGAGGTACAGTCACAACTGTCAGGTGTGTGAACCATTGATGCCTGTAGAAACATAACATACATTGTGTGTCTCTTCCAAAAACAGGTGATGATGGGGACACAGCAGCAGACGATGAGGAGTCCCAGTCCCAGGCTCCGGGGGACACTGAGCTCACTGGTGTGGAACAGCCTCTGCCCTCCTTGGATGGCGAAGACCTACCTGGCACCTCCGGTGTGAGTCATCATGCAGCACCAGCAGGACCAACATCTGCACCCCTGCACCCACTCCTCCAACAACTGCCAACACACAGACCACCCCCGCCGACACGGACCGACCAAGGACCACCAATGACAACAGCACAGGGACCCTGGCCCAACGTCGAGCTACGGACAACGACCCCAGTAACAACCCCCAAGGGGGCCTAGGGACACCTGTGCGTGCCACCGCAGGTCCCGCACGTGTCGCCAGGGGTGGTGGGAGGGGTGGTAGACATAGGTCGCTGTTTGCAGAGGGGTCTGGACTGCATGATGACCCACAACTGGTACGCATTGCTGATGCGTACCAGAATAGCACCGGAGAGGTCACCCAGGTAGTGGGGATCCTCAAGGACATTCAACAGCAGCAGGCTGCCCATCATGCCCGCTTGGACTCACACATGTCCCGTGTGGAGACACACATGGCCCGTGTGGAGACACACATGTCTGGCATGGAGTCCAAGTGGGACACATTGCAAGAACTGACAGCGGTGCATAGGGACATATTGACATGCCTCCGCCAGATTAGCACCAACATGGCCACACCTCCCTGTGTGCCCACAACATCTGGTGCTGCAACACCTGCAACTGCCACAGGGAGGGAGGAGGACTCTGGCGGAGAGTCCCCTGCACCGCAGCAGCCTGCACGTGAGGGTCCCCCCCAAAGAAGAGGGGTCGTCCGAGGAAGGAAAACTGAGAGGTCGATGGCCATGTACATCCCCCAGGAAGCCAACACCTGTTCTGGAAATTCTCCTTTGTGTGCAAACTGTTCACCCTGTCGAATGCAACACAACTCACCCACATGACATGGGGAGTTCAAGTTGGACCAATGTATCAGATCACTGTTGACTTTACCCTGGACATTTCTCCTACCAAGACTTCCAACTCACCTGGGAACTCTGGATCACAATCCCAATGTACAGCACCCACCATCCTGTGCACTAACCTCACACATGTATGTAATAAACTCACCAATACACCATACTTGCCTCTGTTGTGATTCCAACGTTGTTATTGTCACAGAGATGATGATCTGCTAAATGACACCGTGCATGCTAACTGCCACAGCAAGTTCAACACCGTCATGTGAGTCATGGCGACGTGACACATATGAGGGAGACACACCACTAGGGCTACACAACACATAGACACCAGGGACATCGGACTCATCGCCTACACTGATGTTGCCAGGAAATATTGTGGAATGCACAGACACCACACCTATTCAGAGTCTGTGTTAACTAGCCCACAGGTGCAGTAAGCAAATGTCAGTCAGATGTGTGACCACAGACAACGCACATCCCAAAGTGAAGCACAGGTTTATTACACATTTGCAACATGTTGTTTCCACTACAGATGCAAGGTAATCCCACGTGGCAGTGGCCACACAGTCAACAAGTGTAGAAGAAAGAAAGTCCAGGGGTGTGGGGCACATCACCTGTAGGGAAACGACTGCTTCCACCCTGGAAGTTGAATCATGGTTTCGGGGGATCCGAGTTGACCAAACAACTCTGAAAGCACCCTGTGAAGGACAGACATGACACACAGTCAAAAGCACTGAAGAACAGGACAGAACTGCAATACTCATGCCCAATACATGTCACAAGATACCTACACAAAACCAAATTAGCATGTCAACACTGTTGGGGAGTACAGACTACCTGTAAGGACACATTGCTGCACGCATCCAGTCAAGTAGCACATGGCCACACTCAAACAGCAACAGAGCACCACCAACACATATCATGCAAACGCAAATCATTGACATGACATCTCTGGATACTCACATTCAGCTGAAGAAGTTGGTGATGAGCTGTGTGCGGACATCACCCTCCTCATCATCATCATCACTGGCATCGTGGCCCAGGCCAGGATCCTCCACAGGTGGCGGATGTTGGTCATCGTCATCCAGGATGAGAGGCAACTCCTTCCGCACTGCCAGGTTGTGTAGCATGCAGCAGACGATGACAATCTTGCACACCTTTGCAGGGGCATATGGGAGGGCCCCTCCTGTCTTGTCCAGGCAGCGGAAGCGGCTCTTCAGGAGACCAAATGTCCGCTCGATCACTCTCCTGGTCCGACCATGTGCCTCATTGTAGCGCATCTGGGCTGGTGTCACAGGGTTCCTGAGGGGTGTCAGCAACCACGGCATGTTGGGGTATCCGGAGTCACCTACAGACAGACAATTGCACATTAGCTGAGTTGGAAAAGAGTGCGGAATACAACATAGCAGAACACACACAATGGTACAAAGTCAGTACACACCGACAAGCCAGGCACGCTGGTTCCGCATCTGTGACATCATCCTCGGGATGCGACTACTCCTCATCACGAAGGCATCGTGTGCCGAACCAGGGAAACGTGCACACACATGTGAGATGCTCATATCTGCTAGACATACCACCAGAGCATTGATCGAGTGATAATGTTTACGGTTCCCGTATGCCTGGTCATGTGCCTGTGGTGGTACCAAAGACACATGTGTCCCATCAATGGAGCCAATGACATGTGGCATCCTCCCCAGGGCATAGAAGTCACTCTTGACGTCAGTGAGTTGTTGACGTTTAGGGAAATATATGTACTGGTTCAGGCATCTCAACATTGCCTCCAAAATATCGCGTAGCACACGGCTGAACATAGTCTGTGACATCCCACCAGCAGACGCCACAGTGTGTTGAAAGGTACCGGTGGCAAAGAAGTGTAGGGCTGCCATCACCTTCAACCTTGGGGGTCAGCGCTGCAGGGTATGGCCGGCCAGGTTCCAAATGTGGGGCCAAGCGCACTGCCAAATCCTCAATCAGCTGCCTGGTGAAGCGGTACCGTCGGGTGCAGTCACGTTCCACCATCGTTGCAAGGTCAGGGAATGGTCTATGGACAGCTGGTGCCCTGCAGTGCATAGGTGAAGAAAGAAAGATTGTCAGTCACCCCACATATGTGGCATAGACCAGACTCAATATCACATGATACATCATTACGAGACACAAGTACATGATGTGTGTGCCGTTCCGTAAGGACATGTATGGCACCGAAATGGACAACATCTAACATCACAGTTCAACATGTGTCCTCAACAAGTCCCAGGTTGTGCTATGGGATATCATTAGGCTGTGTCACAGTACCCATGTACTGCTGTCACGTTCCAAACACACACCACAGTGACATGTGAGGACAGATGTGCCCCAGGCATCACAGCTCATTGACAGGTAGATTCCCAGGGACCCTGTCTTGCCACATGGACACTGGCATGACATGGTGCATCATGAATACACCACAGCAAAACAACCATGACCCCCACAGGTAGTGGTCCCTGTTGCCTCGGCAGGACAGACATGGACGTCTGTGACACACACACGCACAACATCAAAGTCCATGCACAAACAACGTGGATGTGGAGACTGTCTCCCATTGTGCACATGGAATCAGAGACATTGTAAACACAACATGCACACAGACTGTGGAGGGCCATCACTATTGTGGCAATGGGTCACCCTGTGACGTACATACCGTCCCACATGGGACTCAGGGGGTTTGTGACATGACATACACATACACAACCGTGAAATGTGACCATGCCACATGCTCTGAAATGAACAGTTGCACATCACAGTGGTCATGTGCACAACACACAAAGGTACCTGTCCCCATGAACACGTGCACAGCCTGGGAGTGGCTGCCCCCAAGTGCCACCCCAAAAACCACATGTTGACCCCCATACACAGGAAAGGTAATGCAGCCTTACATGCCTTAGGATACAGTGTGGACAGGCTGTGGTGTTGTAGGTGTGCCCCTGAGTCCCTGGCAAGTATATGTTACTGGCATACGTTCACCAGTGACAAGCATGGTGACATATGCGAGTGACCTGTACAGGGAAGCGTTGTACAGCAATGGACCGATCGGTGTGCACGCACTGGCCATTGAATCTGTTGTGTGCGGGTACGCGTTGTACAGCAATGGACCGATCGGTGTGCACGCACTGGCCATTGAATCTGTTGTGTGCGGGTACGCGTTGTACAGCAATGGACCGATCGGTGTGCACGCACAGGCCATTGAATCTGTTGTGAGCGGGTACGTGTTTGAAGGAGGGTCCAGAAGGTCCCGTATCACCATTTAACAAGAAACTCATTTCTGATTTTGCACTACCCACTAAACATGATACTCTAGATAGGCCCCACAAGGCAGGCTCAGATAGAAGGTCTTAAGTTGTCCACTTTCCTTCGTCCTGGGAGTGCATCTCACATAGGCCCAAGCCCAGCTCCCTAGATAACCATATCTTACATAGGACCAAGCATACCTTCCTAGATACAAATGTGTAGGCCCAAAAAGGCCAGTGACTCCTGCTCTCATTTTTATAATAATAATAATACAGATCGAAGGCCTCACTGATCTGCTAGCAGAGATCTGTTCCCTCCACCGAGAGACAATATCAGCCCCCTCTTGAAACTTTCCACAGTTACGAGAATAAGGGTGGCCCCCACCCACGTGACACTCTGTTGGAACATCTGGCTGTGTCACATGCAAGGTTTGCGATATTCTTAGCTATGAAACTTTCCGCGCTTGCTTAACTGAAACTCAAGGCGGCAACGTGACCAAGAATTAAATATATTAAATATTAATTCTGAGCATTTTTTACGGTAAAAGTTATCCTTTGTTTACTTTTTGCGGTCAAGAGCACTGACCATCTGCTAAACGCCCTGTTCCATCATGATACCACTTCTCGGTTTTATATCAAACTTCCCAGTTACTGTAAGCGGGCGGTTAGGAGGCCTGCGTCAGATCTCGTGTCAAGCGTGGGTGTAAGTTCTGCATTAAGTTCTGCATTTAACAATATAAAAGTGCCTCACCCAGGGTGCGGCTCTGAATTCTCTGCGCATCAATCTGGTTGCATAAGAGGTTCCCGATCGATCGTCCGTGTGACTGGGCCTAGAACTCCAACTTCCAAGGTGGTAATACTCTTTTCTAATAATTCAGCCTTTTGGCTTTGACAAGCTGTCCAATGGCATAGCCTATTGGCTTTGTCAGCCTATCTGATTATCTTTGCCTATTGGCTTTGACAGCCTCTCTGATGGCATAGCCTATTGGCTTTGTCAGCTCAATTAAATATTAGCCTATTGGCTTTGTCAGCCTCTCTAATAATTTAGCCTTTTGGCTGTGACAGTCTATCTAATTCAGCTCATTCTAACCCAAGCCATTGCATTTATTTTAGGTTAAATTGCGTAGTCTTGAATGGTGTTGCTTTCTTAATAAAAGATTAGCTGTTCAGGCACTAGTCTGAACATCTTCTTTAAAGTTAGGGTTGCTCTTTAGACAGTGGCTCATAGCACAATATTTTAGTCATACATTCGCTTCTTTTGAATAATTGATTTGTGACATTGTTAATGCATTTATTTTTCATTCTGCTCATGTGTTGATGGGCACCTTTTAAATTGAATTGCTTTTATGCTTTTGAACTGTTTAAAATAAAAGTCACTGTGTTTTACATCGTGGTTTCTTCTTTACAAGTGAACAAACAGCAGAGGGGTCAGGCTCTCTGGAGACGGTAAGCAGAAGGGTGTGGCCACCAAATAATCCCCTCAATCAGCTGGCGACCACGAATATCTAGGACTCGTTCAGCAGTCGTCTACGGTGAGGTCTTGGGACGCATGCTGGGGTTACACCTGTCTGGCTGTCTCTCGGGCTCTCCTCTCCCCACGTCCACCGGGGTAAGTCAGGGATACTTTTATTTTTTTCCTTGCATTTGCCCCAGGTTGTGGCATGTGTGGGGTGGTGGGTCAGCCTGCATTTGCCACCAGGGGTCTCCCTTGTCTGTGCTCCTTTGCCCACCTGTGGTAGACTGACATGCCACGACGTCCTCTTTGTGGCTGGTCACATCTCCCCGAGGCTCTTTTGGTGCTCTTGCCTCTGCTATTTTTAATTTTGTTGTGGTTTCCTTCTAGTTGCATTTTCTTGCCCACGCTTATTTTAGTTTTTTAAGATGATGCTTACGGTTTGAGTCCGGATCACGTGGTTGATCGAATTCTGGCATGGTGCACATGCACATGCGTTTGCAGGTTTTTCATGTTTACACATTTTCCCACATGTGCTTTTTAAGGTTTGCCTTGCTCACTGATGCTTGAGGTTTGAGTCCTGGACAGTTTTACCTGGCCGAATACTGGCATGCTTCACGCACACTTGGTGCGCACATGCGTTTGCTGTTTTCTCATGTTTTAAATTTTGACGCACATTTGCTATTTACAAGCACATTTTTCTGTCTTCCATTTCTTGTCGAATTGTTTATATTGCACGGCTGTGGGCTGTTGCGCTTTTGTCTTGGTGCATAGGTGGCACAAGTTTTTGTAGTGTTGTCGCACTTTTCAATTTGGGGTGTGTCCCGCCGCCATTTTATATGCTCTCGTCGCCATTTTGTATTCATATTTACATTTTGTGTTATTGATTTTTTATCTTTTATGTTTCATCTTTTGTACTCTTTCATTGCATCTTTTATTTATTTATCCTTTTTCTCCTTCCCTTCCTTCTCTTTCAGCTGCTCTTCGTCTCTTCTTCCTCACACTTTCCTCGTACATTATCATTTTTCTTTCTTCCTTTACACCTTCCAACACCATTCTCTTTCGTTTCGGCGTCAATGCGCCCCTCTTTCGTTAGGGTTCTTTCCTGTGTATTCACGCATTCATTCTTCGCGCTCTATAGTTCGTCCCTCTCTGATTCACTCTTACGTGGCTTGGGTGCTTTTCTCTTTTTATCTCTAAAACTTTTCTCGCTCTCTCAACGGCGCCTGTCTTTATTATTAGCTGCGCCACTCCAGAAAGAGGAACCAACCACTTCCAGCTCTGTGGCCCAGTCTGACCTTGACTACGCCTTTTTCTGCTTTCTGTCTTCACAGAACGAGGAAGTGAGCCTCGCAGCTTCACTGTAGTCACCTCGCCCCTCCTTCCCCTGTCTTCTCAGTCTGTTCTCTCAGCAAACATTGCTATTTTTGATCGTTGTTATTTTTTTAAATGCATTTCATTTATTTAATAATTGTTTATTTGTTGTCCATTGTGTCTGTTTCTTGTGCTTCGTTTTATTAAACATTTAGTAGCCCTGCTGTCCCACCCCACATCTGTTGCTGGACTGCCAGCTCCACACTCTTTTAGCCGAGTGGCAGCCTGCTAGTTATATTTTGTTGACTCAATTGCCCCCACTTTTCCTCACTATTAAGGGCAGTTGCGCCAGGTAGCTGTTGTCTGGATTGCCTTGCCTTTACCACCTAGCCGCAATCCCGCTAAGTAGTTGCACTTATTTTCACTACACATTGCACGTACATTGCGCCTCTTTTCTGTCTCTCACTCCTTTTGCCTACCACTTGCCTACGCCAATTGGTAGCCACAGGGGGGTGGAGGTGTATCTCCATTCCTCTTGTCCGTCCCCTTAACCAACCCCCCCCATTATGTCCCCTGACCCCCCGCAAATTATTAATCTCCTTATTCATTCAGTACGTGGACGTGGTACTGCCACGGCGGTATACCACACCGGTCTTGATCACTTTATCCCCCTCACGCGCCATCAAAGCGAAGTTCTTGCAGCTACTTGGGACATCTTAGAGGTTGACTTTACACCCACTACAGAACTCCGCCTTTCACTCTTGTCTCTCGTAGACTTACCTCTCTCAGGCACCGCTTCTTCCCAACCACCACCACCACCAGACACCACCCGCCCCGATCTTTTGTGGCCTGCCCACTCCTCTAATTCACCTCCGCGCTCCCCACCCTCTTTAGGGTCCTCTGTTTCTCTTGCTAATTCGCCCCCTACCATTGCCATAGACAACGACTCCAATACTGACTCTGCGCAGTCCACGGCATCCTCTGAAGAGGCAACACTCCCTAGCATTACTGCCCCTGCCCCCCCTACGGTATCAGCATCAGCACTTACTATTGCTCCCCACCAACCACTGCCTCCGGCTACCGAGTCCCCATTCCTCTTGGCACTCCTGCAGGACTATTCAGTGGATCTAGAGGACTCTGTCCCAGACATCCTCATTGTGCCTCCCCCAGCAAGTCCACCACCGCATTTTCAGACACTGTAGGTAATGAGTACCCCGTCGCCTGACAGTACAGCTTCTCCTATTTTTGTATATCTAGTTAATAATATCGTTGTGGGTCTTTCTACTGAGCACCCATCCTCCTTTTATCACGTTACACCCTTAGCAAGCACGGTCCTTCTCACTATATTTCACGTTTTAGGGGTTGACTAAACCCAGGCACCGCAGATAACGCTTTCACTAGCACCATCCTTCCCGCATCTTTCGCATCCCACTGTTACTAAACATAAAGAACAAAAACATTCCAAGCACTGACAGTCTAGGGAACACTCCACAATTACTGGTCCCCATGAACAGGATTACAGGTACCACGGTTCATAGGACATCGGATTACATTTACATACGCATTCGCCTAATAGCGCCAGGTCTGGACATACCCTCCACACTTGTTACAAATTATCCACGCAACCCGCTACAGAGTAAAGTAATTGCTGGTCTCTCTCGCAGCCAGCTCCAATTTCCTGACTTCTCCCCTAACGGAATATACACCGGACCACAGGAACTGGAATTAAGACAAGCATTATATCACGTTATCAGTAGCGCAATAGGAGAGGAATTGATAATAGACGCCATTCCCTCCACCTCTGCCACTGAGCCCACTCCTGCCCCAGAACACACTCCTGCCCCTGAATCCACTCCTGCCCCAGAACACACTCCTGCCTCTGAATCCACTCCTGCCCCTGAATCCACTTCTGCCACTGAGCACTCTTCTACCACCTAACCACATTTCTTTCCAAACAAGCGACACACACCCTCAAAGCATTGTGCTTTAAAATAACACTCACGAATGGCATAGTAAGCTCTACAGTGTATAAAACGTCTACCCATTTTCACATCTTTTTCATCATACATCCCCCTGGAGCGCTACTCACTGCCATATTATCTAGCACCTGGCCAAGGCACCCTCTCCAAAGTTATATTGCTGAAGCTTGCTTTGGCGGTCGGCTCCACTTTCCTCTTTATACAGAAGCACAAGAGCGAGACTTGCAGGACGGGGTGTATGATATTGTTATTCAGGCAGTAGAGCAAGAACTCATCAGAGACATTGTCCCTAACACCTGAGAAAACGTGCTCCTGTAATTCAGGCTTTTTCTAGAGCGCCCAGTGTTAGACACACCAACATGGCCACTCCACTCCAACATGTTTTAAAAACATTCGGAGGCCAGGAACACCATATACTAAAGCACTGCCGTGAGCTTCATAAACGTACGGCGAAAATGACTCATCCTTGGCCCTCAGAGGGAAGCTTTGACCCAATCATACTAGAGCATGCCACCACCTTTCTAGACACCAAGTACTCTGGCACTAAGTTACAGAAGAGAAAGGCTACTTTAGATCTCTGGCGCTTTTTCAAAGACAAGGTTCAAACACACTCTGACTCCACACACCCAGCTATACCCAATGCTCCGCAACCACCGCCTTACCACTTCAGCGGTATGTATACCGAGCTCACTAACAAGGAACAACCTGAGCTGCCAGTTACCACTAATGATTCTCCGGCTGCTGGTTTCCAATCGTTACCAGATGAGGCAACTACCTCACCGCACCTCGGCCCAGAATTACACATCACACAGATTGAGGAATTTCAGGCTTCCCACACATCACCTAGCCACCCGTACCACCCCGTGGACAGACCACCGGCTCCACCCACGCCCCCCAGTGATGTATAACCCGACCTGACAGACCTGCGCAGCATACACCTGCCTCTCCCCAATGGTACAGTAAGGGAGACAGCAGTATCAGGTATCCCAGGCTTCATAGATGCACAACTATCACTAAAATTTACACCAACAGTCAATACTGCACACCCACGCCCAGGTGAAGACGATGAGGAAGGCTCTGACTCTGTCTCCCAAGCATCATCTCGTAACTTGGACTCTGACTCTGCCTCTCAAGCATCATCTCGTCACTTGCGCTCACCTGTCATTGTCGTCCGTGACATTGGCCCTAAACAAGACACTGTCACTAGCCCCTTCCGTGACACTGACACTCAACAAGCACCTGTCCTTAACCCCTTCCTTGACACCGGCACACACCTGTTCCCAAGGTCGCATCTCCCATTACAAACTAGCATGCCTTACATGGCTACTGCACCCTCTGCTGAGGTACAGGGATCTGGCCTCATGACAGACAACAGACAGCTCATTGAGTTCCCCGCCCCACCATTGCTGTGCATGACGGAGGGACAGTGTGTTCCTCTCACTGGTCTTCCCTCCGCATATGGCAATTATAGACAGAATGCAGATTTGAGCAAAAGCACTAGCCTGGAAAGTATTTCACCACAGCGCCTTGAGGACGAACAGACACCCATGTATCAACCACCTTGCCACGCAGCCCAGGTAAACTCGATTAGACGCTTGTCATTTAAATTAGAGAACATGAACAAAAGCATTACGGACATAATGTCAAAGGTCAACACACCAACACCACCTTCACCCACGCTGCACAACCTCGTGCAACACCACCGAAAGACAATAATCAGTAGGAATGGGGAAGGGAGCAGACAATATCGCTTTGATGAGCACCCCTACCGCTCTGATGCTGCCGCCTCTGGAATGACACAAACATTCACCAACACACACCAAGCCCACCAATACCCAACAGCAGTAGGGCCAGAAGAGAGACCACCATTGGGACTAGAAGACCTCAACCCAATGTCTGGTGAGATCCCAAGATATTGTGGACTCCCGCAGGAAAAAGACAGAGTGGTAAGAAGTAAGGTCAGGACCACCGAAGCACAAAGACTTAAAGTCTTGGGGACACATGGACGCCCAGACGACATACTATATGACGTCTCGGGCTCTGCTTCCTTGCGCACCGTTAGGCTGAAAAATAGACACAACATAAGTCTCAGCAGACCATGTCCACCAAAAACTAGCAATGATCTCACTCCCAATGAGATAGTGACATTAGGGGAAGGTTCAGATTATGCAGTTAACCCCTTTTCAGACGACTTGGCAGGCTGGTCAGAGCCCTTAGCACCGCAAATGCTCCCTTGGCCAAGAGAAGGCTCCTTTGAGCCTCAGTACATGGCAACAGCAGTTGAATGTATCCTCAAAGGACTAGGGGATGAGGATTGGGACTATGACTACATGAGGGAGAGCCTGAAAGTCTGGCAAAAATATGCTCGCCAGCATGACTATACAGGACCCACAGCGCAACGCCCTGGGGTCATGCGCCAAATGCCACTGCTCTACAAAAATGTCACTGATCCCCCATCTATATCCCATGGTCTACACTAGACAAAGAAAATGTCAAAAGGCACTCCCCCCCTCACTGAGGGTGCGGGAAAATGGATTGCAGCTTTTGAAAATTGCACCACAGGTAACAACATAGCTATAGGAGATGTAAAAAGCCTGCTGATCTCCCTCATGGGAGAAGACGCAGAAGATCTCTTCACACGTGTCCATGCCAATCTTACAAAAACAAACACCAAGCATGATGGTGTTTCCTTTAATGAGATTAGAACACTAGCATGGACTGAGTTGCGCAGAAAATTCCCTGATGTTCCTGATATTGGGGCTCTATTGTCACAGACCATGCAACCAAATGAAGACCCTGCCAACTATCTTTCCAGAATGAAAGAAAAATGGCACCAGGAGTTAGGGCAACGCTGGGACGCAGCTGGAGGATATGGGAGATTATTTTATCACACACTAAGGAAAGGTTTACCCACTGAAGTGCAGGAAAAATTAGATGGCATTGTAGCAATGGAATGCAAGCCATGGGCTGAAATACAAGACCATATTATACATTATTGCAAAAAGAGACAGGAACAAGAGAAGGTTAGACAGCTGGCAATAGAGAATGCCGCTGCCAAGTTGGTACAGCAGAAACTTAATAAGAAAAAAGACAATGTTGACACAGTCATGCTTGCAGCACCGGTCACTCAAATGACAGCAGTAACATCCTTCCCCCAGGCTGCCATGAATGCTCTTGCAGGCAACGCCCAACCTGGCCCACAGCAGGTTCAAGCACCACCTGCAGTACAGTACATACAAGCTCAACCCCAACCTGCCATACAGTATGTCCAGCCGCAACAACAGCCAATGGTACAATACATGCCAGCACAACCTGCTTACAGCACCAACACACAGCCCTATTACAATAACAGACCAAATATGAACTGGAACATGGGTGGACAAGGAAGAGGGCGAGGGATGGGACAACAAAGGTTCCCACAACAGCCAGGACAGGGAACATCACCGATCATTTGCTACTATTGTCAGAAACCAGGCCACATACAGAGAGATTGCAACAGTAAAAAACGTGATATGGGTCAGCAATATATGCGTCCTGGCTACCAAGCACAAGCACCATTCCAACAACAGCAGCGCACGCAACAACACCTTCAACAGCCCCAAATACTATATTCTTATGCACAACCAGCACAGCAGCAACAAGTGCAGCTCCAAGCGCCCATAATGGCCCAGGTCCAGCCAGCAGTCCAACAAATACAGGTTCCAATGCAACAGCTACAGTCACAGCAAGCACCTGCTTATCAGGTGGTCCCCCAAACACAAAACAATGTACCTCTAGGAGGAACAATTGTTGCCTCCAACAACCCCTTTACTCAGGGCACCATCCAGCAATTTCAGGCTGGAGGATACACCAGCTAGGACAGCCCACAGACAACTCTTGTGTGCCCAATTTTGTCATGCACAAGCAATACTGAAGAGGACCCCATTGCAAGTGTTGTGATAAATAACAAAACATATAGTTTTCTTGTTGACACAGGTGCCACGTATTCCTGCATCACAGGTGGCCCTCTGCCCATTTCTAACAAAACAGCGGACACACAGGGATTTTCTGGGGCAATAGCAATGGTCCCTTTCACCAAGCCAGTATCAATGGAGATAGGAGGCCATGTAGTGGAGCAGCCTCTGCTCTATTCACCCAGGTCCCCAGTCAATCTTTTAGGACGTGACCTAATGGCCAAACTAAATATGACCATCCACTTTGATGACAACGGAACAATGATTTGCTCCATACCAGGTACCCCACTAACTAGGATAATGGCAGTCACTGCACAGTCTTCCTTAGATAGCCAGGTCAGAGCACGCCCAGTGGATGAGCACGCCTTCTCTGCAGCTGTCCACACTATTGTCGCCACCACTCCCGAATTACAAGGCCGCACTGTTCAGTTACCCAAAGAGTTCCTTTTCAGACCCCAACTACCAGACTCACAGATATTAGACAAACACTTGACATTTGACATCTGCGCCCTTGAGGTAACACCAACATACGGCGCATTCCTGGCATGCGATGACAACGCTCATACTTGGGCTTGTGTCATTTTTATTGAGCCTAAAGGGTTGGTACGAGACATTTCAGATGCCCAGTTGTTTGGATCCCCTGAGGAACACTCTAAAACAGAGATTATCTATAATGTGCCCGTGTCAGTAACAGTGGAGATTAGGACACCAACAGTCACCCCTAGCTATGACTCTGCCCGAGACGCAGATCTGGCTCAAGTACCTGCACATCTCTGGACAACAGGCCCAAATGATGTAGGCCTTATTAGCTCTGCCAGGCCATTTAGGATAACTCTCAAACAAGGTGCTATCCTGCCCAGAATAAAACAGTATCCCTTGTCCAAAACAGCAGAGGAGGGCATAGCCCCTACCATACAGGCATTGCTAGAACAAGGAGTAATATATCCTTGTATCTCTCCGTGTAACACAGCCCTTTTTCCTGTGCGCAAGGGGAAAACAAATCAATGGCGTCTCGTACATGATCTGCGCGCAATTAACAACATAGTGGTACCAGAGTTCCCCATTGTCCCAGACCCCTCTGTCATCCTCACAAATGTCCCCCCCGATGCACAGTACTTTTCTGTCATTGATCTGAAAAATGCGTTTTTCAGCATTCCTTTGCACCAAGACAGCCAATACCTATTGGCTTTTTCATTCAGAAATGTGCAATTCACGTACACAAGGCTCGCTCAAGGGTACTGTGAGTCCCCCAGCGTCTTCAACAGAGTTGTCAAAGAGGACTTGTCTAATATTCAATGTGACAGCACCTTACTGCAATATGTCGATGACATACTGCTTTGCAGCCCCACAGAACAACAATGCAGAAAAGACACCATCTTCCTACTTACCACGCTAGCACAAAGGGGATACAAAGTTGACAAACAGAAGTTACAGTACTGTCAGAAAGAGGTACACTATCTAGGTCAGCTACTGTCTGCATCAGGCAGACGAGTGACTCCAGGTCGAGTTGATGCAATAAAAGGCACTCCTGAACCCCAACCAGTTAAAGACATGCAAAAATTCCTCGGCCTGGTTAACTATGTCCGTCAATGGGTCTTTGATTTCGCTACAATAACTGCCCCATTGCTGAAAGCTGTGAAAATGGGCAAAGACAGACACAATAAAATTGAGTGGACACCTGAGATGACAACAGCCTACACCCAGCTCAAAGATGAGATAACAAATGCACCAGTGTTAGGATCGCCTGATTACACAAAAGAATTCTACCTATTCACTCACTGTGATGGTCTAGTAATGACTGCAGTACTCACTCAGAAATACCCCATGGGCCATAAGCCCATTGCCTACTTCAGCGGCATGCTGGACGCTGTCATGAAAGGTCATTACCCCTGCGAGCAGGCCCTTGCTGCCGCAGCTTTTGCTGTTGAGAAAACCACTCCCATTGTAATGGGTTCCCCACTGACTATGTACACAGAACATGCTGTCTTTGCAATAATACAAAAAGCCAAGACAACTTTAACAACACAGAGAGTCTCAGGTTACGAAGTTATACTGTCACTACCTTCTCTGCCACATTTTTTGCCCATCCAATAGCTACCTCAGATGATGACACCCATGACTGTGCCACATATTCACCAGATGAGTCTGGAGCAGCAAAAGAGGATCCCTTGCCAAACAGTAATGTATATTTTGTTGATGGCTCCTCTACCATTGATCAAGAAACAGGAGTCAGGTACACAGGAGCTGCAGTAGTTAAAGCACAGCAGAATGATTCCTCTGATTCCCTAGACATTGTGCAGCAACTCACATTACCTTCACATTATTCTGCCCAGGCAGCTGAACTAGTAGCCCTCATAGCTGCCTTAAACATTGGAGCAGATGACCGCATCACAATTTATTCAGATTCTGCATATGTCACCACAACAACACACTCCAGCATCCTCCGCTGGAGAAGGCGCGGCTTCCTCAAATCAGATGGTACACCTGTCATTCACAAAACGTTACTAGAGGAACTTATTGAGGCACTTACACTACCAGCTGAAGTAGCCGTAGTCAAATGCGCAGCGCACACTAATGGCCAAGATTTTGTCTCCAGAGGTAACGCCCTGGCAGATTGGGCAGCTAAGGCTGCAGCCAGAGGCCCCCCAGCAACAGGCCCCCACTCCAAACAACAACAGAAGTTCCACTTGCCCCCATTTTACTTTCCCAAACACTGCCTCCCACAGAGCATGACAATAGCAATGAAGGAATTCCAAAAACACCATCCCAATTCACAACACCATTTGACATTGACACAACTCAGCAATATGATCACACTGCACAGTTGCATCTTAGAGAAATGCAAGAAAGTGCACCAGATCAAGAGAAAGAGTTATGGAAGAAGAGGGGAGTACAACAGGACTCCGCCGACTTCGTGTACAGACAGACAGTAACAGGGAAACCTGTGATGCCACAGGCCTTGTTACAAGTGGCATTAGACCAACTCCACCTTCCCACACATGTCACCCGAGATAACATGTCCACCACCTTGCAAACAGACTGGTTCATCCCCAATGCCTACGAACAGATACAATTGTATGTTAATAAATGTCTCATTTGCCAACAATATTCCCCAAACCCGACTCTCAAAACAGTTGCTTCCACCATTCCTAGACCATCTGGACCCTTCAAAGAGCTACACATTGACTATGTCGACATGATCGACCGCTGCCAAAATTACCGCTATCTCATTGTAGTAGTGTGTCCATTTTCACGCTGGATCGAAGCCGGACCTTGCGTCCACTGTGATGCCAAGGCAGCTGCCACATTCCTACTCCGTGATGTCATTACTCGCTGGGGCATTCCAGACTCCATCCGGTCCGATAACGGAAGTCATTTTTCGAATGCCATCTTTTCCTCCCTGACCACAATGCTAGGCATTAAACACAAACTGACATCAGCTTACCACCCACAAAGCAACGGCATTTGTGAGCGCCTCAACGGCTTGCTCAAAAATAAAATAAGCAAAATAAGCGCAACAATAGGAAAGAAATGGCTTTATTGCCTACCCATAGCACTTTTTGCACTAAGAAACTCCCCAAGTTCGGATCACCACCTCACGCCCCATCAGCTTGTCACTGGACGATCCATAAATGTAACAGTTCCATCCACACGCCCTAAAACAGATAGTGAGTCATCACCAGAGATAGTTAAGGCAGAACTTCACAATTATCTGTGCCAACTAACAAGCGCAGCGCAGTTCCTTTCTACCCAGGTATCCAAGAGGAGAGACAAGGGCCCCACCGATCCTGAGCTCCCACCAATCCGTCCCGGGACACTGGTCTTCGTCCGGAAAAACGTCAGACGTTGGAAGGATCCTAAGTTTGAAGGTCCCTTCCAGGTGATAGACTCATCACCAACTGCAGTGCGAATAACTGAGAGAAAAGCATGGATCCATCGCAACCACGTCTGTCTAGACCCCACATCACCACCTCAGCCAATGGACTAAAGGAGGAATGGAACATACTATCTGTGCCACTCCATGAAGACAGCGGCCTTCCATCCTCCTGTGATAAAGACAATGAGCATTGCGTACTTACAGTCAAGAAAGCTAATGGAGATGCAAAGTTATGTATTTCACTTGCCTTACTATTTTGTGTTTTTTCCACTGTCACCTTGGCAGTCCTCAATTGGTATATGTATTATCTTGCAACTACTGATCAGTGTTATCTTTCAGATACTATCACACCAGGGCACTCAGTTGTGCCACCAGGTAGAGACAAGATCGCACGTCCACCACTCCCACCTTGCATCGCTGATACAGCACACACTAGCACACACCCCACGCCCACAGTTACCGATCTGATCCCAAGCAGTGCTATTACCCCAGGGGCTGGCGTTCCAGATCTCACATTAGGTCCCCAGTTGCCCTGCAGTTCCCTTCCTCGCACTAACCGTAGATTTAAAAGAGGATTTAAACGAGGTGAGAGCAAGGTTCTGGACCCGTAGAACAAAACCTAAGGTTACGCAAAGGTTACACAAGAATGGGCCACCGCTCTTCAAGACACAATGGTTCACATTGCACACCTTCATTCCCCGCCCGATTTCCATTCCACACGTTCGGACGAATTTGATCCGGATCATGGAGCCCATGATGCCCTGTTAGACAACATGTGGTACCGACATATGTCCGAAATAGGAAAAAAGACAACAAAAGAAGCATGTTTCGTGTGCTCACATATCCCTCATGCAGTAGGCGCAGACCAAATGATTTTCCCAAAAGAAATACCACCCCCAAAAGCCGAGTGTCTCCTCCATCTGTTTCTTTGCCGTATCTACGGCCAGATTCAGCTTCTATCAGCAACTATCGATACCATTTTTGTAAACACCACGGTATGGGACCATAATAGTGTCGCGTTCAGAATTGTGACTGACAAACAACAATTTGACAAAAGCATGGAGGAGTTGTATAGGATGAAAATACCTAAGAAGTATACCCAACATTGGGAGCGTAGTTTTGCCTATTTACGCTACTTTACCTTTACAACACCACAAACACAATGTAATCCACTCACAGATGAAAGCACCTGTGAATATAGGGCTGTGCTACGTTTATGGGCCAACATCTATGTCAACAACGAGTGGCAAGGTCCACGCAACCTCACTTGTAGAGCTGCTTCCTTAGGAGAACCCTTTGTAACAACAGAGTATGATGGGGACATCGATTGGGATGTCGAAGATGAGTGCGGGAGGGTCTGGACACAAGAAAGTAGAAGGTACACCTTTAGTAAGGATACCACCTATCAATGGAAAAGAGTATATAAACTAAAAATCCTCTCCTTTGCTTCCTAGGTAATGGTACCCGCCCTGTGGGCAGCAACACCAACTGTAACACGACAGTTTTTAATTTGGACCTCCCAGACGGCACCGCCGGCCTCATGGACATCTTTTGGGCCTGTGGAGAACGCCTCTACGCCCAGTTGCCTCCTCAATGGAAGGGCCTATGCACCATGGTCACCATGCATGAACTGCATCTCGTTGTCCCGGCATCCAACATTTCTCAAGTGCTCGAACACCCCATGACAGGTGATGTCACCCTGCTTCACCGGCACCGAAGGAGTGCTCAATATTTTGCTAAAGACGCCATTAAGGAAGTTCCTGATGAGTTTCGCCTGTTCAGTGGCGCCCAGGAATTCTTTGGGGGTCTGTGGCCCATCTGGCAAACATCTGCTAATGCCCGGTGGCTGCAGGTCACACGCTATGAACTAATGACTCTGATCAACAACACCCGAGATGGGTTCAACGCAATACAGGAAGAATTACGACCAATAAGACTTATGGTTCTAGAGCATAGATATGTTCTAGATCAACTCACAGCTATGCAGGGAGGGGTATGCAGTTCCATCGGATCGAGCTGCTGTACTTTCATACCATCTAATGATGCCGCTAACGGGTCTCCTGCTAAGGCCATTGAGGACTTGAGCAATTTGGGAAAGAAGATGCGTGATGAGGGCGGTGCCGATGCAGACCCTATTACGGCTGGTTCAACTTGGACTGGATGCCTTCATGGCTATCTGCTAGCTTGAAAATTATGTTACCTATTTGTTGTGTCATCATGTTAATGTGTTGCGGTGCACAGGTGATAATGAGGTGTGTCAGCAGATGTAGCATCAAAGCAGTTGGGATAAATTACGTTAAAACAGCAATTTACAGCAATCCAGACTATCTGGACATGCACCGTGTTCCTGGGGATGGGGATGGCCAGGTCCACATACAACTCATAGAACTAGTTGCCCCTGAGGCTTCTCCTAACGCACCCTCAGCTCCCCCAGTTCCACCGCATAGGTACACTCTGAGGGAGGAGCATGACGCTCACCAGTATGACCAGTTACTGAGGCCTGATGAAGGAGAATATGTTACCCTACCATCAGAATTGCAACACCCGGCTGCGTGTCCCTACGCTAATGATTCACCCAGCATGCACCCGACACCTGAGGGTCCTTCGCAGTATTCTATCCGAGATGTGTTCAATAATGAACAAGAGCAGGGATATGAAGGAGGGTCCAGAAGGTCCCGTATCACCATTTAACAAGAAACTCATTTCTGATTTTGCACTACCCACTAAACATGATACTCTAGATAGGCCCCACAAGGCAGGCTCAGATAGAAGGTCTTAAGTTGTCCACTTTCCTTCGTCCTGGGAGTGCATCTCACATAGGCCCAAGCCCAGCTCCCTAGATAACCATATCTTACATAGGACCAAGCATACCTTCCTAGATACAAATGTGTAGGCCCAAAAAGGCCAGTGACTCCTGCTCTCATTTTTATAATAATAATAATACAGATCGAAGGCCTCACTTATCTGCTAGCAGAGATCTGTTCCCTCCACCGAGAGACAATATCAGCCCCCTCTTGAAACTTTCCACAGTTACGAGAATAAGGGTGGCCCCCACCCACGTGACACTCTGTTGGAACATCTGGCTGTCTCACATGCAAGGTTTGCGATATTCTTAGCTATGAAACTTTCCGCGCTTGCTTAACTGAAACTCAAGGCGGCAACGTGACCAAGAATTAAATATATTAAATATTAATTCTGAGCATTTTTTACGGTAAAAGTTATCCTTTGTTTACTTTTTGCGGTCAAGAGCACTGACCATCTGCTAAATGCCCTGTTCCATCATGATACCACTTCTCGGTTTTATATCAAACTTCCCAGTTACTGTAAGCGGGCGGTTAGGAGGCCTGCGTCAGATCTCGTGTCAAGCGTGGGTGTAAGTTCTGCATTAAGTTCTGCATTTAACAATATAAAAGTGCCTCACCCAGGGTGCGGCTCTGAATTCTCTGCGCATTAATCTGGTTGCATAAGAGGTTCCCGATCGATCGTCCGTGTGACTGGGCCTAGAACTCCAACTTCCAAGGTGGTAATACTCTTTTCTAATAATTCAGCCTTTTGGCTTTGACAAGCTGTCCAATGGCATAGCCTATTGGCTTTGTCAGCCTATCTGATTATCTTTGCCTATTGGCTTTGACAGCCTCTCTGATGGCATAGCCTATTGGCTTTGTCAGCTCAATTAAATATTAGCCTATTGGCTTTGTCAGCCTCTCTAATAATTTAGCCTTTTGGCTGTGACAGTCTATCTAATTCAGCTCATTCTAACCCAAGCCATTGCATTTATTTTAGGTTAAATTGCGTAGTCTTGAATGGTGTTGCTTTCTTAATAAAAGATTAGCTGTTCAGGCACTAGTCTGAACATCTTCTTTAAAGTTAGGGTTGCTCTTTAGACAGTGGCTCATAGCACAATATTTTAGTCATACATTCGCTTCTTTTGAATAATTGATTTGTGACATTGTTAATGCATTTATTTTTCATTCTGCTCATGTGTTGATGGGCACCTTTTAAATTGAATTGCTTTTATGCTTTTGAACTGTTTAAAATAAAAGTCACTGTGTTTTACATTGTGGTTTCTTCTTTCCAAGTGAACAAACAGCAGAGGGGTCAGGCTCTCTGGAGACGGTAAGCAGAAGGGTGTGGCCACCAAATAATCCCCTCAATCACGTTGTACAGCAATGGACCGATCGGTGCGCACGCACTGGCCATTGAATCTGTTGTGGGCGGGTACGCGTTGTACAACAATGGACCGATCGGTGCGCACGCACTGGCCATTGAATCTGTTGTGAGCGGGTACGCGTTGTATCCGGAATACGCGTTGTACAGCAATGGACCGATCGGTG
Source organism: Calotriton arnoldi (assembly GCA_963921515.1). NCBI lineage: Eukaryota > Metazoa > Chordata > Amphibia > Caudata > Salamandridae > Calotriton > Calotriton arnoldi. The sequence goes on from CAWUFW010000961.1 coordinate 1,463,191, forward strand.
CGCACGCACTGGCCATTGAATCTGTTGTGTGCGGGTGCGCGTTGTACAGCAATGGACCGATCCGTGTGCACGCACTGGCCATTGAATCTGTTGTGAGCGGGTACGCGTTGTACCCGGAATTCGCGTTGTACAGCAATGGACCGATCGGTGTGCACGCACTGGCCATTGAATCTGTTGTGTGCGGGTACGCGTTGTACCCAGAATACGCGTTGTACAGCAATGGACCGATCAGTGCGCACGCACTGGCCATTGAATCTGTTGTATGCGGGTACGCGTTGTACAGCAATGGACCGATCGGTGCGCACGCACTGGCCATTGAATCTGTTGTGTGCGGGTACACGTTTTACAGCAATGGACCGATCGGTGCGCACGCACTGGCCTTTGAATCTGTTGTGAGCGGGTACGCGTTGTACAGCAATGGACCGATCGGTGCGCACGCACTGGCCATTGAATCTGTTGTGTGCGGGTACGCGTTGTACCCGGAATACGCGTTGTACAGCAATGGACCGATCGGTGCGCATGCACTGGCCATTGAATCTGTTGTGAGCGGGTACGCGTTGTACCCGGAATACGCGTTGTACAGCAATGGACCGATCGGTGCGCACGCACTGGCCATTGAATCTGTTGTGTGCGGGTACGCGTTGTACAGCAATGGACCGATCGGTGCGCACGCACTGGCCATTGAATCTGTTGTGTGCGGGTACGCGTTGTACAGCAATGGACCGATCGGTGCGCACGCACTGGCCATTGAATCTGTTGTGAGCGGGTATGCGTTGTACCCGGAATACGCGTTGTACAGCAATGGACCGATCGGTGCGCATGCACTGGCCATTGAATCTGTTGTGAGCGGGTACGCGTTGTACCCGGAATACGCGTTGTACAGCAATGGACCGATCGGTGCGCACGCACTGGCCATTGAATCTGTTGTGTGCGGGTACGCGTTGTACAGCAATGGACCGATCGGTGTGCACGCACTGGCCATTGAATCTGTTGTGAGCGGGTACGCGTTGTACCCGGAATACGCGTTGTACAGCAATGGACCGATCGGTGTGCACGCACTGGCCATTGAATCTGTTGTGTGCGGGTACGCGTTGTACCCGGAATACGCGTTGTACAGCAATGGACCGATCGGTGCGCACGCACTGGCCATTGAATCTGTTGTGTGCGGGTACGCGTTGTACAGCAATGGACCGATCGGTGCGCACGCACTGGCCATTGAATCTGTTGTGTGCGGGTACGCGTTGTACAGCAATGGACCGATCGGTGTGCACGCACTGGCCATTGAATCTGTTGTGTGCGGGTACGCGTTGTACAGCAATGGAATCTGTTGTGTGCGGGTACGCGTTGTACAGCAATGGACCGATCGGTGTGCACGCACTGGCCATTGAATCTGTTGTGAGCGGGTACGCGTTGTACCCGGAATACGCGTTGTACAGCAATGGACCGATCGGTGCGCACGCATTGGCTATGGCCTGGCATGGCAACGGACGCGTTTTGAAAGTTTAACGAGTCTGATGCTGTGAATTCAGTTGGCCACCCACAACAATGTTGCAAATGCATGGGTGTCATGAAGTTGAACTTTGAAGGATGCTGTGGGCGTGTGTAAGTGGTGCAATTCCATGGATTGGCCAGATTCAGAAGATGCAAACGACTTGGACCTATCACTTTGGACACATGGGACAGTATCTGCCTCAGCAGCACACATATAATGCTGGCTGTTCCCCTGAGAGCTCACTTGCCTGCACTACATGCTCCAGGACGACATCTGCCACCACCACTGCTGCTGTCTCTGCATCCTCTGGATCCTGCAATGGCACATACTGTGGAGAGAGCCCCAGCCTTCAGCCTTGAGGAGAACCAGGCCCTGCTGGACAGCCTCCTTCCACAGTACAGCAAGCTGTATGGGAAACCAGGGGAGCAGGTGAGTGTGCTGTCCACTGCCTTACAAATGTGCATGTTGTCTGACTAGCCAGACTTACAGTCTGCACGCCACTGGCTAGCAGGCTCACTGAGTAGTTGTCACCCCCCATAGTGTGTAGTTACATGCACTGAACAGGTATAGTGCAGTAACAGTGCATTTAAACAAGGTTTGACTTCCCAGGCAATGATACCATGTAGTAACTGCTGGCAAACTGTTCATAGCCATCCTTGCACTGCCCGTGTACAACATGTGCCCCTGTGATTGAGACATGTATATCCAAATGTGTGATGCACGGATTTGTTGCATGTGTAGTAATGGCCTTTACACTTTGTCATCCTCACAGGTTGATGCCCACCAGAAGCAGGAAATATGGCTGGACATCGCCCGGGCAGTAAGGTCTGTGGGGGTCTACAAGCGCCGGATCCGCAACTGCCAGAAGAGGTGGCAGGACCTTCGGGGCTGGACCCGGAGGATTGCAAGGGTCCAGCTGAAGCTGTCGCCTCCTCGCAGGAGGGGCGGACACCGGACCCTGACCCCCACATGCTCAGGATCCTGGCGGTGGTCTTCCCTGATCTGGATGGGCAGCTGAAGGGCAGACAGCAGCAAGGAGGGGTGAGTCCATGACTGCACAGTGAGCTTTGTCTGACATGCTATGTGCCCTCCTCTGGCCTGGCTAAACTTCAACAGTACATCAGTTATGTGGTCCAGGACCCATGTCCCTCAATTGTGCACTGCCCACTCCTCATCTGATACCCAGGTGTGGCCCTTACAGTCAGGAAATTGTGTCACTTGGGTACTGTGTCCTTGCATATTGCTTAGCTCAAGGTGGGGGACAGCATGTGTACCCGTAACTCTGTGGTGGGCTTCATGGGTGGGTCCATTGCTTCCACAATGCCTGGGTTCTGACATGTAATTTGCGTGTTACTTTGATATGTGGTCCAATTGCTGATCTGATTCACCACATGTGCCTGGGGTATTTGGCACACACCCATGCTGCGGTTGGGAACAATGTTTGGGCCTCAGGAGTATGTATATCAAGTGTGTCACACATGCTTAGCCACCTGCCTACTGTCCAGGGCTCATCCCTCTTTCACGTGGAGCAGGACAGTCATGCCTACTCCAGGCCATACAATACACTCTGTACTCCCACTCCCGTGTATCAGCTGACACGTTGTGCTTAGTGAAATGTTCCCTCAGGTGTCTGCCTCTGTGTCATTGTGCTGTGGCTTTGTTGTCAGGACTACTGGGGTGTTTATCGGTTAGGGCTCAGCATGCCACCGGAGATGTGACCATAGGAGACGATACTTGTGTGACATATAGGTGTTTGATCACTTGACCGTGCATACTGGGGTATGCGACTGTGAAGTTCAGGCAGCTGTTTCCCATTCACAGCAGATTGTGAGGTGCTCATGTTCCGAGGGTTGTGTTTCATGTCTCCCATATGTCCAATTGGTATGACGTGGACAAATGAGAGTTCAGATGATGTGGTTTGTGGGGGATGGACATGTGCACTTGTCAGCTACTGGACTTGCATTCCCCATGACCTAGGATTGTGACACAGTGCAGACTGTTGTTGTCTGGCTGCCCTGCCCATGTGACTGGAGACAGTGATGTATGACTTTGCAGGCATGCCTGTGCCATGGCGTTAAACTTCCTAAGAGTGATCCTGCAGGGGAGTGACAGGTGCTACATGCACCCCATTGTGGCATTGACTATCAGGACATGGGTGCATCATGTTTTCTGGTGCTGGTATGCATCACATGCATTTCAAAATAGACTCTAGCCATCCCTTTATCCGGACACCTGTACTGACTCAGTGGCAAGAGTTGTGATGTGTGCATGTTCACATACTTCACCGTGTTCTCTGCACTGTCCAACTACTGTGTAGGTGGTGCATGTGTCCACACTGGTGTATTGCCATCCGACAGACACCAGACCGATGGGTGCAAGGCCAGGAGGGATGTGAGTGCCACGGTTGACCATCAGACTGACAAATGGCTTCTCCTACTCTGTTTGGGCACTTTTGGCAATGTTCAACTAAGGATGCCAGGGCTTGCTCTGTAATGTGCTGTACTTACTGTGGTTTTGTGCGGTCAGTGCAGGTGACTGATGCCTGTCTGTTTCCCTAATTGTTTGCAGATACATCCACGGCCACAGGAGGGGACAGCTCCATGGACCAGGAGGAGCCACAGAGCCAGACTGGGTCAGCAGCCGATGAGTGGTCGGAGGGACCCAGTGGCACGGAGGGCGAGGGGAGCCACACCGAGGAGTCCTCAGCACCATCCACCTCAGCTGAGGACCACAGCAGCTCGGAGGATGACTCCCTTGTGGAGGCGGGTGTCATCAGCCACCACACCCCAGCTACTATTGCTGTCCCCGCCACCACCACCACCGCCCTCCCATCGGCTCCCAGCCCAGAGGTCCGTGGAGGCTCCCGTGTTCGGGAGCGTGTCTCCTTCGTGCCAGGCACCGCAGCCCCTGCCCCTGTGTCCCCTGCTGCCCTGAGTGAGGAGTCTGTGTACCTACTTCGCCAGCTCCATGTAGGGCAGACAGCAATGCTGAGTGTCCTCCATGCCCACACCACTCTGTTGACTCAGCTGGTGTCGTTTATGGAGGGCATCTCATCGGGCATGTCTGCCCTACAGAGGAGCAATAGGTCCATGGACTCCTCCCTGATGGCAGCAGTGTCCTTCCTCCAACAGTCCCTCACCCCTCCTACCTCTGCCCCATCCACACTTCCTGGCACCCTACCTGTCCCAAACACATGCACACCTGCACATTCACCCAAACACACAGACACGAGCAGCACAGACACACCCACTACAAAAACAAGACGTGCACGCAGGTATCCTCAGGGGACTGATACCACACCCACAGGGGATGGGGTACATACACACACACAGGCATCCACAGTCACTCCGCAGTCCTACGATACCTCTCCCTCCAAGGCCCCTTCCCTTGCCTCACCTGCAACCCCACCTACACAGCAGCTCTTCCTCTGTGACCTCGGCCTCTTCCCCTCCAATCCAGCTGATCCAGCATACAGGGGGAAGAGGAAGTCCACCCACACAGAGGGGAGTGCCCCTCACCCCCGGACACCCTCCGCCAGGCGCAGACAGACTGAGGCCCCCATCCGCAAGTCCCCCCGGACCCGGAAGAGCAAGACCCCGCTGCCACCCTGCAGCTCAACCACCAAGTCTCCTTCCTCCATCCCTCAGGTCCCCACTCCACAGGTTCCCCCACCACACCCTGCCCCAGGTTCCCCCACCCACAGATACACCATCCCCAAAATGATCCGGCCTTCTCCCCCTACCACTTGCTCTTCCAGCACCACACCCCGCTGCGCTTGTTTGTGCCACTGGTGTGGAGAGCGTGTCCTCCCCCTCTGTCCTGCCCACCTTACCTGAACCCCATTATACTCCCCTGGAGATAGGCACTGCAGTGGAGTCCACTACCACCCTGTCTGACTTGGGCACTGCAGTGGGGAACCTGTCCACTCCATCTGCACGGCCCACTGCAGTCGTGCCGGTACCCACACCATCTGACTCAAGCCCCCCAGTTGTGCCGGCACACACCATGTCAGACACCTCCCCTGCAGTTGTCAGTGACTCTCCAGCACCCACCACCACTTCCCTGCCTCCTTCTGGTGAGCCCTGATCCTGTCCCTGCGGTGCCTGGCCTGCCCCCCCGTATGCCCCTCCGAGGGGAATGTCCCTGATGTGTAGCTGTGCAGGCATGCAAAGGGTGACATCTGGCACTGTCACCCTGTTTGGACTCTTGTTATGGACTGGCCATTGGCCTTTGTTATATTTCTGGACTTTCACTTCTTCACACACAAATGCTGAATAAAGCTACTTTCTGTTCTCTAGTGGTTTTGCTTCCGATGTACATGATGTTGATGATGCTAACCGTGCCCTTGCTGCACTGATGGTGATTTTTGATATCAGGGAAATGAAGTGTTACTGTGCAGGACCCCATGTGGTCCAGGGGGAATGTGTCCTATCCTGGTGTGTATCCATGTCATCCTTTGCAGCAATATGAGGGTGTCATGTTTTCAATATTTGGCAATGGGATTTCCTACTTTTATTTGCAATATCACATCTGTAGCTTACACCCCTGCACATCTGTTGTGCTTGCCATTGTTCAATTTGTCTATTTCCCTGATCGTGTGACCATCTCCACTGGACATGCAAGTTTGGGCATCAATGGGGAAGGACTCATCTGTGTGATCAGTGCAACTTGCTATACATGTGTGTTGGATCTGTGCAGATGGTGTCGGTGACACTCCCATGACCAGGCTGATGTGACGAGAGCCTTCATTTTGTGCTAATTGTTGACTGAGTGACCAAGTGTACTGCTGATATGATAGAGCCCTGCAGAGACAACGTATGGCACAGCTTTCCTTACACAGGAGTGGAGTGCCCTCATGGCAGTGTGTAATTCCGTGACATTGCCTGAGCCCAAGGTGTGTGTTGTGTGAGCATGTCTGTGTGTGTTCACTTCCGTTTTGCAACACAGGCTGGGATCCCTAGTGATGTTCCTGTTTGTGATGCTTGCTGAGTTGACCTATGTACCACCCAAATCTTCGCACTGGGTTCTCTGGGATGTGGGTGCATGGCACATTACTGGTCATCAGGGTGTCATCCATAGGTGTGTTTGCTGTCAGGGCTGAGTTTGTGGGCAAACGCAGATGAGACACAGTCAGGATTCCCTTGGCACTTGTTGGTTACACAAGTCATGTAATTTACAGTTTGTGTTAGCTTTCAGTGATTGTGACACGTTGTGTGTGTGACTGCTGCCACTCCTCTGGGTCAGAGCTGCAATGTTGGAAGTTGTCTATGTGTGTTCTTTGTGGGTGACCTTGACTTCTTCATTGGTGTGTGACTGTGTCCGGGATCACATTGATTGTGGTGGATTTCACGACATGCCCATGTACAGCGTACTGTGCAGTGTGTCAGACATTCACGAGTCTTGTTGACTGGCCAGGTGTGATGGGTTTCTGCACCTTAGTTCCCACAACCACCCCTGGGATTGTCATGGGTGCATGTGCAATGTCACCAGTCCATGTGAGCTTCACTGCTGCACATTGGTGGAGATCAAGGTGTGTGGTGTTGAGTGTGTGCAAATGAGAGTTGTTGCACGGCTAGACCCCTAACTCCATGTTGGCCTTGGCTGACAGGCCGTGCTGATTGATTTGTGCTTGTGTAGGTGTGATGGTAGTTTGTTGCTCAGGACGCATGACTGTGGTTCACAGTGTGAACGACATCTAACTTTGTCATCACAGTGGGATTATCATGCAGGCCACGGTCAACACGATGTGGGGTCCCTGGGGGTAGTGCTGTGGTGGGTCTGTCTCTTGCTGTGTTATTTGCTGTTCCGACAAGCTTGTGTGACATGTGTAATTTGGGCTCCCTCTCATCTAACAATGCCTGTTTGCCCACATAGGGGAATCCGATACATGAGTTACTTTTGTGTGGCACTGTATACACATCTGTGTAATTGTGATTCAGGCCTCCTCATGTGTTGTGTGGTTGCCTGGCGACACTGGCACACCCCCATCACCTGTTGTGTTTGATCTGCAGTGTGAGGCTGCCTGTTTGTGTTTGTGCATCTGCACCACTGCATTGGCATATCTTTAGTGTGCCATTGGCTGTATGTTGTTTGTTGGCTTTCCCCTGCTGTCCCTGGGACTCCTAGGTCATCAGTCAGCACAATGATCATGGTTTGTATGTCCCTTTGCTGCCATGGTATGGTATTTGTTCACCTGACATCTACAGTCTCCAAAGGATATCTACATTTGTGTGTCCATTGGTGCAGATATGTGGGTCTGCATTATGATAGTCACTTCTGTCATTGTGTTATTGAGGAATGTTGCCAATGTCAGCCCCCATGGGTGATGTTTGTCTGCACATGGCCAAAGGTATATCTTATTGGGACTGCACTGTTTGCCTCACCCAATGTATGTTGCTATGGGACACAAGCACTACTATGCCACAGATGTGTTTGTTGTTCTGTGACCAGGAATCATCCATGCTGTTTGGCATTTGCAGCTTTTCCCATGACAACACTTACATTTTGGTCACTGTGATGATGGGGGTTTAGACCCCATTGCCACAATGTTCAAAATGTGCTTCAGCTATGGACCCCACACTTACCTTTTGGTCACTGTGATGATGGGGGTTTAGACCCCATTGCCACAATGTTCAAAATGTGCTTCAGCTATGGACCCCACACTTACCTTTTGGTCACTGTGATGATGGGGGTTTAGACCCCATTGCCACAGTGTTCAAAATGTGCTTCAGCTATGGACCCCACACTTACCTTTTGGTCAGTGTGATGATGGGGGTTTAGACCCCATTGCCACAGTGTTCAAAATGTGCTTCAGCTATGGACCCCACACTTACCTTTTGGTCACTGTGATGATGGGGTGTTATACCCCATTGCCACAGTGGTCATGGTCTGCTTGCATTGTGGAGCCCACACACATTTATGTGTGACACATGTGATAGGGGGTCACATTGTATGCTCAATGACATGTTCAGTGTTGTGGGCATTTGACACAGACTACACACGCTTGTCATGGTGTTGGTGGGATGTATTTTCAGACATTCCTTATGTTGGAGTATGCTGGTTGTGTCATGCATTTCCCGTCCTATGTTTAGGGGTGGTGTGGGTGGTAGGCATTCATCCCCCTATGAGTGGGGATGGTGGTAGTGGTAGGCATCCAGGCCCCCCTGAGTAGGGGTGGTGGTAGTGGTAGGCATCCATCCCCCTATGAGTGGGGTTGGTAGTAGTGACAGGCATCCAGCCCCCCCTGAGTTGGGGTGGTGGTAGTGGTAGGCATCCAGGACCTTATGAGTGGGGTTGGTAGTAGTGACAGGCATCCAGCCCTCCCTGAGTAGGGGTAGTGGTGGTGGTGGTGGTAGGTATCCAGGCCCCCCTGAGTAGGGGTGGTGGTAGTGACAGGCATCCAGCCCCCCCTGAGTAGGGGTGGTGGTAGTGGTAGGCATCCAGGCCCCCCTGAGTAGGGGTGGTGGTAGTGGTAGGCATCCATCCCCCTACTAGTGGGGATGGTAGTAGTGACAGGCATCCAGGCCCCCCTGAGTAGGGGTGGTGGTAGTGGTAGGCATCCAGCCCCCACTGAGTAGGGGTGGTGGTAGTGGTAGGCATCCATCCCCCTATTAGTGGGGATGGTAGTAGTGACAGGCATCCAGGCCCCTGAGTAGGGCTGGTGGTAGTGGTTGGCATCCAGGCCCCCCTGAGTAGGGGTGGTGGTGGTGGTGGTAGTCATCCAGGCCCCCCTGAGTAGGGGTGGTGGTAGTGGTAGGCATCCAGCCCCCCATGAGTAGGGGTGGTGGTAGTGGTAGGCATCCATCCCCCTATTAGTGGGGATGGTAGTAGTGACAGGCATCGAGCCCCCCCTGAGTAGGGGTGGGGGTAGTGGTAGGCATCCAGCCCCCCATGAGTAGGGTTGGTGTTGGTGGTAGGCATCCAGGCCCCCCGAGTAGGGGTGGTGGTAGTGGTAGGCATCCATCCCCCTATGGGTGTGTATGGCATTGGTGGTAGCCATCACGCCCCTATGGTTCTGCTGTTGCTGGTGTACATCATTTCTGCATCCCTATGTGTGTGTGACATATGTTGGGTACGTGTGGTTTGTTTGTGTAGTGGGTGTTTGACTTACCGTCTTCACCGTACGCGTCCGTACCGGTCCCGGTAATAAATGTAGAGTATTGGTAGGACCTGCGCGATGGGATTCATGGTTTGTTCGTCTCGTTCGGGTTTCTCGTAGCTTCGACTCGTACTCGTCGCTGGCTTGTTCGTCTCGTAGCCGTGGATCGTCTTGTGGCGCGAATCGGAGCTTATGTTCAGCTCTCCCGGATGCTCTTACGTGCCGGACGTAGCGACGGGTTGGGCGCGTACAGAATGCGCATCGTACTAGTCCGGCCGGAAGGTGCTGTGTATTTGGTTCCGTGCGACTCGATTGGACGTTTACGGATCCGGCTCGGGCGGGGAACAGGAGCTGAAATGGGTGAGTACGGCTCGCTCGGAATCTGGGCTGTTATGCGCGTCGTACTTGTTCGTTCGGACGACTGTACGAATCGGTCGGGAAACACGCGTTCGGCTTGTTTTTTTTCCGGACGAATGCTGTTAGGTGCGCTTCCGGCCGAGATCGGAATCGACCCCATAGTCTTAGAGCGAAGGCTTCTGTTGGGCCGGTAGGGCTGGATGGTGCTCTGAAGAATGGAGGGACCTGTTCCAGCTAGAGACTTGTGGGTAATACATAGAGCTTTAAAATTGACTCTCTCCCGGATTGGTAGCCAATGGAGTGTATATACATTCATTCTCCACAGCACCATAATGGCTTTACTGAAAACTGAGAAGTTTGGTATCAAACTTCTCAGCACATCAAACCCACACCGATGCCAGTGTGGGATTTAATGAAAAATGCACACAGAGGGCATCTTAGAGATGCCCCCTGAAAAACGACCTAGCGCTAGTGTCCAGGTTGAGTGGCTGCTCGCCAGCTGCCACCACCAGACATGTTTCTGGACCCCTGGGTCGCGAGCCTGCTGCTCTCGGGGGTCTGAAACAATGCACATCCTGGGACGAGGTGCCAAGCCTCCTCCCCCAGGATGGGCAGGGTCCACGAAGGGGAAGTTTCAAAGGCTTGCCGCCTTTGTGAGCTTCCCCAGGCCTTTTGCTGCTTCCAGCAACTGGCCCCCACCTGTTCTGACCCTCACTTTGGACGGGAGAGTCGGTGGGAAAACCAAGTGAGGAAGGGAGGTGTGCCCACCTTTGCCAACCCCACCCCTCAGGTGGGGGAGGCGAGGTGAAGCACAACTCTCAGTCCCCACCATCTTGCATATGGGGGGACCCAGCCAACCAGAGTGAGGCATATGCCCCCTCACACTGGAGGGTGGCATAATAGGGGTGTACCCACCCCAAGGAAGGGACCCATTGCTCCCAACCTGTACCTACCTGTAACGCCCCTAAATCTAGTATTTAGGGTCACCCCTTGGACCTTGCCTCCTCAGACAAGAACCGACCAAGAAGAAAGGAAGAGGAAGGACCGAAGAAGCCGTGCTAAAGCTAAGAAGAGGAGGACGCCCACTGCCTTGGCCCCAGCCCTACCGGCCTGTCCCCACCTCGAACCTGCAGAAGCAAAATCCCGGTGTTTCCTGCAGCCAGCAACCTCAAAAACCCACAGGACCTGCCCTGCCTTCCACAAGAAAGACTTTGTCTCCTGTGAGCACCGGATTTGCTCACCCAAAGACTCTGACTCCGGCCAAACCCGCCAGTCTGCACGACTCTGCACCCGACGCTCACGGCCCGAGTTCGAGTGGCCCAACACCACAAGGAGGTCTCCCAGGCGATCCTGACTTGAGATCTGGTGATCTCTGATCTGCCTCGAATCTCCCAGCGAAGCCTGCAGCCTCTTTCTGGAGGATCCCCCGACCGCGACCGGAGCTGGTAAGGAAAACCCGACGCCTAAAGACACCCCTGCACCCGAAGTCCCATGGCCTTGGGTGACCCAACAGACGGTGTCCCAGCATCCTCAGGCATCCCAACTTACCTCTACAACTAGTGGTCATCTCCAGAAGATCTTCGCCCCCGAGCCTGCAGTCTTTGTTGAAACCGGAGAATCTCCATTCAAATCAACAGGGCACCCGACACCAAACCAGCACCCTGCACCCAGCCGCCCCTGCGCCGCTGTGGGTGTACCTCGGGTGCTAAATTGGATCCCCCTTTGCTCTGAGCTAAACCCCAGGAGCTTTGCTCCCACAACCTCGTGGCCTGCTCAGGAGCAGCCACCAAATGGAGGCCCCCGATCCCCCATTGGATAACATTGGGCCACAGCACTCTGCACCCGGCCGCCCTAGTGCCGCTGAGGGTGCTTTGAGAGTGCATCCTTGACCCTGGAGGAACCCTGGTTCTAACCTCAGAATACCAACTCCCACAACAAAGTACTTACCTGTTAACCGATAACTTCATTTCTCTCCATAGGAATACATTGATTATTTTTCCTTGAAAAATGTTTCAAGTGTGGAGTTGGTTTTGTATTGAACTTTGAAAAAACTGCAAAGAACTAAAAATTGCTTACTTACCTTTTCTCTAGGAAATGTCCCAGTGTGATATCTAGGTGTATCACACTGAGTAGAAAAAGTAATCCAGAAGGTAATCTGTAAAGTAATTCAAAGTAATCTAACAGTAATTTCCACTGTATTGAAAAGATTTAAAAACCTGTAACAGTCATTTTCATTCAGGTTGCTTGTATTCTTCAATCTGCCTTGAAAATTATCAAATACACTTACCTGTGCCAGGCTTGCTTGGTTCAAGGAAATAAATATAACTAAATAATATTTTTATACAAATCAAATTGGTCTGAGTTCAGTCTTTGAGTGTGTGACATCATTTCCTGATTGAGTGTGTACAACAAATGCTTAACACTACCCTCTGATAAAGTGTTACTGCTCGCCCACACTACCACAAATAGAGAGTAAGGTGCTATTTACTTTTACCTCTGCCTACCTTTGGGATCCCACTGGACTCTGCACACTATACCTCATTTTGGTATAGTATATACAGAGCCAGCTTCCTACTCCCAGTATCCAATCTGGGATGTACCTAGTACTGAACACAACAATTTAGGGAAAAAGCAGATAGACTGGGGTCCTGATTAGCAGGATCCCAGTCAGAATAGTCAAAATACAGCTTAGCACAGGCAAAAAGTGGGGGTAACAATAGAAGCAGATCCTACTTTTCTACACAAACCCCACCCCCACCCCAAACGTGAGGAGACTAACCTTGCCCAGTTGAGTCTTCATTTTCTTAGTGCAAATATCTGGAGAGTCCATCTGCATTGGCATGGTTACTCCCAGGTCTATGTTCCACTGTATAGTCCATCCCCTGTAGGGAAATGGACCACCTCAAAAGTTTGAGGTTTTCACCCTTCATCTGTTTAAGCCATAAGAGGGGCTTATGGTTTGTCTAAACAATTAAGTGAATGCCAAACAAGTATGGCCTCAGCTTCTTCAGGGCCCAGACCACAGCAAAAGCCTCCCTCTCTATAGCTGACCAACGTTTCTCTCTGGGGTCAACCTTCTGCTGATAAAAGCTACTGGTTGATCCTGACCCTCTGCATTAAGTTGTGACAACACACCCCCTACCCCCCAACTCAGATGCATCTGTTTGGACAATGAATGTTTTAGAGTAGTCAGGACTTTGCAGAATTGTAGCAGTGCACATGGCCTGCTTAAGGTCATCAAATGCCTTCTGACAGCTAACTGTCCACTGAACTTTCTTGGGCATTTTCTTAGATGCAAGATCATTCAGGGGAGTCACTATGGACCCATATACCTTCACAAATCTACTGTAATACCCAGTCAGGCCCAAGAAAACTCTGACCTGAGTCTGGATAGAGGGAGCAACCCATTCCATTATGGTCTGGATTTTGCTCTGTAGTGGTTGAACTTGGCCTCCACCTACCAGATGTCCCAAGTACACAACCTTACTCTGCCCTATCTGGCACTTAGTAGCCTTGCTAGTGAGGCCTGTTTTCTGCAGAGCCTCCAAAACATTCTTCAGGTGGACCAGGTGAACCTCCCAGGTGGAGCTAAAGATAGCTATATCATCTAGATATGCTGCACTATCGGCTTCCAGGCCTGTGAGAACTTTATTCACTAACCTTTGGAATGTGGCAGGTGCATTCTTCAAGCCAAAGGGCATTACAATACATTGATAGTGCCCACTAGGGGTTGAAAATGCTGTCTTTGGTTTGGCATCCTCAGCTAGTCTGATTTGCCAATATCCAGCAGTAAGGTCAAATGTGCTTAAGAATTTGGCTGAGGCCAAAGTGTCAATAAGTGCATCTGTCCTTGGAATTGGGTGAGCATCAGTCCTAGTGACTGCATTGAGTCCCCTGTACTCCACACAATACCTCATCTCTCTTTTTTCAGCTTTGGTGTGAGGTTTGGGTACAAGGACTACTGGGCTTGCCCAAGGGCTATCTGAGGGCTCAATCACTCCCAACTCCAGCATCTTTTGGACCTCTGTCCTGATGCAATCTCTGACATGGTCAGGCTGCTTGTAGATTTTATTCTTGACAGGTAGACTCTCACCTGTGTCCACTTCATGGGTACACCAGGTGGTTTGACTTGGAGTCAGAGAGAACATATGCCTGAATTGATTGAGGACCTTCCTGCAATCAATCTGCTGCAGATCAGTGCCAAGGTTACTCCATCAACTGATCCATCATCAGGGTTTTGTGAGAGGAGATCAGGGAGAGGATCGTTCTTTTCCTCCTGTCCCTCATCAGTTGCCACGAGCAAGCCCATGTCAGCCCTGTCAACAAAAGGTTTTAGCCTGTTCACATGAAGTACCCTATGGGGACTTCTGGGAGTGCCAAGGTCCACCAAATAGGTGACCTCACCCTTTTGTTCAAGTATGGTGTGGGGTCCACTCCATTTGTCCTGGAGAGCTGCTGGGGCCACATGCTCCAACACCCACACCTTGTGGCCTGGCTGGTAAACAGTCAGGACAGCCTTTTGGTCATTCCAAGCTTTTTGGAGTTCTTGGCTTGCCTCAAGGTTTTTGCTGGCCTTCTTCATGCACTCAGCCATGCGGGAGCGCAGACCAAGTACATAGTCCACTATGTCCTGTTTGGGAGGCTTGAGAGGTAACTCCCATCCCTCCTTCACCAAACATAAGGGGCCCTAACTGGATGCCCAAACAGAAGTTTAAAAGGGCTGTAGCCAACCCCCTTCTGAGAGACCTCTCTGTAGGCAAAGAGAAGGCAGGGCAGAAGGACATCCCATTTTGGCCTAAGCTTTTCTGGGAGGCCCATGATCATACCCTTTAGAGTTTTGTTGAATCTTTCAACCAACCCATTGCATTGAGGATGGTAGGGTGTGGTGAATTTGTAATTCACTCCACACTCTTTCCACATTTCAGTAATATAACTTGACATGAAGTTTGTATCCCTGTCAGTTAAGACCTCCTTAGGGAAGCCCACTCTGGAAAAAAATCCTAAGAGGGCCCTCGCCACCACAGGAGCTGTAGTGGTCCTTAGGGGAATGGCTTATGGGTACCTAGTGGCATGGTCCACCATCACTAGAATATAGCTGTGCCCAGATGCTGTTGGAGGGTTCATGGGACCAATTATATCAATCCCAACCCTCTGAAATGGAACCCCAACCACTGGAAGTGGAATTAAGGGGGCCTTTGTGATGCCACCTGATTTGCCACTGGATTGGCAGGTGGCACAGGAGCGACAAAACTTCTTTGTGTCCTCAGACATGTGGGGCCAGTGAAAGTGAGGGGCAAGCCTGTCCCAAGTCTTACTTTGCCCTAGGTGTCCTGCTAGGGGAATGTCATGTGCAAGGGTGAGTAGGAAGCCTCTAAACTTCTGGGGTATAACCAACCTCCTGGTGGTACCAGGCTTGGGGTCTCTACCCTCTTAGTACAGAAGTCCTTCATCCCAGTAGATCCTGTGGGACCCACTGACATTCCCAGCAGCCTCAGCAGCAGCTTGCTGCATGAGGGGCTCAAGAGCGGGGCAGGCCTGCTGCTGCAAACTCAAATATGCTCTGGAAGGGCCCCCAGTCCCCAAGAACTCAACCTGATCAGGTTCCAGTTCATCTGGGGCAGTTCCTTCACAGAGGCTCTGATCATCTCCCTCAGGAGACTGATCCTCACTCTGAGTCTGGGGGGAAGGCACAGCCTTACCCTTCCTGCTCCTCTTCTTGGAAGGCACCTGGTCCATTGTTCCAGGGCCTGTTCAATGGGAAGTTGCTTTGCTTGTGACCTGGTGACAGCAAACACACTTGCAGAGATGCCCAACATTTCTGAATGAGTCCTTAGCTCCACTTAAGCCCAGGCTGAAGTTTCCAAATCATTGTCCAACAAACAATCCACAGGGAGGCCTGAAGATAGCACAACCTTTTTAGGTCCAGTTACTCCTCCCCAGCTGAAATTAACAACTGCCAAGGAATGATCAGTTCTGACATTGCTAGCATTGGTCACTTGGTACATTTGTCCGAATATGATCTGGTCAGGAGACACAAGATTCTCTGTCACCATAGTGACACTTGCACCTGTGTCCCTGTAGGCCATGGCCTCTTTTCCATTTATCAAAGGCTGTTGCCTGCACTTGCCCAGGTTACTGGGACTGACAAGTAAGGTGGCAAGATCTAGGCCACCATCACAGACCAACACAGCCTGAGCTAGAGTTCTGACTAAGTCAGAACCCAAGGTTAACCCTACTAATCCCTTGTTTCCTGTACCACCACTTGTACCTGTGCTAGGGGGCGCAGTTGCCTTGGGGGCAGTGGTAGTAGGAGTGTTCTCCTTGGCTTTTGGACAATCGGCATCCTTTGTCCAATGGATTTTCACCTTACAAAAGTAACACCAAGGTTTCTTCTTTCCTTTCTTGTTGGATTGTGACTCCCCCAAGATGCAGGTTTTTGGGGCCCTTGAACAGACCCTTTCTTGTCTTTGCCCTTATCCCCACCCTTATCTTGAGTTTTAGAAGAATCTTCCTTCTTCTGGTCACCACTATTGTTCTGGTTTTTCTGCTTCACCCTGGTTCTGACCCACTTATCTGCCTTCTTTCCCAATTCATGGGGCGAAGTCGGATATGAGTCCACCAGGTACTGATGCAACAGCTGGTTCTGACAATTATTAAGGATCTGCTCCCTCATAATCAAATTATACAATCCTTGGTAGTCATGCACTTTGCTGCCAAGCAACCAACCTTCCAGAGCCTTAATAGCATTATCCACAAAGTCTACCCAGTCCTGGGTCTGTGCTTTCTGGGTGTCTCTGAACTTAATCCAGTACTGTTCAGTGGTTAAGCCAAACCCATCAATGAGAGCACTCTTCAAAACTGAGTAATTATCAGCATCCTCTTCTCTAACAGCGAGGAGCTTATCTCTACCTTTGTCAGCAAAGGAGAGCCACAAGACGGCTGCCCACTGCTCTTGAGGGACCCTCTGAACTTTACAGGCCCTCTCTGAAGCAGTTATCCATTTGTGGATGTCAGCCCCAACATGGTAGGGAGGAACAATCTTCTTCAGGTTCCTATGGTCAAAAGAAGTCTCTCTAACTCTAGGGACACTGTTGCTGCCACCATGGGACTCTAGTCCCAGTTTCTTCCTAGCTCTCTGGACTTCTAGGGACTCTGTGTCCAGGGCCAACTGCTCTTGCCTGAGCCTAAGCCTAGCTTTCTCAAGCTCGAGAAGTTGGTATTCTCTGTCAAAAGGGTTATCCCTCTTCCTAGATATGGAGGTCCCTATAGACTGTCCTGAGCCATTGGATTCTGCAGAGGAGGATCTAGACCTCCTCGGTCTACTCTGCACTCTCCCAGGAGGAACAAAGGGGGCCTCCTCAAAGCCACCTGCCTTATCCTCTGGGAGATCTGAATTATCCAGGTGGGAGTCATCAGGCTCCACCTGGTCGGGGTTAGATTCAAGGTCAAAGAGGGATCCCCCTCCTGGCCTATCTTCAGTCCCCTGCCCACCCACTCTTTCCTGTTCGTCTGACCCACTGGCTTTCCTGAGGTCATCTAACAGTAATACCTCTAAGAGGCGTTGAGTATTAGGGCCTTTCCCTGTCTTCAACTTTCTAGAGGCACACAGGGCTTTCAATTCTTGGAATGAAAGTTCACTGTATCTAGAAGGCAGAGAGCCACTGGCATCTCCTTTAGTAGACATACTAAGTGTGGTGTGGTGTTGCACCTACCTAACCTAGTGGGAACTAAACTCTCTGAGGTTGGAGAAAGGGTGTGATGCCCAACCCTAAGTTCAGTAGAACTTACTTATCCTAAGCTTGTATTATATGTGCCTAGTATTAGTGATGGTTTTTTAATTAATCAACACAAAGATTTATCTGGTAAAACGATGCAGGCTTGAATCCCAACCGCTGCACACCAATGTGAGAAGCTGGCCTGGTATATGATGTCCACTAATGTAAGTGGGCACCTTGCACCAGTCCAGGCAACCTTTATGGTGATTTAAGAGGTCTTAGACAACCTTAGAAAGCTCTCTAAGTGGTAGCTGTGGAGCTGTGGAGAGCGGCCTTCAGGCTTAGTCCAGAAGCAGTGTAAAGAAGCTTGTTTTACCAGAATGCAATCTTATAGTATAGATTAAGTGAAAAAGAACCACAAAACGTATTTATAAAAATATGTATTTATTATATAATACTCTCTAACACATAGAAATATCTCCTACACGGAGATATGCACAATGCACACAATGCTTCAGCAAAGAAACACAGTAAATAGCACAAAATACACAGTGGACCTGGGGGGGGACCAAACCATATACTAAGAAAGTGGTATAAGAGCCACGACTCGGGTCAAGACAGTGTCGAGAGGACGTAGAATTGCTGGGACCCCAAGGAACCACCCAAGGTGAGTAGGTAGGGACCCCATGGAGAGTGTGTGCAGTGTGGGAACACAACCGCGTGCTCCGTACAACTCTACGTGTAAGTCGCGGTTGGATTTTAAAGGATTAAGGACCCCTCTCAGTGGACCCTGAAGAAACCCCGTGGAAGACAGAAGGTTGGAGAGCCACCCCACCCGTGGATACCCTAGTACACACGTTACCTACACCAGGGAAGCCGGGGGCATACGTGTGAAGTGGTGTCGGAAACCGCCGTCGAACCCAATGGAGGACTTCAGGAAAGTGCCGCTACTGGAAGAGGAGAAAGTGTCTGGTGGAATCCAAAGATGGATTCTTGATGAGAGGTACCTGCAAGCAGAGGGGACAGAGTCTATGTCACTCAGGAGTGACCAGGAGACTTGGAAGACGAATGCCCTCCGATGTCGGGTGTTGCAGGCTGGATGACGATGACCTTGACTCTGCAGCTGTGAGGACCAGGCGCCGCTGAGGAGGACCAGGAGCCATGCACAAGCTGTCCCACGAAGGATGTTGAGTGCTGAGGGGTCGGTGTCCAGCGGGAGCACCAACAAGCCTTGGCAAGGGCAAGCAACAAGGGAATCAAAGAAGGAGCAACGTCTGGAACAGCAAGGTCCAGGGAACTCACCAAAGGCAGGGGAGTCAGGGCAGGCCCCGAGCAAACAGGGGAGCCCAAGAGAAGCAAAGGTGACCCTCAAATGGACCCACAGGCCGGAGGCACTTGAGTCGCGAGAGGACCTCAAGCAGGTCACCAAAGGATGCAGGCCACTATGCACACGATGCGGTGTGGCTGAAGATTCTGGTCACTGGAGGTGCTCGAGGTTGGGACTACTGGGAGCCCGAAGATCTTCTTGTAAAGAAGCCAACAAGCCTTTGCAACTGCAAGTTGGACGCGGTGCACATGGGTTCAGTTATTGTAACCCTCACAAGTGATACTGGCCTCAAACTTGGTGAGAGCGCAGGGCAGGCCTTGGGAGCTGTGGAAAACCACGACCTGTGTTGCAGAGCCCTAGGAGTCCGGAGGAGCTCAGGATCTGCAGACCGGTCAACCTGGTTGCGGTGCCTGCAAATGCAGGGGAGTGACTCCTTCACTTTAAGGGAGATTTCTTCAGGTGTCTTGATGCATCACAGGCCTTGGAAGGTTCCTGTATGATGCACAGGCACAGACGATGCAGCAGACTGGAAGGGAGACAAAGTCAGGCCCAAACAAAGTCCAGAGTGCCCAGACGGTAGAAGTGCAGGGGTGTCTGATCTGAATCTTATCCCACGACGAATCTAGGGAGCTACACCCAGGTACGCCCTTAAGTATCCTAGGGAAAGGGTTGGGAAGATTCAGGGGACCCTCCCAATTGAGGGTCTGGACAGGGGGTAGGTTACTCCCATGTCCTTTGTCCAGTTTTGTGCCAGAGTGGGAGCCAACAGCTCCCAGAACTGGTTTGAAGTGGACTATGCACAAGGATACCAAATGTGCCCCTCATGCAGACTGAGTGGCGCTGGCAAGCGCATCCACCCCATCCCAATACACTAAATCCTGTCTGGGAGGTGGTCACACCTCCCTGTGACAGGATGCCTATTGTCCTACCTTCTTCTGCTCGAGCTTGGCTCAGCAGCAGTAGGGCAGAATCGTGTCTCTATTCAGCAGAAATTATTTTGTGCTGTCCGGGTCAAGAAGGCTGGTACCGGGAACACTGAGAGCCTGACGGAGGGCTCTTCCAGTGCTTGGAATCATACCTCCCACACCGTTTATGGTGTGGGGGTATTATTCCAATATGTTTGATACCAAACATGATGGGATTCGTTGCAGCCGTTTTCGAGATGGTCGTCGTGTAATTACATGATGCCCCTCTATATAGTAATTGGCTGCTTCACTGACAACCCGGGAGAATGGACTTCGTAGGCTGCAGGGGTGTCCTGCTCATGCAGGGGCACCCTCTCACTTAGAACCAAGCATCCTGCCTTCAGGATTGCAAAGGCCTGCTATAGGGGTGACTTATAGATTTTAAGTGCAGTGACCCTAAATATAGGAAACCTATATCTTCAGTAAGTGGTGCTAGCACCAGCTTACACAGGCTGTAATGGCAGGCCTGTAGTTCCATTTCGAATGGTCTCTCAGGGGTGGCATAATACATGCTTCAGCCCATGGGAGATCTCTGGGGTACCTATGCCCTGGGTACCTTAGTACCATATACTAGGGCGTTATAAGGGTTCCCCAGTATCCAATCTGGTATGTACCTAGTACTGAACACAACCATTTAGGGAGAAAGCAGATAGACTGGGGTCCTGATTAGCAGGATCCCAGTCAGACTAGTCAAAATACAGCTTAGCACCAGGCAAAAAGTGGGGGTAACCATAGAAGCAGATCCTACTTTCCTACATTATGCATTCCCTGATTCCTCGTGTCCTGAGGAAACTGTGCCAGGATCAGGCCCAGAATTCTGATTGTGCTGGACTGGCTGTGGACGGTACGGTACACAGACCTGTCATGCTTAGATTTGTGTCCCCCTTTTCAGCTTCCAGGAGAGTTGGACCTCCTCTCTATCGGAGGGGAAGGTTGCGCAACTCATTCTCCAGAGCCTGCACCCTCATGCCCAGAGATTAAACAATCTGATTTCCTTTCACTTACCGTCAGAGGTGGTGGACGTCATCCTGCTGGTACACTCATTGTTGAACCCTTTGTGTATCCTAGAGCGCTGGGGAGACCGATAACGCCTTAAGGTGCATCTGTCAGATGTGTTGCATTTTGCATTTTCCTTAACGCTGCAAGGTTTTGCACTGGCCACAGTTAAAGGTTACATTTTAGCTCTCTCATCCTTTCTTTCTCTATCACACCAGCCTTCTCAGTTTAAGTCCCCTCCAATTGTGATATGGTTTCTCAGACAGTGACTTACTTATTTTCTCTCTCACTATTCATAATGCCTCAGTAGGACCTTAACATGGTTATTACATTTCTGATGGGGGCCTCCATTTAAACCCATACGTAGCTGCCTGTTCTATACGGTTGCCAATGAAAAGGTTTGGTAATAGCAGTTATTCGGCTCAACATGTGGGTGAGCTGGAGTTGTTAAGTGTCCGTCCATCATTTATGCCTTTCTTTACAGACAAGCTGGATTTGAGGACAAAACCGTTGTTCCTCCCAAAGGCAGTGACCCAGTTCCATATGGGCCAGTTTATTACCCTGCCTACATTCTACCCCCTCCTCATCCCACAAGACTCTGCTTTCTGATGGATACATCTCCCTGCAGATTTCTCACCTCTTGAATATTCTAGGTGTCAGGCTGGATCCCAAAAGGTTTCTAAAGCTCTCCCTGCCGGTAGGTTGGTGCTTGCTCTATATCACTGGAGCCAAAAAGCGCACCACTGGTGCCCTGTTTTCTGTTCCCTTTTCCTAGTGCCATTGATGTGGTTTCAGAGGTTGCCCTGCTCAACTTCAGTCAGAAATATTTGTTCAATTATCTTTAAATGTTTTGGTGTAGTGCAGGGATGTCTCGCTCCAAGAGTTTAAGCTTAAAAACTCTGCAGGGACTGTGATGGACACATGTCCATCACAGACCTCCACAACATTTGTGTTTTGTACTTGGGGTCCAACCACGAACGAGGTTGTGCAAGTCATGCAGTAGCAGACACCCCAAGATCATCAAGTAAAGGGAGACCAAACTTTACATGGCCTTGGCCTGTCATGATTGACGGGGCAGGAGCAAATCTTGCCGAAGGATAGAAGACATCGTCTTAATCCTCCTGACACAAGCATAAGAAGAAGTGACAATACAACACTAGGCTTCCAAAGGACTAAGGACTCTTAATCAGAGCTAGAATTGGTCTTGGTACTCTAAGACAAGCTGGCCCCTGTGGTTCCTCTAGAACTGCCACCAGCATCTGGGGTTTCAATGCCTACAGCTCTGACACCCAGGCCTCAACCCAGTCAGCCCTGCCTGGAGTTTCCAGGAACAAACCCTTTGTTTTTCCTTAACTTGATGTTTGGCATCTTCCTCAAGCAATGGTCCCGTCTAAGCACATTGGACCCAAGGGTCCTATGAGCTTGCCCTTTGGGATGCGGCTGGCTAGCTTTTTCCTGGCTCCATTCACCCTCTTCATGCCCTTTCTACCCATTTCTCTGGCTTCGATGCTGGTTCAGATGACGACTTTGCCTCTGGTGCAGAGGCCGGCACCATCCCGTAGAAACATACATAAACCCCCGCAGCGAGGGTGAAAGTGAATTATAACAGTGTTACAGTCAGGCCATCCGAAGGGACTAGGGGGCCAAAGCACACAACATAACCCTAGAAGCAGGGCTGGGCGAGAAAAGAGAACATAATAAAAAGGAGGGTGGGGGGAGACAGTGACCAATGCATGTGCTCATGAGGACTATATTACATATGCGGGCAATGCTAATACATTCAGCGACACATACATATACACTGTATTATCCCAAGTTAGTCCGAGGCAGTGGGCTCCAATGCCAAATATCTTTAGGGTGGGAATATCAGGGCTGTAATTTTGCATAGATCTCTCTGTTCGACTAATCAATCCGTATTTGTAGAGCGCGGCTATTCACACGCTAGGGTATCCAGGTGCTATGTTGCTGGGCTCAGTGGAAAAGCAAAGTCTTGGGTCTCTTCCTCAATTCCGCCAGAGAGGGTGCTGACCGCAGGTGGAGCTGAAGGCTGTTCCAGGACTTGGCAGTGAAGTAGGAGAAGGAACGGCCTCCACTAAAGCTTCAGCCTATGCATGGTGTCTGTGTGAGGAAGGTCCCTGGAGGGTTGGTGGAAGTTCAGGCGGTGGTTGATGAATGCTGGTCCTTGGTCATGGAGGGCTATGTAGGGGCGTGTGCCAGCATCTTGAATTGGCATCTTTTCTGGACAGGGAGCCAGTGAAGTTTGCTGAGGTGGAGGGTGATGTGGGTCAGTTTGGACAGTTTTAGGATGAGTCTGGCAGCTGAGTTCTGTATTGTCTGGAGTCTCTTCATAAGTTGGGAGGTGGTTCCTGCGTACAGTGCGTTGTTGTAGTCCAGCCGACTGGTGACTAGGGCTTTAGTGACAGAGTTCCTTGTGCCGACGGGGAGCCATTTAAAGATGCTTCAGAGCATGCAGAGAGTGTGGAAGCAGGCGGCGGAGACTGTGTTGATCTGCCATTTCATGGTGAGTTTGCTGTCCAGGATGATGCCAAGGTTGAGGGCGTGGTCTGTTGATAGGTCAGAGTTCTGTAGGCCACCAGGTTTTCGTTCCGTGGGGGAAGGGGCGATGTTCACAAAGATCAGCACTTTGGTCTTGTCAGCGTTGAGCTACAGACAGTTGGTCTTCATCCAGTTGGTGATGTTTGTCATGCAGTTGGTTGAAGTTGGTCCTCGTGGTGGAGGGGTCTCCTGAGAGTGAGAGGATGAGCTGTGTGTCATTGGCGTAGGATATGATGTTGAGGTTATGGGTTCTGACAATGTCGACCAGGGATGTCATGTATCTGTTGAAGAAGGTTTGGCTGAGGGATGCCTTGAGGGACGACGCAGAATGTGCTCTTTGGTTCTGAGGTGAAGGGTAGCAGGCGGATTCTCTGGGTTCATCCTGTGAGGAAGTATGTGATCCATCTGAGGGCGTCACCCTGTATTCTGATGTGGCGAAGTCTCTTGATGTGTGTGGTGGGATACATTGTTGAAAGCTGCTAAGAGCTTGATGAGAATCAGGGCCACTGATTCTCCCCAGTCTAGGAGGGTACGGATGTCGTCGGTGGGGGTGATAAGGGCGGTCTTGGTGATGTGGTTGGTGCGGAAACCAGATTGAGAAGTGTCGTGCAGGTTGTTTCTCTCCAGGTGTTCAGTGAGCGGACGGTTGTTGGCCTTCTCGAGAACTTTGGCAGGGAATAGGAGCAACGAGATGGGGTGGTAGTTCTCGAGTTCGCTGGGGTTGGCGGAGGGTTTTTTGAGGAGGGCTTCTGACTTTTGCACGTTTCCATATGCCAGGGAAGGTGGCTGTGGTGATGGATTTGTTCGAAAATGGTGGTGAGTTGCTTCCGGGGTTGAAGAGGTGGTGTGGGCAGGGGTCCATGTGTGCTCCAAAATGGATGGAGTTCATGATGGCTTATGTGTGCTGGGTAGTGAGCTGTTCCTGTGTGGTGAGCGGATGGTTGGGGGTGGCGTCACTTGGTGTGGGAAGGCTGCAAAGTTCCTGTAGATGGTGGATTCTTGTTGTGTAAGTAGTTCGCTAGTGTGTCGCAGAGAAAGGGAGATCATTTTCTCAATGGCTGCTGGGCAGGAGAACTCTCTGATAATGCTGAAGAGTTCCTTGGTGTGGTTGGCACTTGCTTCAATGCGGTTTGCTAGGGCATCTTTTTCTTGTTTTTGAGGCGTTGGTGGTATATGTTGAGGGCTGAATTGAAGGTGGCTCGGTCTGTGGGTCTCTGCTGGTGAGCCATCTTCTCTCCAGTCGTTTGCAGCTGTGATTCATTGTTCAGGTGTGTACCAGTTGCCTTGATTGGTGCGTCTGCAGGTCTTGGCTGTCTTGATGGGAGCGACTGTCGCCACAGTTGGTGATTGAGGTAGTGAAGTTTTGGACTGCCTGTTCCAGGTTAGTTGTGAGGTCAGTCTGGGTTGTGTTGAGGGCGTCCGTCCATTGAGTCTGTGTCACTTTGTACCAGCTGCGGAGGGAGGAGTTGGGAGGTCTGGTGGCAGTGCTTGGGGATCCTGTGATGGTGAAGTGGACGATGGCATGGTTTGTCCAGGTGAGTTTTGTGGCATGACTGTATTTGGTCCTGACGCTGGCCGTGAAGATCGGGTCAAGCGTGTGTCCTGCACTGTGTAGTGTCAAAATGGATCGGAGCGCAGCCACACAGCAGTATTCGGGGAACATTTGCTGCCCCAATGGAGGGCAATTTCGCGTTTTGCTAACAGTAAAGCAATAGGCGTGAATCTGTTGACCCCTTTAGAGATATCTTTTACAGAGCCGAGCAGGGCCAGGAGTGGGTCAGGATCTAGTGTAGACCCTGTCATTAAAAAGAGCTGAGAGAATACATCACACCAGAATTCATCTATATGACTGTATGTCCATGTCAGGTGTGCAAATTTGGCATCATTGGCATGACACTTAGAGCAATTGGCAGGTCTTGACGGGTCGATCTGCTCCAGTGCACTAGGTGATACTTATAGTGTATGAGTTTGTGTCTGTAAATTGCAGATATAAGCTGAGTTTGGCTGCAGCAATAGTGCAGGATCGCATCAATCAGGGGGCGTCCTAGTTCCTGTTCCTAATTTTCGCATAGTTTCTCATGCCTCGGGGCAGAATGCAGGAGGAAATCTGAGCCTGCATAGCGTTGTGTATACGCTGCTGGACAAAGAGATCCATGTAGGTGCCATTGGTAAACCAAGCAGCAGTCGGATCAACTTCCCCCATGTCCAACTGGTGGTCGAGAGGGTTTGAATATCGGGTTGAATGTCGGTATGATCCAGCTGCAGGCCCTTTGGGAGAAGAGAGCGTAGGGGCAACGGTTCAACCTGATCTCTCTGCAGCTTGGCATATGGGAGACGTGTGTCTGTGTGGTACCAGTGGTGTGCATATTGGCATTGCGCTGCAAGGTAGTATAGTTGGAGGTTGGGGATACTGAATCCACCATGCTCATAGGGGAGTACTAAAGTCGACCAGCCAGTCTGGGGTCTGCGACCCGCCCAGGTGAGCTGCAAGAAGAGGTGTGATGGAGGTGTTAAGATTCATAGAATATATAAGGAGTTCTCCCAGGATACCACTGTTCTCTGTCACCCGCATCACGTCCAGGGCGAGGAGCTTAGGTATGTAATTACTGCACGTGGGCGGATAAAGAAGTTGCCCCAGTGTGCAGCCTGGATGCTCACCCTCCCCATAGCGCCTGGCCCTAGCCTATTTCCCCAGAGAGGAGACCTTTCACTCAGTTAGCTCTCGATATTCCTCCAGAGGTGCGGCCCGGCGGTGAAGCAGGGGGCCATGGCTATTTTGGGCGTCCGCTCAATATATATCAGCCAGCTCAGCCTCCACTCAGGCCAGACCAGTATGCAGATCTCGCAATACCCCGGCGTGTTTGGAAATGCAACCCCCCCCCCGATACAAACTTTAAATGCTTCCCACAAAATATCTTGTGTGGACACTGAGTACGTTGAGCTTAAAATACTCCCCTATAGAGTTGTGCAGCTTGGAACAGAACACTTCGTCATGACGTTCGAGGCCTCCACCGAAAGGTACCTCAAGACCATTTGGACTGGGGAGTGGTCAGAAAGCTTGTGTGGGAAATGAGTCACACTGTCCAACCTTGGGGTCACAATCGTGGAAACAAACCAAAATCTATACGAGTCCATGTGTGGTGGGGGGCTGATTAAAATGTGAATCCAGGAGTGGTGTCATATAGCTGGTGCCAGGCGTCTTTGAGGACATATGCGTCACAGAGGTCGTTAAGCACCTGCAGCGAGTGCAGCTTGCAAATAGGCGCTGTGGTAGTTGTGTCCAGGGAGGGATCTAGGATCAAGTTTAAGTCACCTCCCCCATAATTACGTGATCTGCATCGTTGTGACCCAAAAGGGACCAGAGGTTTTGGAAAAACTCTGGGCAATCTATATTTGGGGTGTATATATTAACCAGCAACAATCGCTGGCCTGGTAAAGTGCCGGACACCACCACGTACCTGCCCTCGTCGTGGTGAAAGCTGGTGATAGGGCGGAAGGGGAGACTCTTATGTATTAAGGTGCGTACCCTCTTAGAATAGGTGCTATAGCTCGAGAAGTATCTGTGGGGGCCCAAGGTGAAGGCAAAGGTGGGGGAAGTCCCTGAAAGTAAATGTGTCTCTTAGTGGAATGCAATTTTCATGTCGTGCGGGGAAAGGTAATGCAGAACATGCTTGCCTTTGCGCAGATTGTAGAGGCCTCTAATGTTCCATGATTGAAGCATGAGTTTGGCCTCTGATCCCCTTCTAGTACATGCGATGCGTCATCTTGGCATCAGTGCTTGGAATGTGGGCAATGGCCACTGGTAGTGGGTCCTTCCTGTGGGATACATCGACTGACAGAAACAAGAAACAAAACTACAAATACCCTCCATCCCCCCCCCAGACACTGAGCACTGAACCACCCAACGAATCCCTGACCAGACAACGAAACCCCAACATAGCATCAACAACGTTAACCCCAACAGTCTCCAGGGTGGTGGACACTTCAGGAGGTGGGCAACACTGCAGCAAAAAAGCCCCAGTAGCAGATATGTCTTAATCGCGGGGTGAAGAAATGGTTATCCTAATGAATGCAAAGTACAGACAATTTGGGGAATGCAAAACATAATAGCAATGCTGTGCATCACATCTGATGCAGCCAGGGGGAATAGACCTGGAAGTGTGTGAGGTGCACGGACCAAATGGAACTATCAGTCCGGAGGGAAAAGGTCCAAGCTCGCCAGTCCTTGGTGTACTAATTGCAGAAGGCCACTGCATCCGCCGGTGTTTCAAACAATCGGGCCTTCCCATTAAGATCTATCCGGAGACAGGAAGGGTAGAGCATACCGTATTTAAATCCCATTTTCCACAAAGTCTTGGCGTCCACATATTTGTTGCAAAAATATAAGGGAGAAACCCCAATGCTAAGAAAAGGGACGGGTTTGTCAAGCGCAAAAACAAAGAAATCCCTTTTCAACTAGAATGATTGTAACCGTGATGGATATACGAGTAAATATTATAACCTTCTTCAGATGCGGATCATGTGGTATAGGTACTTAACATACATATAAGCAATCAATAACACCTATAGTTAATGCAAAGAATTGAGAGAAAATAATCAGTGTTGAGGTAGTTGAGATTTTATAACAGTGATTCCAAACAAACAATTCCTTAAAGGACAATAAACAATAATGTGCTTCGATTCCAATTATTTTATTAAAACACTATTGGTTGTAAACCAGACATTTAAAACCCAATGATTAAACCATTTATCACAGTGATTTCATTACCAATTACATCTCTTTACCTTTATCTGTAATATTGTATCTAAAGGTAAATTACAAATACAGAAAGATTTTTTTTTTAAAACACAAAATACAAGTATTAAATAAACAGAAAAACTGTCAAACTGTCAACGCGGCGTTTCGGCGAGATTTTAGTAGTTTCTCGCCTTGTTCAGGACAAACAAATTTTATTTCAGTTTCTCAAATAAAGTTATATTGAGACCCTTCAACAAGTCGTCTCTTGGCTCCACGTCCAAATGGAAGGGTCCTATTTCCCTCCAGTGGTATACTGCTGATAAAATTCTATGTGGTCATCTGTGAACTTTACGTGACCCGCACTTCAACATCTTAAAAACACTAATCCCAAATTCCAATTGAATATTGTCACTCACAATATCTTTGGTAGAGCGTTTGAAATCAATAATAAAAGAACCTCAAACAGGCGGTTTGTCTATGGTCGTAATGCCTGTCAGAGGATGGCCGTGTAATCTTTCGACCTTGGTCCACCCTGGCAATCCCCTCGGTATTGCCAAACTGCCACTATGCTTTTTCAATATTGCTGTGTGGCTTTGTTGCAGGTAACCAAATACACCGGTCATTGACTTCTGATCGTGTCCACGCTCTGCCGGTTGTGCGTTACGTGCCTCCGTTCTCCAATTGTGTTGACACAAGTTCTTTGTTTTTGCATCCACATATTTGTGCCATGCCTCCTGCATTGCCAACATGAAGTCCAGGAAAAAGGAGAGAGTGGTGCCCTGGTATTGTATCAGGTCTTGCTCACTCGCCAGTCTAAGTGTGGTATCTTTGTCCCGAAAGTTGAGAAGACGGGCAATAGTGGGCATGGTGGTGCCCTGGGAGTAGGACGTGGACCAAGAGACCGGTGTGCGCGCTCTACTACAAAGATGGGCGTGAAGTTCTGGTGACCAAAGAGTTCCAAAAGTAGGCGCTCAACGAATACGTCCATACGGCCAGTATCTGTGGATTGCACCACACCCAGTATACGAAGATTATTTCAGCGTGACCTGGCTTCCAAATCTTAATTTTTAATAGCCACAGTTTTAAGCAAACGTTCAACCTCTCTAATGTAGCTTGTGAACCATCGATGTGCTGTCCTCCCAACTAGATATTTGCTCCATCGGTACTGTCTATTCTGACGTTCTGGCTGTCAATGCACTCCCCCATGCAGTAGAGCCTGTTTGTGAGGGTGTCAAAATGGGTATCAATTGAGCGGGAACCCGCGCAGAGCTCCGCCATAATGAGGTCTGCACCTGTCATCTGATCGGTCACTGGGGGGCCAGATAATCCAGTCACTTCCCCGGCTGGTATCTCCGGTTGTTCAATGGCTCAGGCTGCTCAAAGGGAACTTGTTCTTCTTGGGGTCCCATCGCACTATGATCCGACCAGCCCAGCATGCAGCAGTGCTCAGGCATGGGGAGGAGGAGATGCTTTACAGTCGTGGAGGATTGGACGGTATGCATGCCTCCATGTGGTCGCCAATGTGTGGAGGAGGGCATATGGCAGGGCCCAGAGTGGTCAATCAGGCCTGTGAGCTTTGCGAGGGGCCTCCCAGATGCTGAGTATTCATGGCGGCAGGTAGCTTCTTCAAGGAGGGTCTGGTCACTGCAGCGCCATGGTGGTGCGGTTTGTCCTCAACCCCCAGGACGATCTCACAACACTAGGGGGAGCCCATCAGGAGGGTGACAGATTTGCGGGCAGCCTAGCGAGGCTCGGTAGCCCCGTGCCTCAGGCTTGCTTGTGGTCCCCGTCACTGCGGGGCATCCGAGGCTGGTGTCGCGCCGCGAGCTGATCAGCTGTTCCGCCGGCGCCATGGGCTTAATTCTCCCAGGTGAGCCTACATACAATTTGAGTACTACTTTGACTTGTGTATCAACGGGACAAAATCCATTGTCCTCCCGCTAACACCTGCTACACAACGCTGCAACATCGAGTTTCCGCTGGAGTGGGCGATAGGCTTGTCAAATATTTAGGGGTGTGGGTGATACGTGAGAATTATGGCAGGCCAATGTCCAGATTGGACGATCGCGTTACACGCTGGACGACTCTCCCTGGCAGATAGACTAGCAGTCATCAAAATGGTTGTATTGCCAGTTTCTATATCTGTTCATTAACATTCCAATAGTGCTGTTTGAATCCATTTTTAAGCAACTGCGTTCCCTTTTGATCACACTAGTATGGGTGGGCAAGAAGCCGAGGATTAGCTGGGAGGTTCTCACCCTTCCATACGCGGATGGAAGATTTTCTGCCCCAGATTTTAAACTATACTTCCTGTGTGCGCAGGCACATTTCGCACACTTCTTGTATATGGCACATGATTTCACACCTCCTGTAGCGATCGAACATCATGATGCCGCTCCGTTTCCACTCAGGGCCATCCTACCACATATGCGGAATGGGATTTCACGAAATTAGATAAACACATTACACATCACATTGACGGCATAGCGCACATTGGCTAGGCATGCTGGGAAGAATCTGCTGTACGCCCTGGCAATGCCCCTACTACTTCATCCTGCCATTACGGTTACACAAGAGGATAGATCCCTTCGAATGCTATGGGAGGCAGGACTACACACTATGGGCGATTTATATATGAATGGTAACTTCCTAATGCTGCCCGATGCGACAGCGCTGCGGGCAAACACCCCATTATTTATCTTCCTATATTACCGTCTCCAAGCGGCTATACAGGTGCATAATCGACATTTTCCCAGCGAACCCCCTACACTCATGACACTACAGGTGCTGCTTACCAGTGCGACGCACCAACACCTTATCACCAAACTATGTGCTGCAGCACAGAAGGATGGGACACAGGGAGGTGGGAAAGCATTGGAAAAATGGAATGCGGTATTACCACAGCCCATGGGGTAAGAGCATTGGAGGTTCTGTTGTGCGTAATTAAGCACACTGACCTCACATTGTAATTTGAGGATAATTCAGTTAATTTTTTTTACAGCAAATGTATTACACCCGATGCAGAAATATAGGTATGGGCTACAGGGGGACTCTAACTGTGTTGGCTGCGGAGATGAAGAGGCAACTTTATACATCTGGTTTGGTCATGTCCACGGGTAATGCAATACTGGGCTCAAGTTACAGATACACTGTCTGATATGATTGGAGTGAGGGTGGAGTGTGAGCCGGCGATTTGCCTGCTGGGGCTGCTGAGCGAATTTTGGTCGCTAAATCGGAAACTCTTGTTAGTGAGCCTACTACTAGCAAAACGTAGAGTGGCAATACATTAGTGGAGTAAATCTAACTCTACAAAAGCAGCTTGGTTGGCTGACATGGCGCATTGCAAGACACAACTGGAACTGTTTGCAGAGAAGCAGCCAATTACGTCCCGGCCAAAAGACTATTGGGGGCCATTGATGGCTTATTTGCAATCCAACATTGGGAATGGTGGGTAGGGCATTGAATGAGAAACACGCATGTACCGATACTAAAGTTATGTGTAATCTTTGTAATTGCTATTTGCACTAGATATGCTCTCGAGGGTGCACTCGGGACATCTCTATTTACAAAACGGGGTGTGAAAGAAGGAACATATTGGAATTGTAAGTGATAATGTATTGGGTTCTACTTGTAGTATGACATCTGTTGGATTTGTATGTTATGTCAACTTGATGAAAATGATAATAAAAAAAAAAATAATCTCACAGATGAGCCTGGAGCACAGCCGGCGCCCTCTCACTTAGCCGGGGAGCGGAAAACGATGCCCGCCACGTGTGCGGAGAAAGGCATGGCACAGGCCGCAGGTAACAGGCAGGATCTGTGGATGTAGTGGCATTCAGCCTACGGCCGGTATGGCGATCAGCGCATGCCTTACCACCAGGCCCGGTTGTTGTGCAGTGGGTAGTCCCTCATAGTGGGGCCCAGTCTCTGTGGCACCCATTCGGTGTAGTTAGCCCTCATCCTCCAGTGCGATCCCACTACACTGAAGGGGGCCATCAGGAGGGAGGAGGTGTCGCTTGCAGCTCAGCTGGGCTCACAGCCCCATGCCTCAGGCTCACCCGTGCCCTCTGTCGCTGCGGGGCCCCGAGGCGGGGGCCGGTCTGCCACATGTATGAGCCGATCAGCAGTTCCACCGGTGCCGCGGGCCTAAAATGCACACTATCCCATTCGGCGTTCTTCAAGGTAGGTGAGGCTGGATTCTAGATGGCCTTGGATACCACAAGTGACCCAAATCTCGATATTTGGGGGCTGCGTTCACCAGAGCTTCACGACCAGATGGCCATCTTAATCGCTGGTGTGGCCATGCCCCCAGGCCGGCACCATCTCCGATAGTTGTCCTGAAGTGGTCTTTCACCTTCTTCACCGGCTCCAGACTAGCCTTCGGGACACCAGTCCCAATGCCACTGGAGCCAGTTCCACTGGTACCAACCCCTCTTCCCTAATAAAATTCTCAGGCCATGCATTCAAATCCAAGATGGAGGCACAGAGCCTCCTACAAGAGACCAGATTCTTCTTTAGTGGGAGTATGATCTTCTAGAGGGTCCACAGTGGCACACACAAATGGCCAATCTGTCTCCAATGACTCCAGATGTCGCATCCAGCCATTCCATGATATAGAGGCATGCAAAATAGTGATGGAACGCTTGAATTAATCTCTGGTAATTACTTGGGATGCATCCAAATCCATCTTTATTTAGCACACACCATGCTGCCTCAGTTTGGACCCAGCCATTTGCAAGTCAGTATTGACCATGCTCCTTTAGGAACAGACCATCCTCAACTGCCAGGTCGGGTACTCTCTGAACTGGAGCACAAACCCAAGGCCGTCCTCACCTTGATTGGGGCTTGTCAGTCGGGTGCAGCTTGGTTTCAGCGAACAGTGATCATGGGAACAAATACCATACACTGTTGGATATAAACTTACCGTCCAGTAAGAACTGTGGCTCCATGACCTCTTGTGGATTATGGTTGTTTACCCTGCAAAAGAAAAACAAGACTGTTATTTTGTGTTTTTTCTAAAGTGACACAGTGATTGGAATCTAAAGCCTATCGTTTCTAAGACTCTTCTGGCACTCCATTAGAAATTATTAAAATCCCTACACTTATGGATATTTGTTTTGTGAAACATTAAGGAATAATTTAATTCGGTTTCTGGTCGACCTCAGATCGGTTTTTTTAGTTTTAGGTGACTTTGGGTGTGGTAGTTTATGTGGCCGCAAACACTACATCAAAAAAGTGTATTCAAGGAGATTTTTGTCAAGTGGTGTACAAATAATTCCATACCCTCTTCAAGCCCACATATCTGATATCCTGTTCTTTTCCCTCTCACTGGCTCAACAAGGGTGTTCAGTGAGCATGATTTAGGGCTATTTGTCAGCCTTGTTGGCTTTTCTCTGTCTTTCGGATCAACCACCCCTCTTCAAATCACCAATAGTTGAGATTTCTGAAGGGCCTCACCAACAAATTTCCCCCTTCACCTTTCATAATGCCTAAATAGGACCTCAGTCTAGTTCTTACATTTGTAATGTGTTCCCCTTTCAAACCTCTTCACAGTTGCTAGTTGTGAGTGCTTACTTGTAGCCATTACACCAGTGAGACGTGTTAGTGAGTTGCAGATGCACCGCTTCAAGCCTCCTTTCATGACTTTCTTTCCTGACAAGTTGGTTCTCAGAACGACAGCAGATTTCCTGCCCAGGGTAGTTATGCTCTTTTTTTTAGGCCAGTCAACCACCCTGCCAGCCTTCTTTCCTCTCCCACATCCTATGAAAAAGGAACATAGGCTGGATCTTAAGGAGAGGAATCTGCAGGTAGATAGAGTATCCATCTGAAAGATTGTTGCCAAAGGTAAGTAACTTTTTAATCAGGACGAAACCAGTCTTTGGTTGCTTGTGTTTCAGCTCAGAGAAGATCTGGCCTGGCAGTTTGAGCTGGACTGGGACTGTTACTGTTGGATCAGGGTCAAGACTGATTTGCATATTGCTGGGTCCATACTGAGGTGCCATGGTATGCAAAATAAAAATGGATGGGGATGCGACCCGAGTAATTACCAGTGGCTGAGATTAATTCAAGCATTCCATCCATTACTTTTTTGTATTATACAGAAGCAGCAGATGTTTTGGAATTGCCCTTGCCATCCATGGAGGTTTATTCTAACATTCAGAAGCCCACTTTGCTGTGTCTCTGGTATCAGAACATCTGCTACCCTTTAATGATGCCAAAACAGGGCCAGTCATGGCGACTTGGGAAAAGCCAACCTCAGCCCTCCCTGTTAGTCATTTAGGGTCAGATGTACAAGATATTTTTCCGGTCGCAAACGGGCTGATTCTATAAATCAGGCTGCTTGTGACTGGAAAAATGCTTTTTGAAATGTACAAAATGCGATTTGATAGCTTGTTACCGAATCGCATTTTGCTTTTGTGAGTCAGTATTTGGAAGGGGCGTGTTTAGGGCGTCACTCCCAAATACCGAATTGGTATGGTATTACTGTTTTGCAACCAAATTCTGGTCGCCAAACAGTAATACTTTGCCACCAGTTTAAAACTGGTGGTAACCCATTCGCACAGGGGAAGGGGTCACCAAGGGACCCTTTCCCTTTTGAGAATGTAAATAATAATATTATTTAAGAGCAAGCAGTGGTCTCATGAACCACTGCCTACTCTTAAAAAATGAAACTTCAAGGTTCCATTTTTTTTTTTTAATCACATCCCATTTTCCTTTAACGAAAAAGGACTGCATTTAAAACAACAACAAAAAATATTACTTTTTTTAAAAGCAATCCGACATGGTGAACCTCTGACCTCAGCAGGCCACCATCTCTGTGATGGCTATGATTTCTAATGGGTCGCAAACTGCGACCTACCTTATTAATATTCATGATGTAGGTCGATTTGTGACCCACAAGGAATCCCTAAATGAAACTTAGAGTTTCATACAAAATCGATATAACTAATGTTTGTACATCTAGCCCCTAGTGTCCTAATGATAGAAGCCAGCCCTAGGCAACACAGCTTTCCTATCAACTCCTTGCAGAGTCTAGTTATTAAAGCGGCTTACTCTTCAAAGTTAACCCCTGGTGCGTTTCCTGAAGGTGGTTTTGCCATAACTGCTCAAATGGTTCTCCCGAACCTCCCAGACGATTTGTAAGGGCAAGTCATGGAACTGGTGCGGAATAGTCATGCTGCGGCCAGATAGATCATCCAATCAGACCTAGGGCACTGACCCTACCTGGACAACCTCAATAATAGAGTACAATGTCGCTTAGGAATGCCTGTCTCTCGCCTGAGCCACAGGTTCTCCCCAGGAGGAGATTAAATAGTCCTGAAAGGGACTAAATTGTTTCCCAATAGTATGTTGCTGCTGGGTTGGTCTCTTGTGACGCTGGTACTCCCTAGGAAATAATTCATCAACTGTTGAACGCGGTACGGTTCTGCTTGGCCCAGTGGCACTGGAAATCCACCAGGCAGTTCACAAAATGAGCAGGGGAAGCAAATACATATATCTTGAATCAGATTGTTTGTGTTTTTGTTCATGTTGCAACTGGTGGCATGTTCCAGCCATTAATAGAATCTGTTCAGAGCCTCCTCACCTTTAATTGTTGGCAGACTTTGTTGATAGTGTTTCTGAAGCATTTAAACTGCTATTCATTTGATAAGGAGATGCATAGGGACCTTCTCTTCCTCCCCATCAGCTCCTAGCTCTTGGCCCAGGTCTTCATTAGCACCCTGTGGCTGTAAAGACAGACCACACTTGCTGTTGCATGCCCCAGTTCCCACAGCCTCCGTGCCACTTGCAGGGCACCTGTATGTCTTGCAGCAATCTGGGATACCCCTTCCTAGGGCACCTCCAGCCAGAACTGAACCCCAGAATTTCAGACGAACCCTCTCCTTCCGGGGCCCCAACAAGTTCATCCTTTACTGTCCGCCAGAGGAAGTGGGGAAGCCAGTGCACAGAGTCCCTTCTCTCTATACTGTGAACAGGTGTTTGTTCACAGAGGTCCTTCCTTATTCTGTAGTTGCTCTTCTTCTCAGAGCTTAACCCATGTGTACGGGTTTAAAAGTGAAAGTGGTGATATCCTGAAGGAGCGCCTCTCTTTCAAATCCAGAGAAGCCACATCCCCCTTCTGCCACTGGTAGACACCCTCTGGAAGCAGGCCATAGGCTGGTCCACCCCGTGAACAGCATCCAGGGATTTTTCAAGATTTACTAATGCTTTGTGCAGGCGCTGGTATGACGCAAACGTCACAAAACAGTGCAGTGACATATGCTATTAACCCGTGCAAAAGGTGTTATGCACTGAATAGATGCACTTTCGTAGCTCTAAAAAGCACTTTGTGCTACTTTGCTGTCAAGGGGCATTACTGGGAGGATCAGCGCAGACACCCATAGGTTTATTTATTTTTTAAATTTATTTTGAAGGTTTTATATAGCGCGAACAAGACCCTTGCGAGTATCAGAGCGCTTTACAAGTCATATGTAGAAAACAAGATATAGCACACAAAGATATAGGTGAAACAGCTATAAGCAGCTTATACACGTACCAATAAGCTAGCGTAAAAACAAAAGGACAACTATGGAGCATAAAAACAGAACTAGTAATAATATACAGTAAAAGGACAGAGAGTTCACGTGAATTTAGCCATGAGGATCGCTTTCACTTCTTTTTTGAAGGAGGCAGTGGACGGGTTCATTCTTGTTTCAATGGGCAAAGCGTTCCAGATCCTAGGAGCCATACCAGAGAAGGATCGGTTATAGGTTTTTTCTTGGCGAATCATTGTGGTTTTAGAAGAAGAGTCTTGGCACTCCTGGAGGCTCTGATGCCCGCAGAGAGCACCAATTTCTGAGTTAGGCAGTGCGGGGCGTTGTGGTGTAAGGCCTTGTGCGTCATACAAGCGATTTTCAGATGAATTTTAGCTTCAAACGGTTGCCAGTTGAGGGCTCTCAGGTCAGGGGATATGTGAGAGTTTCTCTTTGAGCCCGTGATGAGTCTCGCAGCTGAGTTGATTGTGGCTCTTAGTGGGGCTGTCGATGACCTTGGGAGGCCGCATAAGGTTACCGCCCCATATTCCACTCTATGGATTACTAGGGCTTGAACTGCTTGTTTGAAATCGTAGGCTGGCAGAAAGGGTTTCAGTTTTCGCAGGGTCTTCAAGTGGAAATTAGCTCCTTTTGTGGAGGCGCTGATATGCTTCTGCATCTTTAGGTTGCTGTCAAGCGTTACACCTAGCGATTTCGCTGAGTCGATGATGAGAGGTTGTCCTTTGAGAGCTGTTAAGTGCTTCAGCCAATCCAGGATAGTGGGAGTTGGAAGTTTTGATCCAAATCCCAATCAACTAAAATGGCCAGACTGGGTTTTGCGTCAAAACTAATGCCTACTTGAAGCAGGTGCAAACAAAGGGAGATGCGTTTTATTTCTCAAAAAATGATGCATGGCATGCGTGTTGCAGTGCACCGCTCATATTCAGTGTGTGGCAACCTTTTGAATTTGCCTTTGTACTGGAAGAGTATGCCTCCAGCACAAATCCTGTGTTAGGCAGGACACATTCACCTCTTTGTTTCATCTCCACCACAGAGGATGACACCAGATGCAGGCCATTATTATAAGGGAGGGTTCTGTGCTGAGTTTTCTCCTTGCACAGTATATGCATCAAATTTGGATGCAGTGCTGGGTTGCATGAAAAATGTGTAAATCTCGGCCAAGGTTTGCAAGAGCTTTTCCTGGGCCTTGATCCTTCCACTAACGTAGTTGAATGTTGGGACCACAACGTAACTAGGTGAAGTAACGATCAGGAGACGCAATGAAGTTGTAGGTTTCTTCTTTATTGGCAACCTCATCACACAGGGCCTACCAGTTTACCAAAATAGAAGATCTCCGGTGAAGAGCCCCCCTGCGGGGCCCGTTGGGCATTGCAGTGCCGGCCCAACGAGGAGCTGCCCTATGATGAAGCATGACACCCCTCGGGGTGTGTGAGGGCCCTTGCTCCTTTTAGAGCTCTCCCCTTCCCAGTGTTCCTTCTCCGACTTGGTGTTCACCCTTCCCTTGACCTCCTTTTCCCCCCACTCAGGAACTGCATACTAGTTTTTTTAAGCAATACCGAGCGAGGCCCAGGCAACCAGCAATATCACCAGCTCCAAAGAATCACTTAACATTCTAATACAACTTCATAAATACAGACAACACTCTAATTGTTCTGATTCTTAATTCCACAGAACCAGGACAATTCTACATAGATAACTACAATAAAACCCCAACACTACACATCCCCCTTCTTACAGAACAAAAAGAAAAAATATAAAACAAAGACGAAAAAAAACTAATGAGGCTGCACAAGATAAAAGGAGAATTTAAGAATTACATACATAGTCTTCAAATCGCTTGGGTTTTACAATGGTTCTACCAAAGGTGCTAACTTTCTTTCCGCCCGACTCATCTTGCCCAGAACCAAAACATGGCTCCAGGCAAGCATCATTCCTCAGATCATCTCCACTCTGAACACAAATATTGGAATCAACAAGACTGGCAGAAGACGAACTCTTGGTGTCGACATTAATCCACCAATAGTTCTGCTTGCATCTTTGTAGTTGAGCAAAATTAAACGTGTGACAAGGAAAATTCTTAAGTAAAGATAAGCGACTCATATGGCATACACTGCCATCAGTTAATCTCACAGTGTTGTTCATGACCTTAACAAGTTGCACAGGGGCACTGAATTTGCCCTTACCTTTAGCTACCGTTCTATTGGATTTTACATAAACCCATTGACCAACAGTCAACTTCACATCACGGACACCATGTTTCAAATCAAAGTATCTCTTGTTCTTGAGTTGAGAAGATAAAATACAACTCTTGATCCTTTTTGCATCCCACTCCACTTGTTTACCTCTATCCATCCAACCTGGGTTGACCTTAGAAGGAGGAATACGACCCCTCATAACACCAAAGGGACTTTCGCCTATGGCATCGTGACACGTAACCCTGTAGGACCATAACATTTTCTTAAGTTCACCCTCAATATTATTCCTGCTTTGATTAGCCATTTGAAACACACCCTTAATAATGCGGTTCACTCTTTCCACAGCACCATTACCCCTAGGGTGATAGAGTGCAGTGAATCTATGTGAAATCCCTGCCGCCTCGAGAAACTCCTTCATTTCAACAGACTTAAATTGAACACCGTTGTCTGTAAGAATGGTTTTAGGGAAACCTTTACGCAGAAATACACTGTCTAGGAATTTGATGACCCAACTAGTGTCAACTTTATTGACAACCTTGAGTTCAATCCACCTAGAAAATAACGCCACTAACACAAGAATATACCTCTGAGACTCATCAGACCACACAATGGGACCCATAATGTCCAAAGCAACATCATCCCAAGGGAGAGAATTTATTTATTTATTTAATTTGTAAAGCGCCCGAATCACCCCAACAGGGGTATCTCCGCGCTATGACTGGCATTACCAACCAAGGGGGGGATGAATCAGAACAGTGTGGTTTTCAGCAGCTTTCTAAAAACCAGGAAGTTTGTGCATTGACGCAAGTGAATAGGAAGTTGGTTCCAATAAAGTGGGGCATGGTGGGAGAAAGCTTTACCACCCATTCGAGCTTGTTTAAAGCGCGGGATATGGAGGAGAGCTTTGGATCCTGACCGAAGGGGCCTATATGGTATATATCTGACCAACTGACCTTCTGACCAAGAGAAGGGCAACCTAAAGAGCTTAAAGGAGGGTTGAGGGTTTTCTGAGATTTATCAGAACTCTCACATTCAATGCACGATCGTACAAACCTTTCTGTTTCAATATCAATTTTAGGCCACCAATACAATGATTTAATGTTTTTCTTAGTACGTGTTATACCAATGTGACCCTCATGACAAAGAGAAATAATTTTACTCCTTAAACTGCGTAGAGGAATAATCTTGTCTCCTCGCACAACAAACAAACCATCAACTCCTAGCTCATTTCTAACTTCCCAAAACGCTTTTAACTCACCAAGCAGTTCAGATTTAATACAACTCCAACCACATTGAGTTTTGGTCTTGAGAAGGTTAAGAATTTCATCCTCCTCTTGAGCTTTTTCCCACTCTTCTTTTTGCAAGCCTTTTCCATCGTTAATTGAAAAAATACTCGCAACACAAACATCATTCCATTGACTGGCATCCACTTCCTTCAGAGGGCGAGACATTCTACTCAAAAATCAGCAGACACGTTCTTTTTCCCCGGAACATATTGTACATTGTAAATAAAATCTTGTAAGCGTATGGA
The DNA here is from genome assembly GCA_963921515.1 of Calotriton arnoldi. Lineage (NCBI taxonomy): Eukaryota > Metazoa > Chordata > Amphibia > Caudata > Salamandridae > Calotriton > Calotriton arnoldi. Next base: position 1,503,695 of record CAWUFW010000961.1, read on the forward strand.
AAGTCTGGCAATTCTTGCAGACGTTCTAGATAAACCATCAGTAGTAAGTAATTTAGTTAAGAGCTTATGATCAGTTCGAACAGTAAGCCTTCTTCCCCACAAAAAGTTCCGAAAATGTTCCAAAGCCCATACACAGGCCAATGTTTCTCTTTCAATAACAGAGTACTTCTGTTCAGTGGGAGAAAGTGACCCGGAGGCGAACACTATGACAATTTCTGCACCACAGTCATCAATTTGAGTGAGTACGCTGCCCAAACCCTTGCCACTCGCTTCAGTGGTGACAAAGGTTGTGGCAGAGGGATTAAAAGCTTGTAACTTAGGGGCTTCACCAATGGCACTGTTAATATTGAGAAAAGCATTTTGACATAAGTTAGACCACTCAAATTTGGACTTGTTCTTTAACAAAACACGTATTTCGTAAGTTCGTTCTGAAAAACTTTCAACAAATTTCGAGTAAAATTCCACCAAGCCTAGAAATGGGCGTAGCTCATCCTAGTTCTTGGCGAAGGAGCCTTGCTGATTGCTTCTCCAAGTTTCTCCTTAGTTTTGCTACCTTTCTAACTAATCTCATGACCTAGGTAAGTGACTTTCTTTTCAGCAAACTTACATGTAGTCATTTCAGCAGTTAAACCTTTCACACAAAGAATGTTGAGTACTTTCCTCAAAATTTCATTGTGATGCTGTTTAGTTTTACCCATAATCAAGATGTCATCCTGAAATTTTTTTACCTCCTTTAAGTTACCAAATAGTTCAAACATAAGCCTTTGGAATACGGCAGCTGCAGACGCTAAACCAAATGGCATACGCTTGAACTTGAAGCAACCAAAGGGTGTGCAAAAGGCCGTAAGGTGTTTACTTTTTTTATCCAATACAACCTGATGATAAGCAGCAGACAAGTCTAAAGTGGAGAACCATTTGGCGTTTCTAGTTAAAGTTAACATTTTGTCGATGCGTGGAAGAGGAAATTGATCTACGATGATGTTATCATTAAGACCTCTCAAATTCACACATAGACGCACCTTGCCATTGGCACGTCTGGCCACTACTAATGGAGAAACCCATTCAGAGGCTTCTTTTTTTTTTTTACAGAGTTTTATATAGCGCAAACTTGACCTGAAGGTATCGGGTATCAGATCGCTTTACATAGCACCAGTTGCGTTACATGAGGACACATTCATTTTTGTTAGGCATGGGGAGATTAAGTGATTTGCCCAGAATCACAGGATGTTCAGCGTCATTGCCGAGACTCGAACCCATATTCAAGGTCGACCGCCCTAGCCGTTAGGCCAACTCCTCTCCCCGGGCTCTATAATACCAGCTTCCAGCAATTTGTTTGATTCTGACTTAACTTCATCTCTAACAATGAAGGGAATGTAGCGTGCTTTGTGAATTTTTGGTGTGGCGTCCTGTTTTAGCCTAATAACATGAGCGAAACCCTTCAATTTTCTGATTTTACCATTGAAGACAGCTGGAAATTCTTGTAAGATCCAGTTCATATTGTTTTCTCCTTCACAAGCAACTAATACTTGCTCTGGACTGTTGGGATCTAGGATAATCTTAAGTTTTTTCTGATCCTTCCATCCCAAAACTGAGGGTCCTTCTTTAGCTACATACAACTTACATAAAGCATGTGTACCCTTGAATCTAAAAACAAGTTGCCTAAAACCAATGACATCAATCTTCTCCCCAGTGTAGCTCTCAGGGCAAATGTCAGGAGATTCTAACTGATCCCCCACCACATCCACAAAATGTTTAAACCAAATACTCTCTGCAACTATGGTGTAGGGAGAGCCAGAGTCTGCAGCCACTTGTAGAGAAACACCATCGAAGGAAACCCAACAAAGGGATTTGCTTTCACCGTGACTAGAGATATTTAAAATTTTATTTTTCTCGTTATACTTAGTGTTGCTATCATCACTACTTTCTTCAGAAGTAGAATGCTCATCATCACTCTCTTTAATGCATGCAACTTTGCCTTTCCGTTTCTTTCTCCCTTTGCGCATGCATGCTCTAGCAAAATGCCCAGTTAGGCCACACTCAATACATTTGGCAGACTTAGCAGGGCATTTGTCGAAACGCGTAGAATGAGCAGAGCTCCCACATCTATAACATGCATAATTTGGGTTCCTGGTGTTGTCCATGCGATCAGACTTTTCAAATTCCTTCTTGCTGTTATGTTGTATAGGGTTAAAGGAATTCTTTTTTTCGCCTTCAGAAATTTTATTGACAGAATCTGCCAGCTCCGTTTTTTCTTGTCCTAACGTTACTTTGGCACAACGTTCAAACAACTCTGCTTTTTTAACGATAGCCATAATATCTTTGAGACTAGAGTCACCATCTACCCATAACCTGTCTTGGATCGACTTGTTCTTGGTATACATTATAATTTGGTCCCTCACAAGATCATGATGAAGGTTACCAAATTTACAGGTAATGGCTAATTTTTGAGTGCGGAAACGTAATCTTCAATAGATTCGTGTTTTTCTTGTTTCCTTTGAAAGAAAGCACGTCTCATAACTGCTTCACAAACAGTGGGAGAAAAATGCTCATCCAAGTCCATTAAAGCTAACTTAAATACATCCAAAGCACCAGGTCTGTCACGTTTTTGAAGCAGATTGTAAATTCTTAAACCCTCTGGGCCCAAGCAGTACATAAAAATCCTTTTTTACCTTTCTGTAGAAAAAGAACCACTACAATTCTCCAAGTTAGCAATGTAATTTAAAAAGTACTCTTTCCATTCAAGCCATTGTAGGTTGGGATTACCAGGAGAAGATAAAAACTCTTTGAGCGAATTAAGGTGGAAGGCTGAGTTATTTCTGGGTGGTTCTTTTTCCGATGTAGACATATTGTAATAATTATTTTTAATTTGAATGCAGAGCAAAAAAATAAAATCGTACTTACTCAATATCTTGAAGTACCAATGGATTGTTGCAGGAAGCAATCGTTAACGCTACGATTTTACGAGTTTTTTTTTTTTAATAAGACCCAGAAAGAACAAACTTGCCAACTTGCCAAAAGCGCTTAGGAAATTGACTTCCCCGACGGCTGTGGAGATCCAAAATGGCGGCACGTCAAGGTCCTGACCTTGCGTGCCTACGCTGACGTGCAGCCGTCGATGCGGAGTGACGAGAAGAATACAAGACTCTGTAGACTCATGGAGGAGCTCCACAAGAGCATTCGAGCATTAGAACGCAGCTCCACGAAGATGGTACAGAGGAGTCCTCGCAGGTGAACGTTGAAAGCGGGGCACGAGCAGGCAAGTTTGAATAATAACTTGGCTCAACGGTGCTTGCGTCGGATCCTCAAAAGTGCTGAAATTATGTAGAAATGTACCAGGATGTCGCAGGGATCATGGGGTAGCTTGTAACAGCGTCGCAGCTCGTCCAGCTTCAATGGTAATCACAATGAAGGCAAATTTCATACGGGTGTACGCAGCAGCGAAATATGCACCCGCAGCAAAGTGCATAAAAGTACAAATAACCACTCAGTGGGTCCATGAGGTTGCCAAGCTCGTCGCCAAAATCCTGAAGTAAAGACCAGGAGACGCAATGAAGTTGTAGGTTTCTTCTTTATTGGCAACCCCGAGCGAGGCCCAGGCAACCAGCAATATCACCAGCTCCAATGAATCACTTAACATTCTAATACAACTTAATAAATACAGAGAACTCTCTAATTGTTCTAATGCTTAATTCCACAGAACCAGGACAATTCTACAAAGATAACTACAATAAAACCCCAACACTACACAAGGCTACCTGCAGCATAGGTGGAGGTGAGTCCTGAGAAGCCGATGCTGGAATTCTTAGCCTTGGTTCACATGGCTGGTTACTTGAAATCTAGGAAACTGGCCTATGAAGGAGACTACTGGCTGCCAGTGAGGTGGAATGTGAGCTAGCATTCCTGCATGGGACCATCGATCTGTTCATTCTCAATGATTTTGGAGACCACCAAAATGGCAGTCTGTAGCAGCAAAAGGGGGCTGGGCGGTCTTCCTCAAGTGACTGCACACAGTCGCACAAGTTACTAACTTGTGTAACGATATATCTGTAAGAGACAGTAGTTAGTGACAGATTCCTTACCTTAGAATATCCCCAGGCGTCAGGCTGGATCCGGAAAGTTTTTGCGTAGCAGTACCCTTGCGCGTCGGTAGGCGGCGTCGTGCGGCTCCGCGTCAGTCGTTGGCGTCGTGATCGCCGGGATGATGTCGCGGGCAGTACTTAGACGCCGCCCCTGCGCGCTGACGTCAGTTCTGTACACGACTTTCCGCGCCAGGAACGCAGAGCCATGCAAGAAGCTGACATAGGTGTCTGAAAAATACTAGGGCCCTGAAAGGGATGTCCTTAACCCTAGAAATCACTTCGCAGAACGGGGAGGATGGGTGGGGCGGTAAGGAATCTGTCACTAACTACTGTCTCTTACAGATATATCGTTACACAAGTTAGTAACTTGTGCATCTGAAAGAGACACGTTAGTGACAGATTCCTTACCTTAGAATAGATACCCCAGCAATACCAACCCCGGTGGTGGGTCTGCGAACAAAGATCAGACAAGGAAGTCCCGGAGGACAGAACGGCCAAAGAAGCCGTCCCTCCGGACCTGACTGTCAAGGCAGTAATGCTTGGTAAACGTGTGCAGCGAGGCCCACGTAGCTGCCTGGCAGATATCATGCAGCGGAACACCGCGGCCTAAGGCCGTGGTAGCAGCCGTCGCCCTGGTGGAATGGGCACGCAGCCCAACAGGAGGCTCGTTCTTAGCCAAAGAATAGCAGGCTTTGATACACAAGGTTACCCAGCGGGAGATGGTTCTCTTGTGCACCGCCCGACCTTTTTGGCGCCCACGTAGCCAACAAAGAGCTGGTCATCCACCCGGAAGTGTTGTGTGCGGTTGATATAAAAGGAAAGCGCACGTTTTGGGTCCAGACGGTGGAGCCTCTCTTCCTCTCTGGAAGGATGCGGAGGCGGAAAGAAGGTGGGCAAAGTGATGGTCTGCCCAATGTGGAAGGCAGTAACCACCTTTGGCAAGAAGGACGGACGCGTCCTAAGAACAACCTTGTCTGGATGGACAGACAGAAAGGGAGGTTTGCATGATAGAGCCTGGAGCTCACTCACCCGCCGAGCGGAGGTGATGGCCACCAGAAAGGCTGTCTTCAGAGTCAGAAGACGAAGAGGACAGTTATGTAGAGGCTCAAAGGGAGCGCACATGAGAAAGGTAAGAACCAAGTTCAAGTCCCACTGAGGCATCACAAACGGAACAGGAGGGAAGAGGTGTGTAATGCCTTTTAGGAACCTGTTAACAACAGGGGACTTGAAAAGGGGAGGGCTGATCAGGAAGCCTGAGGAAGGCCGAGATGGCACAAAGATAGCCCTTGATGGTACCCAGGGTAGAACCCTGTTGGGCCAGGGAAAGAAGGAACAGAAGAACCTCAGAAAGAGTGGCAGAGAGAGGGTTCACAGCCTTTGCTGTGCACCATGCCACAAACTTGTTCCACCTGCAGGCGTATACCACCTTAGTGGAGTGACGCCTGGCTGCCAGAATCACATCACAAACTTCGGGAGGCAAGTCGAAAGGAATCAACTGCCGCCGCTCAATCTCCACGCAAGCAGGTGGAGGCTGGACAGGTTCGGGTGGAGGACCGTCCCCTGCTGCTGCGACAGAAGATCCTCCCGAAGAGGCAGACGGATCGGGGGATCGACGCTCATACTGAGTAGCTCGGGATACCAAACTCTTCGAGCCCAGTCCGGAGCCGCAAGGATGACTTGGGCCTGGTCGCGCCGAATCTTCTTCAACACTCTGGGTAGAAGTGGTATAGGCGGAAAGGCGTACAACAGACCGCAACTCCACTCGCGGCGAAAAGCGTCGCCGAGCGAGTGCCGCCTTGGAAATTCCAACGCGCAGAACTGATGACATTGCGCGTTCTCTTCGGTGGCGAATAGATCTAACCAAGGCTCTCCCCACTGCAGAAAGAGTCCTTGCGCCACTTCCGAGTGAAGACGCCATTCGTGATCCATCATGCACCTGCGGCTGAGTTCGTCCGCCCTGGCGTTCAGGGAACCTGCCAGGTGTTGAACCATCAGGAACATGCCCTGATGTTCCAGCCATGTCCAGAGGCGCAGAGCCTCCTGACAGAGGGTCCACGACCCCACCCCGCCTTGTTTGTTGCAGTACCACATGGCGGTGGTGTTGTCTGTGAACACCTGCACTACCTTCCCTTTGACAGAGGGAAGGAATGCCTTGAGTGCAAGTCGGATCGCCCGGAGCTCCAGAAGGTTGATATGGAGCCGGGACTCCGCCGGATACCAGAGGCCTCTGATCTCCGCCTCTCCCATGTGAACGCCCCATCCCAGGAGGGACGCGTCCGTCACAACTGTGTGCTCTGGCTGGGGAAGGGAGAGGGATCTGCCCATGACCCATTGCTGGTTCGAGAGCCACCACTGCAACTGTTTTGCAGTCCCCTCCGAGATCTGGACGTGATCGGACAGGTTGCCCTGGTGCTGCGCCCACTGGAACTTCAGGTCCCACTGCAGAGCCCGCATATGCCATCTGGCATGATCGACCAGCAGGATGCAGGAGGCCATGAGGCCCAGCAGCCTCACTGTCATCCGTACCGAAACCCAGGATAAAGGCTGAAAGATCGGAATCATAGCCTGAATATCCCGGACTCGCCGTTCGGGAGGATAGGCCCGAAACTGCGTCGTGTCCAGAACTGCTCCGATGAAAAGGAGCTGTGGAGAAGGAATCAGATGCGACTTCGGCACATTGATGGAGAACCCCAGCGAGTGCAGGAGTTCGGCCGTAGTCTGGAGGTGGGAGACGACTGCCTGGGACGAGCCCGCCTTCAGCAGCCAGTCGTCGAGGTAGGGGAAGACTGGAACCCCTGCCCGGCGCAGATGAGCTGCGACCACCGCCATCACTTTCGTGAACACCCGAGGGGCACTTGTAAGGCCAAACGGGAGCACGGTGAACTGAAAATGCTCGAGGCCTACCGTGAACCGCAGGTAACGCCGGTGGGGTGGCAGGACGGGGATGTGAAAATAAGCGTCCTGCAAGTCCAACGCTACCAACCAGTCTCCAGGGTCGAGGGCAGTCAAGACCTGAGCTAGGGTGACCATCTTGAACTTCTCCTTCCGGAGGAAGCGATTGACGTTCCGGAGGTCCAAGATAGGACGCATGTCCTCCTTGTCCCTTTTGGGCACCAGAAAGTAGTGGGAGTAGCAACCACGTCCTACTTCTGGGGTCGGAACATGCTCGATGGCCCTCTTGGCCAAGAGGGCCGTGACTTCCTTCTGCAGAAGCACCAAGTGATCCCCTGACATGCGGTGGAATTGAGGTGGCATGGCTGGAGGGGTGGTCTCGAAGGGGAGGTAGTAGCCCCTTCGGACAATGTCCAAGACCCACCTGTCCGAGGTGATGGCACGCCAGTGGTGAAGGTGATGGCGGACCCTGCCCCCTACTGGCATGCTCTGCACCTGAAAGGAAGGACTAGGAGGGCTTGGAGGCCGCGGATGGGGCGGAGTTGGTGGCCGGACCCGCACGCTCGTTGCCCGACCCGCCACGGCGGAAGCCACGTCCTCGGCCACGCGAAGACGCTTGCTGCGCGGGCCGGTGGCTGGGCAGCGGACGTGCCTGGGCGCCCCTTCCGTGGCCACGAAAGGGGCGAAAAGCAGAGGTCAGCGGAGGGCGCACAACAGAAAGGCCCAGGGACTTGGCAGTAGCCCGTGAGTCCTTAAAACGCTCCAGCGCATGGTCTGCTTTGGAACCAAAAAGACCGACTCCATCAAAGGGCATGTCCATGAGTGTATTCTGGACATCACCCGAGAAACCAGTTGTTCTCAGCCAGGCGTGGCGACGCAGCGCCACCGTCGTTGCAAGCGATCTGCCCAGCGAGTCGGCGGCATCAAGGCCACAACGTATGGTGAACTTTGCCGCATCCCTACCTTCCGCAATGGTGCAGGTAAGCAGTGTCTGGACCTCCTCAGAACACTGGGGCAAAACGGCCGCCACCGAATCCCACAGAGAGTGGGAATATCGGCCCAAAAGGCAAGCGGTGTTGACGGACCGCAAGCCAGCACTGGAGGAAGAAAAGGCCTTCTTCCCAAATTGATCCAGGCGTTTGGATTCCCTATCCGGAGGGGCGGTAGGGAAGGCGGTTTGGGAGGCAGAGGCTTGGACAACCAAGCTCTCGGGGGTGGGATGTTGGGAGAGAAACAAGGGGTCGCCCGGAGCAGGGCGATGGCGTCGGGCCACGTTCCTATCCACAGGAGCCCCTGTGGTGGGCTTGGACCAGGTGCCCAAAAGAATGTCAGACAGTGCATCATTAAACGGCAGCAATGGCTCCGAGGAGGTAGCTGCCGGCTGAAGCACTTCTGTCAGGAGGTTAGTCCTGACAGCCACAGTAGGCAATTGGAGGTGCAAGGCTCCAGCTGCTCTACGCAACACCGTTGCGAAATTTGCCCCCTCCTCCGTAGCCACGGGAGGGGACAGCATGCCAGTGTCAGGGGAAGTGTCTAGACCACTGGCATCCCCAAGTTCCTCTGCCCAGTCCTGATCATACTCACACTGCTGTGTGAGAGGGTCTTCCGACCCCTCCCAGCTCTCCTGGTCCTCCTCTGGCTCAAAATATGGAGGAGGAGGGACATCTGGGACCCAAGGTCTCATCGGCGCCGGGGCCGGCGTCGAGCGACGTCGGTCCGGCTCCATGTCCGCAACCGGAGAGAACCGGGGAACGACGCCGCCCGGAGCCCCGGGCGGCGTCAGGAAAGGCACCAGGGACATCGGCGCCGGCGGAGGCGTGGTTAGGTCAACCGGCGTCGATCGGGGTTGCGGTACCACCGGAGCCGGGATCGAGGCCGGGGCCGGAGCCGAGGCCAGGATCAAGGCTGGCGGGACGGGCGACGCCGGAGCAACCCCATCAGGGCCCGCGGGGCCCGAAGGCGCACCGGAGGGACCTTGAGGCCCAAAGAGGCGGGCCATGGCCGACAGGAATTCCTGTATTTGGGCCGGAGTCGCCCCCGAACCCGGAAAGGACGGGTAATGCGGGGGCGGCTCCACAGGCACGTCCGGGGCCGCGGGGCGGTGCCGACAGGGGCCTCAGCCGAGTCGCGAGATCGGCGAGGCGAAATCTTAGAGCGATGATGCTTCTTAGACTTTTTGTGCTTCGACTTACCCGAGGAGTGCGAAGACTTGGACTCCGACGACCGGCCCCTCGACCTCTCACGGGACCGGGGCTTGGTGCGGCACGGAGCCGACTGCCGGACCTCGAGGAGCTTTCGAGACCGCTCTCGCAAAGCCTTCGGGTGTAAGGCCCGGCAGTCAGGGCACGACTTCGTGTCGTGGTCTCGGCCGAGACAGTAGAGACACTCTAAGTGCGGGTCTGTGATCGACATCATTCGACCACAGACGTCGCATGGCTTGAAGCCGGGCATCCCTACCGACACCTAGGAGTCGAGAAGACTCGAAAAGAAACAATGAAAAAATCACCAAAAATTTAGTCAAAAATTGACTAGGGCACTGCTCTTCCCGGATCTGCGCTTACTGGCGCGGAAAAAGAAGAACTGACGTCAGCACGCAGGGGCGGCGTCTAAGTACTGCCTGCGACGTCATCCCGGCGATCACGACGCCAGACGCGGAGCCGCACGACGCCGCCTACCGACGCGCAAGGGTACTGCTACGCAAAAACTTTCCGGATCCAGCCTGACGCCTGGGGATATTCTAAGGTAAGGAATCTGTCACTAACGTGTCTCTTTCAGATATCTGCTTATGAATAGAAGGGCATCATGGTCAGCTGCATCTTCCCAAGGTGGAGCAGAAATGTCATTTGGACCTAAAATATTTGTTAGGGTGCAGAGGCATACTGACAAAAACACCTCTACACATCATGATGCACACATGACACTTCCATAAATAAAGACGGGACATAACGGTATGTACGGGTAGCAGCTGCTTGGACTGGATTAAAAAACAACAGATAGGACTGTCTCTTACCTGCCAGTGCCACATATGCTACCTATCTTGACGGAATTTGTGACGTCAGCTGATAAGCAATGACTGTAGGTGGCTGTGGACATGTGAACTCTGACGCAGCAGCTGGAAAAATGAAACAAGACATCTGAGTCGCGTAAGTGTGACTGTGGCGCACTGTGATCTGACAACGTGAGTCGATGCTAAAAAATGTCAAAGGAGTGTTTGGTGCATTCAGTGCGCAGGAACAGCACTAGAACTGCACACACAATTGTACAGTAGACAAAGAGGTCAATGAGATGCATATTAGTATTGTAGTGGGTAACCTATGGTCATAGATGTGCCCGATTAATGGATGGCAGATTAATGAATTGCTGCGTGCAGGATGTCCCCTGATGTGGGCTGATTGGTGGCCCCTGGTGAAGGCCACCAGGGCAGTTGAATTACTGCAGCAGTGTAAATAAAAACATATGGACATATTATATTTTGCAGGACGCATCACTGTGTGGATGTGCAAACATGCCATTGCATCAATTGTACCTAGTTGTGACCTGGGTGATAGCTACTCTGACAATGGAGGCAGTATGTGGCACATCTGTATGCGATTTAGACAGTACCTGTTACATTCACCAAAGACATATCAATCTATAATTGTAAGCAATGAGGACATGGGAGTAGTGATTGCTGACAGGAGACATTACCTTTTACTTGCCAATCATTCAGAGCATTGTGTGGATGTTCAAACACGGGTTTTCTGCCATAGCAAATCAAGATTCCACTTACATTCATACATTAAATTCCAAGGTGTTATACACAAAAGGGTTGAGATGATATTGGGCATACATGTCTCAGTGCAGCCTTGGGATTCCTGACACCAATGTTTACAAAGTCAAGGATGTACCTTGTGTACTAAGGACGTAGATATCAGATATTTATGTTCACGCATAGCTTCTACTTGTCACTCAATATCTAATGTAGTTTCAGAGCTTAATTTGTATAAAAAAAATTAAAAACTTAGTGCTGGTGCCAAAAGCTCTTCTCAGAAGCCACAGACCGGCGCTATCTATTGTTAGCACGCTGAACACCAAGGCAGCTTAGTCTTGCATCCACCTCAGGCATCTTTAATCCGCTACCACACTCTCTGCCCCTTTATCTCACCATTTCTAGTCCTTGCTGTCTCCATTTGTGACAATTTTTCCATCTTGCTCTTCCTCCTGCTTTCCCCTTTGTGTTTTTCCCTTTCTTGTTCACAGGAAATGTCTGTAGATGAAAAATAAGTTCCGGTCCTCAAAAATGAGCACCGGTGGCCCCCAGCAGCAACCACGGCCTCAAATCAAGCATTATGTAGTCTACTTTGTGGGTGACTGATATACTGCATTACTGTAGTCAAACATGAACAGGAGACCTGCATGCACAATTACAAGTTAGCGTGGATGATGACTTGCCAAGCTCTGTCATCGGTCTAGTGTGAAAGGTCCTTCTGATATGGCAGTGCAGAAAGAACTTGTGGTAATTGCCGGACATGCTGCCGTGTGTCAGCCAGCTAGTTCCATGTAGAACACTTATGTAATCTAGAATGTTGATTCTTGAAACTCCGAGCTGAGTGTTCAGGTGTCAGTTACTGTCGTGTGCCCTGTGGATAGGACGTTGCTGTATCTGAAGCCTACAATAAACAACTCAACCTTCAACGCTCCCCTGCCTCCTGTACTTCTTCACAGAACTGCAGTAGTGGATGTGGTGGCAGTTGGCTATGGGGCTGGCAGCATTTGGCCTGCAAAGGTGAAAATGAATGGTGTTTGTTGGAAATGGCCCCTTTCACAGGGTCACCCCAAAACTTTTTGTCTTCCTCCTGCACTTTTTCTGACCTAATCTTTGATGATATTATGTCTATGCGCACTTTACCACTGCTAACCAGTGCTAAAGTGCTTGTGCCCTCTCCCCTAAACATGGTAATATTGGTTCATCCCCAGTTAGCATATTTAATTTACTTATAAGTCCCTAGCAAAATGTACTACATGCACCCAGTGCTTGTAAATTAAAAGCTACTATTGTGCTTGCAGCACTGATTGTGCTACCCACTTAAGTAACCCTTAAACCAGGTCTCAGGCCTGCTACTGCAGAGCCTATTTGTGCAGTTTACACTGCCATGGCGACCTGGCAAATTAAACCTTTTGCCAGGCTCAAACCTTCCCTTTTTATACATATAAGCCACCCCTAAGTTAGGCCCTGGACAACCCAGAGGGCAGGGTTCAATATATCTAAAAGGCAGGACAAGTACTTTTAAGTGTTACATGTTCTGGTAGTAAAAAAACTCTTAAATTCGTTTTTCACTACTGCTAGGCCTATATCTCCTATAGGATAGCATTGGAATTATCTTATTACATTTTAAATAAGAGTAATTTCTAAATGGGAAGATATTTGTTTGGCATCTCTGGAATCACAATTTAAAATCCAAACTTATGGTGACGTCGGATTTTGAATTCCAGTTATGAAAATGCCACTTTTAGAAAGTTGGCATTTTCTTACTTTAACCATTTGGTGCCTGCTGCCGGTCTCTGATCACATCTGGGATAGGTGACAGTTGGGCTTTGTGTATTCCTCCTAGACAGCCACACAACATGGAAAGCTTAGGTGTGACCTGATGGGAGGGAGGAGCTGGACCCACACTCACTTACACCTGAATAGGCTGTCCTGTACATACACAAAAGGCTGCATACCCCGCCCCTGTAGCGAGTCTGGATCCAGGGCAGGACCTCTGTGCACTTCAAGGCTTGTCTTTGAAGTCTCGCCCACTTCAAAGGCCCCACTGGGAATAAGTACTTGACCTCCGACACCATCACTTCAGCACCTGTGAAGACTCTGCCAGGAAGGAGGACTGCTGTGCTGTTGAAGGGGCTACCACTCTGCTGGACTGCTGTTTTGCTGAACTCCTGCCATGTTGTGCTGACCTGCTGCCCTCTTGCCTGTGGGGACTAGACCTGCATCACTTGAACGCAGAGTGACTCGAAGGGCTAGCTGGCCTCCTGATCTTAAGTCTCAGGGACATAAAAGACTTCCAACCAACCTGCTTCTGCACCTATTCTCTGCCATCTGTGAGTATACCCTTCTAAGTGGTGCTACCCCAGTCCTGGACCATTGGAAGTGGGTCTAAGGTGTTTCTCAAGCGGAACCGACGCATCCTTTGCTGAGCAGCGCATCTCTGAGCAGAACCAGCACATCGCCGCTTTTGCGTGGATTGGACCCGTTGCAAAAGACTCACATTGCTGCTGCATCCCACATCTTTGGACCGATACATCACCTTCGGAACAGCCACTGTGCAACGCTATTCCTGGCGCAAGCTCCTCACATCCCTCGTCGACAGCAGCCTCAATGATGACATCAAACCTCCGTATTGCAGCTTCTCCACTTATCGGAATCAACGCATTGTCTCAGCTACACCTCCCATCCTCGACACCGGCCTTTGCATTGCAAGCCCCGCTGACAGGATCCTCGTCGCAACCCAGAACTGCTGGATTGCCTCTGCTGCATGACTTATCTTCCGCTGGATCCACAAAAACGCTTCGCAACCAGGATTTGAGGAACTTTGGTCCAATGGGCCTAACTGGGTCCTTGTAGCCAGCCCGTGCTCCATTGCGATCATCCTGAACTTTTGACTTTGTCTCAGTCTGGAGCAGATATCCACAGTTGGCACTTCCCGTTTCTAAGTGCTATTTCACAGTTTGTTCTTTAAAAACTCATAACTCAAGTTCTATTTATTGTATTTTTGTCATTTTAGTGTTTTATTTATTAAAATCAGAACTATTGTTCTAAATTGGTGTGGAATCTTTTTGTGTTGTATTTTCACTGATTTACTGTTTGAAGTGTTGCAAATACTTTACACACACCTTACTACTCTGTGCCAAGCTACACAAGGGTGAGTACAGGTTATTTTAGGGTTTGTCTACCTCTTACCAGGACTAGGATTGTGGTGGTTGCTTGCCTAGTCAATCCCCAACCCAATTTCTAACAGTGTTATGTCACTTATGAGGCTATTTATCATCACCTGACTTATGCCAGTAGAACGTTTTCTCAGCACATACAGGCTATGTAGAATTGGAACAGCTGTGTGCTAGGACAATATCTGTTACACATATCTCAGCTGTGTCATCGTGACAGTCATAATAGTGACACAACCTTGGCTGGGTTAAAGGGATGTTTGGTTGTTCCAGTCCTGTTGTGGCCATTACACAGGTAAACGTGCTGCTGCTCACAATACGGAAAACATGAAAACTGAAGGAAGGCAATGTTGCACAGGTCATATAAATATTTCTTAGCTTATCTGATAGACACTTCTAGCCGCAATCTTTTTTACTTTAGAATTATCCCTAGGCATCAGACTGGATCCAGAATTTTTTTTCGTGAGCAGTACCCTTGCGCACCAGGAGGTGGCGCCAATCAGCTCAGTGTGGCGTCTTTGGTGTCGTCTGCAATGGATGTGACGTGCGTGGTGCCTATTTTGGCACCATCTCAGCATGCACACTTCAGTTCTTTCTGTGCCAGTCAGAACAAATTTATACAAAAAGAGAGAGAGGGACCCAACCACCAAAGGGGAGGGGTACCAAATTCGACCAAAGTCTCAGAAAAATCCCCCTTTGGGTAAGAACACATATACACAACCACATTCACACGTGAAACCTTAGATCACCAATACGTTAACAATGAACACAGGATCCAAGAAATAAACTAATCAAATGAGTTCTCAATGTATAGTACAGATTTATTAAATTCAAAATACAGCAATTAAAAAAAGACATCTTAAAACTTCACAGTATTTTTAAAATTCATAAAAAATAATATTTAAAAAAACTTTGTCAAATTAGACCGTACCATCCATTAGATTGAATATACATTTTTCAAGAACAAATCAGTACATAAAATTTAACGAAATAAACATATGGGAGAACAAGCAGGAAAGTTGTTTCCAAGTCATAGGACTAGCCACTAAATCATACACAGATCAATTGTCGGATCATGAGAAGAATCTCTCCTTTGTTTTCAATTACAGTTGTCCACATCGATTTATAATGGGCTTCCCTTATCTGTGCATCAATGCGTTTCGGTGGGCACTATACTTAGACCAACACCTTCTTCAGGAAAATAAAATACCTCCCAGATTACCAATCAATTTCTTAGTAATATCCTTAATATTTACTAAATCCTCTCCAATAGAGATCAAGGGAGGATATTTCTCATTCCTCCCACAGATCTCAAGTCTCTTAGTAATCACACCTCCTCAGGTACATTAATATCTGTAGGTGCCACGATACGATCGGGTATAATCTAACTTCGCACTTTTCCAGTATATTTAATACCTCCAAATTCACAGGTACCTTTCTTGATACTCTTTTTTCTTTAAGTTCAAACTAGCACCAAAGACCTTATAATTTCTGAAGGGATAGAAAGACGGTCTATGGATCATATCCTTCCCTTTATCACGTCTACTTCTGATTTATTAAGGATCCTTTGACGGAGGCATACACCCAGTGTTCCCAGCAGATCTCAGATATCAGAATTGATCTGCTCTTTAACAAGATAAAATAAACCTGAAATAAATCAGAAGTAGACTTGAGATATCTGTGGGAGGAATGAGAAATATCCTCCCTTGATCTCTATTGGAGAGGATTTAGTAAATATTAAGGATATTACTAAGAAATTGATTGGTAATCTGGGAGGTATTTTATTTTCCTGAAGAAGGTGTTGGTCTAAGTATAGTGCCCACCGAAACGCGTCGATGCACAGATAAGGGAAGCCCATTATAAATCGATGTGGACAACTGTCATTGAAAACAAAGGAGAGATTCTTCTCATGATCCGACAATTGATCTGTGTATGATTTAGTGGCTAGTCCTATGACTTGGAAACAACTTTCCTGCTTGTTCTCCCATATGTTTATTTCGTTAAATTTTATGTACTGATTTGTTCTTGAAAAATGTATATTCAATCTAATGGATGGTACGGTCTAATTTGACAAAGTTTTTTTAAATATTATTTTTTATGAATTTTAAAAATACTGTGAAGTTTTAAGATATATGTCTCCTTTTTAATTGCTGTATTTTGAATTTAATAAATCTGTACTATTCATTGAGAACTCATTTGATTAGTTTATTTCTTGGATCCTGTGTTCATTGTTAACGTATTGGTGATCTAAGGTTTCTCGTGTGAATGTGGTTGTGTATATGTGTTCTTACCCAAAGGGGGATTTTTCTGAGACTCCAGTCAGAACAAATCCAGAGAGAGCAGCTTCAGCCACTTTTTGACTGTGCTTTTTTGATGTTTTGTCAAAGCTTTTTGAGAGTTCTTCTCCTGTTGTGGCAGGGATGTCCATTAAGAGGACCAGCTTCAGGCCTTGCGGCGTCTGTCACCGACAGAGTCTGGTAACGGATCCACATCTTGTATGCTTCTGGTGCTTGGAACGCGACCACAATGCGAAGATCTGCCGATAGCCACACCATGCACCCCAAGGCCGAGGGAGCAATCCCTCAAGCTCCTTGCCGCCCGCTGAGCGACGCCACAACGCTCTTGATCCTGCTTGAGAGGAAGGTCCCAGGTTTGGTAGCGGAGTCCACAATCCTAGTCTAACTCCAAGCCGTTGGGCCACTCCGGTAAGTACCACAAGAAGAAAAAAAACGTAAGAAGTCGAACAGGTCTTTTCAGCTTCACCTCCTCCGTTGGCTGAGGAAACGAGGGAGCACCAACATTTGAGATCTTGTTCTGCGGTTGAGCCAGCACCTGGATCAGCTCCGCACTTCCCCGAGTTTCCAGGAACTGGAGTGACCCCCGCTTAACTCCATGACTTTAATGAGGCCATGCGCCTCATATTTGAGCGGCCCCCTCCCGGCAGAATGTCTTCGGGTTCGGGAGGGGCCCCTACAGATTCAACGCTGCAGACTCTGCGCCAGTCAGGCCCCTTGGATGCACAGATGGATCCGAACCAGCTCTGGTTGTACTATCTCGACCTTCCCCGGCCCGATGCTGATGTTCCCATTCTGATCCCAGACTCCAACACAGAGCCAGAGGGGCGTTGTCTGACGCCGACTGGAGCCATGTCTTCCAGGCCAGAGCCTGAGCTCTATTCCAATGGGCTAGGACTCAGAGAGGATTAGAAGGGGAATCACTGAACCCTGAGGAATACCAGTAATTAGATCCACAGATGAACTGGTGTGAGGACTGCGCGTAGGCCAGTGGACTGGACACTTATCCAGATACTGGCATGCTTTCTCCCTCTACCGTGGCTTTGGAGGAGGAAGCGTCCTTTGCATTGCTGGTGAGTAGAGCGGCTGAGGTCCTGGACCTTAGCATACTGTCAGTGGCAGTCAAGACGAATGTCTTGACAGAGGTTCTTCAGCCAGGAGTGAACCCCCTCAGAACCGCTTCTCCCTTTCAATGAAGCCCTTACTGACATCCTGCTTGGGACGTGGTCCAAGTCCAGCACAGGGGCTCCTGTGAACATGATGACTGCCCACCGCCACCGCCTCAAGGGGCCCCAATTTCCTCCCCCAGCGAGCTTGGCAGTCCAAGCCTCAACCTCCCATTACATACTGCCCCCACCGGAGAGGGAATCCAAGAAGCTGGACACCTGAGGGGAAAAAGATGCTTTCTTCCACCAGCCTGGCATTGCGGTCTGAACACTGCGTGCCTTTTGGACCATTACTCCCATGCTCTGTGGGATTCGGTTGCACAGATACTGCCCATGGTTCCGGAGGAGGTCCGGACCATATTCTTCCAGGCTGTTGCAGATGGGAGAGATGCAGCTAAGTTCATGATCTGTTGTGAACTGGATACCACAGACTCGTTGGGCAGAGTGGTTTAATTGACAGTGGCCTTACGGCGCCACGCCTGGCTGAGGATAACTGACTTTTCAGGGGATGTCCATGCGTTGCTTATGGATCCTGTCTCTTCTGGGACAAGGCAGATCCAGCGCTGGAGTGCTTTAAGGACATAAGGGCAATGGCTAGGTACTTGGGCCTTTCCTTGGCCCCTCGCCACCCCCAATCTGCCTTTCGCAGCGACAGAACAGGCTTCCAGCCGCACTTATAGCTGCCCAGCCACAATGGCGTGCAAGCTTCCCAGCCGCTGTGAGACTGAGGACGCGGTACACACAGACCTCTTTGGTCAGGCAGCCAGGTCAGCTGCAGCCTCCAAACCCCCTATAGTTTGCCCCCCTTACCATCATGGGCACCCAGTGGGAGGCAAGATATGCCATCACCTGCCCCAATAGAGGTCTCTAGCATCGGACCGGTGGGTTCTGCAGATTGTCCAGAGGTCCTACTCCCTCCCCTTTGAGACTACCCCTCCATCCCATGCCACCTGCTTGCGACAGGCTGATGGAGGACCATCTTTCCTTGCTCTGCCATGAAGTGACTGTTCTCTTGGCCAAGGGAGCCAGACCCCAGAAATAGGTCGTGGTTGCTATTCCTGCTACTTTCTTGTGCCCACGAAGGACGGAGACTTTTGTCCTATCCTGGACATGAGTGCTCTCAATTTCTTACTCAAGAAGGAAAAGTTCAAAATGCTCACGCTCGCTCAAGTCTTGCCTGCCAAGGACCCGGGGGGCTAGATAGTAGCGTTGGACTTACAGGACACAACTTCCAAATTCCTGTCCTGCCTGCCCACAGGCATTACCTACGGTTCACAATGGGCCACAAACACTTTCAGTTTGCTGTGCTCCCTTTTGGCCTTACCAACACCCCATGGGTGTTCTCCAATGTGATGGCAGTGGTTGCAGATCATCTGCAGAGATCAGGGGTGCCAGTCTTCCCCTATCTTGACGACTGGCTGGCCCACCCCTGCTGTAGTCTCCTACTACCAGACTACAGCAGTCCTTTGCATTTGTTGAGGTTCACTATCAACATGCCGATGTCACACCTGACTCCCTCTCAGACGCTCCCGTTCATTGGAGCTGTTCTGGACATGGTGCAGTTTCAGGCCTATCCTCCCGAACAGCGAGTCCAGGATATTCAGGCTATGATGCTGATGTTTCAGCCTCTATCCTGGATTTCAGTGAGTCTGATGCCTCTGTGCTTCATAGCCTCCTGCTTGTGACACATGCCCGCTGGCATATGTGGGCTCTTCAGATGGCGCAGCATCAAGGAAATCTCTCTGGCATGATCCTGATCCCGGATGGAAGTGCAAAAGATCTGCAGTGGTGGTTAACGAACCGCGATTGTGTCAGCGGTAGATCCCCTCTCCCTCCCCCAACAGACGAGTCACTCCTGGGATGGGGCGGCCATCTGGGAGAGGTAGAGATCCAAGGTCTCTGGCGGAACCCGTGCTCCACATCAACCTTTTGGAGCTCGGGGTGATATGGCTGGCATTGAAAGCCTTTCTACCCTCCATCAAGGGAAGGCTAGTGCAGGTGTATACGGACAACACCACTGCCATGTGATACTGCAACAAACAGGGAGGGGTGAGAGGTCGGGACCCTTTTTCAAGAGGCCCTGCGTCTCTGGACATGGCTGAAACGTTAGGGCATTTCTCTGGTGGTTCAACACCTGGCAGGCTCTCTGAACGCCAGGGCAGACAAACTCAGCTAAAGATGCCTAGCGGATCACAAATGGCATCTTTATTCGGTGGTGGTGCAAGGTCTCTTTCAAAATGGGGAGAGCTTGGTTAGATCTGTTCACCACCGCCAAGAACGCGCAATGTCAGCAGTGCTGCGCACTGGAACTTCCAAGGCGGCTCTCACACGGAGACGCTTTTCGTCTTGAGTGGGGCTCAGGCCTCCTGTACACCTTTCTACCCATACCGCTTCTTCCCAGAGCTCTCAAAAAGATGAGGAACGACTGGGCCCAAGTCATCCTTGTGATTGTGGAATGGGCTCAGAGAGTTTGGTATCCCGAGCTGTTAAACATGTCCTTCGGTCCTCCGATCAGGCTGCCTCTTCGGGAGGATATTCTGTTGCAGCAGCAGGGGAGGGTTCTCCACCCTAACCTATCAACACACTGCCTTCTTGGGTGGAGATTGAGCAGCAATAGCTTTCGACCTTCCGCAGAAGTCTGCAATGTTATTCTGGCAGGCAGGCGTCCCTCCACCAAGACTGTATATGCCAGTCGTTGGGGCAAGTTTGTTGCACGGTGTGCAGAAAAGTATATACCTCCCCCCTCCCTTCTGCTCCCCTTTCTCAGGTTCTTCTCTTTATTCTTTCCCTTGCCTTAAAGGGTTCTCTTTCTGCTAGCTCAGCCTTTGCGCAGTTGCCTGATCAGCCATCCCTCTTCAAACCCCTCATTGTACACAAGTTCTTGAAAGGTTTTCAACATATGTTGCCTGGACATCTGCCAAGCAGCAATGTAGGCTTCTCTGCACACATTCACAAAACGCTACTGCTTGAACTGTTCGGTCCTCTGGACTTTTTAGTATGAAATTGTTTTTCAGACCCACTTCCGGGGAGGTATTGCTGGGGTATCTATTCTAAGGTAAGGAAGCTGCAGATAGAAGTCTCAGTCAGAGGAACAAGTTACTTACCTTCAGTAACACCTTATCTGGTAGAAACTCTAGCCACAGATTCCTTACTGACCCACCCATCCTTGTGAGGGGGAGGGGGTCAAAGAATAGGTGATAGTAGAGGTAGGTTAATCTCACCCAGCCTAATGTTTGGCTTTCTCTGGTACAGACAGGCCATTCAGCAAGTCTTGGTGCTTGGTTGAGAGGATACACTTGTTGAGGGGGGCTAGAAAGGGAGGGGTGTTTCAGGTCTTCCATCAGGTAGAGCTTTTGTCAGCTCTTTCTTGAAAAAAATATTTTTCTAACGCCTCCACTTGTACTACCATGTTTTTTTTATGTCACTTAGGTGGAGTACCTCATGCCACATGGCTTCTCCGCTCGACTAGAGGGTGTGTAGTGCCACACTATATAGTTCTCTGAAGCAGTCAACTGCAAAGTTTATTAAAATGTTCGTCTCCTTCTCAGTGAAGATTACCTTCTCCTTGAGTGGGATGGTATGCATCTTCGAGGCTGTTGGGGAGACTCTGGCTCCAAGATATCCTGGAAAAGAGGGTAAATCCCATAGAGTGGGATGTATTCCTATTCTCCAAGTTGAAATTATTGGCAGGTGTGTAAGATTGTGCTGAGAATTTAGCGAAGTCCCTGGTCTGTGATGTTTGTAGTTCTGTACGTAGAATAGGTGGAGAAAGTTGCATCTAAAGTAAGATAGCAGTGTTACATTTAGTAACATCAAGATTGTATTTTGAGGCATATGTGTCCCTGTCCCCTCATTTATATGGTTCAGAGGGGGTCAGGAGATGCAAGATTACTACCACTGTATTTCTTATTTTTTCTTTGTCAATTGAATCAGGGTGCAGAAATGCACAGTTCTGTGCTCGGAAACATACCTTTATAAATTGCGATTATCTTTTGCACTTGTGGTTTCATGGAAAGGGCAAACAACATGGGGAAAATAAGACATCCCTGACTCACTTTTGACATGACCAAAGTTGACAGAACTTGCTAACTATGGAACAGATTAACATTGTTTCTGCAAGCAGTGACATGGCATGAAATAATGGTAACACGAGTCGAAAAAAATTGAATGAAGAAGGAACACCTACAAAAGAAGAATGGCTAGGGGAATTAAAAAGAAATTAAACTATTTTAGCTGTGGTGAATAATACTAGACATGGCGAAATTAGAGTTTACTTGCACTGCGACCATACTGGGAAATTAGAGAGGAATTGTCAGTACAAGCGAATTTGATACTCAGAAGAGACTATTCACAACAACTAACATGCGAGTAGAACCGATCTCTCTGGTACATCAAGGGTCTTGGAGAAACATTGAAAGGAAATGATTGGTGACCAGTCAAAGATAAGGCGGTAGATAAATAGATTGCCCATTATGTGGTGTGTGACCAAAGTGTAAAGAGACTCGTTAGGGGTAAAGCGCTTTCTGTGCCTAGAGAAATACCAGAAAAAAGATTGCAAAAATACGCCAATATTCGCTTTGCAACAGGACGCAAAGTATGCAGCAATTATGGTAGAATATAAAAGAAAGTTGATGGGATAAAACTTCTAAGAGAACATTTCTACGAAATTGCATGTATAATTGCATTCATGGAAGAAATATTTAATAGAGAAGGAGTACCACAGTAAATTGTCAGTCAATGGAATACAATTTACATCACAGCAAATAAAGTAATATATGAAATATAGACATAGAAAAACAACACATTGTTAACCACAAAGTAACTGAGATGGTGGAATGAACGAACAGCGTGGTAAATTGAATCATCCAAATGGCAAGAACAAGAAACATAAGATAATCTGGTCAGTGATATGCTACAGGCACATACATGAACAGTTTTTATCCATTTGAACACATGAGAGGGGAAAAAACCACAACCTAATACCATGGTAGAAAAAAGTTGTGAGCAAAAAAGGTGTAGGAGAGTAAAACCGAGCCGAAAACATACAAGGACCGGAAAAGAACAAAACAAAGACTCTGAAGGAAGGGATATGGTCAGGGTGAAATTACAAGGAACACGGAGACAAGGTCCACACAAACTTTAACCACCAAAAAGCATTACGGTTAAGTCACAGGTCATGGGTGAAGTTGGATGAAGGCGAAAGAGGGATGAACACAGAAAAAGGGGTAGCATTCCCCTCCCTAGTGACAACTATATTCCATATAGAGCAAAGTTGTTACAACAGAACCCAGCTCATACACGCAGACCACCAACTATTTATTTAATTTAAAGAGTTTTATAAAGCACGAACATGACCCTAGGGTATCAGAGCACTGTACACTAGCAGGAACATAAGCAAAGCAGGAACATAAGCAAAACATGAACATGCAAAAATATTATCTGATGCATTACAAGTATTACCAACCAATCGTTATTCAGTTACGAAGCAATAAGCGTTCCTCTAAAGATGGTATTCACAGGACCTGAGATGATCCGGTTCAAGGCACTTGCGTTAGCAATGTTTGAGCATTCTGCTGGGATGGATGTGTTCATGCCGTTTTATACAATGAAGAGCTCTGCCTGTACTCGCATTTCTTAGTGCAGCCTTAAGGCCCTCAAAGGCTTTTTGATGTTCCGTAATGCAGATAATGTTGCTGGGCAGTTTTTCTTTTGTAACAGCTGTTAAGGGTGCAAGCATGATCTCATATTTCCCTATCACAAAGTCCCTTTAGTACCCACAGAATCTTAAAAAGTTCACATGCGCTTGTGGGGGACTGCGCCTTGCCATCTATTGGGTGAGCCTTCCCTTTTCTGACTGGATGTCCACGGTAGACTACAGAGGACTGCTCCACCTAGCACTTGGTTGCCATTATAGTCAGTTTCACTCTGTATCCTGACCTGTTCTAGAAGCTTCAAAGGCTCAACCCATTAGTTCCTAAATACCGTATCATCCAGGTAGGCCTGACAGAACATAGTTCACCAGGCGTTGGGAAAGTGGCAGGAACATACTTCAGCCCAAAATCATAACCTTAAAGTGGTATAATTCATCTGGTGTAGAGAATGCAGCCTTTTCCTCGTCACTAGGGGCTAAAGTGATTTGCCAGTAACCACTGGTCAAATCAAAGGTGCTCAGATATCTGGCTTCACCCAGCCACAAGGTAATCAGCTCTGCAAATCGGGTGTGTATGTGTGTTTGTGACTTTGTCGAAGGCCCTGTAGTCCACACAAAGGTGCAGGTCTGTGGAATCGTGCTTGGGCACCAACACCACTGGGCTGCCCTAAGGGCTACAGGATCGCACAATCACTCCCAGGTCCAACATCTTGGCCACACATGCCTTGATGCATTCCTGAACTTGGTCAGACATCCAATAAGTCTTGTTTTCACTGACTACTATTTCCTGTATCCATGTCATGAGCAGACAGGTGTAAACCCTCGGGTCAGCAAAAACATATCTGAAAATTATCCCAGTACCTCTCAGGAAGAGCTTACTATTTTTTTCAACCTCCTCTGTCATAGCCATGATTTTCACTGTGTAATTTGTCTGGAGATAAGGCTTAACCTGGTTCACATGAAAACCCACCCTGGTTTCCCTTGTGGCACCTGTGTGATCAAGGTAGTCAACCTCAGAACTAACCATTTATGGTCCACATCACATCTACTTTGAAGCTCTGGAAGAAAAGGTCGTTAGCACCAACTCCTCTTGACCATTGTTTTCTAGTCATACCACTCAATCAGCTCTTGGCTTGACTGTAGATTTTTCTTGCCCTGACCCAAGTATTGCACCACCAGTTTCTTGATGTCAACGACATAGTCCAACACGTCCTTTTGAGGTGAATAAGAAGTTCCTTCCCACCCATCTCTGATTAAGGGGAGAAGGTCACATTCTGGGTGCCCAAACAGAAGTCGAAAGGGACTAAATCCTACACCCTTCTGTGAAATTTCTCTGTAGGTGATAAACATGTCAGGAAAAGAGGATACTCCGGTACAGTCCCTATCCTGCTTCTAAAAGTGTTATTAAACCTTTCCTCCAATTCATTTGTTTGTGGAGAAGTGGTAGGTCAAACCAGCTTGCACCCACATCATTCTTATGTCTGAGGAGATAAAGTTTGTTCCACAGTCAGAACTCGAACCCTAGAAAAGATGCCTAGGAGTGCCCCATCTACTACCTTTGCAGTCATGCTCTTCAGGTATGCTGCCTCAGGATACCTCGTGGCATGATCCACCACAACCAAGATAAACTTGTCGCCTGAAGCAGACAGTCAAATGGACCAACAAAGCTGGCCCGTACCCGCTCAAATGGAACATCTAAAACTGGCAGCGGCAGTAATGGTGCCTTCATCTTGCATCCTGACTTACCACTCAGTTGGCAAGTGAGAGTAGGTTCTACAGAACCTCTGTGTGTATAGAAAAGAGAGTCCAACCTCTCTTAGGTCTTGCTAATACCCAAGTGTCCTCCTGTAAATTAATTTGCAGTAACAGAACCTCTAGTTAACCCCTGGCATTGTAGTCACTGGCTCCCTATAAACAGCCCCACCTCCTAGTCCATATACTGTTTTCTAACCACTCCCTTCTTGGTCTGTTCTTGGGTTTCCTTCCGATGTTCAAAAAGTGTAGGGTGCTAGACTTGTACCTCGTAGAGTTTCTCCTAATTAGGTCTTACATCAGCTAACAAATCCTGCAACTCTGGCAGTGACCTAGTGGAATATTTATCATAGGTTTTGCATCTCCCTGCACCACGAAAAGCAACGCATGGAAAAAGAAAATCTACAAGATTTATCAAGCCATGCAAGGCTATGCTGCATGGCTTTGCAATTCTAGTGCAAAGCAAGGCAGCGCAAGACACTGCCTTGCGTTACACTGAGTAGTGAGGGCGTTACATGAGTGGAGCGTGGGTGTTCCCATGCATCCACCCATGTACTCTGACAAATTCCCAGATTTACTAAGAGTATTAGACCTGGGAATGCATCAGAATTGTACTCCTCTCCACCAGCGGCGCAACGAGGAGAAATATCTTTATTTCTCCTCGTTTCCAATTTCTAAGTGTGCTGCATTCTGCAACCCACACAAAAAGGAAAATGCCTCAGATGATTGTTTTTCTGCAGGAAGGTTCCTCTTCCTGCACAAAAACAATCCTGCCTACAACACAGGCACCCTTCCAACATGGTGCAAGGGTGCCTGCGTTGGCTCTAGGCAGCACATTGTGCACCAGCACTGGGAAATGACAGGAATGTGCCGTACAGTGTTAAGTACGGCGCATTCCTGGCCTTTCCCCATCATGCAGAGCAGCAAGGTGACTTGCTGCGCTGTGTGATTCGTTAATAAATATGCTCCCTAGTCTCAAACGCCTAGTCTGCTTTGGGTGTCTCATTCTCCTAATCCTCTAGAGCAAGGACAGTGGATGCCACATCATGTGCCTTCTCAGAGTCTATGAGAGCCTGTGTTCTGGTTAATACAGCTGATGTGGTCCAAGCCATGCAAAGTTCTGGTCCTGGCACTAAACGAGGGGCAATTAAAGCATTGCCCAAGAGACACCCAACATCTTGCTTCTCTCTCACCCCTATATCAACCATGACTGGCTTGTCATTGATTTCTACCTCAGCTCAGGAAATTGAGTACTCCAGGTTTTTCCCACTGGAAACCAAACCTGTGCAATTGGCACAAGGGAGAGATACATCCTCTCAACCATAGTCCTGTAAGTACCTGAATCACTGAGAGCAAGAACCTTCCACCCATTGATACTAACTTCCAACCCAAGCCCTATAGTATTTAGGTGGATGAGATTAAGGCCATCTGGATTCCTTTCCCAAATTTCCATTGATACCAGGTTGAATGCAACAGGGCCCTCTCAGGTCCCCTCACCCACATTGAACACACTCGCTATCATGGGAACAGCTGGTACAGGGTCTTTCACCAGACAGTCTCTTGTAATGCCCCTCCTTGCGACACTTATAGCATGTTGTGCCCTCCCCTGGGAATCGTCCTGGCCCTTACCCTCCAATTTGGAACCAATCTGTTGAGACTTCCTTTCTTCCTTGGAGCGATGCTGCTACAGCCTATTGTTAACCTACTTGTTAGCTAACACTGCATGTTTCTCTGCATCATTTTCTGTCAGGTCCGATAAGTATTTCATAAGTGGGGTAGAGCACACAGCCTTGATTTACTCGATCACCATCAACTAGTTAAGTGCATTACAGTCCTTGGACTCTATCCCTCGTACCCAATAATTCCAATGACACATGACACCATCAATTCATGTTTCAAACTGAACTTCATCCGCTTTCATGTTTTTTTTTCAATTTCTGAACGTACTGAGCTAGTTTTATTCCAAACCATCTGATCATTTCCTCATAGTTTATTTCATCAGTCACAGGCAATCTCTTATAACTGCTCTAGCTCCTATGGGCAAGTGACTCATAATGGATGCCTTAGGCACACATCATATAAAGCCTGCACACTACAAGAGATCTCACAAACTATTCCAAAATGTCTTGGTCATATATATATATATATATATATATATATGCACAAACTCTTTTGGAACCTGGGAAGGTACACTGGTAGAGTTGGAATCATTTTTCCCAGATGAAGCGGTCTCTCTGCTGCCATCCTGAGCTTCATTTCCTCTCTCCAATTCCCTTTTACCTTTCCATACCTTTCTTTCTTCATGGGTTGGCAGGAAGTTGTTATGGAGAATGGCTAGAGAGAAAATCTGCAGATACAATTGGGGAGTGTCAGGGAAAAACCTGTGCAAAGGGCCTGACAGCACAGCATTCCCTCTCCGAGTTCCTGTCATGGTACTTTCCCCAGAATGTATTGCAAATTTCAGCCTACCACCTAGTTTCTCTAACCGGTCATTAATAAAACTCACAAGGACCTCTCTGTTCTAGTTCATGGATCTATCCATCCTCTATCCAAAGGTCTACTCCCACTAAACGTGTAGTTTCTTACCTGTCGGTGTAGTTTTGAAGCTTGAAGAATTTTCTGGATTTACAAGCTGTGCATTATTCTGCCATCTAGTGGTTGGGTCCGGACTTCTTTCCAAAACCTTTTGTCCTACTATTTTTAGGTCAAGCCTGGGCAGCGCATGTGCTGCTTCAAGGCATGCAGTAGTGGAGTATGGATTTGAAGCCACGCCTACTCTCCACCCATATTTGTAATTGGCTTGCGTCATTGTCCTTTGTAAACACTGGCTTCCGATTCATCATTAGGCTTGTTAGTCCCTCCTTAGAACCGCCTTGTCTGCATTTGTTACCTCTCATAACGACTGGACCTTTTGCTTGTCTTGTTACACAGTCTGCTTTATCTTGGCTCTGAGCACTATTTTATTTAATGATTTGCTCCTATTCCACCCACTACCTCGCAGCACGCCGCTCGCTTTTATTAAAATGTGTACTAATGGCGGTCCGCTTTAACTAGAACGCCCGCGTTTATTTATTTAAGCAGCGCGGTACGCATTAGGTATAGCGGCAGCGCTTATTTATTTATTTTACTAGCACCCATGCGGAGCTTTGACATTTATAGAGGCCGCGCCCCTTTCTTTACACAAACCGCTTCTAAAGAAAGGTTCGCGGCTGACTTAAAAGTGAAAGTGCAGCATGGGAGCTTTTACTAAAAAAAACATCTGTTTGTCAACTTGACAAACAGATGCTTTTTTTCTGTTTGTCAAAGCACCCATGCTGCGGTTTCACTTTAATGTCAGACACACCCCTTTCTTTAGACGCAGCTTGTCAAAAGAAAGGGTTGCAGCCTTCATGAATATGATAGTGCCGCATGGGCGCTAGTAAAACAAAACCAAACATTTGCAATTCAATAGGTCGCGCATTTTCAAGAGTTTAAGCTATTGCATTGCTAATAACAAACTCTCGTTAATGCGAGACGCATTGCATTGCAAATGCTTGTTGTATTTTGGTGTTGGTGAGCTTCGCCGTACCTCCATGTGGTGTCCCCTGTGAAGTCATCGTGCTTTCTCCAGAAGCTCCCACCTTTGGTCACCATCTTCAGATTCTTTTTTTTTCTTTCTCTCATCTTCTTGCAGAGGAGGGTAGGTTCGCTTGTGAATCTAGAAAATACTTCAAGCTGCAAAACTAAACCGACAGGTAAGAAACTATACGTTTTAAAGCATTAATCTTTTCTGGATTCACATGCTGTGCATAGATTTTGTAGCAGTTTTTTACTACAGTGGTGGTTGAGTTGAAGATGAGCATTGATTTGAAAACAGATGTTGTAAGACCTTTTGTCCTCCTTGTGCTTCCTTATTCATTTGAATATCTACATGATAGGGTTTGGTGAACGTGTGCACTGCTGACCAAGTTGCTGCCATAAAAATGTCTTTTAGTGAAGTATTTGCTAGGAAAGCAATAGTTGCTCTCTTTTTCCTTGTTGAGTGTTCCAGGAGTGTTTTGTAACGTCTCGCCTGCATTTTTGTGGCACAACTGAATAGTCTGTGCTTTCCATCTTGCAATTGTGTTCTTTGTAACCGGTTTTCCGCCGTAAACTGTTTGCAAATTATACGAGTTGCTTTGTTTTCCCGTCAGCCTTTGTCCTTTTGATGTAGTAGTTTACTGCTTGTCATGTGTTCTATACAAGGCCCATTGTGGTTTTCCCTATGTTAGCATAACTGTGCACTACACAGGCAGCATTAGCTTTGCACGTTACTATATAAATAAATTTGCTTATGCACCACATTTTCACACAGAACCTGCAGTTGTTTTCTCGTTCTGTTCTTTCCCTGGGATTTAGTCTGAACAGCAGACAGGGTCAAACAACAATGTCTCTTGTTATTTTGTTCTGGTCAGGTACTCGCACCTAGACAACACAGAAATGCAGCTGCTGTTTATGAACATGTGAACCTTGTTATATAGGGATGCACAGCAATGTAACAGAGACAAATTTTTCCTGAGAGATAATTATGGCCATCTGTGTTTGCTAAAGTATGGGGTCCTCTACTAAACTCAGAAATCTTTACTGTATGATCAGTTTGCTTCTGGGGCGGGGGGTGGTAGGCTAATCTGTCTTATATGACAGGGCTTTTCATAATATATAGTTTATTGAAAATGCTAATAGTATTTTTGCTAGGTAAGTGTTTTCTGATTGTGTCACGTATACTGCATTCTAGAATACAGTCGCTAGGCATTTTGTGAATACGCTTAGTGCTGATTTTATCCCAAAAGCCAGCACTTTGAACTGGTAGCGTCCCTGGTCTACCACAAATCTATGGACTTTTTTGTGGCATGCGTTCATGGGAATGTGTAAATAAGTGTCCTTTAAATCTATTGTGGCCATATAATCCCCCACTTGTATCTGGGGTATTACCTCCTGTAGGGTAGTCATCTTGAATTTTTGAGTTCTTAGGAAACCTGTTTAAAAACCCGGAGGCCTAGAATTGGCCTGAGTGTCCCATCTACCTTTAGAATTAGAAAGTATGTTAAAAAGTTTCCCTTGTTTCTATCCAGTCTTGGCACTAACTCTATAGCCTCCTTTGAAAGTAGCTCCTCTACCTCTTTGAGTTGACGGGCTGTTTCCTCCCTTGAATGTACCTTTTTCCATGTTCCCCTTTCTGGAAGGGTCTTGTTTAGTTCTATGCAATATCCAAATTGTATTAGTTTTAAAACCCATCTGTCTGTAGTGATATTCTTTCACTTCTGGGGGAACTGTTTTTATTCTCCCTCCTACTGGTGTTACATTTTTAAGTTCTCGTGTTTATACATTTGTTGTTGCATTTTTTGATGAGTGCTTCTTGCGAACCCTGACTGGTCACTCACTTGCTGGGGGAGCCCCGCCTCCTCCCCGCCCTCAGTGGCTGTCCTCTTCCAAGTGGCCGTCCACGAAAAGACGGACTACCCTGTTGGTACTGCCAGCTTTGTGCTTGCTGTTGCAGACCCGTTTGACTACCTCCATGATAGGACTGTTTATATGTTTGATGGGATGATCCTGTAAGGAAAGAGTACCCTCCTGTACGCCTTCGCGTGGGTACTGTTCCTCTACGCATGTTACCTCTGAACTGTAAAGCCC
This sequence comes from Calotriton arnoldi, assembly GCA_963921515.1. Lineage (NCBI taxonomy): Eukaryota > Metazoa > Chordata > Amphibia > Caudata > Salamandridae > Calotriton > Calotriton arnoldi. The sequence goes on from CAWUFW010000961.1 coordinate 1,534,098, forward strand.
CCACTGACTTTGCAATTTCATTGTCTTTTTTCAACTGATTCAGGGTTTCGTCCACCGCACTACCGAATAGTGTCATCCTCCACCAGGTGTGCTGCCCTTTTTTGGTACTGTTCTGGGAGATGTTTCATTAGTTCGCCTATTTACACCCAATGTTGGTAGACGTGACGATTTAACTGCATTTGAGTTTGCAATCCGCCACTGGTTTGCAGCACTCCTACCTTTTGACCCATAAAGTCCATTCTTTTACTCTCACCTTATCTGGAGGCAGCCCTGTGGTGCTTGAAACGATTACTCTTTTCCTGGCTGTTGATGCCATTATCGAATCAGCCAGGACTGTTCCCTTTATTTAACTTGGATCTTTTGAAGAACGTCTATACTTCTCTGCCCTAGGAGTGACTGCTTTACATGAAGCTGGTTCCTTGAAAACCTCCTTTCACTGATCCAAGACACTGAGGAGCATTGGTAAAAATTGTTTCCTCGACTGTGTAGGCAGTTGAGTTTCTAATAGAAAATATGATTGTGGTCTCTCCGCTTCCAACTGTACCCCATCCCTCTCTGCTGTCTTTTTTATTACTGGATTATACATTTCAATATCATCAGGTGGTGATGGTCTTGAAGAGCATGTGTCTACCTCTTCCTCTGGTGAGACCATTTCCAGGTCTTGCCATTGAGAGTCTTGGCACTCTGAAGCCTCAGAACCCTGGTAGATTTACTCTTCCTCCGCCTCACAGAAGATCTCTTGATCCTCATCCTCGAGGTTCTGGGGTTAAAGGAGACAATTTCCTCGAGGCCTTGGTCCCCTTGCTCCTTTGACATCGAAGACTTCCTTGGTATTCTAAATTGTTTGAGATTTTCGTTGAAGTCTTTCTTCCTTTGTAAAATGCTGGCCATTTCGGCTTTGAGTGGTCTCCTCTTTCTTTATCTCAGCTGCTTGTTGTTGGCTGCTGAGTTTCTCGTGCGTACACTTTGCTGATGAATCTTTCGAAGACCGTGTGTTCGGCGAACTGTGCCGTTCGGTTTGACCTCTCCTGCGTTAACATCGATGCGCCATCGACTGTCCTTCGAATTCTTAGATTTTTGGGGTCTTTACCTTTGCGGTGTACTTTTCGAAGGATCCAAGGGTACTCTTCTCTCTGGTCATGCTTGCGGTCGCAGAGTGCTTCAATGCTGATGCCGTCTTCAAGGTTTTATAGTGTGAATTTCTTGGCTCGCATGAAATTTTTAAACAACGCGGAGTCTATCTCTGTTCTAGAAGTCTTCTTGCCCCCTCAGTTGGCGTCTAATATTTGTAGATCAGCCTCCGCGTCCCCTTCTGGACCTTCGGTGACGTTCTCTTCATCGTTGGAGAGGTCCAAATATCGTAGAGATGGTGTGTGATGTTGGCCCAGCATTGTATGGTGGGCTGTTCTCGGTCGCTGTCTTACCCTCTGGGTCCTGGGGGCGAACACGGCATAGGCGTTGCAATCTTCACTTCGATGATCTATCAGCAGGCAGAGGTTGCAGACCGGGTGCGGATCCTTTTTTGGAAACTTGTGGTGGCAGTTTTTGCAAAATTGGAATAGTGCATTCTCTATTACCAACTACAGGGAGCCCCCCGCACGCGCATTTTTCTGTATCTGTCACTGAAGATACCTTGTCCTGCTCCCAGAACTTCTCCCAGTATCTTCTATTGATGACTTCTTCACTCAGGTGAACTTTCGGCGATTTCTTTTCGATTTTCAAATCAGATTGTTGGAGATCCTCCTGTATGCTTCCAGACCCAATGGTGGAGAAAAAAAAAAAAAAAAAAGACGCTGAAGATGGCGACCAAAGGTAAGAGCTTCCGGAGGAAGGACAATGTCACAGTGGACACCAAATGGAGGTATGTTAATGCCCACCAAAAAACAAATAGTAGAAGGACAAAAAGTTCTGGAAAGAGTTCTGGACCCAACCACTAGATGGCAGAATAATGCACAGCATTGGAATCCAGAAAATATTCTTGCTGCAAAACTTGTATCTTTCATTGTACTGCGCAGGTACTACTGGATACAAGGTGTACTTATTGCTCTGCTCAAGAAATGTAGAACTGACTATTGCAATTCTCACAATGTTTGCTGCCAATTGTCAGACCCTGTTCGAAGGGCCGTTTGGCAAGCTGGAGGGCTACTGGACCTCAACCACATGAGCTGTGGTCTTTTGCCTCTGATATCAAGTGCCCGTACAACTATTGTTCTGTAAACTTGACCAAGTAATAGTGAATAGTCATAGTGACAGGCTTCTCAGGGAGGTATTGAGTGGGTTCTGAAACTCAGAGCTCAATAATCAGCCGACAGACCCAATAATGTGAATGTCCAGATGTGCGCTTGTCTTTGCAGGAAAGAAAGTACTTAAATTTACACAGCTGCCCTCAATACTACATATGACAATCAAAACAAGTTAGTGTGTCTGGGCGCTACGTTTTCCAGTGCAGTACCTACTCCACTCCCGCTGTACCCCTAAAGAGAGAACAGGGAAACCAGATCTTGAGGATAAACAGGAATTTGATGGATACTTCTCCCTACAGGTTCCTCACCTTTTAATATCCCAGACGCCAGACTGATTCCAGAAACTTCTGACCTAACTTTTGTGCTGGTTGGGAATGCTGGCTCCATCTCAATACATGAAGAGGGGTCTTGGTGACACCACTGGATCACACAGCACTCACCCAGGCACCCTGATGTCAGTTTTTCTACACCCTTTAACATGGCTCGGGAAGTGCTCTCCTCAATGCTTCGGTATAGAGATTTTGCTCTCCAAATTATTTTTGGTGGAGTGCTAGGAACATGTCTGCACCAAAGAAGCCACGGTTTAAGATCTTCTGCAGGGGCTGAGCAAGCGGAACTTTACACAGGTGAGCCAGTAAGCTTCCATTCCAGTGATCCAGATAAAAAGGTCTGGTCAAACTCCTGATCCTTTAAACATGGTATGTTACCACCACTGCTCTATATGCTAAACCCAATGACAGGGACATCAGTTCTCCGTCCCAAATATGGGGATGTTTGAGGAGCTCCTTCAGGTCACAGGGCAAATCCAGGATCTCTCATAGTCAAGGACAGGCTTAGGCCTCTGCACACATGGTAAAAAACCTGGGCTTGATTAGCTACACACACATGGAACTGGGAACCTTAAGAGCGATACAGCTGCCTTTGAGCTGAACTTACCTCAAGCCATTCTGCATCACCCACTTGCAATTTCGACTTAGAATCAGCAGGAATGAAATGTATTTAATCTAGTTAGTATAACGTTTTTCCCAAGGTATGCGCTCTGAATGCAAACCCTGCAGTGGTTTATAAAATCAGTGAAATATGTATTTATGAATGTCCAGTGTAAAGACAAAAGTCTACAATGTTGCCTGGGATGCAGAAAGAGGCATACATTCTTGTGGCTTTCCAAACGTACCATAGGGTGTAAAACCAGAGGACCAATCAACTCAATGGAAATTAAAGTATTATATTTAAACTCGGGCAAATATATTGAATGTAAAAGTATCCCATTGCAAGAAAGTATTTTTTTAAAAGCAAAGGCGTCAACAGTGCAGCAGCTGTCTGCAGTGGCAGTGACCTTCACAAGGGTGTTACCATAACCATGGACAACGAGTAGGAAGTATTTAAGGTGGAGGTGAGCCGGGCTGAATGCATTAGAATAGTGTGCAATGCCAGGGGAGTAGTACTAAAGTAACTGTCTCGATCTTATGCAAAACTACCTGAAGGAATGTCCAAGTAGGCGGATCTGGTAGAGCTCTCACAATGCCTGGACTACTGCTCGTTCATGCCTAAACTTTACTTGGATAAACAACTCATACAGAGGTACAAAGTGGGGAAATGACTCCTGTAAATCAAGAGAAAAAGAGGTGATTTTGCTAGTACCATTGTGGTCTCACAGAGTCTGGCACCCTTGTTTGAGGGAATGGGCAGTGGGACCACGTTGAAGGATTCTTTAGGCTACAATTTAGATTTAAAATTATCGTTACCTTTTAGCAGTCATCGCATAGTGCCACTCAGGGCCGGACTGGTAATACCGGGCACTGGGCAATCCCCCGGGAGGCCGGAAGGGGTGGGGGCCGGTTTCTTTACAGGGGGCCGGTTTTGTTACTGGGGCCGCCGATTTTTAAAAAATCGGCCCCCAGCAACAAAAATCAGAAGGCCGTCCTGCTTCCAGGCCTTTGTCCGACATCTGTGCTGCTCTGCACAGTCAGCCCTGCCAAGCGCCTCGTGGAGCACTCCAAATTAGCACCTCTTCTGACTGCCAAAGCTCTTAACTGGCAGATTGCGTCAGGCTTGGGTTCAGTTCGCGGCTGACAGTGCTACAATGTTTCACAATATACCGCAGCAATAGCCGACGTCAGGTCGCGAGGCCTCAGTGTCATTGGCCAATCAGTGTAGGCGGGCCAGCGTGAGCGGGCGCACGCGGCATAGTTTAAAGTTGCCCCGCCGTCGTAATGATTTGGACCGGACCACGGCTGGAGAGTGGTGCTCAGTCCAGTGCAGCCAATGCCACGGCCGCGTGAGTTCTTCTGAGTGCCCGACCTGGACCATGCCATGGGAAGTCGTCGAGGCTGGCCCGTACCGTCAATGGTACTTGCAGCTGAGCTGATGGAGTAAGTCAAGACTAGCCGCATGTGTTGGCCTTTCACAGAGCATGCCTTGGAGAGGCTCAGGTTTACACCTACTCTGCCAACGCCCCCCAGTTCCCCACCTACTGTCCCCAGCACCACCTCTGGATCCCCGTGACCCTTTCACTTTCCTCAATTCGGTTACCGTGAAAAGCCTGTGTCCGCTTTCTGTGTCCTTGAAGCGCGCTAAAATGCAGTGATGTCCCTTTCCCACCTCGGCCCCTCAACGCACACCCTAGAGGCCCGTCTGCGGGGTCTCATGCAGCCCCTTGGAGCACCGACATAATCTACCTAATTTGAGAACAAGAACAAGGGACACCCTACTCACTAGGAACCAGGGTAATTCATATGTAACGGAAAGAATGGTTCCTGCGGAAAAATACTATTCTATATTGGTAATGATATGCACAATCGCAATGATAACGGGTTAGATTGATGTCAGAAGGAAAGGAGACCATGAACACCTCTGTTTGTATTTACAATAATGCTTTTATATAATTCAAAGAATATACGGGTATGTACAAAAAGGAAATAATACAATAGTGCTTTGTGTCCCCAGTGTGAATGGAACCATAAAACAAAAAGTGGTGAATTCGTGACATATACAACTTGGTTTCCACAATTTTTAAAGGCGACCATCCATAACTTTACAATCACAGCTACTGTATGCAATAATCAGAGCTGATCAAATGGTTCGCTTTAAATAGCTGTCAATGACGTTTTGACCCTTCATGCGTTATAGGGTCTCTTCAGGACCTGTGGGTGTAGGGACATCTGAAAGGGGGTTGTGCAGCCAAGTGAAGAGTGTGAAACACCGGTCAGGTGAGAAAAGAAGTAAAGAGAATACTCACACGGGACCCAGCCGGGTGCCCAATGTGAGGAACGGGGTGAGAGGCTGGCAGCCACGGATATGCACAGCGCAGTGAATGACGGTATATTGGACGATAAAATGCCTGTAGACTCGGCCTGTTAGTGATACGAGTGGATCTCAGGGTCAATGCCAAATGCGCAGGCGGTTCGGCCGCTCCAGCCTGTGTGATGCAAGTAGTGAAACGAGGACTCGATCGTCCCGTCGGGTCAGGTTACAATCTTTTAAAAGATACAAGAGATAAGGATCTGTAACGCGTGCCTCAGCTACGCGAAGAAGGTAGAACCGCACAGTCCGTCTACCTGGCCTACCTGAGGCCTACCTGAGGCCAGGTAGACTGACTGTGCGGTTCTACCTTCTTCGCGTAGCTGAGGCACGCGTTACAGATCCTTATCTCTTGTATCTTTTAAAAGATTGTAACCCGACCCGACGATCGAGTCCTCGTTTCACTACTTACATCACACAGGCTGGAGCGGCCGAACCGCCTGCGCATTTGGCATTGACCCCGAGATCCACTCGTATCACTAACAGGCCGAGTCTACAGGCATTTTATCGTCCAATATACCGTCATTCACTGCGCTGTGCCTATCCATGGTTGCCAGCCTCTCACCCCGTTCCTCACATTGGGCACCCATCTGGGTCCCGTGTGAGTATTCTCTTTACTTCTTTTCTCACCTGACCGGTGTTTCACACTTCACGTGGCTGTGCAACCCCCTTTCAGATGTCCCTACACCCACAGGTCCTGAAGAGACCCTATAACGCATGAATGGTCAAAACGTCGTCGACAGCTATTTAAAGCGAACCATTTGATCAGCTCTGATTATTGCATACAGTAGCTGTGATCATTGTAAAGTTATGGATGGTCGCCTTTAAAAATTGTGGAAACCAAGTTGTATACGTCACGAATTCACCACTTTTTGTTTTATGGTTCCATTCACACTGGGGACACAAAGCACTATTGTGTTATTTCCTTTTTGTACATACCCGTATATTCTCTGAATTATATAAAAGAATTATTGTAAATACAAACAGAGGTGTTCATGGTCTCCTTTCCTTCTGACATCAATTTAACCCGTTATCATTGCGATTGAGCATATCATTACCAATATAGAATAGTATTTTTCAGCAGGAACCATAATCTACCCAATTGCGCGGCCCTGATCCTCACGTGAAAAGCGGTTTTGAATGAGAGGGGCCGGTAATGAGGGCTGATCGAGCCAGAAGTAAGTGACCAATGTGAACAGGGGTGTGACTATGAAAGAAGCAGGAGGTGTCGTAAAGTGGGGGGCTCCAGTGCTGAGGCTGGGTCAGAGGGAGGGGCAGTCAAGGTGAGACAATTAAAACAAGAGAACTTGGGGCAGCATACAGGCCTGTAGGGCTGAGGGGGAATCCCGAAGTGCTCCGTGGAAATGCACCAAGAAATAGGCATAACCGCCTAATAAGAAAGCTAGAGCTGCATGGCGCCTGGGAGCACTGAAGCTGAAGCGTCCTGAGGGTGCCCATGCAAGGCATGTATATAAATTACCTGCCGTTTCCTGACGGCACCGTTCTCCATTTGTGTGGGTTAGTTATTGTCTGTCTATGCTTTTATTATTAGTTTTAAATCCTTCACTTCTTCAAGGTGCTGTGGGCATATTCTGTTCTTTTTAAGGGTCTGTCACTGGGAAAGGGGTCGGGCGTAAGCTGCGTAGACACAAACCACAGCGCCACCAGTTGTTGTTTGCTTTTTGCCTGAACTTCTTGTATTGCCCTGCCTCACATTAATGTTTTATTTAGAATGAATATTTCCCATAACGATGATACACTTTTGTTGACTGTATTTATTTGTGAACTTTTTATAGCGCTGTGCTGGAAGCTAAAATGCATCTGGGCACTTTTCAGTCCATTTCAGAAATGAAATCCTGGAAATTTGACAAACCATTGGTCTGCATAGCTTTACAGCGTTCCACTAACTATAGCCGCTGTCATACAAGCTGTAATTGTCTGTATTTTCAGACCACTGCCATTTTTTTTTATATTCTATCCTTTTGAGACCACTAGAGCAGTGGGTGGGTAGCTTGGCGCAATCGCAGTCTCACGCAGAGCCAGTTACAGATGGAATTTCCCAGCAGCACTAGTGCAGCAGTTTAAGATCTTAGTTTCTGGTTGCTCAAATAGGTGCAATTTCTGATATTTATATGTTTCCCTCATGTTCATTGCTTGATTGTTGCTCGCGATAAAGTATCACTCAGAGTCATTAAATGTCACTCATAATTACACCGAATTTATGAAAATGTCACACATAGCAATCTAAAACCTTGGCAGCTATGCACAGTGCAGTGTGCACTCCTGCTTCTGCTCTGCGGAGAAAAAGCACAACTGCCATTGGTGAGGTGACCTCTCACTCACGAATGGCAGTGGTGCTTTTTACCCGCACCGACAGACGTGCTGCGGTGCAGTAGTTGGGTTGAATTTAGTAGTGCGTGTGCCTTGCACATGCACTACTAAATTCAACCCAAGTTACCATACAAGTCCACCCAGCTACTGCACTGTGCGTGCGCAGGGACAGGGTGCCATGCGGCCGGTGCGCGCATGCTGCGGCCCGCGTACACTTACTTTCGGCGCCACACCCACTGTCTACCACCACCACCCCTCATGACCAGGCAGGCACTGAGGCACCTGACCTGCCTTAATTGTAGGCATAATGACTGGATAACCTGGTGCTCTTTAAGGTCATCATCTACTATTTACTGTGCTTTAAAAGTTAATACAATTAAATTTGTAATGAAAAATGTGCTGTAAAATGCACCATTTTGGTCTGTCTTTTTCCAAAATTTTCTTGGGGGGAGGAACCCCCCCAAACCCCACTAGTAGTGGTCGTGCTCGCTCGCTGCGCTCGCTCACGACGCACCGGATGGGGGCTGCTCTGGCACCCCCAAATACCAACTTAATTTCTAATTAACATGAATTAAAACATGGTGTGAAAATCTATATTTATTGTGGCAGATACGACATGACACGATGCTGTTATTCACATAAAAACATGACCTCCAATAAAGGCTGCATCTAAAATGATTACATTTCATTTTGTAAACAAGTGGCAACTTCGGTGCAACACAAACCAGCTGAATATGTACGCCTGGATGCACTTTACTGGAAATCAATAAGCTTTGCTCAGACAGCGATCGCCGTTGCAGTGTAAAGGTCTCGTGCTGACAATTCTAGTTTTTAATACCCATCAACTGCAGTTGCACATTTAGCTACATTCTTAAAGTTCCCGGTTGGAATCAATGAGGTAAAGGACATTTGTACAACATATTAATGGGAGTTATTTTTACAAAGCAGCTTAGCTGTTGAATGAGCTACACATACATGACGTCATTTAAATACTAGATGAAAACTTCACAGGCATAACCTTTACAAACACATCCCATGAAAAATAAGAGAATTGAGGAGAAACACAAATAAACCAGCACGTTTAAAATGCAAAGACTTTGACATAGTAACAGTTACAAGGCCCTAGGGCATTAACTTAATCCCACTTAAGCCACAGGAGTACATGCACAGCTGTAATGCGTGCAAAAGCCGATTTCAGGCCCTAACCGTACATTTTGCGGTACATAATCAGAATACAATTGCCATTTTATAGATCTGGAAAGAAAACATTAACAATGAGGTATACCCTGTCTTTAACTGCTCTGATCAACGTTTAAATACAAACATGAGAGCCTGAGCTTCCATTAGCGCGCACGTGAGCATTTTCCACCACATTATTTCTGTTAATAAATAGGAAACACGACAATTTTCGTGACTGCTTTTTGAAGGAGCATTGATATAAGCATACGCAAAACGAGCGAAATGTACAGTTTGGCTCTACAATGAACCGACATGACGTGTTCATAAGTAACCTTAATGTCACATATTACACCATACAGGAAACAATTATATTTTTAAAAAGCACCCAATCGTTTATCAAGTATCAGAAACAGACAAGCCATAAATAATGAAATGCAATCAAGTACAGGAGAAAATGTGCAAACAGCGCAGCCTGTTCAACAATGCGTTCTTTAACAAAAATTAACTTGTCTGGATATAAAATCTCTTTAAAACCAGGGAAATTGTGAAGTTGGCCACTGTACCACGAAAAAAGTATTTAAAAATTATTGTAACAAAAAATGCATTATTTCATATATATGTTTTTATTCTTAAAATTGAAAGATTAAATGATTCGGACTAAAATATTGATTAGATCACTTGTTTAGGTTTGAAAAACATAACCTATCCCTTGCAGTGGTATACAGTCTTAATTTCAGCAGCTGACAAACTTCCTTACAAACTTTGGGATGAGTACGCAAAATGTCACATCAAGGAATACACTAGACGATCAATGAATTGTAGCAAGTCATTAGACTTAATGTTTTAAGAACATTTAGATAGTTTTTCCTCATATGCAAGGTTTCCATGTAAACAGCGTTAGTTAATGTCCACTTTTCATTATACCATCGACTACTGCTTTGTTGTTGGGGCTTCAAAATTTTGCGGCGGAAAATGAGCATTTTTCACATCCAGTATTCGTGGTGGGCTATGAATCCTGGCTGCAATTTAAGCAAAATTAAATACAATTAAAAAAAAAAAGACTGCATTTTTATTTTCAAATAACATTACTTTGCTCATTTGGATAAAATGGCGCCCCATTAAATTTAACAGTGTAAGCTGTACATCACGGGGCCACGCACTTTATTTTCGTTTTTACGACCTACAGATTGCAGATAGTCGCATCCTAGCGTGTCTATACTTTTTCATCATAAAGTGACCCTAAAAGCCTATAAAATGATTCAAAAGAACAATGGGAAAGAAAGCTGAAAGTCTTGGGTGGATGCCAGAGACCAGTTAGGACACTGCTGATGAGGAATAGCAGATTGATGTAGGGTCTGTTTCCCTGAAACATCTTGGTTAAGAAACCGAGAGACAGGTGTATCAAATTATAGTGCAGCACCAAAGTTGCATTACAGGCCACTGTTTTTCACCCACTATGCCACACTAGACATAGGCCAGCCATATGCAAATTAGTCATGGTCCAGCTTCAATAGGAACAGTCCAGCCCGAACTGCCAGACCAGGTACCCTCCAGATGGGAATACAAGCAGCCCCAGAGAGGTTTCAACCTACTTATATCTCAACAGAGAAGTATACCTTTAGTGACGTGGCAGAGACAGCATGGGACCCATGTGACTAAGTAGGTTGCCACAGGACTCAAGTTATACATCACTGATGAGTCCTAAGTGTCCTAACTGGTCTGGGGTTGCTAGTGCTCCTGTCTGGAGGAGACCTAACCCAGCAATGTGGGCTTGACTGTTCCTACTGGAGTGGGACCATGAACAATTTACATAAGGCTACGTCTGTCTAAGAATGGCATAGTGAGACAAATGGCGGTCTAGAATGCAGCCCGAACAACTGGCAATGGCTGAGGTTAATTCAAGCCTTCCATTCATCACCTTTTTCGCTGCAGTTGACACCCTAAGTGTGACAGGTGTGCCCAGGCATGCGGGTCTCGTGCTCAGTACTATATGACTCAAGCTTAACCTCACTGATAAGACTAAAGTACCGGTCTGGGGTTGCTAGTGTTCCCATCGGAAGGGTACCTGGCCTGGCAGTTCGGGCTGGACTTTCTACTGGAGCTGGACCAACAGTGATCTGCACATGGCAGGTCTCTTGAGAATGGCATAGTGGGTGAAGGACAATGGTCTGGAATGGAACTCTGAGCGATTGCCAGCGGCAGAGATTAAATCAAGCATCCATCTTGTTTGTTGCAGCCAAGTAATCCTGGGGGGCATGATCAACCAGAGCACCTTATGGAATCTTTAAAATGTCAGTTCCCATTCTAGTGTCAGCCTACGTATAGAAGCATTATCACAATGACCCTTCTCCCGTAAAGATGTTAAGGGTGTTTCTAGTTCAACGTACTTTGCCAAGCCCAATTTGAAATGGCCGAATCTTAAACTTAAAAAAAAATAATGCCTTTTAAATAATTTAAAAATCCTAAATCATATGAAGCTATGCTGTAGCATCCCATAAAAGGAGACATCCTACTATAGCATTATAGACCTGTGCGAACGGCTTTACCAGTGGTTAAAAACACCGAACTCAAGTTATAAACTGGAGTTCTAGACCTGAGCCGCAGGAGAGGGCGTAGAACAAGGGAAAGGGCCTTTAACAAGCGGTACAGCTAAATGGAGAAGGGCTATAATGCCATTAGAACAGCCCTCCCACCGAGGGGCGGATGTTAAAAAGCGAGAAACAGACAAGTAGTGGAATGTTGGAGCTATGGTCTGTACCAGCCATTATTGGCCTTGAACCACTCCATTGTTTTGAATCGTGCTTCCAACATTACAATGTTCTAATGTTTTTAACATTAGCAAGAATCAAATGTTGCTGGAAATGTGTTTATTACAATTGCAGAGCAATGGCCGAACTAAAATTCCAGTCTAATAAATGTCAATTTTTGTGCATGATCGTCATCACTGTACATTTTCAGCAAGCATACTGAATGTCATATTTAAAAAATACATACCATTTTTGTTGAATTTGTAAAACGGAAGCTCGCTAGTAGATTTCCAAACCGAAATGTTATAGTTATTTTGGCTGCATGGCTTCAATGTCGTTGATTTATGGGAATGTAGGATCGTGTCTAACAACTCCATCTCCAAAACCTGATTATTGCCCTCAAATGCAGGAAACTCCTAAGAGCAAATAAACAGTATTGTTATTAAATGCATATTTTTACATATAAATTGTGCTCTGAGCCCATACTTAAATACCTAGCAAGGAGCACACATACTTGCAAGTCAGTTATTTATTGCAGTATTGTCAATTAAGATCACAAAATACATTTTGCTTAAATCCTCCACTAAAAGAAAAGCTGCCCATCCTCTAGTGAAAGGTCAAGGAATCAATGTGAGAGGAGATACGGTCATCCTCATTTTCCAACTTCTATAAAGGACACAAAATGCTTTAATTGGTCTCCAACTTTATTCGGGCATCCCCCAATTTGGGAATTTGTGCGTGAAAAGACGAAGAGGTGCTCGTTTTGATACAGGAAGTGGAACGTTGGAGCCACGGATAGAGGTGCCTAATGTTATTCATCTACCAGCCTCATCACGCGCTTATGGTGCAATTTTGGAAAATGTAATTTAGCAGTAGAATCTACAGATGAACTCTGGAAAATAAGGTCATATGTTGAGTGAGTAGAAATGGCAAAATATACCTTGGCTTTTATAACTAGATTCCATTGGTGGGTATGCCCTCTGACAAAATGCCTTAACAGGGACTGCCTAATGGTGAGCCTTAGACTCTCACAGTTAGAGGTGAGGGCTGGGGGCTGATACAATAATCAAACTGAAGCTTAATACGTCCAGTCCCAATAAAGCTTTTGCCATTTAAAAACAATAAAAAAATTACAGTCTCCTGGGGCTAGTTATAAGGCATTCTGGGGTAGGTCGAAACCATTTTTAGGTTTAGGAGAAATCTAATGTTTTTAATACAAACTTAAAAGGGACTTGCATCCCACCTCCTCTTTTCTGGCTTCTCATTGGTTCCTGTGCGTGCCACTTACCTTTCCTCCATTTCTACTGACTGAAGCAGACGAGGAACAAGGATTGGTAAATGCAGGAAAATATGCTACACTTGTGCATTTCCCGCTGCCAAAATACTGTTAACATCCCCTTTGGTGGAACTATATGTTCATAAAGTTTTGCCTTTTACTCTTGCAGAATATTTATATAACAATTTATCACCCAGAGAGATCAAATGATTTGCATAGAATTAAAGGATGTTGCGCAGCGCCGCCGAGACTCGAACCGGTATCCCCACCTCTCGAATCAGCAGCTGTGCCACATCCTCTTTATTCCTTACATAGGCAAAACCGATGCATTACCAATGCTTGTTCTGTTTTGGAACCAGTTGACGGTTGTTTGTCTGTTAACTGTTTCTCGGTTCTATCAAATTTAGCTGCGAATGACGGACTTAAGGGGACTGCATCCAGCCCCCTCTCAGACAGCACTCAATTTGGGGAACCACTTAACACTGGTGGCCCAACTCTCCAGGTCCATGGAGCTCGATGCTAGTCCTATAGTAAACACTATTATTCAAGAATGATGTTACTAAATTATTTAGTTGGCATATAACAGGTGCGACTACCAAACTAAGCCAAGGAAACGGGTTGACTACATTAACATGCATTGCACTGTTTTTATCCAAGAAAAGTGAGCCACTGAAGACATGTTTTGCAATGGCTTTGTCATACAATTCCAGCCCTACTCTCGGCCTCTGGCAGGTATAACAAATTGGTTTAAGGTCTTGCTTAATTGTTTGATCACGCCTATTGATAATAGTCTTAATGATGCATTCATTCTTGAGTAACTCAGTAATGTTAGCTTGGTCATAATTAACTTTTACAATAACGATTTCTCTGTGAAGAATAATTCCAACTATCACATACTATTTCATTTCATTAATGAGGTGGAACAAATACTCGAATAAGCGAAGGGTTAAAATGTGCTCTTTGCAGTAGATTTTAACGCTAGTTTGAGCGACATGTCCACTACATTAGCACCCGACTCTTAATGTTATTGATACAACTGATATTTTATCGACTTGTGACTCGCAGTGGAAAATGCTGTAAAATGTTTGCTTAATTAGCTTGAGATTTCTGTAATACCTTAGAGCTTTTAGGACCTATAAATCAGAGGTTGCTCCTCTACAATCTACCACATATATATCACAAGAAGCCTGCCTACTCTGATATTAGAAGGGGCTCTATAAGCAAGCATATTTATCTACTACAACCTCCTTACTGCCTCCATTGTAACCCTCAAAGGTAGATATAAGGTGGTATTTGAGGAACAAATTAAACCCACTATTAAAGATAATAGGGGAGAGCTGGTTTGAGAACAGGCCAATTTGGGAAATATATTATGCCAACTAATTGTAAGTAACTTGGACCTCATAAATCGCTGCTTATCACTTGATATTAACCCTACTCTTATTGTCGAACTGTTCGTAAATTTGGGTATTAACACAAGGGCCCTATTCTTAAAACCCATGGGGATACAAAGACAGTGATGGATCTTGCTCTGATAAGGTCTGCCAAAGAGTGAATAAAAGGCTGTGACATGCAGTGAACTCTTCCCCTAGGAATAGGAATGAAATTGCGATTTGCAGAAAAGAATATAACAAGGCCTTGAAAAATAGGAAATCTGACCTACAGCTCGAGACATGGGAAACCTGAGTTCGCCCCTGTGTGCTTAAAGATACACAGGCGTTCTGGCAGGTGATTAATTTAAACATTCTTCAAAACGCCCAGTAAACCTTTGGGTTCCAATATGGGTCCAGAAGACTAGGTAGCTCACTTCAAAAGGATGTATTGCCCCTTAGAGAGTGAATGGGATTCTAATAGTATAGAGGCACCACTACTTCCCATTAAAATACCATTTTCATTTGAAGAAGTGACAACAGCTGTTAAACCTGGCCCTTTTGACATGTTTATCCCCAAACTTTTTGCCTCCTATTTTTCTGACCCTGTTTTCATTGGCTATAGGATTTTGGGCACTTTACCACTGCTGATCAGTGCTAAAGTGCATATGCTCTCTATATAAATCGTGATATGATTGGTTATCCATGATTGGCATATTTGATTTATTTGAAAGTCCATAGTAAAGTGCACATGTGCCAGGGCCTGAAAATCAAATGCTACTAGTGGGCTTGCAGCACTGGTTGTGCCATCCACACGAGTAGCCCTATAAATGTGTCTCAGACCTACCACTATAGTGTGTGCGTGTAGTTTTAAACTCCCCTGTTGCCCTGGCAATTGCACCCACTTGGCAGGACCCAAACCTTCCCTTTCCTTACATGTAAGGCCCTCTAAGGTAGGCCCAATGTACCCCCATGGGCAGGGTGCAGTATATGTGAAAGGTGGGACATGTACTGGAATGTGCGACATGTCCTGATACTGAAATACTGTGTATTTCGTTTTAACTATTGAAAGGCTATCTGTCCCATAGGCTAACATGGGAGTTGCTTTGTAACACCTTACAAGTATAACTTTCCATAGGGACAAGATGGAAAAATGGAGTTTAGGCTCTCTGAACTCAGAATTTATTAATGCACCTTTTGGTAAAGGTGGTTTTTAAATTCTGTGTTTGAAAATGCCACTTTCAGAAAGTATGCATTTCATTTTCTTACTTTACCATCCTATGTGCCTCTGTTTGTGTATTCAGCGTCTGGTTTTGGAGTGACAGGAGCTGGGATGTGCATTCACTCTAGACAGTCACTAGGGGGGTTGAGGTGTGCCCTGCCTTGCAGACTCATCGCTGGGCTGAATAGACCTTGTCTGCATTTAGAGTGGTGGGAGGAGTTTCACTTGCACCTGAATATGCTGTGTCTTCTTTTCACAGTGCTGTCTCCGCCCCCTGTGGTCATGCTACACCAGGGAGGACACGACTTGTTTGACCTGGGTTCAGAGACCCTTACACCAAAGAGAACAATAATAAAGTGGGGTATAAGTATTGGATCTAAAACCCCAGGACTTTAGGTTACTTCCAGGAACAAGAGGACCTTGCCAAGAAGAAGAGTGGAAGGACTGTGCGAGGAGCGCTGCCTTTTCTGAGTGAGGGGTGGGTTGGCCTGCATTTGCTGCTTCTGTATATGGTGGAGAAAAAGGACTGATCTTTGCCCTGCTGTGGTATCCTGCTTGGGAAGAAATCTCCAAGGGTTTGTGTGCGCTTGCCTCCTGTTCTGGAAGACTCACGGACATCAAAGTCGTCCTTGTGCTATTGGAAATTCCTTGTGTTACTGGGAGTTCCTTGTGCTTTCCCCTTTATTTGAAATTTTTGGTGCTTTCACTTTACTGGGAGTGCCTTGTACTTTTGCTTTATATGAAATTCAGTGTGCTAGTGGAAAGCCTCCCCGTGCTATCTTTGCTGGGAAGCTCCCTTTCGCTCCTGTGATTGAGGACCCCTCGTGCTACCCTTCAACGACAGCGAGCAGCAACAGAGGCTCCGCCCGCAGTGCCTTGCTGTGAGGTCTCAGACCTTGAAGGACACTAGTGCGGCTGCTCCCTTGCTGGGTGACCGCAGCCGAACAGCCAAGCGTTGCTGGACAACCAACCCTGCATTGAAGCCTCCTGTGGCACCCAAGCAGGAAGGCACTCCATCCAGGAGTTCTCCTTCATTGCTGGGCAACGCCTACGAGGAAGGCAGTCTCCACCAAGAACCCGGAAGAAGCAGGACATCATCGGCGGCTGCTGGCAGTGAGGCCGGGAGCCCGAGGAGGTGGAGGAGCTCAGCTGACCACATGCTGGGAGCGGAGAAGGAGGCCCGCCAGCAGTGAGGTGAAACCGGGAGCGCTGCTAGGGCTCGGGGCCAGCAAACTCCTCTGGGCCGGGCTGCCCGACTTTGTAGTGGCTGTGCTGCCGTCTCATGGGCAATCCCGTGGTGACATTGGGAAGGAGGAGGACCCAGTGAGGTCTCCTCACTGGCTGTGGCAGTTTTGCCTATAGCAGCAGCCCCTCAGTACGATCGTGGGCTGCTGCCCTACAGTTCTACACACGGGGAAGACCCAGCGAGGTCTCCCCGCCGGCTTGGGCATATACGTAGGGGCTCTTGTTCCGTGAGGGGACACCATAGGGTGCAGCCTCGACAGAGGGCCTTCTCCTCCACATAGAAACTTGCCGCATTTCAGGATTACCAGTGTAATAGGCACAGAGGCCCCAGGGCCCTATGTTATGTATGAAAATGATGTTGGGGGATTCATGTGCTTTCTCTCCCAAACCTAATCTGCTGCACCCCATGCCCTGATGTGCTATGCATTATGTACAATGGTGGTGTGAGATGGTTCTATGCATAATGTTTGATGCCATGTGCAACATCAGAGTATTTGGTTTATTGCCCTACCTGTGATGTTAGGCATAATATGTTCAGATTATATTGGTATTATATATGTCCTTACGTTATTGCCCTACCTGTGATATGACAATTGCCAGGTTGGCAAAGTGATGGATGAACTGTGTCTTATATGCATTTTTATGACAAGTGCCTACTGTCACAGTGATTTATGTGATCCTTGGTCTTATGTTTAATACAAAGGATATATTTATATAACCTTGTGTGGAGTCTTTTTCAGGTGTACCTAGCATGTCACTGGTGTGTGTTGCGCAAAAGCTTTACACATTGCCTCTGGGATAAGCCTGACTGCTCTGCCAAACTACGGGGGGGTGTGGTGGGGTGTGGGAGTGTGTGCGTCTCCCTTACCCGGACTAGAGTGGTGGGTTCTGCCTGGCTTAGGTGCATACCGTACCAAACTAGAAACCCCATTTCTAACAATAGCTATAAATAAAATTCTACGTCAGGACTACGCTATTTCTGCGGGTCATGTTCCAGCTGATGGCTCCCCTGTGAGAGAACATCCCTCAATCGTTAACTTTCTTGGCAACCCAACCTATTCATGTCTTGGAAGGAACTTTCGGCCAAATTGGACATGTTGTAACTGGTGTCCTGCAGAAGAGTGTCTGACGATCGAGCTCTCGATCTCACAGGTAGAGTGTTTTCCCCAACTGGGGTTTCTTTTACAATTGGCAGAAGAACAAAATCTTACACTGGTGTCATCTCATACCCGGCATTTGCTAAAACTCCTAAGCTGCGTTTGGTGAGATGTTTGAAAACATATGAAGACATGATGGAAGATCTCCGCACCTCAGGTGAGACAGCCCCATATTGCCCTGAGAAAAACACACAGGGCAGTTTCTTCTTCCACGATTGCCCGCTGGGTCATACAAGAGGCAGGTATTAATGTGGGTATATTTGGGGCACACTGTGAGGGGAGCGATGGCCTCCAAAGCCTTCCATTTAGGTGCCCGCCTGGAAGATATCCTAAATGCAGTGGACTGGTCCTTGGACTCTACCTTTAAGAGGGTTTATTTCAAGGCGGTGATGGATGTGGCACAGCTGGTGGTCAGCAAGCTGTAAACTAGCATAATCCTTGCCTTCAGTCCGGACATAGAAAGAACATTTTCCTAGCACATGCAACAGAAACTTTCAATTCTATTAAGGACACGGAAGCGAGGATTAACCCACCGAGTGAGAAATTCCCGAACTTGTTCCTACCCATATTCAGTTAGTAATTGTTTATTTGAAGTTATTTTGTGACTGTATGAATTATTATGGACTGTAAATGATGGGTTCTTTGGATTTGTTCCTATTAGGACTGTGTTGGATCATACAAATAATTTTTACCACTGGCATTGTGATGTACTGCAGGATGCAGTCATTAACAATGTGCTCTCTAACTGCTTAGGAAATTATGGTTCCAAGCAAGACTTGTGAGCAGCGCAAAATGGCGCGATTTGCACAAAGAAAAGAGGCAGCATGAAAACAGAAGATGGTTTTACTGGGACTGCCTTATAATGATTAGTTGTTGTATTATGCCCAAAGTCTTTTGGGGATGTTAGATTTGATAAAAGCTTTTGTATTGGCTGCTGTTCAAAACTTATAATCAGCGAAGTAAAGATTCTAAACATAATCCTCGCCTCCATGTCCTTAATAGAACTGAAAGTTTCTGTTACGTTTGCTAGGAAAATTTTCAATCACTCCAAAAAGGTTCCAGGTCTAAATGGTGTTCAGATGGACCACTGTAAGAGAATGCAGAGTTCTTGGCACCTCGCTTGACAAATTTTAGCAAAACAGGATTTCCTAAATCCTGGTGTTCAGCAATTATTGCCCCAGTGTTTAAAGAGGGGAATTGTCAGTACCCCAAATACTACTGCCCAATCTCCTCATTGGATTCAATGGTTAAAATATTTGGTAGTTATTTTGGACGGGCTACTACTCTGGACCTCCGATTTTACCAATTTCTTTGAAGCGCGATATCAAACCCAGCATGCAAGAATAGGAGTCTTGCGTGCTGGTAGGATATCGTTTCGCGCTTCTTGATAAAAATCCTACAGGGAGGAATTAATACTTTTTTTTACCTTATTGATTGGAGTGATGCTCTTTCATAAATGGTGATGCCCATTTAATCAGAGTAACAAAATTTTCGATTCAATAAGAAAAGATTGATCTGTTGGGCTACTTAGAGTGAATTTATAGAATTGTTTGAATAGAATACCAACGATGGGTCCCACCCATTTGTCAGTATCAACCAAACCCTGATGAAGTCCTTAGGGACGAAACGTGTTGGCTGGGCTGACTGGTGTATGTCCTTATAGAATAATAAAATAAGAACTTCAACATGAATACGCGACTTCTTCTGATATAATTATTATGATCTGAACGCTACATTAACTGAATTTGTAATAGGATTAAACACTATATGAATTGTTTTTTGTAATATCCTATAGATAGGATTCATACATTGTGAACATAAGCACCCATAGTTTAGTTAGTTTCTACATTTCTCTATATAATGGTTCCTTAGCAGTGGGTTCATAAACAGTTGAGCGATTACATTTGTTATTGTGAGAAAATATATGTCCTCATACTCTTGCAACCATTGGTATAGCCCACACTGCTCTGATCTTTTTGTAGTCCCTACCTGTGCTGGTTATCACATTTGTGGGAGCGGATGCTTTTGACCAGGTTCTGACTGGGTTCTTTTAGGTGGTTACTGTTTGCCTTTGGGGTAATATGATACAATGGGAATCTGTTGTTGCCCCCTGTGATGAAACGTCTACACAGATCTTGTTACTTTATTTTTTATTTTTATCAGCCACAGTCTCAAATGTTTACTGCCTATCCCTCAAGAGGTTACAGTTCAAGAGATGCACACCAGCGTTAATCTCATTGCAAATGTTAAATTCCCCTAAGACTTCTTTGAAAAATTGGGCTTTTAAAAAAATCTGCTATACGGTATTGGAATACTTTAATGTTTTGAGGGTGGCTATATTAGCTGTGCCATAATATTCTTAGCTCGATTTTTCAGAATACAATTGACTTTGTATTTGTGTTTAACTCTTCTACAATGTTTTAATTGGAGCTACTTTTATTAATGTAAACGGACGGGATTTTATTTTTCTTGTACGACTGTTTAATGATCGAATGAAGAGTTTGACTGACTGGTCTCCCACCTGAATCTTATTTTGCCTCGTTTTTTAATTGCGGGGACTGTCATAGAGCAGACTTAGCATGAAGGGCAGAGGGTAGGATGCACTTGCCAATGTGTGTAGGCTACAGTTGCACGGATAGACGGTTAAAAAAAGTAATGAAGTAAACAATAATTACACATGCGGGGAGTAACAATACACAAGATCATCATACAGGCCTTAGTGGGTAAGTTAATTGTCAGAGCAGGGAAAACTTAAATCCAATTCTAGGTAGGTCACTGGTGTATGGAAAACAGGAAAGTCTCTAGTTCTTCTCTGAGCATCAGTTTCTCCTAGAGATGGCGCCCTTTTCACAGAGTAAGGGGAAACTAGGAAAAACTATCTTTTACTTACTTCTTACTTTGCAAGACTATGGTACAATCAAGTTCATTTTGCAGGAGAGGAGATTGCTACCAGCCAAAGCTTTTTTTGGCAAATCCTGCTTTGTTCGTGGCAGGCCGAAGACTATACAGCAACATGAATTTGATGCTTGCGAGGAGGGGAAGCCAGTACTTGACAGTGGGGTGAAAGAGCTGTGTTTCTATTGATTAGAGATGAGGTGAGCAGCTGTGTGCAAAATGGTCTTGAATGGAGGGGGGAAGGGGGAGTGTTGATTAGTAGGGCACTGTCACCATCAATTTGTGAGAAGGTACGCTTATACTATGGAGAATATATAGGCAGCGAGGTAAAGCTTTGCCAAAGAAAAGCAGCTGTCCCGATGCCAAGCAGTGAAGGATTTCCTTTTTAGGTGCTCTTAAAAGGAGGGAAATGGACTGGGATGACAAGTGAATATGGGTGTATTGTTAAACGGACCATTTTAAAGCTGAAGGGGGGTTAGCCACTACAGCTTAACAGGCTTGTCTCCATTTATGAGAATGAACTCAGTAGTGGTTGGATTTAACCTAACAGTGGATGGTTGACAAATGCATTTGAACGGCAGCTGACTTTGAGGCCTAAATTTGTACTTCACTTCCGACACTGACAGAATAAGGGCCTCCTTTTCCACTGCACCCACTTTACCTCACTGCAGTTCTTCCCTTCTTCACACCAGGATTTTTCAATGTTTTGGATTATTTTATGTGAGCTTCAATGATATTTCAATTTTCCTCTTCAACACCAGAGCTAGGAGTTCCCCGTTTACCCTTTACCATCTCTTATGGTGAACTATATTTCCCCATTTACTTTATTATCTTTCTACTCGGCTTAATGCTACTGTTTTTGCTGGAGTCTTCCCTTCTTGTAAATGTACCATTGTTCTTCCTTAACTGAAGGAGTAATCTCAACAACTTTTATCTCAAACTTTTGTACTTTCCATCTACTTCCATATTTATTGAAAATTCTAAACATGTCATTTTTCAAATGTTATTTCCTTCCAATTAAACATTTCTATTCCTACTGTAGTCTCTGCCTTCTGCCAACATGTATTCTACTTAAACTGCCTTAATTTAGGTGTCAAATTTTCTTCGGCAGCAAAACAGCACTAAATTCTCATCCGTTTGTATTATTACTCTTCTAAACTTTTACCTCATTTAGGATTTCAGGATCTGCTTCAGTCTGGTTCAAGACCTCTTTCTGAATGCACGTTTTTGGTCCCTTAGAAAGGCTGCACTTCACCGCTTCAACTATGGTGTCCGTCAAGGTTCCGTTACTGGTGCCTTAGTCATTTCACTGCATGCGATTTCACTACCTACAATTGCATCCAATTTTGGGTTTAAAGCTCACTTGTATGCCGATGATGCCCATGTTTTCTTGTCTTTCCTATTTTCTCATCTCCCTTAATGCTCAAATTTCTGCCTGCATTTCTGCTATTGAGGCTTGGATGACCTCACATTCTCAAGCTTCGTCCAAAAAAAGTGATACTGCTATTACTTTTTCTCCATTACAAGTGGATTTCTTTACCCATGCAGAAAGTAAAGCTGTAGGCTGCCACCCACTACTGACTTGCCAAAGGACCATGTCTTCACAATGTGCCAGAAGTTGTAGGTTGGAGGAACATTTTTAAATGGTATTGAGAGTGGCTCTAGCTTTAGCTGCAACTTTGTTTTAAAAAAATATATATATATTTTTATTGAAATTAAACATAGAACATAAATCACGTGTTCATGAAAATTACATAAGACACCACATTTATAACATCCACCTGGTCAATAAGAACAGTAAGAACTCAGATCTGCATTCTGCTCTCCATTCCGTCTCCGTGACGCATCTCCATATCAACAGTTGGTGAACTACAGAGCCCACCTCGATACACATTCCATTTACCCCATTTTCTATTCCATTTCTTCGGACAACCCCTAGATTTAAACACATCTTTCTCGGCTATCATGCATTTATCAAATTCCTGCATCCAACTTTTTGATGATGGCACCTTTCCCACTCCCCATTTCATTGCAATAGCCCGCTTGACTAGCGTGTATCCCAATGTGGTCATTTGTTGTTCCACTTCCGTTAGATCCGTTGCTTCCCAAACATTAAGGAGCCCTAGGTGTGGCGTGAGCTTAATTTCTTTATCTAACGCCCTCTCCATGTGTCTTGTGGCATGTTCCCATAAAATTTGTATGCAGAGACATTCCCAGATAATGTGATAGAAAGTTGCTACCTGGTTACAATTACGAAGACAGATCGAGTCTGGTCTATGCCCAATTTTTTACAACGTGACCCCTGTAAGATATGTTCTGTGAAGGACTTTTAATTGGATTAATCGGAGCCTAAGAGAAATGGCCGCTTCTTTCGGGGACATCAATGCTGTTTGCCAGTCATCATCCTCCAATTGTCCCATATCAGCTTGTCATCTCTCCCGAAGAGTATAGAACAGATCAGGAAGATTATTGCATAATTTCATATGTCAGCAAGACAGCTTTCTCTGGCATAGGCTCCGATAGCAAACGATCTTCAAGAGGGGAGGACTCTAGAAGATTGGTAAAGTCAGAAAGGGCTCCTATCAAGGCGTGGCGAATCTGTAAATAAAGGAATATTTCCCCTTGAGCTAATTGATACTGAGTTTTCAGTTCCGTAAAGGTTAACAATTTACCTTTTTTCACTAGGTGGCCAATGGACCAGATGCCGATGGTATCCCATTTGTCAAATCCCGGCTGGTGACACAACAAACCCAACTGTTGGGTAAACCAAAGCGGAGTGGCTTGGGTCAGACGACCCGACCATCCCAACCGTCGAGTCGCTTGGTGCCATATCTCCACTGTGTGGGCTGTTGGACCTAAGTATCGATTTTTCCAAACTTTGGAGTAGAGGGCTCCTAGGTATCCCTCCCTACCCATTTGATATTTATCCAGCAGGTACGCTGGGTCCTCCGGTAAACGATATATCCAATGGTTCACCACCATCAATTGAGAGGCCCAGTAGTATAGGCGCATGTCAGGGAGGGCAATGCCACCGTCATACCAGCCCTTAGTCAATTTTTGTATAGCTATTCAGGGCGCTTTCCCATCCCAAAGCAGAGTTCTGACTTCACTGTCAATATTCCTAAAGTACGAATCAGGGACCCTATGTGGACAGTTTTGTAGAATATACAAAAACCGGGGGAGCGCCAGCATCTTAAAAAGGGCCGCTCGACCCAACAGGGAAAGGGGAAGCGACCGCCAGTGCTTGACATCATTCCGAAGTCGTTCCAATGGAGCAGCCAAGTTATTATCATAGAAGGTCTGATGGTCAGGAGTTATAAAAACCCCCAGATATCTGAAACCGACCGTCGCCACCTCCACCTCACACCCCCGAGGTAGTGCCGGTATCGAACCATGAATTGCAAAGGTCACCGACTTACTCCAGTTTATGGAATAGCCGGAATACTTCCCAAAGTTAGTAAATATATTTAGGATTCTATGCACCGAGGCATAAGGGGATGCGAGATATAACAGAATATCATCTGCGTACAGAGATATTCGGTCTTCGTGACCTTCCGCCCATTTCAACCCTCAGACGAGCGGATCCTTCCTCACCCAAGAGGCCAAAAGCTCAAGAATTAATGAAAAAATCAGGGGGGACAGAGGTCAACCCTGTCTAGTGCCTCTCTTCAAGGAGAACATTCGGGACACGCGATTATTAACCCTTACCTGCCCTTTTAGATCGGTATAGAGCAGTCCGACCCAGTTCCTGAATTTCGGGCCAAACCCCAGGCGCCGAAGCACCTCAAAGATATATGGCCATTCTATTGAATCAAACGCCATTTTGGCGTCTAGTGCCAATACCACTGAGTCTTCTGCTATGACGTGCCTGCGGCCTAGGACATTATGGAGTCGACGGATATTCAAGGCCGTGTTACGGCTGGGCACAAAGCCAGACTGATCAGCATGGATTAATGACGGGAATTTCGAGATCAGACGATTCGCAAGAAGCTTCGCTAAGATTTTCGCCTCCACATTTATAAGCGAAATAGGCCTGTATGAACCGCAGTCGTCCGGTGGCTTCCCAGGTTTACGGATAACCACAATGGAGGCCAGCCGTTGGTCCTCCGGCAGGACCCCCTGTTGGTAGCTTTCAATGTACATTTCAAGCAGATGGGGCGCGACATGTAGAGACGTCAGTTTAAGGAATTCAATGGGGACCCCGTTGGGCCCCATCGCTTTCCCCGATTGAATATTATCGCCTGGCGGATTTCATCCTCCGAGAGATCCTCCTCTAATGCCTCTCTATCTTCTAAGGACAAGGTAGGTAGCTGGATATCAGCTAGCAATTGCTGGGAATCGTCAGCTGTGGCGGTAGTCGATGAGGTATAAACCGCCTCCAAATGATCTGCAAACGCGTCAGCAACCTCTTGCGGATCGGAAATGTACCGGCAACCGTCAAGTGTCAATCTAGGCACCCAACGTTCATCTTGCTCCCGTCTCTCCAACCATGTCAGCAATTTGCCCGCCCTGTCACCCATCTCGTAAAGTCTATGCCGTGTGGCTAGCATTCGGGCCCGTTCCCGCTCTTCAGACAGAGTTTTGTATTCCGCTTGTTTGAGGTCTAAGCGGTGAGCTGTATTTTCATTAGGGGATTGCGTGTGTTCGAGTTCAAGCAGTTGGAGATCTGTCTCCAGCTGTGTAAGTTGCAGCTGCTGTTTTTTCCTATAGCCCACCTTGAGCGCCAGTACTTGCCCTTTCAAGACCACCTTAAAAACCTCCCATATTATTTGTGCCGAGTCAACAGATCCCACATGGTCAGTAAAATTATTTTCAGTGTGTGTCAGCAAACTCTCCTGCATATCTGGGATTTTCAGTAGCCAGGGGTTAATCACTATCGTATTCTGTAGTCTCTGATTGTGGTAGGTGAGCTCCACCCATATCGGGGAATGATCAGAAATGCCTCGAGGGAGGCAGCGTGGGCTGCGCAAATCGCCGATGTTTGCCAAGTGAGTCAAAAAATAATCTATTCGTGATAGACTTTTGTGGGCGTTGGAATAGTATGTGAAATGGGTAAGATCCGGATGGAAGTATCGCTATACATCTGTAAGTCCCATGGCCGTGGCAAAGTCTGACAGGGGTGTGTTGGGACGTGCCTGAGGGCGCACTGGTTGCCTGTCTAGGTGATCATTAAAGGTCATGTTAAAATCCCCTCCCAGGATTAAGGTTCCACTCGGGAGATCTACCAGAAGTTTACCAAGGTCTACAAGTGCCTCCTTTCCCAGCGCTGGTGGAAGATATACAGAGATGATACTAAGCGCTCTACCTTCCCAGCTGGCCTCTAGCACCGCAAATCTGCCCAGGGGGTCTGCCCATGTCCGTGACGGAGTGAGCGCCAGACTTTTCTTAACAAGGATACCCGTGCCCCTCGACCCTGATGTGAATCCCGCGTGGACCAGAAGCTTATACCCCCAACGCGACAGGGCCTTACACCTGTTGCCCACTAAATGGGTTTCTTGCAGCAGGACCAGATCGGGAGCCTGTCTTTTAATGTATTGCAACACAACTCCTCTTTTTATTTTATCCCCCAACCCATGAACATTCCATGTTAGGACCGAGAGTGATGTGTCAACCGATTTACCCGCCATGATCTGGTACTACCGAAGTCGGCGAGCCCGAGGGCCCCAATCGGAGACACAGGATTCCACACCCATTAGCACCTCAATTTCTAGAAACTGAGAATAGCCGCAACTTTGTTGATGTATAAAGCTGTAGAGGTAGGTGTCCATCCCCATGCATAAGAAACATTCAACTGTGCTAACAGTGCTGATACCACGAAGACTAGATTTGGATTCCCAAAGGCAAGAAAGGAACCCAGGTGGAAGACTGCTAGAGCAAAAACAGAGGTAAGTAAGCAAGCTTCAGGTAATAGAGCCAATGCACAGGCTGATTAAAGACGACAGACTTGATACTAGACAGAATAGACCTAGATTCACTTGTGACCTGGCCAGCAAAGTTTAAGTTAAGCGGATGAGAAGTATTTGTTATGTTAATACTACAGGCTGATTAGGGTTTGTGGAAGAGGCTTAATGCATGTCCAGTAATCTGTTCGACAGCACACAAGCTCACTTTAGCAGTACTGAAGTAGCAGTGTTAGCCATGGCTGATCTTAGAATGATTTTGGAGAGAGGAGGCAGGGCTGCACCTATTCTGTTTGTTTCCTCCTAACCCAATCCTAAGGGCTGGGCCCATTTTTTTTTTTTTTTATATTTGAGGCAGTTTGTATTTAAACCTTTAAAACTTTTCTCCCCACAGAAAAAGGCCACATTTGCAGCCTGTTTTTTAAACACATGTAGGAGATGGTAAAAAGCACCCAAGGTCTGTGTTTTTTTTCTAGCTTCTCTTCAGTCTACAGGACGTCTACACCAACCATAGACCTATATTAGGCAAAGGTGCAGTTCACATGACTATTCATGCAGATCATTTTGTAGTTCAGTTCAACAGTATGTTACTTAAATAAGCCCCATTTGTGTACTGTCAGTGTTACCACTGAGCAATGCCATCCGCGCATCTAGCTCAGTTTTTCATGTATGAGGCCCTGCTACTTGCTTATGTTGCGGCCATCGTGTGGCAATGGTGGCGGTTTTCCTGGATGGTGCTTTTAGCAGTGGCTCTGCTGACAGAGGACTGCGGTGCCTTCTTCACTCTGGACTTGTGCTGGGGCAGATCATAAACACTGCAGGCCTGCTACGCAAACTCCCGTCCAAGCAGACATGGCCTCTAGGCCTGAATCAAAGATTGTTGTGGGCAGTTGTGGCCTCTCCACCAGGATCACATGGGGTGCTCAGCTGGTAGGTAGGACCTCCAGGCTTGGATCAGACGTCCGCTCCGGAGGCAACGGCACCTTCTCCACAAGAACCTCTTGGAGTCAAGCAGCAGCAGCAGCATCATCATCATCATCATCACCACCACCACGACTTCTGGCATTACAGGACTGGAAGGCACACAGCTAATTCTTGGGCTTCATTTCTGTATGTGGCCCACTGCAAGAGCTGCAATGGGAGACCCTCATGATACCAATTGGCTCCTGCTTTGCTCACAACAAGGGTAGACAGCAACTTCTGGTGTTCCACGCACCAGGTCCACAGCTATCTTCTCCTTTAGGGCGAGGCACTTTCTAGTCTAGGGAAGCTTCTACTTGCTCGGCAGACCTTCAGCTTCTCAGAAAGTTATGCAGACTTCAGGTGATGTCCTCTCACCTCTGGAAGGCTGGTTGCCATGTAGGCAGCAGCCCTGGACACAGCAGTCCTGAGAGTACTGTATGGAGCACTCCCTTCCATGAAGAACATGGAACTGGAACAAAGTGAAGTAGTTAATATCCCACTTTCATCACATTTCTATAAATGGTATGTGGATCCACTGCAAGTTTTCAGAACAAGTCTGAGGTGGCTCGCTTTCAAATGTAATTTTGTGGCCGTTTCTTAGAGGCTTTGAGCAAGATAAGAGCTTTAAGCATCCAATATTCAAAACAAGGTCCAATGAAGCATAAGATCTCTGCATCTGGCGGCCATAAGCCTTGGTGAAGCAATAATCTAGGACAGACAAAATGGAAGGCCCAGTCTAGAAACTTCCTCACCTTGAACAAAAGAAACTGTAGTCAGACTTCTCACCCCTTCCATTTACTAAATGGCAGTGCTCAGAAACAACTAATCGGGTGCCTTTCACCACCTCATCTTCCTACTTCAGTGTCTGGATTTCAACACTCCAGCCACACAAAAGCAGTCAATACATTTAGAGCGTACGGGGGAAAGCGGTTTCGCTCTCCATCTTGTGCCATGCTAAACCAGGGGCCAGCCAAAGTGTATCCCTTTGGTTCCATTACTCTGGCTCATACCACACACGTCCTACTACCATACATGTGGTCCATACTCATTGCACATGCAAAAAAGGCAGCATAAGGTTCTGGGGTTCACATAAAAGCTGATATTTTATTGAAAGGGGTCATTAGAGTCTTCTACCAAACACTGGAAAAAAGGTCTGGTAGCACTACTGAATCACAAACTCTGTATGCTGCCACCACTGTGCTACGTGATTCACCCAGGGATTTGACAGCTGTCTTACCCCCATTAAGGAGGCATGCTTTGTGCGCCTGTCCAGATCACAGAACTGATTCTGGACCTTGTATTACCAGTGACCAGCTGAGGCCTCAGCGTACATCCTAGAGCAGCCAAAATAAAAAGCCAGGATATCAGTTTTACATACAGTAGGGCACTCAGGGCAGGGGAACACACTAATTTTCGATGATGGAGAACTTCCTCTCCTAACACCTAGTACTCTGTGTTCCCACACCTTTCTCAATAAAACAGTACCGCACATGTGAGTGAGCTTATTGCATAGGATAGCACATACAAAAAAACTTGATTGAAACATCAAAAATTGTATTGGCATTATTAGATCGATTTTAGGCATGGCAGTCGCATTTGGGTTGGCATGCTCCCATGGTAACATACCAACCTAAGACATTTCCAAAAACCAGACATCAGAGGGACTCCAGGCTGGTGTGGCTTACATGGATCCCACCAGAGCTTCTTACTCAGAATGCCTAATAAATATCAGCTAAAATGACTCATTTGCCTCTTATTTCTGTGGGGAAAGTTCCAGAACCTTTGGGTATCAGAGGTACTACCACCCAGCGTTTCCACACATCTTCAAATAAGAAAGGATACCACACTAGTGTGGATGGGCTGAACACCCATTATAAGAAAGTCCTTAAAATGCAATGTGGAAAGATCAAAATTATCCTTTGAATTTCAATCATTCTGAACTTGTGCATGCTACAGTATTTAGGGTAAGAATCATCTGTTACCCAGGCAATCTACAAAACCCAGACATTCCTGAAAACTAGACATCTGAGAGAGTCGATGGTGGTGTGGGTTGCATGGATCCAGTTACTTTTTCTTTCCCAGAATGCCCTGCAAACTCCAAGGTATGGTGAAAAAAACCATTTCCTCATTTATGAGGCAGCAAGAGTCCTACTGTCCTGCATTCCTTCAGTTCTCTAGATTAAAATGGTAACCTATATTTGTGGGTTTACGTATCATACCGAATAGTAACAGTTAAAACTTGGACTGCGTGAAATCAATGTAGTGTCAATGTGGCCTTAGCAGGGTCACTGCTTTGGTGTGTTCCTATCACGTGTGTTAGGCCTACCCACACATGGAATACCATTTTTCCAACAAGATGTATAAATGCATGCAGGATAATAAAACTGTGGCTACAAAGGGGAGAGTCTCCCATTTCCAAATGCACCTAGAAAGGTTCTTGGTTCTTTTACTTTCATAGTGAAGTCAGTGCTATATGTGTGTTGATTGCATACACAAAAGAAGAAGAAAAAAAAAAAAAAAACAAATAAAAACCCATGGCTGCTGCTGAAGTTTTTCCAAAGCAGCCCAAAGTGGAACCTATAAAAAAAAAAACTCTTGTGCAAGAGTTTCTCTGCCCTTGGTACAATGACATGATCTTCATGTTTTCCGCACTACAAAAGTAATGTGGAGAACATGATCACTTACAGACACTAAAAAGTGTTGATCTAGATCTTTCTCCCTCCTGCTATGTACATATACACACACACACACACACACATATATATATATATATATATATACACACATACAAACACACATATATATACACACACACACACACACACACACACACACCATCACCTCCCTTAATGCAACACTGAGGGCTATCAAGACAAATTTCATAACTGCTTACTGCGGTTGCAAGTTGCATGACTGACATGTTAAACTTGAATGTTCACAAAAATGGGGTCCTTATTTTTGTTGGTCCATCTACTCTTTGGTCTCCTTTATGGTGAGCCCCAGAACTGGGATCTGCCCAGACTTCATCAAAATCTGCAAGGAATTGGTGTTATTTTGATTAGCTCTCTCCTTTACTCATCAGGTTAATACTCTCACATTACCATGCATCCTTAAAAAGAAGTAACAAGTTTAAGTGGTGCCATTTTCTCTCTGGGGCTGCTGGCAGACCGTGGTTCAGGCCATTATTCTATCCTGAATTTATTAAGATCCTCTTGCAGTCTATTCAACTCAATAAAAATCTGTGACCAGGCTTCTCCTCGTACTTCCTCCCAGATTAACAATCTCAGGTCGCCTGAAGGGACTTCACTGGCTTTCTGTGGCTAAATGTTTAATTTAAAGCATTGTGCATCTGCTACCAAGCACTTCAACTCAAAGGCCCATCCTTTATTTGTAATTGGATTTCAAAGTATGTGCCTGGTAGTAAACTGCATTTGTTAAAGCCCCTTGCATAAAAAGAGGTCAACAAGGTGGGCGTTCCTTTTCCTGTCTTGTTGCCACCCACTGGAACACCCCTCGCCACTCTAAAACTTCATACTCAATCCAACTATTTTCTTCTTTTAAAGAATCTCAACATGTGGTTATTTTGCTAAAATTGCTTTTCTCATTTTGAAAAGAGTCCAACATCTGAACCATACAGCATGTGCCAGAAAAAGCAGGTGGTGATGGAGATCATTCTGTTGCCCATTCACGCTCTAATTCACTGGTGTATTTCACGCTTCCTACTTTGATACAGAAATTGGGATGTCAATGGGTGGGGGATAAGAAGCTCTCTCTGAAGAAACAGGAGCAAGAAAGGCTGCTGGTTGGTTCAACTCGGAAGTACACTTTTCCTTCGGTTTAGTAGGCTTTAGATATATTGGAAACAGTGCACCTCTATGCCCTCAAAATAAACATGAAAAAATGATACTAGGAACTGCAATCATTTTAAGGATCCTTCCATGAGGCACTGAACGATGGTATGAGTCGGTAAACCAGACACCCGTCACAATATAAATTATTAGTTAGACCGTTGCAACATTAGGATCCAACTGAATGGCCGACCCCTTGATATCTCTTGGCCAGAGAACACTGGGTGAATAACCAACTCCGCAGGCTTTGTTAGCTCACCCATATCCGGTGCTACTGTGAACGAGAGCGACTGATTTTTATAAGTTCTTTTATCTACTTGCAAGTCAAATTATAGAGTCCTGTTCTACAAAGCAACATGACTGCAGGAATGTTAAGTGCTACGCTTTATGAATAAGAGTAAGCACTACCCTTTTGCGAGACAGAACCACTGTCCAAAGCAACCTCTTGACAGTTTGTGCATAACCTAGCACAGAGCCAGCACTGGCAGCCTTTCCATTCTCACTTTTCTGCTCATAGAACCATAGCAGTAGCCAGGGCCGGCTTTAGCACTGGTGGCGCTCGGTGCAACAATGTTTGTTGGCACCCCCCCCCCACCCCCACCCCCATTCGTGGAGGTGGTAACAACCTCCACCATGAATTCCCTCACCACCACCTTTTAACAGTGCCCCTCAGAGCTCCATAGCCACTCTTTCGGATGCATTTATTTAGTTATATAGCGCCACTCATACCAGTGTAAGGTGTCAGAGCACTTTGCAACACACACATTACACAGAGACAATCAGACATAGGTGTGTAAATCAGCGTAAAGGAAATGTTACATGTACGAGAGGACTACAAGGTGAAGGAGTGACCGGTCATCCCTACTGGTAGGCAGTATAGTTTAAGAGTGCTTGGTCTGGAGAAGCACAAACTCAGAATTAAAAACGGAACATCATAGTTGGGGATTTTCTTTAATAAGAATAATAAAAATCGATTTCTATCCAAATGAACTTTTTGCAACATTAGTCTATGCTCTAATCAATACTTTGCAGTGTGTATGCAGTTCTTTGATGACAGTTAATAATTCACTGTTCTATATTAGGATTTTAACTTATAAACTGCAAGTAACAAAAGGAGTTCTCTTAGAAAAGCAGTAACCCACTGACATTTACATTATAGGCACTTTGTGATCTGCATGGTACGCGTTCTTTGCAGCAGGTATATAAATCCTCTGTGCCGTTTTATGATCAGACAAAACCTCAACTAGACAAAACTTCGATCTCTCTCCAGGAAGAGCATTAATCACTGGTGTTATCTTGACATTTTTATTCTTGCATGGAAATTGCTGGAGGCCAGGAACACGGCAGCAGATACTTTAAAAACCAAAATAAACTTGCAAACACAGCACCCCCTGAAGTCAGCACCCAGTGCGGGGGGACACCAGTCGCACCGCCCTAGAGCCGGTCCTGGCAGTAACCAAAGTCATTCTCGATTTCAATGTCCATGCACACCTCTTAACAGCAGCTGCCTGTGTGTCCCAAATAGAAGAACGGGTTTGCTTTCCCCTGATGAATTAGCAGAACAATTTGAAGAGTTGAAGGCAGTAACAACCTGCCATACCCGCCTTCCCCAAAATGGGAATGGCCAGTAATCCTGCCTGGCAGATACTTTAGTATTGCGCCTGTGCTGGTACACAGAACCTCAGGAGTTCCCTCTGGAAACAATTCTTAGAGGACCCACATGATTTGTACCCAGCGAAAGATACTCTTATTGGGTGAACGAGTCCAAACCAGACTCCTTTGACACCAGCTTAATCTGATCAGGCAAGACAACATCTGGGACAGGAACTATGAACATTCTTGCAACAAACGAAGAAAAGCCATTGAACTTTCTTAGTAGCCTGGATGAATAGAGAATAGTAGAGTTGCACATAAGTGTCAAAACGGCGGACACAACAGTGGTACAGAAGAGCACAGACGTGGGGACTGAAGAGGGCTTCAATCATGCAGGCCAGGACTATGGTCTTTTGTGGCAGTACAATGTCACTGAATGCAAATTCAACCTTCCATTGGCATTATGTAAATGCACATTTGAGTCTGAATTGCAAGCGAATTTAGTCCAGAGACTGTGATCCGTCCACAGATTGTAAACAAATTTGTTTGCTCTTTATCATTCAGGTTCGCAATGAGATGCAATTAATAAAATCTTAGTGATCAAGACATGGGTACACAACACTGCAGTAGTCCAGTCACAAGATGTTTTAAAGACAGAAGATGGAAGCCCACAATGGCAAGGTAGTTCATTCAAGACATAACAGTTCAATTAATCCTTTTACCATGACATTTTTACCACTGGATAAAATCATTGTACAATAACTAACATTTGTGATAGCTTACAGACCTTGGTTTTCATGTGTCGACTTTTGTTCTGAGGCTCACAATTATTCATTTCATGTTCTCTACAGCTGCTTTCGGATCCATTCCCATCCATTATACTTGATGCACATGCCTGTGTATTGTAACCGCTGTCCACCTAAAATGAAACAAAGTAATGGTTTAAACAGCTTGTTACAAAACCTACTTATTCCCAAATAAATTACCTAAAATGGCAAATAATTAGAAACGAACAATCCGATGACTGGAAATGGAGTTGTCGAGAAAATGAAAGAATAAAGTGTTCCGCTATTGATCTACAGCAACACACTCTTTAAGCATACTGCGGTTCTTTTATTACTAAAATGAGTGTAACAGGATTGGGCAATGCCATTTGGATAGTGGCTTCTGAAATCTTCTACGGCATAGCATCAACCAGTGATTGCCATGTAGATTTGTACACATCAAAAACTGCTCCAACAACATACAGCTAACTAAATATCTGTGAAGACAGCTCAGGCAAAGCAACTGATTTTTCACACTCACAAAGTTGTTGCTGGGCAGCAAACATGCTGGTGAAAGGAAAGGACAAGAGCTGCAGCATCTAGCAAGTGAAAAACATGCTCTGATGTGATCAACCACAAGTGAAGTAAACCATGAGCTGTTATATTCCATATAGGTACCCCAATATAGGCCCGGGTAATATCCCAACCTTTCACCTATATTCGACATTACATACATAACAGGCTGCTAGGACTGACCCTTTACCTAGTTACGGTACTGCTTACATAACGTGGGGTTTTCCCTGAACAATAGCCTCATACATTATGCATAAGGATTCTTGGAAACTCAGCAGGGCTACCATCTCCTGCATAATAACTATGTACAAGGTTGATTCCCGACGTCATCCTAAGTCCGACAATGGCACAGCAAGGTAGAACCCCTGGGGATACCTTTGGGTATATAAACATCACATCTTGCTGAGATAGTCAGAGGAGATCACGACTTCCATGCCGACACACTGACGCGAGACGCTGAGGTTCCTGCATGCAGATACTCCAGCTCGCAGTGGTCTAACATCCCTTCTGGGACATCCAGCTCGAGACCAAGACGGGGTCCCACAGTCTCTCAATTCAGGTAATGGGGTTGACTTTATCCTAGAGGGATTCTTGGCTGAACACCTACATACATGCTAGGTACACTTAGGTACATCTAGTTAGGGTAGCATCGTAGGAGTACGCATTTTATTATCATGTATTTTATATACTTGCCTGTATTCATGGTTATAACAAGATGATAGAAATCTACCATCCTTTTACCTTCTTAGTGCTTCTAATCATTTATATCCGTTTCTGTCTAGTGGTTGTTTCAGCACACCTATTTTACACTAGAATAACGAATGTTCAATAAATGCTTATTGAAAAACGTCCATATCGTTTATTCTGTGCATCTCTCTGAGACGAAGTGAGCACGAGTGACCGAGCGAAGAGTATTGCACTGTTTCCACAGTCCTGAGGGATCAGTGTTGTCATGTTCGATAGTTGCCAAGAACTATTCTCGCTTTGGTAAGAGGAGTTTCTAGTGGCACTGTGAGCTAGCTGGTACACAGGCCAACATACCTGGTGGGGGTGTCTGGAATCAGTCTGGACACCAAGCCCGCAGTGTATGTTGTCTAAATGCGCAGATCCTGTATAGGTTTTATAGGAACTACACGACAGAGCAGGTAGGCTTCAACTGATAGGCTTTCTACTCAGATTTCCAAAACACACTTAGAAAATATTTTGAAGAGAGGTTTAGACATTTTAGAACTTTACACTCCCCAAGTGACTAAAGTTAATGAATGAAAGGTCACAACAGTTCACTGCAGACATTTACAAAACGCACTGGTCAAAGCAATACAAATTGCAGATACATTCACAAATCAATGCTGGCTGCACTACAAATACACAAATTGTGATCATTAAACTGTGAAAGGAATCAACAAGAGTTAATCCAACAACAAAGAACTGGTTCACATTGATGGGCAATGGAAAGAGGCA
Organism: Calotriton arnoldi; assembly: GCA_963921515.1. Lineage (NCBI taxonomy): Eukaryota > Metazoa > Chordata > Amphibia > Caudata > Salamandridae > Calotriton > Calotriton arnoldi. The sequence continues at coordinate 1,570,165 of CAWUFW010000961.1, forward strand.
TATATTAGAAGATAAAACCTGTCTGTTAGGAGCGAAAATTCTTACTGATAAAATAATCGTAACCGAAAGCCACGGTTATAGTTACGTTAATGGATACTCCGTTATTCAGTCTATACGGACTTCCATTTCACAACCTGTTGGTACCACTGGCACCTACTGGTGAGAACAGAAGCCGCTTTCCAAACTAGTAATATTTCAGAGCTTTGCACGATCAGTAACATGCATGTACGAGGACACATACATGGCCATGTACCCTTGCATGAGTGCACAATTTAGCAAGTTCCCTTTTGTGTAATGGTTTTTCCCCCAATAAAAAAAGATGGTAAGTGTGAATGTGTTGGGAATACGAAAGATTCTTTGGAATATACTAGAGAAGCCATAAGCTTATTCTTATCCTGCGAACTGTGCTTTATTTATGATGAAGCATCGAGAGCTGTGGTTGGAGAATGCAACTGTGGACTCGAATGTGGACTTACTAGATGCTTTCACTGAGATTATGACTAAGTGGCCACAAGAATGCAGGGGGTGGATTAGAGTGGGGTCGATTGGACTAGAATAGGGTGGGTTCGATAGGAGCGAGTGAATCAGAGTGGTGGACTGGACTGGGGTGGGGTGGTTTCGATTGGAATGGTGTAGGTTGGATTGGAGTGAGTGAAATGGTGTGGAGTGGATTGTATTGTGTCGGGTGAATTGGGTTTTAGGTTGGTGATTGTATTGGTGTAGGGGGACTGTATTGGTGTAGGGTGGATTGGGTTGGAGGGGGGTGGATTAGGGAGTGGTGTGGATTAGGGAGTGGAGTGACTGGGGTGGATTGGAGATTACAGTGGATTGGGGATTGAGTCGGCCAGGTTGGGCTGGGGTGGGTTGAGGAGTGGGGGGATTGGAGTGTGCTGGATTGGTGTGCGGTGGACTGGATTGAGTGGGTGGACTGGATTGAGGTTGATTGGTGTGAAGTGGGGTGGACTGGATTGGAGGGGGGAGGATTGGAGTGGAGTGTGGGGCATACTGCACAATTGTGTTAAGGCATCATTTCAGAAATTACACAAGAAAGAAACAATGTTGCTTTGCAATATTTAGAACAAGATAATGGTTATCTTTTGAGACCAGCACCCACGAACAAAAACAAAACATGAGTCTGCAAAGTGAGAAAAGACGACTTGGGAAAGTTAACTATAGAAAATGAAACTGCAAATTTGTTTGTCCTGCTGGGCAGGTTTTGCCAGTCACACTGATCTTCAAAAATAATTTACGGAACGACCTTAAAAATGTTGATTCAGCTCAGTGGCTTGCCAATAATGCTGGCAGGCAGCTAAAAGAAAGTTCGCTTTTCCTGAACCCTGGGTTAAGTTTGGTCCCGTTCCCATTATCTGCATTATACATGGGTTCACACTCTAGAGTCTGCTGCCTTCGGTTTGCAGGGCACTAGACGTTAAAAAGAACATAATAGTACCTCAATCACGTCAGGAGCAGCGGATGGGCAATAATTAAGTTGAATCAATCAGTGCTTGGTCCCTGCTCCACAGAAAGGTACAGAAATGATGATTGGCCTGCAGGGACCAATTACAAGCCCGTAAAGAAGAATGCCACGCAAGCCAACAAATGGTAAGCAACGGGCCGGCTTCAAATCTTTCTGTAAACAAAAGTGCCTTGCATGCACTAGCACATGCTATCGCATACTTGACCCTGATAAAAATGGGTGGGAAGAATGCAATGAAATAGCTGTGATGCAATGGAATAGCTGTGTGTGGAAAGGGTATCCAGGTGCTGGAGCAGGTGTGGAGGTGATGTGGGGGGGCATTTGCAGATGGGGGGGCAGCAGAACGCAGGTGTTTGTTGGGTTGGTGGTAGAGCAGGCGGCTGTTGACGTATGTAGTTCCTATGTTGTGCAGAGCCCTGTATGAGTGTGTGGGAAGTTTGAATTGCCAGCGGTTGTGCATTGGTAGCCAGTGAAGCTCTCAGTGGTGTGGGGTGATGTGGGTAGGACGAGGGAGGTCTAACATGAGTCTGGTTGCGGCATTCTGGATGGCCTGAAGTCGGTGGACAAGTGTTTGAAGAGTCCGGCAGAGTGCTTTGCGATAGTCTAGTCTGCTTGTCATGAGGGCTTGAGTGACTATGCGTCTGGGGTTCCTGGGAATCCATTTGAAGATTCTTCCGAACATGCGGAAGCAGAAGAGCCGACTGTTTACTTGAGCTGCCATGCTGAGTTTCCCATCTAATATGATTCCAGGTTTCTTGCATGTTTGGTAGGAATTGGAGGGGGCAAGCTCTGGAGGTTACCAGGTGGGGTCCCAGTGGGAGTTTCTATTGCAGAAGATTAGCACTTCCGTCAGTTTTCATCCACTCTGCTAATCATGCATTTGTTGAAGTTGGTTCTGGTGCTGGATTTGTTGGACATTGATGAGTTGGATTTCATCGGTGTAAGAGATGATGGAGATGTTCTGTGTTCTGATGTCGGAGAGTGATGTTTTGTAAATGTTGAACAGGGTTGGGTTGAGAGATGAGCCACGTAGAACTCCACAGATCAGGTTCTTGGGTTCTGATGTATAGGGTCTCTCACTCGGAGTTCTTCCTGCGAGGAAGGAGAATATCCATTCGAGGGCCGGTCCTTGAAGGCCTTTTTCGTGTAGTCTTTTGATGAGGCTCGAGTGTGACATGGTGTTGAACGCAGCTGAGAGGTCTAGCAGAATGAGGGCAGGGGTTTCTCTTCGTTCCAGTAGAGTGCGAATCTCATTCGTGGCAACTCTCTGTGCTGTGGTTGCTTCGAAAACCGGAATGGGTGTGGTCGAGTAGGTTATGGAGTTCCAGGTGATCAGTGAGTTGTTGGTTGATTGTTTTTTCTGTCACATTACCCGGGTATGGGAATAGGGAGAGGGGGGCAGAAGTTGCTCAGTTCACTGGGGTCGGCTGAAGGTTTCTTGAGGAGGGCTGTGACTGCTGTGTGTTTCCAGTCTTTTAGGAAGGTAGCAGTTTGGATTGAGGTATTGATGTGGGTGAGGTTTCTGCGGATAAGGGGTCCTCCCATGTTGTAAATGTGATGGGGGCACAGGTCTACAGTTGCCCGGGAGTGGACTGTTTTCATGACTGCAGTGGTGTCTTCCTCTGAGAATGTTCTCCAGTTGGGTGCCTTGGTTGGTTATGGGCAGGTTGGCGATGAAGTCCTTGATGTTTGGGTGTTTTTCGAAGCTATTGTAGATCTTTTTGATTTTACTGTGAAAAAGTTGGAGACGTTGTCACAGAGCTCCTGGAAGGGATTGGTTGAGTTGGCTGTGGCCTCTGGGGTGGGGAAGTCCTTGATGGAAAAGATCAGCAGACACCAGGGAGTTTGTGTGCACTTGCTGGGTCTGCAGAAGGGTCTGCAGACAAAAAAGGACCCATAAACCCAAAGTAAAGAACGATAAAAGGAGGCCAAGCCTTCGTTTGACCACCCAAAGGCCATGCGTGGTGTGGCAGTTTGGGCGCAATAACTGCAAGCATGTAGTATATTATCAAAAAAACTATCATTTAAAAAACAAACCGTTAACGAGCAGCTATGAGCATCATTTTTCGTGGGCGGGTTATGGATTGCAGAGCTAATCACAACTTGCAAATTTCAGTGGTTTAAGTGTCACTTCATAACCATATCTAACATCAAGTGTGGTTTAATTGAATAGATCTCTCTATAATATATATATTTATGTATTAATTTTTACATTTGTGTTGCAATAAAAATAATAACCATTTAAAAAAAAACAGAAAAGAATTGCTCAAAGGATTTACTCCAAACTTGGCATGAAAGAAGAATTTCACTCAAAGTTATTTCTGATGTGATGTACATCCACCCCGAAGTTTTTGAGATATCAGTGTTTTAAAAACGTGTCGGGAGGGCCTCAAAGAGTTTGAATTTCGAGCCATCACTTGCAAGTTCTGTCACTCGTAATTTTTCATAAAAAGTGACTGGATGAAAGGGCTAGAATTAATTTTTCCCTGTCCAAACTCATGGGTTTAGCACAATGGAAAAAATAAAGACACCAAAAAAGTAAGACTTAATGAGCTGTTCTAGGCAAAGGGATAGAGGTGGGGTAAGACAGGTAAGTAAGTAGAGGCATGGAAAATGTGCACAAGGAAATGTGAAAAGAAGCATTCAGTTGCTGATAAACTCACTAATTATACAAAATTCGAGCGCATGTGGTGGCCATTTTGTATTTGGAAAACGACACCATTTTCCTGAACTCGTATGTTTAAGTAGATTTTCATGTTTTGCAAAGAGAAAAGTAAACATACATGCCATGCATCCAACCCATACAAAATACATCGAAGGGTCGGCAAACTGGAGCTGCCTGCACAAATGACAGCCCTACGTACAACAGTTAATGTTGCTTTAAAAAAAAGTAACATTACGGTTCATATATGGCTTTTGATGGGGGGGTTTCACGTTATCCTTTGTGTGAGAAAACTATTAGACCATTCCCTTAGTTATATACGCCGCTGCTCTTAAAGATTCCATAATTACGCTTCTTAGGGCACTTGTTACTGTATTTATAGTGTACACTTTCATAGCTCTAGGATTGAGCTGCTAACGATGCACAGAGAACGAGTTAGTACAGATTGAGAATATAACCAGGTCTAGAGCAGTTTTCTGAACCTCAACAAGGATGACGCAGCAGGCATATATATAGGAAGGGAGTTTCACAGAGAACTCCCTGTCCACCATGCATACAGTTCTTATAAGGGGTTCGTGCAGCTGAACCGAGCGAATTTTGGCGCTCTGAGAGAAACATACCAAGCAAAGTTGGTTGTCCTAAGAGGCAATTTATGACAAAATATGCATGATGGTCAGAGTCTTAATCTACTCACCGGAAACCGTGCAAGGACCCTCTAACCGGAGGCATTCAAACCCTTTAAAGCGGCCTTCTCTATACACACCTTTTTGAAAAACATTTTTTTTAATGCATTTCTAGGCTTCTTTACTAAGCACACAGGTAAAAGTTGATAAATCTTGAAATGAAAAATAAATTACCTGAATGCTGCTGCTTTCACACGGAATAACACTGCTTTCTGCTAGTGGTGATAGACACATATGGGAGGATTCAGCACTCAACCGAGTCCCAATCATAAAGCTTGGCATGCAGTCGCTTCCAGCTGTCTCTTTAACCCAAATAGCATCTTCCTCGATCTCTCCTTGGTCGACCATGTCCACAGTGTTGTTATCCTTCAATCCGTCAATGTTCTCTAGTGATACTGAACCATGCTTACAATCATCGAACTGCACTTCCGCGCCAAACTGGGTTTCCATCCCCTGCTGACCATGACAATTAAAATCGTTTTCATTATGCAACTGCTGCAAGTCTGCTCCAGGAGCAGGTGATCTAGGCTCTCCAGGTGAAGAGTTCTCCTTATCTGCTTCTTCATGATAGCAAAGTGCTGAAGGCACGCGGATATTAGTGCGATACTGTACAGATCCACGACACGCCATAGTTCTAACCGGGAAAAAGCTTTTAATTGGAGAACAACCATGAATGAAAGGACTTCCAGAATGTGAACTCGAACTGCAGCTGGATGCAGAAAAAACCTCAGGGGAAGTAAAAGTCAGCTTTCTCTGCTCTGTGCCTTAAAACAATAAATAAAAAAACAAATTAAACACATTTTACACACAATGGAAAGGTTAGCATCAGAAAGAATAATCTACACATTCACAGGCAGACGTGTGCCTCTGTATAGCACTTCTCAATTACTTTCTTCCGCTATTCATAAGGTTCTTAATAAAAACCTAATATCACTGTTTTAGCAGTTCTGTTTAAACAATGTAGAAATTAACAGGAACTTTCCCACAAGAAACTGTATGCACTCAGTAACCCCACCTCTGGAATTTTTTCTAGCCATCTCTCAAAATATACCTGGCGACGTGAGAGATCTATTCTTATGAAGACTGAGAAAATGAGGTTCGGGTGCAGTATCCCCCCCACTTTTTGACTGGCTTTTGTTGCATCTTTGACTGTAGAGTACCAGGTCCCTGCTGTCCAGGTTCCCAGTACCAGTTTTCTTTTCCTAAAAAGATGTCCACAATTGGTACTTCTGCCCCTGTAAGTCCCTAGTAAGTGATACCCTGGGTAACTAGGGCCTGGAGGCTGAAGAGGGTCCCCTGGGATCCTCTCACTAGGACCATGCCACTGCAGCTGGCATGCCCCTGAGAGGTGAAAAAATTACCAAGTCGACATGGCACACTGCCCGTGTGCCATGTCAGCTAGCACTGCCTACGATATAGGAAAGTAACCCCTCTAGTGGGCCTTACCAGCCCTAAGGCAGGGTGCACTATATCCCAGGTGTGGGCATATCTGCCTCTACAGTATTAGGTTCTATTCCCTAATATTGTAAGCCAGAGAGAGTATATGGGCTGGGAACTTGACAACTCTAGTTCCACAGCACCATGATGGCCTCACTGAACCCAGAAGAGTTTGGTACCAAACAGTTCGCTCTAATAAATCCACAGTCTCCGGGACCCAGCGCGTCACAGGCAATCCAGGTCCACCTCACCCAAATGCAGCTCCCACCAGGCATCAGCAACAGGTCTTAGCCAGCTATGCGTCCGGGTCAGGTTCCCCCAACTCCCTCTTGCTGCTGCAGCTCCCGAGTTTGCCTTAATCTTTACAGCCCTCAACCCCTCACTATCCATGCCACATAATTCCACTACACAAATCCACTCCACCACACAATTTCACCCCGCACAATTTCACAACTAACAATTCCAATCCAACCCACATAATTCCACTCCAAACACATGGGTAAAAGACGGTCATTTACAACGCCAATAAATCAAACTCTTGCAAATGCAAAACCTATTGGCATTGCTAATGCTAGCTATTAATTGGTTTAGGAATATTATGTGCTGTCTTCTGGACTTAAAAATTGTTAGCGTTGCATTGCTGGAATTGCATTTTGCTTTTGCCATAGTACAAGGGGGTTAGCAGAGTTTTACTGAGACTTATGATAGAGTCCACAACTGACTGGAAATGACTGCCCAACACATGTGAGTTTACCATAACAGAGCAAAGTCTAAACATCCACTAAGAAAAGAAAAAACACCTTCTTCAAAGAAGTTTCAGCACACCAAAGCACAGGCTAAACATTACTGACCTCTTATTTTGTAGCTTGGCTCTCCCTCAGCCCTGAACAGTCATTAATATAGGATATGAAAAAAACTGAAAAGATAAGCGTTTTACTATTGTAGCGCACACCCGGTTCTGTTGACTATTTGCAACCACATTCATTAAACTTTAAAGAAAGAAAAAAGTGTGGCCCAGGACGTGCGCCATAGTTGCTCTCTGCCAGTGCTGCTTGCTATGCATCAAGCTGGAAAACTACTCCAAGCAATCCATGAGCAGAGGAGTTGGTGGCAATGGGGCTTTTGGGGGAAGATAATGGGGTGATGGGAGCGTTCACCTCCGAAGTGAGTGTGCGGCACAAACTTGGGATTCTCTTTTTTTAAAAAAAATATCTTTATTGGCATTTTCATAATTTGACATAACTGTCATCACATTTTTATTCAACAATGCTTAGGTGTTCATGACAATAGAAGCGATTACACGTGTGGGATAACTATACTTCTAACATTAGCCTCTGAGTCAATCCAACATGTCATTCTTCATTATAGTTTAAGTCACCATATATGTATAAATGTTTCGTTAATACTGCGTGCTATTTCCAACAGGATTACTACCTCTTGTTTGGTCAATTGACATTGCTTCCGTCACTTTCACACCCGTGGTACCCCCTCCCCCTTGCCCGGTTCATTAGATCATAAATGCATGCTTCACAGGTGTGGTGGTCTGCGTATTCCGGACCCACCCAGCCAACTGCCGCGTGGTAGGGGGAAGTCTGAAGTATGGAGCAGTATATTGCTGCTATTTAATCATTGTTAAGTACCAATAAGATCCGTTTTCTAAAATATACAACTCAAACCTGAGCTTAAAACCTAAAAGAAAGAAAAACAACATCTGCCTTTCTTTACAACACAGTCAGTGACTATCTTACACAACTGAATATTAAGGTGTCACACCAAGTTATTTCTACACTTCCAAATATCGAATGAGTCACTGGGCATCACGCACAGTCAGATAGGGCCTCTTCATATACAATCGGGGTGGGGGCGCGGACATCTGTGCGATGGAATCTAAGGGAGGTATAACTTACAAACTTGAGATTCTCTTACAAGAGAAAGACCATAGAAGTGGGTACGGCCAGGTATGGTACTCTGAGCCGGAGAGCACTAATGGTAACACTCCTTCACAGAGCCATAGTTACTGTAGACTTGCTGTTTGTGTGGAACCACTGCCTAGGAGGCTGAATAATACACACAGTCCCCTTCTCAATTAAATTTGTTGCACTTTTCCACTCGAGAGTGCAAGCATAACACAGTCAACACTTGGAAAGGCTCATTTAAATTGAATTAAATGTTTGCAAAGAACATGGGCGGTGGAAAATGTGTGTGTTAATGGCTATTTAATCCTCCATACTCCTGCGACTCCTAGAACTGGCAGGGCAAATGGGAAAACTGTCAATTTTGTTTTTTCTGAGCTTACAAATGGAAATGCAGTGAACACAGACTGGCTCACCATACTATCAATTTTTGTGCTTAGAAATAGAGTAAGGTTGTAAGTTGCTTATCAATAATTATTATAATAGCCAGTCGGAAAGTAACCTTGCGGATATGTCAACGCTCAGAAATCATCTAGAAAAATGCTTACTTGTTGGAGGGAAGGATCAATAGGTTACATGAGCGGGGATTTCCATGTTCATTTACACCCCCCCCGTAGTACTCCAGGGGGACACTAGTCCACGTTTTACAAGCAGAGTGGTGACAAGTACCCCCCCCCATGTAGTACTCCAGGGGACCCTAGTCCACGTTTTACAAGCAGAGTGGTGACAAGTACCATTGACTGTGTTGATTTCACCCAATTTAACTCGCAGAGTTTGTGGTTACGCTGTAATCGAGATCTGCATGAGTGATCACAATGCAATTATGTGGGACCTAAGGGTGGGTTCCACTTCAGTTAAACCCATCGATCTAGTGAACAACAGTTTATCAGAAATAATTAGCGAAGGATTAAATGGGTGGGGGGGTCCACTCAGGCTCGTTTCTATCAGCCCTAGTCATACCACACTTAAATGCTACGGTCTGCTTAGACGAAGATGCAAGAGGTAACGTGGTCAGAACCTCATTTGATCTAATTTGTAGCTCTCTTAAGGGCTTCTCACGGGCCCTAATAGTTTGACAGTCCCTGTACTAAGGAACATAACAATTTGAAGGCTGCCTTACATGCAGCTCCTATGGACCAGATAGCAGACCCGTCCCCCCTCCCTCCGAGGATATCGCAATTTAAAAAAGAAATTGCAAAATTGGAACATTTGTAAACATCCCACGATTTTTACAAAAGTGCCCACAAAATTTGTGTTAAAAAAAAAAAGAAACAAAACATCATGGGGATGGTCCTCTCTACTGCTCTGCGCTGCCACTGAGCCAGTAAAGGGAGAGTGAGTAATAGGCTAGCAGGCAGCAGAGGTGTTAACTTTCTCTGTTGCCTGCCTTTCAAATGCAAAGAGCCCCCTCCAGTGGAAATACCCTGCAGCCCACCTCACATGTCTGTGCCCCCTGCAGACTCTGCAGGATGTTGAAAGGCTCTCCTGCACCCCACCCTCCACTGCACTCCTCTCCTCCCTCTCGGACCCTCTCTTGTCTCCTGTTAACCCCCAACCTCCCCCATGTCGCTTTTTAGGTCTCACCTAGCGTTGCAGCGCATGCGCTGCTCGCTCTGCGAGATCTATTGTAATCGAGGCGATTTCGGAACTGGAGTGGGAGCTCCGCCCATCCTTTCTATTGGCCGGCGTCATCCTTTATGGTAAACGCTGGCCTCCGATTGAAAGTGAGGCTTTTTTGTGACCGCCCTGTCTCCTTCTGCGATGGCCCATCCAGACTCGATCGTGTACTCGCGGAGATTACACGGTGGGCTTTATCTGGTGGGTGAGCACTATTTTCTTTCACTCGTCTTTGTTAAAGGCAGCCGCGTGTTTATTTTTGCATCGCGCTTTCACTTAAAGTGAAAGCGCGATGCAAATATAAACAAGCGGCTGCCTTTCCGCAATGGCAAGCGCTTGTTTTAGTAAAGTTAGGAGCGCTCGGGAAGAAGCTGAGACCCGGCGTCATGCGCTGTGTATAAAAACAGACTATTGTACGAAGTTCGAAAGTGCCTAAAGACAGTTCTTCACATGTATAAATGAAGGAATGCCGGGTCCAGAAGAGTTTCGTGGAACCCCCGCCTGTCGTGCCCAATGCCGGCATTGCCGATCAACAGGCCGCTGCCTAGTGTTGATTCCACCTTGCACGACCTCACACTATGCCTTCCTATTTCACTTTTGTTGGTTCTTTTTCACCCCTTCTATCTTCTTATGTCACTGCTTCCCCGTCTTTACCTTTTCTGCCTCTCTCTCTCTTGCTGTGGGTCAAAGTGTGGTGATGAACATGTCACAGGCTCCACAGTGAGTGCGGACGCCCACCATCTGCAAACAAGAGGCGCAAGTTTCCTAGATCGCGTGCACTCGTTCACGTACTTCAACAGTGTTTTGGGGCCCCTTTGCGCCGCTAACAGGGAACTCGTGTGTATGTGGTTTAGATGTGTTAGGACAGAGTTCTTCAATCTGTGGGGCGGGCCCCCCTGGGGGGGCGCAACACCAACTCAGGGGGGGCGCGCACTCCACTCTAATCTTACCTTTGTTCCCTGCGTCGCAAGTCTTCTTGGAGAACTCCGGTATAGTTGGAGGGGGGAGGGAGGGGAAATCGATGGGGCACGATGTGCCCATGCTTTTGTCATGTTAACCCTCCCAGGAGGGGGTTAATTCATAGATCTGAAATGCTTCAGCTGGAGTGAGAGGCAGGAAGTCTCCTCTGCTAAAATCGAAAGCAAACGAACAGACAGTCCTGTTCCTTCACATTCGATCCTTGCCTCCCACTACAGCTTAAATGACTGTCTTTTCCTTTGCTTTCAGTTTAAGCAGAGGAGACGTCCTGCCTCCCACTGCAGCTGGAGCATTTCAGCTCTATGAATTAACCCCCTCCTGGGAGGGTTAGCTCTTCCCAGAAAGGAGACAAAGTTTATTTTAAAATTACACAGGAAGGCGCGCAAAATGCCAGCCAGCCATGTGTTGTTTAAACAGCCTGCAAATTGCTTGTCTTGACACTAAATATGGTTATAAATAAAGAAGTATGTATTAATTTGTAATGTGACTTTTCTGTCTTTGTTCCCTTTTATTATCAGTCATGGATCATTCAGGCAGCCCTAGAACACAATTAAAAGTACTTTCTATTTATATTTGCTGTTCAAAGTATGCACAGACAAGTGCTGACAATACAGCTTTAGGTGACTGCTTATTTTTGTACCGCCTGGGACATCAAAATAATGAGCTGGCAATCCTAATCATAAAACTGGAAGTTTGTTGCAGGATCAGCACATTATTTATTTCCTCCACCCTGATCCCTGGTTACTGCCATAATAGCAATAGTTTAACACATTTGAAATCCTACGCTGCCGTCAATAACATGCTGAGTTACTTCAAGTGTCTGAGAATGCACCTTGCATTCAGACAACTCGTTCCTCATTCTCGCCCTTCACTTTCACGCTCACCCTGCACTCACAGCGATCACAATGCACTCACACTGATTCCGATGCACTCACACCATTCACCCACTTACCCTGCACTCACAGTGATCACTCTGCACTCACAATGCACTTGCGCTGTTCACCCTGTACCTCACTCCTGCAGTCACACGAGCGCACTACTCACCCTGCACTCATGTGACACTTCACTCACCTGTTCCCCTCACTGCTCAATCTGCAATCTCACTCAAATAAGCCCACCACTAATCATACATTCATTCGCCCCACTCTGCACTTACATCCGCACCCAAATTCATATGGTCACCTCACTCACCCTGCAGTCACTCCTCTTACCCTACTCTCACACTGTCACAAGGCTCACCGTGCACTCACATAGGCACTCCTGCCACCCACACAGTGCAGAGGTTTAATGTGCCTGCTACAAAGAATGTGTACCATGCAGATCACTGAACTGAGTGTGAGTAAACAATGAGTAGCGCTATAAAAAAAATGAAATGTTTGCCAGAAAGGTGCTATAGAGAGATGAGGTGCATCGTTGGTGAGTGGTAGAGAGGAAATTGATGGAGAAGGAGGAAATGGGGAAGGGGGCGCCAAAAAGACTGTTGCACTGTGTGCGACAAGTGTTAGGGCCTGCCCTGGCTGGGAGTGTTAGCCCCCACCCGAAGTTCGGGTCTAGTTGCGCCCTGTACACAAGTATGGGCATGTCGTGCCCCATCAAGGTTTTCGTCCTAAATTACAAAAGGACACATATACATGCACTGCAATCCAGCCTTTCAAGGGGCCCCTTGATAGAGACAGCTCTGTTTTTGCCCTGATGGCCTGGAATAATTCCTAAACAGATTCTTGTGAATACCGTTTTGTTTTATTTCTTTTAATGTGATTGATGTGAGGGAGTCTATTACTATTTGCAGAGAAATGTGTTTGTTTCATGCAACAACCATAAAAAAGTTTATTTTAGATCCGAGCGGGTCCTCACATATGAGAAATTAGAGGATATCACAGATATTATTAGCTGTAAAATTAGTGGGCTGCTGCTTTGTTAAAATGGTGAAAACACATCACTATCTCTGAATATTAGATGTAAACGCTTTTAGAATTTCGACCATAGTGCCTGGGCACTGTTAGTAGCCTGGCTAAAGAGGGTATGGCAGAGCTGAAAGTAAATCATTTAAACTCAAAGCTATAGTGAACAGGGGCCCCCAAAATAGTTTTGGCCCAGGGCACCCAAAATCCTTAACATGTCCCTGCCACCACAAAGTCTATCAGACAACATTGTTCTGAAGTAAAATAGACATCATTAATTTATTATCAGTTCTATTTTTTTTAAACATAAGCCTGACGTGTCCAAAACCCCCATTGCTTCAGGCAAGCAACTTATCGTACCACTAAGGAATTCTCAATTAAGTGTTCGTTCAGGGCCCTCTCTGTGGACTTTCACCTTTGTCTTCGGATCCATAACTGGTTGGTGGGCAATTATCCCATTATAATGCTGCCTAAAACGTTTGTTAATGATTTCTAGAGAACATTTGTTTCTCGTGTACCAGCTCTGAGCTAGTGAGTGCTCGAAAAATCTGACAACACTGTCTCCCTTACAAGTCCCTGTTTTGGCTGAAAATGTCTGCAGAATATTCAGCTTTGAGAGAAACTGCTATCAAAACTTTCTTGCCTTTCAGCTCGTCCTATTTATGTGAGATTGGGTTCTCAGCACTTGCGGTATTAAAGACTAAGTACCGTTCAAGACTGGATGTGGAGCACAACCTGAGGATGGCAGTAGCAAAAATCCATCCACAGATTGACTGTCTCTGTGGCGAAAAACAGGCACACCCGTCACATTTATGTTGGTGGTGTTATTATCAATCTATGTCATGTGTAAAACAAAGCATCCTAGTAAAAACAATTTGCGCACATTTTATCTTGGAAAATTGAGTTTTGAGCTGTGTAATAAGCCTCTGTCATTTCACCACACCCACTCACAAACCTGCAGTTTACTAAACACTATTATTGTGTTGAACATTATTTGCTGGATATGGCCCGGGATATGCGCGTGGCGGTCGATTATGTAGTGTACCAGATTCCACAAATTTCTGTCAGGTGGTGGGGGGGCCCAACATCTAAAAAAAATTCAGCTGGGGGGGCTCAACCTACAAAAGTTTGAAGACCTCTGTGTTAGGAGTATCTCTTCTACTACGATACGCGCTCCGCTGCCACCTAAGCCAAAGGTTCGTCCTGGTACTCGAGACGGTGGGGGTGCCTGTACCAGCTAGGAGTGGCTTTGCCTCCGAGTTGCAGATACCGGAGATATCGACTTGCAGGCCGTGGGAGCTGCCCGTGTGATAGATGTATGTGTTGGAATGTAGTATGTACGTTTGTCCAGCACTGCCTCCCATCAGTGTCTCTGTGCGTGTCATGTGTGTGGCCAGCACGGTGCCCGTGCCGTCCATCTGTCTGTGCATCTGATGTCTCTACCCGTCAAGTCACTGGCCATCCAGTATGTATGGGTGCCAGTACCGCACTGACCCTTCTGTACAGATTCCTGCGCTGAGCACGCCATGCGCCCGGGTACATTCTCCCCTTGCACTGCATCCGCCCAGGTCTGAATCCCCGCTGCTAGTTCCGGGGTCTCTGTGCCCACTCTGCTCGGTGTGCCCGAGCTCTTATATCTCGCCCCCGTTGGCTGCATGTTAGATGGGTCTGTGTACGTTGCGTCGGGTTCCCTCTACCTGTCTGCGTACGAGGTGCACCTACCTGAGGGTAGCCGGGGTTTCCGTTCCCTTCCAGATCTCTAGCACCCACCTAGGCGTGTGAGGTGAGGTGTGTGTACCGCATGTATAATGTGTGGGCTCATTTCCATGCACTGTATATCCGTCATGCCAGCCTCTAGTACACATCGCTGCCTCGCGCCCTTTACCATCAGTGACGGAACTATATCAGTTGCACAAAGTTTGTATTATACCGGGGATTGCATTGCCTTTGTGGCTTCCCGTGTACCGCCTATAGATGCCTGTAGACCTTCACGTGTGTGTATAAAACACGCCCGATCTCTCCCTAGCAGTGTACGTGTAGGCGGGCGCAGGACATTCTGTAGCGTTGGCTATCCGAGATGCGTGGGTCTCCAGATGTATCATGTGTGCACACCTGCTTGTTTGGGAGATTGCGCGCAGGATGCTCATGCACCTGTTGGTGTCAGCATCCAGCATTCAGTTCCTGGTCACACCACCCTCGGTGGTTTCACTCCTGGTGCCTCCCATCTCCTGGATCACCCAGTCACCCTTCCCGGTCTTCTGCAGTTAGACCCGGGTAGCCCCAGGTGGGCGATGGCCGTACCCGGCTGGCTCTGCTGACAGGATAATATGCCAGAGTTGTGCATATCTGGGAGCCTCCAAAGCAATATTTCTCACTTTCCACCTTTAAATAACTCTTGAACTAGAGTAAAGCACTCCCTGGAAAGATGGGAACCCCGGTACTCTGCCTCTAAATGTGGTTTTATTTCCCCCCTTATTTACTTGTCTTTTTCAATGCACAGTCTGCACAGCTTTCCCCATTCAGCTACGTTGTCCCTCTCTTGTGCGATCGCAATCTCCCCCCCCATACTGAAGTAATAAACGGAGAGAAGCAAATCACGTCAACTAGAACATATTGAAGGGACAGGCAGTGGCGTAGCAAACAAGCATTTGCAATGCAATAGGTCTGGCTAAAATACTATACCATTAGCAAAGCCAAAAGCTCAAACTTAAACAAATGCGAGACTTATTGCGTTTCCAATGCTTGTTTAGGTTGAGCCTGGGCAGCGCATGTGCTGGTCTGCCGCATACTGTATTGGAGTATGGAATAGAAGCCAAGCCCACTCTCCACCCATATTTGTCATTTGGCTTGTGTCATTGTCCTTCGTAAATGCTGGCTAGTGATTCGTTAATAGGCTTGTTAGTCCCTTCTTAGTACCATCTTGTCTTCATTTGTACCCTCCTTTTACTTCGGTTGTTACCCGGTATGTCTTTTTTAGTCTGTAAGCACTATTTTCTTTCTTTTTAAACTTGTTTTTATTGCATTTTTCAAGCAATTATACAGAGAAAAAAAAGGAAATTACATAGTTATCGCTGTGTGGCTCACTCAAATCACTCTTTGACAAATAATGTTAAAAAACCATTTGGCCACACAAAGCATCAATAGCACAGTGATTGTGGACAACAAAAAAACAATACAGTCACATGTAATAGAAATACGTTGGGCCTCCCGATCCATGCGACCGGCCAGGCAACTCAGCAATCATAACATCTGATGCATTTCAGTCAGTGAGTTCCGGATGGGCTAATAGATAGGAGCGGCTGCCAAATATTTTTAGGGCGGGAGGCCGGCGGGAGTAAGGACGCATATACATCGCTGGTTGTATCACAGTACAACATGTCTCTGAGCCATGCCCCAGCTTGCGGCGTCGCTGTTCCACCCCAGGACAGGGACACCTGCCTTTTAGACAGCCCTAGTGCAATAGCGGGAGTACATACCCCAGCAGGGCCAGTAACGGTGTGTGTGGGAGTTCAACCTCAACCATTTGTTCAAGATGCTCAAACACCACCTCCCAGTAGGCCAGCACCGCAGGGCAGTTCCATGCCAAATGAATGAAGTCGGCATGCGCCATTGCACATCTCTGACAGCAGCCTGTCCACGTACTGTCCATCTTTGCAAGTAACACGGGAGTGACATAGATTCTGTGTAAGTATTTGAAGTGCAGGAGTTTATGTTTATAATTATTGGACACTAAGTGTGTTTGTTCATAACAGTAGGCCCACATCTTCTCAGTCATAGGCTGCGCTAGATTCCTCTTCCATGCCGCAAGTGCTCCACCACCCATCAATGGTCGGAGTGCCTGCGCCTGTCGGTACAGCCGGGAAACCAAATCTGCGTCTTCGGGCGTGGTAATAATCGTTGTTAGTGGGGGGTGGGTTGGGGAGGGGGGAGTCTGTAGGCTCCTCTGTCTCAGGGCGTAGCGCAGTGACCAATGCCACTCTCGTTCTATGTACAAGGAAGCAGTCCAACATGTTTACATCCCAGTCTGTCGTCAAGTCTGTTAGTGTACGTAATTGACCGTCTCTGAACATGCCACCCATGTTGTGTATTTGACAGCGGGTGAGCGCTCGCTGCGTCAGCATTTCAGTCGTGGGCGCTAGCCAGGGATTATTGAGAATCGGTAAATGTGGGGAATACAATCGCTCAGCCCCCAGATATCTGCGCAACCGCTCCCACGCCCATTCTGTGGTTTGTAGGGTATGTATCTCAGTCGGCGTTCTCCTCAGCCCATTTGGAAGGATAGTGGAAAGAGGGTAAGGGCGGGCCTGCGTGTGCTCAGGCCTCAGGAATTGCAAGCGTGCGTCTGGATGGTACCAAAAGTAGGCATAGTGAGCCTGCTCCACTAAATAATACAGGTAGAAGTCGGGTACCCCAAACCCCCCCTCTCGAAGGGTTGAGTATGAGTTCACCAGACTCTAGCGCTTCCACATAAACCTCCAATAGTTGCGGTACAAGTTGCTCCTTGTATGTTTTATAAAAACATACCAGTGAGACCATCCGAGCCGGGGGCCCGTGAACCGTCCAGGCTATCTATGGCCTCAATGATCTCGTCTGCACCGATAGGCGAGGAACTCTTGCTGCCCCCTTTCTATCCACACCATTTCTATTTCATTTAGATAATCTACCAGTGGGTGGTGAGCACGTTGCATAAAGGCAAGTGTAATAGGGCAAAAAGTTCGATTGAATGTCAGCTCCATCCGTGACATGCGTCCCATTAGCATCCTGAAGCTGCGTAATGTATGTAGCCTGGTGCTTGGGGGTGAGTAACCGTGCCAAGGTGCGCCCGGCCTCTCCCCCTCCCCGTATACCCGGGCGCGAGCGTATTTTCCCAGGTAAGCTGTTTCTTGCTGCGCCAGCTCCTGGAATTCTCCCAGTAATTTAGCGCAGTGATGCAGTGGAGAAGGGTCCATACCGGCCAGCGTCAAGGCATCCAAATCTCGCAATTCCCGCTTAGTAGCATCAAGTTCACGACGAATCGTACAGAGCACCCCTGCCTGTTTAGCAATGCAGATGCCCCTGATATATACTTTAAATGCCTCCCACAGAGTGGCATAGCGGAGGCACTGTGCCAATGTTTATCTGAAAATATTCAATAATCACATTTTGCACTTCACTCCTGAAAACGGCGTCCAGAAGCGCCTCAGCAGGAAAGCGCCAAGACGCGGAGGGGCGCACAACAGTGGGCAGGGCCAAAACCAACAGCACCGGCAAGTGATCCGATAAGCACTATTTTCTTTGATGAGTTTCTCCTACTGCCGGCACAACATGCTTTCCTGCAACATTCAGCGCGCCATGCGCGCTTTCACTTTCCAAGCAGCCCGGGACAATCGCGGCCGCTTCTTTGCAATGCAATAGGTCTCCCATTTACAAGAGTTTGAGCTATTGGCATTGTAAATGACAATGCCTTTTATTTATGTGTTAATTAGCAAAACAAATAAAAGGCATTGTCATTTACAATGCCAACAGCTTAAACTCTCGCAACTGTGAGACCTATTGCATTGCAAATGCTTGTTTTATATACCACCACTGCTGCTGCCCCATTACCCCCAGACCCTGCTGCCCTTCACACCACAATGATCGCAGGTTGTCTGACGACAGAATGAGGCGGTTCCATACTTTAATCTGCTCTCCTTGGCATCAGACATCCTCCAATTCAATGCACTGTGCTGCTGGAGACTCTGCAAGGTTACAGATTGTGACACAGCAGTGACAGGACACACAGGCCTTGCAGTATTTTTGTGGAAGCCACATTTTTTGCCCACTGCAAAAATACTGTGAATTTGGGGTTTTGGTCCGCAACTTTTGCTTTTTTTGGTCACACAATTGGTCACCCAAAGCGGCAAAATCCTGGGGGGTCTGAAATAGAAATACAAAGTTGTCCTCTTAGATATAAACAGAGAGGCCTGGGAGAACCTGATCAAGGATAGCAAGATGAAGCTGTTCTGGAAAACTTAGTTCCGCATTTCGTTTTTACATTTTATTTTAGGGAAGACCTAGCGCCCTCCATTGACTGCCTGATACCTGCTGAATGATGTTTTAAAAATATATTTGACCCACTGAAAGAGTCACTAACCAATACCTTAGCCATGGGCCTAATGATTAAAAAAATTATTCTATTATTTTCGATCTGAGTGAGGTTCATGCACCGATTAACAAAATTATCCCATTGAATTTGTCAGGGGAGTGACTGCGTCCCAGTGCATGTTTTTATAAGTAACAGATCTGTGGGCACAGATTCTTGCACGAGTCCTTAGGACTAATGTGGGAGGAAAGTTACCGACAAACTGGTCCCAATTAAGTATAGTCCGTATTTTCAAGAAGGGAAATAAGGCTTATCCCACATGTTATTGACACATTTTCCTTCAAGGTTCATCTGTTAAGGTGCGGAGTACAATCCTTTTAGAAAGACTGGAAACAAACAGAAGAAAATTGTATACTATCAGATATAAAATATTGTTTTAAGAAAGGGCTGTGCACCATGGAACAAAGTTTAAATCTGAACCTGCTAACTGGAAATACACCAGGACTAAAAGGATTTTTGCACTTAGCCTTCATGGACCTTAGCAGTGCATTTCACTGCGTAAAGCATGCTAAACTGTGAAAGCCTGGTGAGTAGAAGAAACAATCACACTCCTAAGTCAACTGTATTCAAATGCTACTCCTAGGGTCCGTTATAGCCATGGTGGAATGTACCAGCCCATTTCGGAATAAAAAGCGAGAGACAAGATTGTGTACTTTCTCCCTTTTTAGTCACACTTGCATCAACGATCTAGACAACTCCTTAAACTCAAACGGCAAAGATCTGCCTCTAATAAGTAGCTGCCCAATTCCACTCCAATTATAACCAGACTATAGTGTTATAATGGCGAGGGCAGCAAACGTCCGTCAAATACTTCCTGATGGGTTTACACAGTTCCTGGAGCAATTAGCTCTTAAAGTAAATCATATTAAATCGCATACCGTGATCTGTGGACAGGGCATAGCTAGGACACGCTTACACACAATTAATGGAGTACAAATAAATTGTCTCTCCAGTTTTTCATATCTCGGCATTCAAATAGATTACTATGGAAATTGGGTACACTTGAGAAGCACAAAGAAACAACACTTCTCCAAAACGACTGAGGCAGTGTTCAGATTTGCACATAAACTGGCCTCTAAACCTTTAAGAGTTGTGCTTAAACTAGAGTAGCAAATGTGCTTCGGTTGTTAATTATGGGGCTAGATTTTAGGATACATAGACTGTCAGGCCACTCAGACGGGCGAGAATGCCTTCTTAAGAATACTTGCGGTCCCACAGAGTAGTGCATCTTAAATCTGTTATCGGGAACTGGGAATGAACTTTCTGGAGTATACTATTAAATTAAGATAATTCCGACCGATACTGCTATGGCACTCAATTTGGATCAAAATGGAAGCAACCTCGAATCCAGCCCATCAGGGATTGCCAGGCCATCGATAATGATTTTGATGTGGAATGGCTTGACCACATCAGGAAAATGTACAGGCTATTTGATGAGAGTATGACTCTAGACAACACAGAGTCCAGCAGTAACTATTCTAAATTTGAAATTGTTAGACCTGGCATCTGTTGGCGTTGTTGCCCTGGTCTTTTTGACTCTGACCTCCTGTTTTTGAATGTATGCTAGATTTCGTTTTAGATGGCTTTAGGACTCTGGTCACTTTACCACTGTTGACCAGTGTTAACGTGCAAGTTATTCCTGTCTAAAATGTAATGGTATATGGTTTCTCCATGACTGGCCTATATGATTTACTAGTAAGTCTTTAGTACAGTGCACCAGGTGTGCCCAGGGCCTGTACGTCAAATGCTACTAGTGGGCCTGCAGCACTGATTGTGCCACCCACATGAGTAGCCCTGCAAACATCTCAGGCCTGCCACTGCAGTGTTTGTGTGTGCAGTTTTAAACTGCCATTTGGACCTGGCAAGTGCACCCATTTGCTAGGCCCAAACCTTTTTTTATTACATGTACGGCACCCCTAAGGAAGGCCCAAGGTAGCCCCATGGACAGGGTGCAGTGTATTTAAAAAGTAGGACATTTACTGTTGTGTTTTACATGTCCTGGTATTGAAAAACTGCTAAACCTGCCAAACTGGATTAAGGACATTCTGCCAGGAAGAAGAGCGGTTGCTGTCAGGAGGAACTGCCACTTTGTTGCTTGCTTTGCCGTGCTGGCCTGCTGCTTCTGTCCTGGAAGTGAAAGGACTGGAATTTGCTTTCTACAGCCTGCTTTCCAAGTTTCTCCAAGGGCTTGAGTCGAGCTTGCCTCCTGTTGGAAGTCTCAGGACCATCAAAGGCTTCACCTGCAGCTTCTTGGCTTTTCTGCTGAGAGCCCTACTCTGCCAAGTGGTGCCAAATCCAGTTCCTGGGCCCTTGGAAGTGAGTGTGCTGTGTTTAACAAGAAGAAACCAGAACATAGAGTGACTTCAGAGCCGGCACTGCTCTTAGACACCACACCGCTGCCTGCACCAGAGCCCTGGTCCCAGCTCAACGCAAGGACCGCAACTTGCAACACAGGCCCCAACGCTGCTGAAGTGCCTCCGAAGACCCGCCACACAGGGCGTCCAGAGTACCACGCTACTGAAGTCCGTGGCCCCGACTCAGTCGCTACACTGGTAGCTACGTTGTGTGACCTCAATACTGCAAAATCGAGGCAGCGTGGCTTGACACTTAATCGGCTCCACATCACCAGCTGAACAGACTCCTCGCTGCATCACCTCCCCGTGCCTTGCAACGTCCGGTGCACCGATGTGCTAAATGACCTGCACCGACAGTAAGGAACCAACTCCGCACTGGCACCCACTACGCCTCACCTCCCTGCCGCCTCGGAACCTCTTTGTTTAGTCATCGTTTCCAAGGTACTGTAACCGGGGTCTGTATGACTCCTTAGCCGGTCCGCGCTCCATCGCGGTAGGCTCCGAACTTTGGGACAAAACTTCATCAAGCAAGTCGTTTTAGCCCCAGTTAGAGCTAGTGTGTTTCTAAGTGCTAGAACTTCATTCAATATTTTAAAATTTGTATCTTGATTCATGTATGTTGGATTTGTGTCATTTTGGTCTTTTGTTGAGATAAAAATATTGGCTATTTTTTATAAATTGGAGTGGAATAGTTTTGTGGCGTTTTCACTGTTACTGTGTGTACAAATAGTTTACACATTTCCTCTGAGGATAAGCCTGACTCCTCTCGTCAAGCTAGCAAGGGGGTGAGCACAGGTTATTCTGAGGGTGTAACTTACTTACCCTGACTAGAGTGAGGGTCCCTGCTTGGACAGTGTGCAAACCATCGCGAACCAGAGACCCCATTTCTAATGGAAATTAAATGTATATGTAATTATGCAAAGAATAAGGAGGTGGGGATTGAGTGTAACAAGGCAACAGTAAAAGCTCATTCTACTTTATTATCTAGTGGAAGTATTCAACGCTATCTTATGATGAGATCCGCATCACAGATTTATACTGACCTGGGTTTTGCCTACATATATAACACTAGATGGTGGCCCTTTATAGAATGGATCAATAGTTGAAGGGTCTTCCCTCTTGTTCATGTGATGGGAGTTTTGAACAAGGCCAATTGGACATTGTTTTTTTATTTGCAAATACTATGTACCCCCACGGAAGTGCTTCTTGAAACGGTTGTGTAGACCGGCACAAATTTATTTTCAACAACTAGACTCTGCCCATTTGTTTTAGCGGTTATCAGATTTATTCAGTAAGCCATCGGAGTGTGGAAACTGATTTTAACTATGCAATTACATTTGTAAATATTAATTTGTGATTGTAAATTATTTACATTTAATGTATGTTTTGTTGCTTTTATCTTTTATGGCTTGATAAATGAATTAAATAAAGATTGATTTGAATGTGACAATTGTAAAGCAGTATAGTATTCATATGTAAACTGTGGCTCAAGCATTTTAATGCAAGTACATCCTAGGAGGTACATTACACTCAACATTCTATTCTTCCCAAATTGCATTTGCTGCACTTTCTCCCAGTGTGTTCGATGTACTTTTCATTATTTCTCTTAGTTCGCCCAAACATTAGAAATGTATAATTTATTTTGCTTTCTATTCCACATCTGGCCTCTTCTCGATTACGTGACTTCTTTCATCAGATGTGTGTGAATATGCCAAAAGCTGTGCATGCGGATTTTCTTAAAGTATTTACACATTCAAAAGGGAAATGTTGAAAATATTCAAAGAATACCTGTTGGTGTTTTTCCCAAGGGTTGAGCTATTGGAGACACAGTAGGTGATGCAATAAGGCATGGAAATTGCTCTTGAACAGTAGGACTAGTTAGGCTTCCAATGCTATATGCTCTGCTGCCTCCCTGGATAGGACTTGATGAAAACTGTCCCTGAAAAACAAACAGTTGGCGTTAACGGTGATGAAATATTGTTTGAGATCAAGATAAGTGTCCACAATTTAATATGACAATATAATAGCAATGACCATATATAAAATATTATTTTCCTAACCATGTGTGTTTTGAGGCAATGTTTTAATTATACAATTATATATTTGGTGTATCAATTATTATACTGATGCTAGTTCCTTGTGTTTTAATGATTTCTGTTTTTTAAAACTGCAATCAGTTTGCAGTGAAGCCAAGTATGTCTTCTCCTTTGCCCACATGTGGGATACTGTCACAGTGCACTTGCACTAACCTGGGCGGTACTACAGTTTGTTATGTGCAAAAGCCGTACTTGGGAAAAGGGGAAGTGGGTTCAGATGACCGGAGTCACTTCATTATCTCAGTAGGACTATATTCTGAGCATAGATGCCCAAATTTAGTGTGCCTTAGTATTTACATTCAATTTGGGTGTCATCTGTGTGACTCCTCAAGTGCGGTTAAGGAGAGAAAGATGCAGCCTGATCGGAATGACTGAGGTCATTCATACCAAAGTTGTTTATTTGAACCCGACAGAGGTTTGGACCCGATGGGAGTCTTGGTAAAGGAGTGACAGTTGTTAACTGGAATGGGATGGGATTTAAGACTGGCAGGAGTAGTAGACCAGATTTTCCTTAAGATGTCCTCATAAAAATAGTAGTACCAGAGTAGTGTTTCATTTAGTTAATCCTGTAGAGGGCCTTTCACATGTAAGATCAAGAGAAAGGCCCCAGTGTCTGGAGTTCTATCCCAGATCCAGATTACTGTCCCTTAGTTCATTGCGGTCATGGAGATGAGAGGGAGATCTTTTTAGTCACACGATAACCGGCGGACCAGGCTTTTCGCATCAAGTGGCACTGATTGAACGTTTAATTCATTTCCCAATGAAGCGAGCTGTTAAGCCAGAATACAGGACAGAATGAATGAAAGGAGTGGTGTTTGAAGGTGACATCCGCCAGAAAGCCTGTAATCCCTTTTTACCTGCCAGTAGGGGTGGTTTAAAGAAGGTCAGTCAGGATGGTTCCCCATAGAATGCAGTTATTCCATGTTAACCTAGATTCTCAAAGGTTTAAGAGCTATTAAAGCTGCAACAGGGTTACGGACTAAAACTAAGATATAGGTGACGGATCAACTTGTTGCTTAAAAGGCATGAAAGTCACGGATTTTAAAGTTAACTAACAAATTATGAGTAAAACTAATTATTTTTATAGTGCTGCAACGAGATGTTTCAATAAGACTCATTTTGTAGCTGTTCTTAGAAAGCTTATTTTTGTTTCACTCAAAAACGGTTGAGAGTTAAAATCAAAAACCAATGAAATTCCTTTGAAATGTACTACTTCATAACCGCAGTTAGCATGAATGAAAGTTCTGTTTCTTTATAGAAAGCCTGCATAGGAGACTTGGGTGTATTCGTACTGAGCAAGGTTATTGCATTGGGTCTATACAGTTTATTAAATACAACTAGTCACACGAGATGTCACCATTTCATCAATCACAGGCAGTAGAATGCTATTACCTGAAAACGCTTTAAAGGATGGGGGTTGTATTTAAGCGGACTTAATTAATTTTTGTTGATCATGAAAGTCGATTAGAATGATTTTGCTTCTAATAAACTTGAGTGAGCATCTGAATCTTTGAAGCAATTATGTGAATGTCTGGCCTGAATGATGACCAAGGCAATAATGCGGTCTTCTTGGTCCCACTGGAAAAGTAATTATGTCGTAATTATTAATGAAAGGATCCTAACAAAACATTAAGGAAAAACAGTAAAATGACAGAATTGAGGCACACAAGCTTTCATGCACTGTGTAATTCTGAGACTTTTTTGAGAACATGGTATTTCGGATAGTTTCTAGAGTGATGCTTTATAGGCATGCTATTCATATGCCTGGATCTGGTTAACTCTAGTAGATTTCTTGACTGGTCCTAAGTCGACCTGAGTCCTTGGCCTGCATTTATCCCAGGTTACAGCGAAGGTATAGATTTAGGCACAGTACTACAATTTCTAATACCTTGAATGCTTTAAATGAATCATACTTTTAAGCAGAACACAATAAGCATAGTATTGTCCACGCTTTCAGACATAGTACAATATCTAAGCAGAAAGGTCTCATTCAAGTTTACAGCAGTTTGAAAATAAAGGACAGTTTTTATGGCTATTCTTCCACTGACTATCAACACTTGAAATAGCTGTAGCAGGGAATGCATTTTGGATTAAGTTACCATGGATGTTGATGGAACTAACAGCCCAATAAACCCAGAGTAAGATAGAGCTGCAGGCTCATAAACTACTAGTAACTGACAGGACCAGGCTGCGATTGCCTGACTTAGCAGCTCCACTGCAATGTAACTAAAGAACCAGGCAACAAACCTCGAAAACATGGAACAAGTGCAGTGGTGGAAGATCTGCATTCCTGCTATGGATTTCTTGCAGAAATGAAAACTAAATATAGGGTCCTAGCAGGCACATCCGGCAGCCTACCACACCAAGAGCGGCTTGGGAACAGTGGTGCAACAAGCTAAGCAGACGAATAATTGTGCTGGGAGAAGGGCCTTCATCTGTGATATGAAAAAGCTTGAGAGGCATCGGAAAGTCCTAAAAAGAACACATGGGTGATGACTGGAACATGGCTCAGCCTTTTTTTTTTTTAATGCTGCTTTTTATTTGCTATAGTTTAATACATAAAATGAAATTCAACCCAGTAGAAAAACACAATATTGAGGTTCGAAGACTAAGCGCTGGCACAGCTGTACACTTAGAGTTATTTTCTTTAGTTTAAATTGGGTGTGCTCCCCAATACTCAATTTTGGCGTCAGGACAACAGAAGTACTAGGAACGATGTGAGGCATAAGGAGGCTATGGGATATGCAAACAACGTCAGACTTATTTGGCAAGTTTCTCATACCTAAAAGTGCTGAACAAACACTAACAATTGCTAAAGTGGCCTCAATGCTAGTGAAGAACAAATCACTTAGCTTTGACAATAGATTTTCAGACGCACACACATTTTTCGATTAACTCCTCTTTTCTTGGTGTATCTTCAGGTAGCAGACCAGAATCCAGAGTCTTGTTTATTAGCAATTCAACAGCAAGGTGCAAACTGGTGCCACTGGCTTGAGATCAGAAATAAGTCACACCCTGAAATGGCGCATCTGGCTCAAAATGGCACCATCCAATGCTTAGATTATAATTTCGTCTACTTTTCTGCACTCCAGATGAAAAGGTGAAAAAAGACAAAACAGATGTTTCATGCAATAACAAAAGGTGTCAAAGAATTAACACTAAAGAAGAGAGGAGTGTAAGAGCAGAAAAATCTAATTAAAGATCTATTTCCATTGAATACGTATTACTGAAGGTAGCTGCTTGTTCTTAAAATGGATATCCTTTCAAAAAGACTCCCATAGGAGCTTCATATAAGAAGGAGAGTGAATATATTGGTGATTTAATTTATTAAGTACATTTTGCAAAATGTATAGTTTAACTGTCAGTGTAGTTTTGCAGCTTGAAGAATTTTCTGCATTTACATGCTGTGCATTATTTCCCCATCTAGTGATTGGGTCCGGAATTCTTCCCAAAAACTTTTGTCCTTCTACTATTTGTGTTTTGGTGAGCGTCAACGTAACTCCATTTGGTGTCCCTTGTGACGTTGTTGTGCTTCCTCCGGAAGCTCCTACCTTCGATCGCTATCTGCTGAGGTCTTCCCTGCTCAAGAAGCCCTCAGCAGACCCTACAGACCTCAAGAACTACCGGCCCATCTCACTCCTCCCCTTCGCGGCAAAAGTTGCTGAGAAGACAGTCAACGCACAACTAACTAGGTTCCTCGAAGACAACTCCGTCCTCGACCCCTCTCAATCCGGGTTCCGCAGCAACAACAGCACCGAGACCGCCCTACTCGCCGCCACAGACGACATCCGCACCCTCCTCGAACAAGGCCACACCGCAGCCCTGATCCTACTCGACCGGTCAGCAGCATTCGACACCGTCTCCCACCACACACTCGCCGCCAGACTACACGACACCGGCATACAAGGAACCGCCCTCGACGGGATCCGCTCTTTTCTCACCGGCAGACGCCAAAGGATCAGACTGCCACCCTTCCTCTCCGAACCCACGGAAATCAACTGCGGAGTACCCCAGGGATCATCGCTCAGCCCTACCCTCTTCAACATCTACATGGCCACCCTCGCCGCCATCGTCAGACAGCACGGCCTCAGCATAGTGTTCTACGCCCACGACATCCAGCTCATCCTCTCCCTCACCAAGGACCCCACCACCACCAGACGCAGTTTCCAGGAAGGAATGCAGGACACCGCATCCTGGATGAGCAATAGCTGCCTGAAGCTCAACTCGGAGAAGACAGAAGTCCTCGGAACCACCCTGTCAGCATGGAACAACACCTGGTGGCCCACCGCACCCCTCCCACCCCCAAGGACCACGCCAGAAACCTCGGCATCGTATTAGACTCCCTCCCTCTCCATGAACCGACAGGTCAACGCCGTCGCCTCCAGCTGCTTCAACACCCTCCGCAAGACCTTCAAATGGATCTCTCCTCCCCACTCCCCCCCCCCCCCCGAGTCAAGGAAGACAGTCACCCACGCTCTCATAACTAGCAGACTCTACAACGGAAACGCCCTCTACGCCGGCATCAACAAGTCTCTACTCCGCAAGCTCCAGATGATCTGGAACCCCGCCGCCAGACTCGTCCTCGGCATCCCTCGACTCGAACACATCAGCCAACACCTACGGAACCTCCACTGGCTCCCTATCGAGAAGAGAATCACCTTCAAGATACTCACCCACGCCTACAAATGCCTCCACAACACCGGACCCCAATACCTCAACGAGAGAATCACCTTCCACGTACCCAAGAAAAACCTCCGATCCGCCAACCTCGTCCTCGCCGAAAACCCACACATACGCAGAGCCAGAACAGGGGGAAGAGCCTTCTCCTACATCGCAGCCAAGACCTGGAACGAGCTCCAGATCGACATCAGACACGCCCCCTCCCTGAACGCTTTCAGGAAGGCCCTCAAGACCTGGCTCTTCGACTGAACGGAACTGCGGATCCCCCCCCTTCCCCCAGCCACCTTGAGACCCTCACGGGCGAGTAGCGCGCTTACAATTCCCTAATTGATTGATTGATTTACAGATTCTTTTTTTTCTCTCATCTTCTTGGCGGAGGAGGGTGGGTTCGCTTGTGAATTCAGAAAATTCTTCAAGCTGCAAAACTACACCGACAGGTAAGAAACTAAGTTTTGCAGTGTGAATCTTTTCTAGATTCACATGCTGTGCATAGATTTTGTAGCAGTTTGCTACTACAGTGGTGGTTGGGTTGAAGATGAGCGTTGATTTAAATACAGATGTTGTAAGACCCTTTGTCCTACTTGTCCATTTGAATATCTACACAATTGTGTCTGGTGAACGTGTGCACGGATGACCAAGTTGCAGCTATACAAGTGTCTTGTAGTGGAGTATTTGCTAGGAAAGCAATGGTTGCTCCGCTTTTCCTTGTTGAGTGTGCGCCAGGGCTGTTTTGTAACGTCTCTCCTGCATTCTTGTGGCACAACTGAATAGTTTATACTATCCATCTTGTAAATGTGTTTTTGGTAACTGTCTTCCCCAGGAAACTGTTTGCAAATGATAGGAAGAGTTGCTTTGTTTTCCTATCAGCCTTTCGTGTGTAATATTCTCTGTGTGCGTTTTCAGTTTTTGAAAGCAGCTTGGTGTCTGAATACTTTGGTTCTTGTGGTAGTACGAGATAACCTTTAGCATGAACTGTGGGTCCTGTCTCATGACAACTCTGTATTTGTGAACTTGAAAGTAAGGCTCCTCTACAGTGAGTTGTTGTAACTCACTAACTGCGTAGTGACATTATAGCTACTAAGAAGGTAGTTTTTAGCGTGAGCATTTATAATGTTGCCTTATGAAATGGTTCAAAGGGTGTCATCAATTGTGTGTGCACAATATTTACATTCCATGCAGGAGCTGGCATCCTCTTTGGGGGTGCAATTCTTTTTGCTCCTTCTAAGAACAGTTTGATGGCTGGTGATGTGAAGAGACTTCTCTCGATGCGACCCCTTGTGTGTCCCACGATTGCCACTAAATGCACCTTTAAAGATGAATAGGTCAGCTAAAGCTCTAGAAGGTGTGTTAAGTATTTTAGCACTGTTTTCTCCCTGGAGATCCTTTTAAATAATCCTTCTTTTCTACATCAGAGTGAGTAGCTTTTCCATTTAGCTATATAACACTTTCTAGTTGTTGTTCTTCTTGCCTCTCTTAAGACTGTCATTGTCTTTTCTGGTAACTTTAAATGTCCGAATTCCAAGTCTATGGGAGCCATGCTGCCAGGCTTAAAGACTCTGGTTATGTGTGAAGCACCCTTCCTTCTTGGATTGAGAGCTGCGCGATTGATAGTTTGTGAAAACTCCCCTGTAACAGGGTTATTAGCTCTGAGAACCATGTTAGTCTTGCCCACTGTGGTGCAATTAGTATCAGGGTCATGCTGCTGATTTTGCATTTGCTGATCACCTTGTAAAGTGGTGGTATCGGAGGGAAAAACGTACGCAAATTTCCCGAACCAATCTATCGACAGTGCATTCCCCATTGACTGTTGGCACTGTTGTCTGGAGGCGAAGCGTTGGTATTTCGCGTTCTGGGGTGTCGCAAATAGGTCTATTTTCAGTGTTCCTCATCTTTGAAAAATATGTTAGAGTACTGTTTGGTTCAAATCCCACTCGTGAGACCATGAGGCTTGTCTGCTCAGTCGGTCTTCCTCGGTGTTGTCCTTCCCTGGTAGGTGGACAGCTAAAATCTCTATTTTCATGTGAATAGCCCAAATCCACATCTCTTGTGCTAGTTCTGATAGCGGTAGAGACTGTGTCCCCCCCCCTGTTTGTTTATATAAAACATGGTGGCTGTGTTGTCGGTCTGTATTAATATTGATTTACCCCAGAGTTCTCTCTGAAAGTGTTTTAATGATAGGACTATTGATTTCAGTTCTAGGATATTGAGGTGTTGCAAGGCATCCTGGTCCTTCCAGACACCTCGGATTTTGAGACTGTTCATGTGTGCTCCCCATCCCACCTGGGAGGCATCCGTTATGGGCCCTGTAGGAGTTGGTTGTGTGAACGTTCTTCCTTGTGATATCTTTGTTCTGTTCCACCATGCTATCTCTTCCTCTATCCTTTGCGTGACAACCACTAGATCTTCCCAACTCTCCGTTGTTTGTGACCATTGATTTAACAGACATTCCTGAAATGGTCTCCTGTGAAGCCGCGTGTGATATCAACGGAATGCAAGAAGCCATCATTCCTAGCAGCTTACCCACCATCCTCACTTTCAAAGCTTGTTCTTCCGCTACAGCTGTATCACTTTCAAAAGCGCAATTGTTCTCTTGTCGCTGGGAAAAACTCCCCCCGTGTATTGAATTTATTCTTGCTCCCAAAAACATTTACTCCTGTTCTGGTGACGATTTCTCCATGTGTATTGAGAGCCCCAGCTGAAAATGCGGTATTACCTGTTGTATGTGCTCTTTGCGTTTTTTTGTATGAATTTCCTCTTCCCAGACAGTCTTCCAGGTAGGGATAAATGTGTATTCCCTGCCTCCGCAGGTGTGCCACCACTGTTAGTAGACATTTTGTGAATACTCTTGGTACTGATTTTATCCCAAAAGCCAGTACTTTGAACTGGTAGTGTTCTTTGTCTACCACAAATCTGAGTAATTTCTTATGGCTTGCGTTCATGGAAATGTGTAAATAAGCGTCCTTTAAGTCTATTGTGGCCATGTAATCCCCCTGGGTTACCTCCTGCAGGGTAGTCTTTAATTTTTGAGTTCTTATGAACTGGTATAAAAACCCGAGGTCTAGATTTGGCCTGAGTGACCCATCTAACTTTGGAATTAGAAAGTATGTTGAGTAGTTTCTCTCCAATCTGGGCACTAACTCTATAGCCTCATTTGACAGCAACTCCTCTACCTCGGAGGTAGACAGGCCGTTTCCTACCTTAAATATACCCTTTTCCTTCGTCTCCTATCTGGAGGTGTCTTGTTTAATTCTATGCAATATCCAAATTATATTAGTTTTAAAACCCATCTGTCTGTGGTGATATTCTTCCATTCCTGGAGGAACTTTTCTATTCTGCCTCCTACTGGTGTTAAATGTATAAGTTCTTGCGTCTGTACATTTGTTGTTGCACTTTTCGATGTCTGAGGAGTACTTTTTGTGAACCCCGACGAATCACTTACTTGTTGGGAGAGCCCCTCCCCCACGCATGTTACCTCTGAACTGTAGAGCCCCCATTGACTTTGCAGTTTCATTGTCTTTTTAACTGATCCAGGGTTTTGTTCACCGCACTCCCGAATAGTTATTCCAAATTGAATGGCGCATTTAGTATATAAGCTTGCATCTCTGGCTTAAAACCTGAAATTCTTAATCAGGCATGGCTCTCTCAGTGATTCCTATGATCATGTCTTCCTGATGTTTCTGCTGCATCTAGTGCAGATTTTAAGCAGGTATTTGTGATGCTCTTGCCATCCTCCACTAGGTGTGCTGCCCTCTTTTGGTACTTTTCTGGGAGATGTTTAATTAGTTCTGCTATATCCTCCCAATGTTGGTAGGCGTGACGATTTAGCAGTGCGTTATAAGTTTGCAATCCGTCACTGGTTTGCAGCACTCCTTTCTACCATTCGCCCCATAAGGTCCATTCTCTTACTCTCCTTATCTGAAGTGGGCCCGAGGTGCTTGGGACGTTGCCTCTTTTCCTGGCTGTTGATGCCATTATCGAATCTGCAGAGACTGTTCCCTTTATGTAACTTTGGTCTTTTGAAGAAGGTCTATACTTCTTCTCTGCCCTAGGAGTGACCGCTTTACATGATGCTGGTTCCTTGAAAATCTAATTTCCCTGATCCAAGACATTAGGGAACATTGGTAAAAACTGGTTCCTTGACTGTGTAGGCAGGAGAGTTTCTTATAGAAAATGATTGTTGTCTCTCCTCTTCCAACTGTACCCCATACCTCTCTGCTGCCTTTTTAATTACCAGGTTATACATTTCAATATCATCAGGTGGTGATGGTCTTGAAGGGTATGTGTCTACCCCGTCCTCTGGTGAGTCAGTTTCCAGGTCTTTGTACTGTGAAGCCTCGGAACCCTGGTAGATTTTCTTCTCCTCCTCATAGAAGATCTCTTGATCCTCATCCTCTTGAGGTTCTGGGGTTAAAGGTGGCTCTATTTCCTCGAGGCCTTCGTCCCCTTGCTCCTTTGACGTCGAAGACTTACTTGGCATTCTAAATTGTTTGAGACTTTCGTCAAAGTCTTTTTTCTTTGTAAAATGTTGGCCATTTCGGCTTTGAGGAGTCTCCTCTTTCTGGAGCTCTGCTACTTTTTGTTGGCAGTAGGGATTCTCGTCCGTATGCTTTGATGACGAATCTTTCAAAGACAGCGCGTTCGGTGAACCGCGTTGTTTGGTTTTTGACCTCTCCCGTGTTGAAGTTGATGCGTCTTTTCCTCGACGTCTTGGATTTTTCAGGGGGATCCTCTGCAGTGTCCTTTTCAAAGGATCTGAGGGTACTCTTCTCTCTGGTCATGCTTGAGGTCGCACGGTGAAATTTTTAAGGATGCTGAGTCTCTTACCTCCGATCTAGAAGTCTTCTTGCCCCCTCGGCCGGCCTCCGTGTCCTCTTCTGGACCTTCGCTGACATTCTCTTCATCGCTGGAGAGACCCAAATCTTGTAGAGAGGGAGTGTGCTGTTGGCCCTGCATTGCAGAGTAAGGTGGGCTGTTCTCAGTCACTGCCTTACCCTCAGAGTCTTGAGGCGAACACTGCACAGGTGTTGCAATCTTCACTTATATGACCTACCAGTAGGCAGAGGTTGCAGAGCGGGTGCTGATCCTTTTTCACAAACTTATGGTGGCAGTTTTTGCAAAACTGGAAAGGTGTCTTCTCCATTACCAAGTACAGGGAGCACCCTGCACGAGCAATTTCCATACCAGTCGCTGAAAATACCTTGTCCAGCTCCCAGAACTTTCCCTGCATCTTCTATTTATGACACCTTTGCGTGAACTTTTGGCGATTTCTTCAATTTTTTTTCAGATTGTTGGAGATCCTCCTGCATGCATCCAGAACCAACGGCGGAAAAAAATAATCTGAAGATGGCGACCAAAGGAAGGAGCTTCCGAAGGAAGCACGACGACATCACAAGGGACACCAAATGGAGGTACGTCGACGCCTGTGTAATCTTTCGGTCCCATCCCATCCCACACAATGCCATGAGCCAAGTCTCAAGAACATACTTGGTGGGCTCGGAGAGGGACGACGGAATAGGGGCGCCATATAGTAGCCCCTCAATCTTATCCAGACCTATCCCGGTCACCTCTAGCCAAATCGCTGGGTCCCCCCCATGCCCCCGCTCAGCCATTCATTGACCACCACCAGCTGGGCCGCCCAGTAATAAAGACACACATCCGCCATACCTAGACCCCCCATCCCATGTAGATGAATTACATTTTCCATCCGCTATACAAAATGGTTCATCAAGCCACAGGAAGGCTCGAAGTTTGGCCTGCAGTTGGCGCCACCAAAACTGTAGCAAGCCGTAGGGGATAATTTTGTAAGACATACAGCAGACGGGGAGGGTGATCATTTTGAACAATGCAGGGTGACGCAAGATATTGAGAGGCAGATTTGTCCATCGATTAAGGTCGGACGTTAAGTAGGACAGAAAGGGTCGGCCATTCAAGCTCCAGGTGAGACTAGGATATAAAGCCACATGTATGCTCAGGTATCAAAAGCTCAGTCTGCTCATCGTAGGCCGCACAGGCCAATCGATCTCATTCTGTGACTACCCTCAGGGGGACCAAAACTGATATGGGGAAGTTAATAGTAAGCCCCGAAGCATCCACAAACAGACCAAGAATCTGCAGCACTCGAGGGATCACGGTCGATGGGCGCGGAATGTAGATAAGTCCATCATCCACAGAGTGCTATACGGTCTTCCATCGCCACCCCTCAGTCAAAGCATCACACCTGGGCATCCCAGCAAATCCACACTGCAAGAGGCTCAATCACTATGGCAAATAAGAGTCAAGAGAGGGGGCAACCTTGACTAATGCCACGACCAGTGAAAATGAGGCAGATAATGTACTGTTGACCTGCACTTGAGCCTTATGGTTAGAGTAAAACTGCACAAACGTGCGAAATAGAGGACCCAGCCCCATCCAGTGTGCATTTGTTTTACATAGCTTCTCACTGCCCTATGTATGCTACCTATGGGTCCCATATCTTCTTTAGACACCCTCCTATCTCATATACATATTTTCCGACCATGCTATATCCATCAATTTAAAAATATATATTTTTTTTTAGTTTTCTAGTACATTAGTGCTCATGTAACACAATTCTTCTCCTAAGTCATTAGACTTAGATTACAACACAGATTTAAGTATTTGGATGGGGTCTCTCGCTCCAAATCGCCAGAACTAACAGTTCACATTTAGGTCTACTGGGAATTCTGCCATTCTTGTCCGGCATGCCCCTAACAACCTTCCAGAAGGGTTTCCATCGGGGACAATAGCACAACGTGTGCAGAAATGTGCCTTTTAACCGTGTCCTCTAAGCACTTCTATGTTTTGGTTCTGCCAAATCGGACCTTTTGTGTCCTGGTATAATAGTTCCCATGCAGAATTTGTTAATAGTACAAGCCTAAATAATGTTCCAATAGCTCTCTTGGCCCCCTACGAGGCTTCCACCCATTCCGCCTCTTCGACTATACCCATGTTTGCAGAGCATTTTTCTCTTAGTTTATTTAATATGTTTAGTGCGTTCTTGATTATTTTCTTGTATATAAAGCATGCTGTCTTTTTGGGGACAGTTTGTCAGGATTTTATCCTCCAGCGGGGAGCAATCTTCTACCTACACACTTTCCCCAAGATGGGCTTCAATCGGATGTCTAAGCTGCATATTCTGAAATATCTCAGTGTCTGCCATTCTATATGCCACCTTAACTGTTTCAAAGGACATATCTATTCATCCCAAATGTCGTCCAGTTTGCTTATTCCCATTGGATTCCATTCTCTTTAAATCCCGAGAGGTTGCCAGCCTCCTGAAGTAGGTCATGGTCTCATATTTAGACACAGCCCTCCAGGCCCCCACTCCTGAGAATATGGTAGTCCCCCAGAGCTCCTCCTCCTATTCAGCACAGCAGTAGAAGATAGAGGCCCAAATGCATCTCTCAGTCCTGAGTAGGGTTTCTTGCTGGGGTGGAGGGGTGCGAGGCCGAGGGGGAAGGGCAAAGGCTCATTGATTAATTACTGTTAGCTGTGTGACCAAACAGAATATCTGACATCAGGGAGGGTGATGCCTACATCATCTGTGTCTCTTAATTTCTGTATTCATATTTATGGTGGTCCCCCATCCCACAAAAGTAATCTCACTTCATATTCTAATTTTCTGGAGCATATATACATAATATTATAATTTTAAATAAGGTTGCTTGCCGTGGGAAAGGTAATGTTCTGCAGCACTTTACTTCATGCAATGAATATTATGGTAAAAAAAGATTTGGGATTCTCCTGATCTGTAGATACCAATATATTTAAAGTCTTGGTGGCTCATTGTTAGTGGACATCAGAGCAATCGGACCAAGGACCAAATGGTCAGCAGATACAGCAGCCATTTCCCCCAGTCGATACAAAATCCAGAGTATTTCGTAAAGTTTTCAAAGACTCACAATAGTCTATCTATGGTTGGTTCCAGCTGAGCTGGTTAAAGGAGGATGTCGTCAGCATACAATAATATCCATTGGTTTCACACTTCATCCCATAGCAACCCCTTTGACAAGTGCACTGGCTCTGATCTAATTCGCCAGAGGTTTAAGGCTGGGGCGAATATCACTGGGGAGAGCGGAAAACCGGTCTCATTCCCCTCTCCAATGAGAAGGGATCCAAGATTTTGCCATTCACTTTGAGAGACACACACACACACACACACACACACACACACACACACACACACACACACACACACACACACACACACACACACACACACACACACACACACACACACACACACACACACACACACACACACACACACACACACACACACACACACACACACACACACACACACACACACACACACACACACACACACACACACACACACACACAAAATCAGGTTTCAGGGACGGTATAGTTAGTTGTACATTTCACTCGTACAAAACCAGAGAAATTAGGCCGTTCTAGTTAGTTAAGCTAACTATTACTAGTGCCCCCGCAATGCACTGCTGATGACGTCACGTATTACATCACTCATGACATGCATGGTCAGTGACATCACTGATGATATCACTGATGACATCATCCACGTGATAATCTGATGCACCTCCTCACACCCTAATATAACCTTTGATACACCCACTCTAAAATACAGACTGTCATTCTGGAAACCATAGACACACCAATACCAGTTACTACATACCCACTCACTGATTCCTAGGTCTACACACACACATCCACTCATTAAGCCGTACAGTCACTCATACATGCAGTCACTCATCAATACAGCACTATCATATGTACTCATACACCTATACAGACACTCGTACACCGCCACTCACCCAGAGAGTTACTCACAGTCAGTTATGCAAAGAATCAATCACACTCCCATTTACTCACCTACACAGTTATACACACACCACCTCACTTATTCATACAGATACTAACACATACTTACTCTCTTATACAAACACTGACACAAGCACAACCATACATCCACTCTGACAATCACTCACTCTCACATAGTCATTTATATAGTCCAACACACATATACTGCCTTTCACATATGTAGTTACTCACACATGTACCACTAAGACATCCATTCACTCACCAACACACCTATACACACACTCATCCACCCATACAGCCCTTCACAGATGCACTGTTGAACCCATACACCCAGTGAATCACCCACTCACACATCTATGAACGGAGTCACACCCCCCCCACCCACACAGACACTCAGGTACCCATACAGATACACAGACAACCAATCAATAACCCATATAGACAGTCATGTAGCTACTCACTAACCCATGCAGCCGCTTATACACCAACTGGCAGACTGATACAGACATTCACACAGCTTAGTCACTAACCCATGCATTCAGTACGATTTAGTCACGCACCTACTAAATCATCCATTCAGAAACTCGTACACCCACTCATTCTTCAATACACCTTGGCATATATATATAAAACATATTTAAACTTTACAGAAACAGTCACTGGATGGTGTCATGAGTGATGTCACTGTCCATGTCATGAGTGATGTAATATGTGATGTCATCAGCAGTGCATTGCGGGGGCACGAGTTATGGTGAGCTCAACTAACTAACGGCTGAATTTCTCTGGTTTTGTACATGTGAAATGTCCAACTAACTATACCGTCCCTGAAAGTTCTTGTTTTTTCAGTGAATTCCAAAGGTTTTTTAAATGAAAATTTCAGACTATAACGTCCCTGAAACCTATGGTTTTTTTCAGTGAATTTCAAAGGTTTTTTAACTGATAATTTCTAACGATAACGTCCCTGAAACCTATGTTTTTTCAGTGAATTTCAAAGGTTTTTAAAATGAATATTTCTAACTATAAAGTCCCTGAAACCTTTGGTTTTTTCAGTGAATTTCTAAGGTTTGTTAAATGCTAATCCCCAACTATAACTTCCTTGAAACCTCTGTTTTTTTCAGTTAATTTCTAAGGTTT
The DNA here is from genome assembly GCA_963921515.1 of Calotriton arnoldi. Taxonomy (NCBI): domain Eukaryota; kingdom Metazoa; phylum Chordata; class Amphibia; order Caudata; family Salamandridae; genus Calotriton; species Calotriton arnoldi. Next base: position 1,608,038 of record CAWUFW010000961.1, read on the forward strand.
TTTTAAATGCTAATTTCTAACTATGCCTACATAGGTAGGACATGTGCAGAAAGAGGAAGAAAGGCGCAGAAAGAAACACGAGAAGTGCAGAAAGAGGCAAGAGGTGCAAAAAGAAGCAAGAGAAATGCAGAAAGAGGCAACAGAAGTCCAGAAAGAGGAAGAAAGGTGCAGAAAGAAGCAAGAGATGTGCAGAAAGAAGCAAGAGATGTGCAGAAAGAAGCAAGAGATGTGCAGAAAGAACCAACAGAGGTGCAGAAAGAACCAACAGAGGTGCAGAAAGAACCAACAGAGGTGCAGAAAGAACCAACAGAGGTGCAGAAAGAACCAACAGAGGTGCAGAAAGAACCAACAGAGGTGCAGAAAGAGGCCTACTTTGACTGTACCTTACAACAGACTCAAGATGTCTTAAACCTCACTTTTCTCTTGAAGGTTCAATATTCATCGACTGCTCAGAATGTCAGGCCTACCAAATATAAAGCAGCAATCCTAAGCATATCACTGTTGTACGTCTGACCAAGTTTGTGAAGGTATGCATGCGTGTCTCTTATCTAGTGACACGTTACATAAAAATAAACATACAAATACTTAAATACCTGTGTTTCAAACAGCATACTCTGTAAATTTGTGTACAAAAAGGTAGAAGCAAGAGAGATGCAGAAAAAAGCAAGAGAAGTGCAAAAAGAACCAACGGAGGTGCAGAAAGTGGCAAGAGGGGTGCAGAAAGAGGCAAGAGGGGTGCAGAAAGACAAAAGAGATGCAGAAAGAGGGAAGAGGGGTGCAGAAAGAGGGAAGAGTGGTGCAGAAAGAGGGAAGAGTGGTGCAGAAAGAGGGGTGCAGAAAGAGGCAAGAGGGGTGCAGAAAGAGGCAAGAGGGGTGCAGAAAGAGGCAAGAGGGGTGCAGAAAGAGGCAAGAGGGGTGCAGAAAGAGGCAAGAGGGGTGCAGAAAGAGGCAAGAGGGGTGCAGAAAGAGGCAAGAGGGGTGCAGAAAGAGGCAAGAGGGGTGCAGAAAGAGGCAAGAGGGGTGCAGAAAGTGGCAAGAGGGGTGCAGAAAGTGGCAAGAGGGGTGCAGAAAGTGGCAAGAGGGGTGCAGAAAGAGGCAAGAGGGGTGCAGAAAGAGGCAAGAAGGGTGCAGAAAGAGGCAAGAAGGGTGCAGAAAGAGGCAAGAGAAGTGCAGAAAGAGGGAAGAAGGGTGCAGAAAGAGGGAAGAAGGGTGCAGAAAGAGGGAAGTAGGGTGCAGAATGAAGCAACAGGGGTGCAGAAAGAGGCAAGAGGGGTACAGAAAGAGGCAAGAGGGGTACAGAAAGAGGCAAGAGGGGTACAGAAAGACAAAAGAGATGCAGAAAGAGGGAAGAGGGGTGCGGGAAGAGGGGTGCAGACAGAGGCAAGAGAATTGCACAAAGAGGGAAGAGGGGTGCGGGAAGAGGGGTGCAGAAAGAAGCAAGAGTAAGACCTCCGACCCTCGGTCTAGGTCCACTCTCTCCCCACTGCTCCGCTGTGCCGTCTCTTGCCTCCAGACCCCGACCTCCTCCTTGGGAGGTTCGAGGCTGCTGCCCGCTCCAACTGGGACCAGACTGCCTCCAACCACCGTATCCTTCTCAGCCGCTTTTTTTTCCTCTTAATTTTTTCCCTGTTGTGCCACTGTTATTGTGCCCATCTGTGTCTTGCTCCAATTCCACCACTGTTTTTATTTTCTCGTGCCTGCCTGTTCCTTTTGCCTTTCGCCGCTGCTGCCCCTGCGGCCCCTCCCCCCCGGAATTCCCCTGCTCCCGCCTCCCAGCCTCTCCCTCCCTCCCACCTCCCCTACTTAATGGCAGCCGCTGCGCGGTCGCGCCGGTGGCGCCAAAGGCAAGCCCGTCTGCGCCCGTCCGTGACCCGACCCGACCGCGGCCAGCGCCAGGAACTCCCACTACCCATCGCTACGACACCACCACCCTCCACGCACTTAACCCTGGAAGACTTAGAGAATGCCAACAGGCCTCGCCGAACACGACCCACGGCCAGTTCTCCTGCCTCCACTGCCGCCAGACCCTCACCGCCACCCCGGCCTCCAACACCGCCGACGCCAGCACCGGCGACACCCTAAAATGCATCCTCCTCAACGTACGCTCCGTACACAAACACGCCATGGAAATCTGGAACCTACTCTACTCTCTTTCGCCCGACATCGCCTTCTTCAGAGAGACCTGGACCAACGCATCCTCCGCCCCCGACATCAGCACCGCCATCCCAGACGGATACAAGATCCAGAGGAAAGACCGCCCCAACCACGCAGGAGGGGGCCTCGCCATCGCCCACAAGAGCACCCTCCGCCTCACCACCTCCAGCGAAACCTTCCCCTCCGCCGAACACCTGCACTTCAAGATCCAGACCACCCCCAAAGCCACACTCCGAGGAACCCTCGTCTATAGACCCCCCCGGCCCCCGAACACCCTTTGCCACCACCATCACCGACTTCATCGCACCCCACGCGATTGCCTCAACAAACTACATACTCTTTGGAGACCTGAACTTCCACCTCGACAACCCCAGTGACCCCAACTCCACTATCCTTCGTGACAACCTCGCCAGCATCGGACTTAAACAACTCGTCAACACACCGACCCACAGAGCAGGACACACCCTCGACCCCATCTTCGCGGCAGGAAACAGCGTCCATTTCAGCCACACAACGCAGCCGCCATGGACCGACCACCACTGCGTACACTTCGCCATCAACAAACCCAAGGCACCCAAACCAGCCCCACGCCCACCACGAAGGAACTGGAGCAAGGTTACCGACGAGCAACTTAACTCCACCCTCAGCCGAGACAACCACACCTGGACACCCGACGCAGCCAGAGAACTCCACACCTGGATCTCCAACTGCGCAGATGAGCTCGCCCTCTACGCAACCCCGACAGACAACACCCGGGACAGACGCCTGGTTCACAACCGCTCTCCAAGAAGCCAGATGCACCTGCAGACGCCTGGAGAAGAACTGGAGAAACACCAAGACAACCGAAAACCACACCACCTACAAGGACGCCATGACGGACTAACACAACCAGATCAGAGCCACCAAAAGGAACTTCATCCACAACAAAATCCTGGCCAACTCCAAGGAACTTTTCAGTGTCATTCAAGAATTCACCAACCCAAACAGCGAAGCCACAGACATCACCCCATCCCAAGATCTCTGCGACAAGCTTGGAACCTATTTCCACCTCAAGATCAAAAATCTCTACGACAACTTCATCGACCAGCCACCAGGCGCCACAGACGGCCCCCCAGAAACACCAGCCAGCCCACCATGTCCAACTGGACACCGATCACGGCCGAAGACACCGCCTCGACCATGAAAAGCATCCACTCGGGGGGGCCCCCACCGACCCCTGCCCCCCTCACATCTACCACAGAGCCGTGCCCGCCATCGCACCCAAACTACAACGCACCATCAACACCACCTTCAAAACAGGCACCTTGCCAGACGACTGGAAGCGCGCAGTCAGACCCCTGCTCAAGGAGCCCACAGCTGACCCCACCGACCTCAAGAACTATCGGCCCATCTCGCTCCTCCCCTTCGCAGCCAAAGTTGCAGAGAAAACAGTCAACAGGAAACTGACACGATTCATTGAAGAGAACGCCGTCCTCGACCCGTCCCAATCCGGATTCCGAAGCAACCACAGCACAGAGACCGCCCTACTCGCCGCCACAGACGACATCCGCACCCTCCTGGCCCAAGGCCACTCCGCAGCCCTCATCCTACTCGACCTATCAGCGGCCTTCGACACCGTCTCCCATCACACACTAGTCAGACTACACGACGCAGGCATACAAGGAACAGCCCTGGACTGGATCCGATCATTCCTCACCGGAAGAAGCCAAAGGATCAGACTCCCACCCTTCCTCTCCGACCCCACGAAAATCACCAGCGGAGTCCCACAGGGTTCATCACTGAGCCCCACCCTCTTCAACATTTACATGGCCCCCCTCGCAGCCATTGTCCGACAACACGGCCTCAACATCGTATCCTACGCCGACGACACCCAGCTCATCCTCTCCCTCACCAAAGACCCCACCACTGCCAAACCCAACTTCCAGAAAGGAATGCAAGACGTCGCAGTCTGGATGACCAACAGCTGCCTGAAGCTCAATGCCGAGAAGACAGAAGTCCTCGTCCTCGGTACCACCCCTTCTGCATGGGACAGCACCTGGTGGCCGACCGCCCTTGGAAGCCCACCTACCCCCTCAGACCACGCCAAGAACCTCGGCATCGTACTCGACTCATCACTCTCCATGAACCGACAGGTCAACGCCGTCACCTCCAGCTGCTTCAACACCCTCTGCAAGACCTTCAAGTGGATCCCCCCTGAGTCAAGGAAGACAGTCACCCACGCACTCATCACCAGCAGACTGGACTATGGAAACGCACTCTACGCCGGCATCAACAAGTCCCTACTCCGCAAACTCCAGACAATACAGAACACCGCCGCCAGACTCGTCCTCGGCATCCCCCCCGACACGAACCCATCAGCCAACACCTACGAAGTCTCCACTGGCTCCCCGTGGAGAAGAGTCACTTTCAAAATCCTCACTCACGCCTACAAATGCCTACACAACAACGGACCCAAATACCTCAACGACAGAATCAACTTCCACGTACCCAAAAGAAACCTCCGATCTTCCAACCTCGCACTGGCCGAAACCCCGCGCATCCACAGAGCCAGAGCAGGCGGAAGATCCTTCTCTCACATTGCAGCCAAGACCTGGAACGAGCTACCGGCAGACATCAGACGCGCCCCCTCCCTGAACACCTTCAGGAAGACCCTCCAGACCTGGCTCTTCAGCTAAACAGATCTGCGGACCCCCCCTCAGCGCCTTGAGACCCTCACGGGTGAGTAGCGCGCTTACAATTCCCCGATTGATTGAAAGAAGCAAGAGGGGTGCAGAAAGAAGCAAGAGGGGTGCAGAAAGCGGCAAGTGAGGTGCAGAAAGCGGCAAGTGAGGTGCAGAAAGCGGCAAGTGAGGTGCAGAAAGCGGCAAGTGAGGTGCAGAAAGCGGCAAGTGAGGTGCAGAAGGAGGCAAGAGGTGGAGAAAGCAAGAGCAGTGCAGAAAGAGGCAAGTGAGGTGCAGAAAGAGGCAAGAGCGGTGCGCAAAGAGGGCGAGAGCGGTGCGCAAAGAGGGCGAGAGAGGTGCGGAAAGAGGGCGAGAGAGGTGCGGAAAGAGGGCGAGAGAGGTGCGGAAAGAGGGCGAGAGAGGTGCGGAAAGAGGGCGAGAGAGGTGCGGAAAGAGGGCGAGAGAGGTGCGGAAAGAGGGCGAGAGAGGTGCGGAAAGAGGGCGAGAGAGGTGCGGAAAGAGGGCGAGAGAGGTGCGGAAAGAGGGCGAGAGAGGTGCGGAAAGAGGCGAGAGAGGTGGGCGAGAGAGGTGGGCGAGAGAGGTGCGGAAAGAGGCGAGAGAGGTGCGGAAAGAGGCGAGAGAGGTGCGGAAAGAGGCGAGAGGTGCGGAAAGAGGCGAGAGAGGTGCGGAAAGAGGCGAGAGAGGTGCGGAAAGAGGCGAGAGAGGTGCGGAAAGAGGCGAGAGAGGTGCGGAAAGAGGCGAGAGAGGTGCGGAAAGAGGCGAGAGAGGTGCGGAAAGAGGCGAGAGGTGCGGAAAGAGGCGAGAGGTGCGGAAAGAGGCGAGAGGTGCGGAAAGAGGCGAGAGGTGCGGAAAGAGGCGAGAGGTGCGGAAAGAGGCGAGAGGTGCGGAAAGAGGCGAGAGGTGCGGAAAGAGGCGAGAGGTGCGGAAAGAGGCGAGAGGTGCGGAAAGAGGCGAGAGGTGCGGAAAGAGGCGAGAGGTGCGGAAAGAGGCGAGAGGTGCGGAAAGAGGCGAGAGGTGCGGAAAGAGGCGAGAGGTGCAGAAAGAGGCGAGAGGTGCAGAAAGAGGCGAGAGGTGCAGAAAGAGGCGAGAGGTGCAGAAAGAGGCGAGAGGTGCAGAAAGAGGCGAGAGGTGCAGAAAGAGGCGCAGAAAGAGGCGCAGAAAGAGGCGCAGAAAGAGGCGCAGAAAGAGGCGCAGAAAGAGGTGCAGAAAGAGCAGCAAGAGGTGCAGAAAGAGGTGCAGAAAGAGGCAAGAGGTGCAGAAAGAGGCAAGAGGTGCAGAAAGAGGCAAGAGGTGCAGAAAGAGGCAAGAGGTGCAGAAAGAGGCAAGAGGTGCAGAAAGAGGCAAGAGGTGCAGAAAGAGGCAAGAGGTGCAGAATGAGGCAAGAGGTGCAGAATGAGGCAAGACGTGCAGAAAGAGGCAAGACGTGCAGAAAGAGGCAAGAGGTGCAGAAAGAGGCAAGAGGTGCAGAAAGAGGCAAGAGGTACAGAAAGAGGCAAGAGGTACAGAAAGAGGCAAGAGGTACAGAAAGAGGCAAGAGGTACAGAAAGAGGCAAGAGGTACAGAAAGAGGCAAGAGGTGCAGAAAGAGGCAAGAGGTGCAGAAAGAAGCAAGAGATGTGCAGAAAGAAGCAAGAGATGTGCAGAAAGAACCAACAGAGGTGCAGAAAGAACCAACAGAGGTGCAGAAAGAACCAACAGAGGTGCAGAAAGAGGCCTACTTTGACTGTACCTTACAACAGACTCAAGATGTCTTAAACCTCACTTTTCTCTTGAAGGTTCAATATTTGACTGCTCAGAATGTTAGGTCTACCAAATATAAAGCAGCAATCCTAAGCATATCACTGTTGTACGTCTGACCAAGTTTGTGAAGGTATGCATGCGTGTCTGCTTTTATCTAGTGACACGTTACATAAAAATAAACATACAAATACTTAAATAACTGTGTTTCAAACAGCATACTCTGTAAATTTGTGTACAAAAAGGTAGAAGCAAGAGAAGTGCACAAATAACCAACGGGGGTGCAGACCGAGGCGAGAGGGGTGGAGGCGAGAGGGGCGCAGACAGAGGCGAGGGGTGCGGACAGAGGCGAGGGGTGCGGACAGAGGCGAGGGGTGCGGACAGAGGCGAGGGGTGCGGACAGAGGCGAGGGGTGCGGACAGAGGCGAGGGGTGCGGACAGAGGCGAGGGGTGCGGACAGAGGCGAGGGGTGCGGACAGAGGCGAGGGGTGCGGAAAGAGGCGAGGGGTGCGGAAAGAGGCGAGGGGTGCGGAAAGAGGCGAGGGGTGCGGAAAGAGGCGAGGGGTGCAGAAAGAGGCGAGAGGTGCAGAAAGAGGCGAGAGGTGCAGAAAGAGGCGAGAGGTGCAGAAAGAGGCGAGAGGTGCAGACAGAGGCGAGAGGCGCAGACAGAGGCGAGAGGCGCAGACAGAGGCGAGAGGCGCAGACAGAGGCGAGAGGCGCAGACAGAGGCGAGAGGCGCAGAAAGAAGCAAGAGATGTGCAGAAAGAAGCAAGAGATGTGCAGAAAGAAGCAAGAGATGTGCAGAAAGAAGCAAGTGAGGTGCAGAAAGAAGCATGTGAGGTGCAGAAAGAAGCATGTGAGGTGCAGAAAGAGGCAAGTGAGGTGCAGAAAGAGGCAAGTGAGGTGCAGAAAGAGGCAAGTGAGGTGCAGAAAGAGGCAAGTGAGGTGCAGAAAGAGGCAAGTGAGGTGCAGAAACAGGCAAAAGGGGTGCAGAAACAGGCAAAAGGGGTGCAGAAACAGGCAAAAGGGGTGCAGAAAGAGGGAACAGGTGTGCAGAAAAAAGCAAGAGAAGTGCAGAATTCAGCAACAGGGGTGCAGAAAGAGGGGTACATAAAGAGGCAAGCGGGGTGCAGAAGGAGGCAACAGGCGCAGAAGGAGGCAAGAGAACTGCACAAAGAAGCAAGAGCGTTGCAGAAACAGACAAAAGATGCAGAAAGAGGGAACAGGGGTGCAGAAAGGGCAAGAGGGGCAGAAAGAAGCAAGAGCAGTGCAGAAAGAAGCAACAGAGGTGCTGAAAGAGGCAAGAGGGGTGCAGAAAGAGGCAAGACCAGTGCAGAAAGAAGCAACAAAGGTGCCAAAAGAGGCAAGAAAGGTGCAGAAAGAGGGAACAGGGGTGCAGAAAGATAAGGGGGATACTGAAATTTGCAAGAGCAGTGCAGAAATTTGCAAGAGCAGTGCAGAAAGAAGCAAGAGAAGTGCAGAATGAGGCAAGAGAACGTATAGTTTCTTACCTGTCGGTGTAGTTTTGCAGCTTGAAGACTTTCTGGATACACTATGCTGTGCATTATTCTGCCATCTTGTGGTTGGGTCCGGAATCGTAGTATTTTCTCTCTTTTTTTTTTTGTGGCCCAGGTGGGCGGCGACGTCCCACCATTTGGTGTCCTTCGTGATGTCGACGCGCTTCCTGCGGAAGCTCCCACCTTTGGTCGCCATCTTCGGATTCTTTTTATCTTTTTTTTGTTGTCCGCTTTGCTTGATCCCTTTAGCTATGTATGCAATTTAGCCTCCTTTGTCCTCATGTCTCATCTTTCTGGCGGAGGAGGGTGGGATCGCTAGTGAATCCAGTAAGTCTTCAAGCTGCAAAACTACACCGACCGGTAAGAAACTATACGTTTTGCAGCGTGAATCTTTCTGGATTCACTATGCTGTGCATAGACTTAGTAGCGGTTTTTTCCTTATTGCGGTGGCTGGGTGGAAGATGAGCATTGGTTACTGAAAATGTGTTGTAAGACCTTCTGTCCTACTTGAGCTTCCTTGTTCATTTGAATATCCACACAGTAGTGCTTAGTGAACGTATGCACTGAAGACCATGTTGCAGCTTGGCAAATGTCTTGGATAGGTGTGTTCGCTAGAAACGCAATTGTTGCTCCCTTCTTCCTTGTTGAGTGAGCTTGAGCTGCTCCTTGTAACTGTTGTCCTGCCTGCTTGTGGCAGAGCTGGATTGTCTGCGCAATCCATCGTGCAATCGTATTCTTGGTGACTGGTCGTCCCAGAAAACTGCTGGCAAAGGAGACAAAGAACTGTTTTGTTTCCCTGCACTCCTTTGTCCTCTCAATATAGTGCATTACAGCCCTTCTGGCGTCTAGTGTGTGCAGCGCCCTTTCTGTTTGTGTGGAAGGATTTTGGAAAAAACTTGGTATTTGGATTGTTTGGGTAATATGGAACCGAGACACCACCTTCGGCATGAAGTGTGGGTCCGTCCTCATTACAATCCTGTCCGTGTGTATCTGCAAGTAGGGCTCTTGGAGTGTCAGCGCTTGCAACTCACTTACTCTTCGTAGTGACGTGATAGCCACCAAGAAGGCTGTCTTTAGTGTGAGCATGTGTAGTGTAGTTTTGTGAATAGGTTCAAAGGGTGCCTTCATCAACTGAGTTAGCACTACGTTGAGGTTCCATGCTGGTGCTGGCATCCTCTTTGGGGGTGCGATTCTTTTCGCCCCTTCCAGAAATCTTTTCACAACTTGAGAGGTGAAGAAACTTTTCCCCGTCTCTCCTCTTGTGTAGGCCACTACCGCAGCCAAGTGCACCCTCAGGGATGTGTAGCTTAATCCGCTTTGTAGCAGGTGTGTTAAGTATTTTAGCACCGTTGATTCCCTTGTGATCTTCTGTTGTAGATTCTCCTTGATGCACCATTCGGAGAACCTCTTCCACTTTGCTACGTAGCACTTCCTTGTGGAAGGTCTCCTTGCCTCCCTGAGTACTGCCATGGTACTTGGTGGTAATTTGAGGTGTGCAAATTCTAGGTCTTAGGAGCCATGCTGCTAGGCTGAGGCTCTCCGGTTCCCGGTGTAGCACCCTTCCGTTCTGCATTGCTCACAGGTCCTTTCTTCTTGGGAACCTGGGTGCTGGTTCTTTCGCCATTTCCATTATCTGTGAGAACCAGGACTGTCTGGCCCACTGAGGTGCTATCAGTATTAGTGTCATGTTGCTGATTCTGCATTTGCTGAGTACCCGGTGTATCAGTGGTATCGGGGGGGAAAAGCGTATGCAAATGTCTTCGACCAATTTATCCATAGCGCATTCCCTTGTGACCGATGGTCTGGTTGCCAAGTGTTGGCATTTTGGTGTGTTGCAAATAGGTCTATTTGCGGTGTACCCCATTTCTGGAATAGCTTCTCTATTTCCTGTTGATTGAGCTCCCACTCGTGGGATGCCGACGTCTGCCTGCTGAGTCGTTCTGCTTCCACATTGTCCTTCCCCGGGAGATGTATTGCCAGTAGGTCTATTTTTAGTGGAATGGCCCATCTCCATATTTCCTGTGCTAGCCCTGATAGTGCCACTGATTGTGTTCCTCCTTGTTTGTTGATGTAGAACATGGTGGTTGTGTTGTCTGTGTGGACCTGTTTCCGTACAGCTCTTTCTGAAAGGCTTTTAAGGCTAGGAATACAGTCTTTAGCTCCAGGTAGTTGATGTGTCTGACCGCATCTTGTTGCGACCATCGACCCCTCACCTTGAGCTTGTTCATGTGTGCGCCCCACCCCAGCTGGGAGGCGTCCATTGTGATGGTCACTGTTGGAGTTGGTTGTGTGAATGGCTTCCCCTGTGATATGTTTTCCTTGTTCCACCACGCTATTTCCTGATGCACTGCGTGTGTGACAACCACAAGATCTTCCCAACTCCCTGTTGCCTGTGACCATTGCTGCTGAATCCATTCCTGGAATGGTCTCATGTGTAGTCGGATATTTGGGACTAGGTGGATGCATGACGCCATCATTCCCATTAACTTGCTCACCGTCTTCACTGTCAGAACTTGCCCCTTGCAGTAAGGACGTGTTTCCTTCAGTATCGCCAATGACCTCTTCCTGCTGGGGAACACTTTAGCCTGTATGGTGTTGATCTCGGCCCCTAAGAATATTTTCATCTGCTCCGGTTCGGTTGACGATTTTTCCCAATGAATTGAGGAACCCAGTTGGCTCAGTGTTTGTACGACCTGCTGGATGTGTTCTTTGCAGTGGTTGTACGAGCTTGCCTTTACGAGCCAGTCGTCGAGGTAGGGATATACGTGTATTCCTTGCCTTCGTAGGTGCGCTGCTACTGCTGCTAGGCACTTTGTAAACACCCTTGGTGCGGATTTGAGTCCGAATGCTAGTACTGTGAACTGGTAGTGAGTCTGGTTGATCACAAACCTTAGTAGACATTTGTGCCTGTGGTTGATGGGGATGTGCAAGTTCGCGTCCTTCAGATCTATAGTTGCCATGTAATCCCCTTGTTGTATTTGTGGTATTACCTCCTGTATGGAAGTCATCTTGAATCTTTGAGTTCTTATGAATTTGTTTAAGAATCTCAGATCTAGGATAGGTCTTAGTGTTTCGTCCACCTTTGGCACGAGGAAATAAGTTGAGTAAACCCCTTTGTTCCTTTGGTTGTGCGGTACTGCCTCTATCGCCTCTTTGCTGAGCAGTTCCTTCGCCTCCAGTTGCAAGAGCGAAAGTTCCCTTGCTGAGTGAGCCTTGTTTCTTGGTTTTCTTGTTGGAGGTTGTTTTTCCAGCTCTATGCAATATCCGTATTGTATGATGTTTAGTATCCATTTGTCTGTAGTGACCTTCCTCCCCTGCTTCAGGAAGTTCTTTATCCTGCCTCCTACCGGTATTGTATGTTCGAGGGACTGTTTTTGTGGAACGTCACATTTTTGTTTTTCTCTCTGTCTTTGCCCCCACCCCGAGGTGTTGCTAGGGTGGTTGCTGGCTTGATGGTGAAGTCACTTGGAGGTGGGCTGTAGGCCTCCTCTCCGAGTTTGTCCTGGTTAGTTTCCGCGCCCTCGAAAGGACTGGCCAATGACCTCTTCCTGCTGGGGAACTGGTACTGCCAGTTTTTTTGCTGCTGCTGACCTTGCTGCTGCTGCTGGCCTTGGTTGTTCCTTTGATAGCCTTGTTGGAACGTTTGGTGCGATGTGGCAGGCACGTTGCCTCCTCTACTGCCCAGCCTCTCGTGGGTGTCTCTTATCCCTCTGAACTGCAGCGCTCCCATGGACCTTGCTGTCTCATTGTCCTTCTTGAGCTGCGTTAATTTCTCGTCAACTGGTGTGCCAAACAGTTGTTCGCCGTTAAAGGGTATATTCAGGATGTTACTTTGCACCTCTGGCTTGAATCCAGAAATTCTGAGCCATGCGTGTCTCCTCTCGGTCACCCCTATCATTAGTCTGCTGGACGTCTCAACAGCATCCAGGGCTGATTTTAAGCATGTATTCGCCATGCTTTTGCCTTCTTCCACCAGGTGAGCTGCCCTTTGTTGGTACTGATCTGGTAGATGCTTTAGGAGCTGCCCCACTTCATCCCAGTGTTGGTATGCGTGCCTGTTGACCAGGGCGTTGGAGTTTGCGATGCGCCAATGGATTGCCGCATTTCTCTCCACCTTTCTCCCTGTAAGATCCATCCTCCTACCCTCCTTGTCTGGAGGTGGTCCGGCATTAGTGGGCACATTGGCCCTCTCCTAGCCATTGCTGTAATTATGGAATCGGCTGGCACTGATCCTTGTATGTATGCAGGGTCCTGTGAAGAGTGTTTATACTTTTTCTCCGTTCTTGGAGTAACAGCCTTGCATACTGCTGGTTCCCTGAAGGCCTCTCTTCCTTGATCCAGCGCACTAGGGAGCATGGGTAGGAATTGGCTCCTGGTTTGTTGAGGCAGCAGAGTCTCCAGGAGGAAACATGCCTTGGGCTTCTCCTCTTCCATTTTTACTCCATAGGTTTGTGCAGCCTTTTGGACGACCATGTTGTAGACTCCAATGTCGTCTGGCGGCGAGGGCCTCTAAGGGTAAGGGTCTACCCCTTCTTCCGGCGATTCTGCGTCGAGGTCCAGCGCCTCCGAGGACGTCGAGTCCCGGTAGGATTGCAGGTCTTCGTAGCCTTCGCCCTCGAAATAGTAGTCTTCGTCCCCCTGTTCCTCGACTGGTTCGGGTGTTTTCGGCGGTTCGGCGTCCTTGTCGTCTATTTCGACCTCGAGCGTGGGTCTCGACGGGATGGTGTATTGGCTCATTTTGCGGTCGAATTCCTTCTTCCGCTGCTGGCCATTTCGGCCTCGAGCCTCCTCTTTTTCCTCTCCATCTCATGTGCCTGTTCGGCGTCGAGGGCTGGAGCGACTGTCTTCGGGGCCACCGATGCCGTCAACGATGTCTGCCCTTCCTTTCTCGGCGCCGAGGTGTCCTTTTAGGGGGCAACCTTCGACGCCCTTGGTTTTTCGAGGGCTCTTGCCGATTGGGAGTCCTTTTCGAAGGATCCGCTCGGCTGACTGTCCTTGGTTGCTGTTGCCTTCGTCGAATGTTTCGGCGGCAATGCTCCCTTCGAGGACTTAGCTTCACTTCTACGAGTGTCGCTCGGGGCTTTATCTTCACCCTTTCGAGTGCCGCTCGAGTGTTTAGGGGTCGACGACTACCTTACCTCCTTCGACGTCTTCTTATGGACCTCGACGACTGCGCAGTCCTCCGGTCCTTCGGCGATGTTGTCCTCCTCTCCACTGGAGAGGCCCAGGTCTCGGCGCGATGGAGGTGGTCCCTGCCCCTGCATGCTGTGATTCGCCCTTCTCTGCCTCTCCCTTACTCTGAGGGCCTTGGGTGTAAACGCCGAGCACGCGTTTCAGTCCTCGCTGCTGTGGTCGAGTGGCAAGCAGAGGTTGCAGACTGGATGCTGGTCCTTCTGGGCGTACTTGTGGTGGCAGTTGGTGCAAAACTTGAACGGTGTTTTGTCCATACCCGCGCTCAGGGAGCCCCCTGCGAGCGCATTCTTTGTAGGACGTCGAGATCTCGGTCGTAAACCTTCTCCCTCGTTGTCCCGGTTACTTGACCTGTAGTCCGGTGTAGTTGAAAACTGATTTTCGTCGTCTTTCTTCGATTTTCCTTGATTCCTCTCCAAAACTTCTGGAACTCTTCGGCAACGATCCAGACCCAACGGCGGAAAAAAGAATCTGAAGATGGCGACCAAAGGTGGGAGCTTCCGCAGGAAGCGCGTCGACGTCACGCCTGGGCCACGGGGGAAAAAAAAAGAGAAAATACTACGATTCCGGACCCAACCACAAGATGGTGGAATAATGCACAGCATAGTGAATCCAGAAAGAATCACGCTGCAAAAGTGCAGAAAGAAGAGCGGTGCAGAAAGAGGCAAGAGCGGTGCAGATAGAGGCAAGATAGAACCAAGAGGGGTGCAGATAGAACCAAGAGGGGTGCCGATAGAACCAAGAGGGGTGCAGATAGAACCAAGAGGGGTGCCGATAGAACCAAGAGGGGTGCCGATAGAACCAAGAGGGGTGCCGATAGAACCAAGAGGGGTGCCGATAGAACCAAGAGGGGTGCCGATAGAACCAAGAGGGGTGCCGATAGAACCAAGAGGGGTGCCGATAGAACCAAGAGGGGTGCCGATAGAACCAAGAGGGGTGCCGATAGAACCAAGAGGGGTGCCGATAGAACCAAGAGGGGTGCCGATAGAACCAAGAGGGGTGCCGAAAGAGGCAAGAGAGGTGCCGAAAGAGGCAAGAGAGGTGCAGCAAGAGGCAAGAGAGGTGCAGCAAGAGGCAAGAGAGGTGCAGCAAGAGGCAAGAGATGTGCAGCAAGAGGCAAGAGATGTGCAGCAAGAGAAGAAGCAAGAGATGTGCAGAAAGAAGCAAGAGATGTGCAGAAAGGCAAAAGGTGTGCAGAAAGGCAAAAGGTGTGCAGAAAGGCAAAAGGTGTGCAGAAAGAGGGAACAGGTGTGCAGAAAAAGGGAAGAAGGGTGCAGAAAGCAGCAAGAGAAGTGCAGAAAGCAGCAAGAGAAGTGCAGAAAGCAGCAAGAGAAGCGCACAAAGCAGCAAGAGAAGTGCAGAAAGCAGCAAGAGAAGCGCACAAATAACCAACGGAGGTGCAGAAAGCAGCAAGAGAAGCGCACAAATAACCAACGGAGGTGCAGAAAGAAGCAAGAGAAGCGCACAAATAACCAACGGAGGTGCAGAAAGAGGCAAGAGGGGTGCAGAAAGAGGCAAGAGGGGTGCAGAAATTTGCAAAAGAGGTGCAGAAAGAAGCAAGAGCAGTACAGAAAGAACCAACATAGGTGCAAAAAGAGGCAAGAGGGGTACATAAAGGCAAGAGGGTTGCAGAAAGAGGCAAGAGGGTTGCAGAAAGAGGCAAGAGGGTTGCAGAAAGAGGCAAGAGGGTTGCAGAAAGAGGCAAGAGGGGTGCAGAAAGGCAAGAGGGGTGCAGAAAGAGGGAACAGGGGCACAGAAAGAGGCAAAAGAGGCGCAGAAAGAGGGAACAGGGGTGCAGACAGAGGCAAGAGGGGTGCAGAAAGAGGCAAGAGGGGTGCAGAAAGAGGCAAGAGAGGTGCAGAAAGAGGCAAGAGAGGTGCCGAAAGAGGCAAGAGAGGTGCCGTTGTGCAGCAAGAGGCAAGAGATGTGCAGAAAGAAGCAAGAGATGTGCAGAAAGAAGCAAGAGATGTGCAGAAAGAAGCAAGAGATGTGCAGAAAGAGGCAAGAGATGTGCAGAAAGAGGCAAGAGATGTGCAGAAAGAGGCAAGAGATGTGCAGAAAGAGGCAAGAGATGTGCAGAAAGAGGCAAAAGGTGTGCAGAAAGAGGGAACAGGTGTGCAGAAAAAGGGAAGAAGGGTGCAGAAAGAAGCAAGAGAAGTGCAGAAAGAAGCAAGAGAAGTGCAGAAAGAAGCAAGAGAAGTGCACAAATAACCAACGGAGGTGCAGAAAGAGGCAAGAGGGGTGCAGAAAGAGGCAAGAGAAGTGCAGAAAGAAGCAAGAGAAGTGCAGAAAGAAGCAAGAGAAGTGCAGAAAGAAGCAAGAGAAGTGCAGAAAGAAGCAAGAGGGGTGCAGAAATTTGCAAAAGAGGTGCAGAAATTTGCAAAAGAGGTGCAGAAATTTGCAAAAGAGGTGCAGAAAGAAGCAAGAGAAGTGCACAAATAACCAACATAGGTGCAAAAAGAGGCAAGAGGGGTACAGAAAGAGGCAGGAGGGTTGCAGAAAGAGGCAAGAGGGTTGCAGAAAGAGGCAAGAGGGGTGCAGAAAGAGGCAAGAGGGGTGCAGAAAGAGGCAAGAGGGGTGCAGAAAGAGGCAAGAGGGGTGCAGAAAGAGGCAAGAGGGGTGCAGAAAGAGGCAAGAGGGGTGCAGAAATTTGCAAGAGAGGTGCAGAAAGAAGGAACAGAGGTGCAGAAAGAAGGAACAGAGGGGTGCAGAAAGAGGCAAGAGGGGTGCAGAAAGAGGCAAGAGGGGTGCAGAAAGAGGCAAGAGGGGCGCAGAAAGAAGCAAGTGAGGTGCAGAAAGAGGCAAGAGAGGTGCAGAAAGAAGCAAGAGTGGTTTGCGCACCATTAATACCAATTTAATACCCACATTTAGCAATAAGTAACAGACGACCATTCTAGGTTTGCAAAGGGCCTCCCACCACGCTGTAACACTTGTCGCTGCATTTTTGGTAACATTTGAGCCGTTTGAGCTATAAACAAGGCTTTTTCTGTTCAAATCTGCAGATTAGGCAGCACATGATGGATTATGTGGCAAATGCGGAAAATGTATAATTGTGCAAAAGTCGGTGCAGCCAAACAGTCGCATAATTCCAGTGGCCCTGCTCATACCTCTGACTAGGTCCAGAAGAGCTCCTCAGCGATTCCTTCTTTTTTTGTCTCATTGAGTTTATAGTTTAGCTTCTATGGAAACGAGGAAGACTAAACCGGAGGTTACCACTCCACAACACAGATTATCATACCACACAATTACTCTCCATAACACATAATCCCACTCTACATAATGCCTATACACTAAATACCACATACTTTCTATCCACATAATTTCAATACACAACATACCACATAAATTCACTACACACAACCTACATCCACTCCAAGAAACATTAATAAAACCCTTTTACATTTACAACGCCAATAGCTCTAACTCTTGCAAATGCGAAACCTATTACATTGCAAATGCTTCTTTAACTAGTAGTCGCGTTTGCGGTGAGGTGGAGAAAGGGGGTTGGGCGTCTGACCACCGCTCAGGAATTCTGCTGCGTAGGAGTTACAGGAGGGTTTCTTGGCCCCCAAAGTCCCTCAGGAGAAAAGTGGACTTCATCCCCCAACCTGTAGTGTGCCAGGAGGCACGTTTGCAGAGTGGTGGATAAAGGGGGGCATGCCTCCGTAGACCTCTTCGCAATCCCACTGTGTGGGACTTACTGGAGGTAACAGGAGGGGTAGTTGGCCCCCCCAAGGACAACCTTGGGGGCCAACTACCCCTCCTACTACCTCCAGTAAGTCCCACACAGCAGCATTGGTAAGTTCTCATAGCAGGCCACGCCCCCTTTGCCCACCAGTCTGCAAACGCGCTCCCTGGCACGCTCTTCGATGGGGATTAAAGTCCCCTTCGTTGCTGGGGGTGGTTAGGGGCCAACTAGCCTACCTGTTACCTCCAGTAAGCCCCACACAGTGGGATTGCTGAGAGGTGGACACAGGCCATGCCCCCTTTGACCACCACTCTCCAAACGCGCCTCCTGGCACACTACCGGTTGGGCGATGCAGTCCACTTTTCTCCGGAGGGTCCCTGGGGGCCAACTAGCCCTCCTGTTCCCTCCAGTAAGCCCCACACAGCTGGATTGTTGAGTGGTCCGAGGCCACACCCCCTTTTTACACCACTCTGCAAACGCGCCACCTGGCGCACTACTGCTCGAGGGATGAAGTCCACTTCAGTCCTGAGGTCCTCAGGACACAAGAGGACCTCATCACCCCACCAGCAGTGCGCCAAGAGGCGTGTTTTCAGAGTGGTGTAAAAAGGGGCGTGGCCTAGGACCACCTCAGCAATCCCACTGTGTGGGGCTTACTGGAGGTACCTGGTGGGCTATTTGGGCCCCAGGGACCCTTAGGATTCAAGGGGACTTAACCCCCCCAACCCAGAATGCGCCAGGAGGCGCGTTTGCATAGTGGTGCAGGGAGGGGGCGGGGCCTCCGGCGATATGCCGGCTTCTGCTTTTTTTTTTTTTATTAGAAGGGGGTGATGTGTGGCACTCATTCTCAATATTTTGTGGGCCCTGGGGACCCCATCCCCCAGGGCCTTACCCATTTAAAAAAATTTTTTTTTAAAATGGGAAGGGGGCCACGCAGCCCCCCCTCCCGTGGCCTTTTTCGGCCACGGGGACCCCATCCCCCGTGGCTGTGCCTCATTTTTTAAAAATTTTATTACGGGAGGGGGCTGCGTGACCTACCCCATCCCTGGGCCACTTTTGGCTCCGAGGACCCCATCCCCAGGGGCCTGGCCTCATTTTTTATTTTTAAATATTTTTTGACGGGAGGGGGGCCGTGTGGCCCCACTTCCCTGGGACTCTTTTGGCCTCGGGGACCCCATCCCCAGAGGCCTGCCCTGATTTTTTTATTATTAGTTTTGGAGGGGGGCTGTGTGTCCCCGCTCCTGTGGCCAATTTTGGCCCCGGGGACCACATCCCACGGCATTAAAAAAAAAAAAAAAAAAAAAAAACAGGGAGGGGGCCAAGTGGCCCCCCTCCCGGTCCACTTCTGGCCCAAGGGACCGCATCCCCCAGGGCTGGCCCTCACGTTTGGGACAGCGGGGGCAGCCCCAATGCCCCCGCGGTCCCTGCCGGAGCCGGCATTGCTTTTGGACAAGGGGAGCTGCTGACATGCAGCTCCCCTTGTCCAAAAGCAATTCTGCTTTGCTTCATGGAAGCGAGAGCCGGTTTCCTGCTCTCGCTTCCATGAAGCGAAGCAGAGTTTGCAATGACAGAGCGGGAGCCGTGCTCCCGCCCTGCCATTGCAAACTGCAATGTCCCAGAGGTGGGCACCCCGAGACATTTCTGGAGCCTGCCCTGGATTGTGGCGGTCCCCAGGGCCAAGGAGGGCTCCAAGAGGGGGCCTCGCGGCCCCCCTTACAACATGTAAATAGCCCCGGGGAGGTGGTGGTCCCCGGGGCCGGGGGGCCGGGGGGCCGCAACAGACACCCGCACTTCATTCATCTATGCCCCAGGGAGGTGGCGGTCCCCGGGGCTGCGGGGGGCGCGAGGACACCCCACATTTAAACATTGAAGCCCCAGGGAGGTGGTGGTCCCCGGGGCCGCACCTCCACCCATTAATTTCCAATGGCCCGGGGAGGTGGTGGTCCCCGGGGCAGCCTGGGGGGCAGGAGCCCCCCCACGCTTCTATTAATAAATGAGCCACGGGGAGGTGGCGCTCCCCCAGGCTGCGGGGGGCCACATGCCCCCTGCACATTATTAATAAAGCCCCAGGGAGGTGGGGGTCCCCGGGGCTGCGCGGCCCCCGCATATATTATGCGTATTGCCCCCAGGACCTGGCCCACCCGGGGGCTCATTAAAACGAAGAGCGGGAGCCCTCACTTCGGTTTTTTATTTTACTAAGCTGGATTCGCGCACCCAGCGCAAATCCTGCCGTTTAAAAAACAAATTTAAAAAAAAATACTTTTTGAGGCCCTGGAGGTCCCTGTGGGACCCCCTAACCAAGTCTAGGATGTCAGGGTGTTTCTACCCTGCCCCCTTTTCTTTAAAAAAAATCTTTTTATTCCCTTTTTTCTTGTGACTCGGTTTTACCGAGTCACAAGATGGCTGCCAACACTTCTTGGTTTGGAGTGTTGGCAGCCAATCAGAATGAAGCTTGTGGTCGGGAGGGTTCGCGAATCCCAACAATCAGCAGATAGATATTTTTTTATTTTTGAATTTCTCAGAAACTACTGAACGTATTTACACCATTAAAAAAGAACGCTTTCTGAACCAAGACCTACCTTTTTGCCAAATTTGGTGTAATTCAGTTCAGCAGTTCGGGCTGTAGCTTTGTCTAAAATTTCCTATGGAAATTAACATGGAGAAAATGCGTTTTGGGACCCCCCTTTTTTCTTGGCCCCCGCTCAACGAATCACCCCAAAACTTTCAAGACAGGAGCTGACCTGAGCGAACCATTAGTTTTGAAAATTTCGTGAAGATTCGTCAAACTGTGCCAAAGATATTGGCAAATCAAAAAACGCTTTCCCTGTGGAAACTAGGTCCTAACTATAACTACCTACTGGCGACCGCCAGTGTCTGGTCAAATATTTATCACTACCCTGGACCGATCACAAAGCTATACACTTTAAAATCAAAATAATGCAGCCCAACCGCCACAATTCAAACAGACCACTTCGTGTAAACACCCGACCCTGGCATAAAATACAGAAGAACGACTTAGAAGAGTCTCTTGACAAATGCCCTCCCTCACAGGCCGCAGATAGCAATGAGGCAGTGCATCAATTTGAGGAATGGATTCGATCAGCGGTCAATCAGGTAGCCCCAGAAAAAAATATTAGAATAAAAAGATGCCAGATGACATCAACCCTGGTACGGCCCAGACCTTAAAACCAAGTCCAAATGCAGAAGAGTCGAACGACTCTGGAGAGTCGACTATAGTAAGGAACATAAATTGGCATATAACCTAGCCTTCGAAGAAGATAAGGAGGCTATCAAAAAAGCTAAGACTGACTATTACACAACCAGAATTGGGGCTGCTAAAAACTCCTCTAAGGAGCTTTTTAAATCAGTCCAAGCCTTACCTAACCGTCAGAAGGCTAATCAGTTTAGACCAGACCAAACCTTCTGCAATAAGATGGCCAACTTCTCTCAAACGAAGGTGCAATCAATCTACGATGACCTCCTCAAGACAGCCCCTGACGCTGCTAAAGCCAATAGTATGACCGACTATGAGAATTCAACTCCGGGCCAACTAACCAGCTTTTTGGCCTTTACCCAACAGAAAGTGAATAACCTCCTTTTATTAACTAAGTCAGGATCTCCCAACGATCCCTGCCCCCCAGCCACTCTACATCTGGTCTCAGAAAAGATCAGTTCCCATCTAGCCCCACTCCTAAACAAAGCAATTAAGTCAGGGACTTTCCCTCAGTCCTGGAAGAAGGCTTGTATCAGGCCGATTTTGAAAAAGCCCGCCCTAGATCCAACTGAGGTCAAAAACTATCGACCGATATCATGCTTGCCAATAGCAGCTAAAATTCTTGAAAATCACTAAACAGTGAGTTAATTCAACATCTTGATTCTAACAATCATTTAGATCCCAGCCAGCATGGCTCCCGACCACGTCATTCTACTGTGCCTGATGATGGCTACAGAGGAGATTCGCAGACAGATGGATGGGGGGGGCAGAGCTGTCCTTAACCTACTAGACCTATCAGCAGCAATTGACACCGTGAATCATGCAGAGTTAGTGCGGCGGCTGGAGGCCGTGGGGATTACAGAAACTGCTCGGACCCTCCTCTCCTTCTTTCTAGCATTTAGAGAGCAGAGGATACACTGGGATAATCTTCAATCTGACATTTTCCATCTTCCATGTGGGATTCCACAGGGATCGGCTTTATCACCGACCCTACTGCACAAGTTACTTACCTTCGGTAACGATATGTCTGTAAGAAACATTAGTAGTGATAGATTCCTTACCTTCGAATATCCCCAGGCGTCAGACTGGATCCGGAAAGTTTTCGTCAGCAGTACCCCTGCGCGTCGGTAGGGGCGTCGTGCGGCTCTGCGTCCGACGTTGGCGTTGTGGTCGCCGAGATGACATCGCGGGCGCTACTTAGACGCCGCCCACGTCAGTTCTGTACACGACTTTCCGCGCCAGGAACGCAGAGCCATGCAAGATACTGACCACTGGTGCATTGAAACTAGGGCCCTGAAAGGGATGACAACCCTAGAAATCAGTTCGCAGAACGGGGAGGATGGGTGGGGCGGTAAGGAATCTATCACTACTAATGTTTCTTACAGATATATCGTTACCAAAGGTAAGTAACTTGTGCATCTGAAAGAAACACATAGTGATCGATTCCTTACCTTAGAAGAGATTCCCCAGCAATACCAACCCCGGTGGTGGGTCTGCGAACCAAGATCACACCAGAAAGTCACGGAGAACAGAACTGAACGACCAAAGAAGCCGTCTCTCCGGACTTGGCTGTCCAGGCAATAGTGCTTGGTAAACTTGTGCAGCGAGGCCCATGTGGCTGCCTGACAGATGTCTTGCAAGGGGACACCACGTCCCAATGCAGTAGTGGCTGCAGTAGCTCTGGTGGAATGAGCACGCAGCCCCACCGGAGGCTCCTTTTTAGCCAAAGAGTAACAGGCTTTGATACATAAGACAACCCAGCGGGAGATGGTTCTCTTATGGACCGCCCGACCTTTCTTGGTGCCAACGTAGCCAACAAAAAGCTGGTTATCCACCCGGAACTGCTGTGTGCGGTTGAGATAGAAAGCGCACGTTTTGGGTCCAGACAGTGGAGCCGCTCTTCCTCTCTGGAAGGATGCGGAGGCGGAAAAAAGGTGGGCAAGGTAATAGTCTGCCCAATGTGAAAGGCCGTAACCACTTTTGGCAAAAAGGAAGGACGGGGCCTGAGCACAACCTTGTCCGGATGGACTGAAAGGAAAGGAGGCTTACAGGAAAGAGCCTGGAGCTCACTCACTCGCCTGGCGGAAGTGATGGCCACCAGAAAGGCAGTCTTTAACGTCAAAAGACGAAGAGGACAGTTGTGAAGGGGCTCAAAGGGAGCCCACATCAAGTACGTCAGAACCAGATTCAAGTCCAACGGAGGCATCACGAAAGGAATAGGAGGAAAAATGTGTGTAATGCCTTTAAGAAATCTATTTAGAACAGGGGACTTGAAAAGAGAGGGCTGATCAGGGAGCCTGAGAAAGGCCGAAATAGCAGAAAGATAGCCCTTGATAGTGCCCAGAGCCCTGCTGGGCCAAAGAAAGAAGGAACAGTAGTACTTCAGAAAGAGGGGCAGAAAGGGGATCCACAGCCTTTGCTGTGCACCATGCCACAAACTTGTTCCACCTGCAGGCGTATACCACTTTAGTAGAGGGACGCCTGGCTGCCAGAATAAAGTCACAAACTTCAGGAGGCAAGTCGAAAGGAATCAACTGCCGCCGCTCAATCTCCACGCAAAGAGGTGGAGGCTGGACAGGTTCGGGTGGAGGACCGTCCCCTGCTGCTGCGACAGAAGATCCTCCCGAAGAGGCAGTCTGATCGGGGGATCGATGCTCATACTGAGTAGCTCGGGATACCATACTCTTCGAGCCCAGTCCGGAGCCACAAGAATGACTTGGGCCCGGTCGCGCCTGATCTTCAGCACTCTGGGCAGAAGTGGTATAGGCGGAAAGGCGTACAACAGACCGCAACTCCACTTGCGACGAAAAGCGTCGCAGAGCGAGTGCCGCCTTGGAAATTCCAACGCGCAGAACTGATGACATTGCGCGTTCTCTTCGGTGGCGAATAGATCTAACCAAGGCTCTCCCCACTGCTGAAAGAGACCTTGCACCACCTCCGAGTGAAGACGCCATTCGTGATTGAGCATGCACCTGCGGCTGAGTTCGTCCGCCCTGGCGTTCAGAAAACCTGCCAGGTGTTGAACCACCAGGGACATGCCCTGATGTTCCAGCCATGTCCAGAGACGCAGAGCCTCCTGACAGAGGGTCCACGACCCCACCCCGCCTTGTTTGTTGCAGTACCACATGGCGGTGGTGTTGTCTGAACACCTGCACTACTCTCCCCTTGACAGAGGGAAGGAATGCCTTTAGTGCAAGCCTGATCGCCCGCAGCTCCAAAAGGTTGATATGGAGCCGGGACTCCGCCTGGAGACCAGAGGCCTCTGATCTCCGCCTCTCCCATGTGGCCGCCCCATCCCAGGAGGGACGCATCCGTCACCACTGTAAACTCCGGTTGGGGAAGGGAGAGGGATCTGCCGTCGACCCAATGCCGGTTCGTGAGCCACCACTGCAATTGTCGTGCAGTGCCCTCCGAGATCTGGATGTGATCGGACAGGTTTCCCTGATGCTGCGCCCACTGGAACTTCAGGTCCCACTGCAGAGCCCGCATATGCCACCTGGCATGATTGACCAGCAGGATGCAGGAGGCCATGAGGCCCAGCAGCCTCAGAGTCACTGACCGAAACCCGGGACAAGGGCCGAAAGATGGGAATCAGAGCCTGAATATTCCAGACTCGCTGTTCGGGAGGATAGACCCGAAACTGCGCCGTGTCCAGAACCGCTCTGATAAAGAGGAGCTTCTGAGAGGGAATCAGGTGCGACTTCGGCACATTGATGGAGAACCCCAGCAAGTGCAGGAGGTCGGCCGTAGTCTGGAGGTGGGAGACGACTGTCTGGGGCGAGCCCGCCTTCAACAACCAATCGTCAAGATAGGGGAAGACTGAGACCCCTGATCTGCGCAGATGAGCTGCGACCACCGCCATCACTTTCGTGAACACCCGAGGGGCGCTGGTAAGGCCAAAGGGGAGCACAGTAAACAAAGTGCTCGTGGCCTACCGTGAACCGTAGGTAACGCCGGTGGGCTGGCAGGACGGGATGTGGAAATAGGCGTCCTGCAAGTCCAGCGCCACCATCCAGTCTTGTGGGTCGAGAGCAGACAAGACCTGAGCTACAGTGAGCATCTTGAACTTCTCTTTGCGGAGGAAGCGATTGACGTTCCGGAGGTCTAAGATAGGATGCAGGCCTTTGTCCTTCTTGGGCACCACAAAGTAGTGGGAATAACAACCACGACCTACTTCGTGCGTCGGAACACGCTCGATGGCCCCCTTGGCCAAGAGGGCCGCAACTTCCTGCTGAAGAAGCACCAAGTGATCCCCCGACATGCGGTGGTATTGAGGTGGCATGGCTGGGGGGGTAGTCTCGAAGGGGAGGGAGTAGCCCCTCCGGACTCTCTCTAAAACCCACCTGTCCGAAGTGATGGTACGCCAGTGGGGAGGTGATGGCGGAGCCTGCCGCCCACTGGCGTTTGATGGGCCTGAAAGTTCGGACTAGGAAGGTTTGGAGGCAGTGGTGGCCGGGGTGGTGGTGGACTGACCTGCCCGCTGGCCCCTTTGTCCGCCACGGCAGAACCCGCGTCCGCGCTGGGATGATTGCTTCGTCGGCCTGTGGCTCTGTTGCGAACGCTGCGGGGCGCCCCTTCCTGTGCCACGAAAGGAGCGAAAAGCGGAAGGCGGAGGAGGGCGGACTGCCGAGAGTCCTAAGGACTTGGCCGTAGCCCGTAAGTCCTTAAACCTCTCCAACGCGCTGTCCGCTTTGTTGCCGAAGAGGCGACGGCCATCAAAGGGCATGTCCATAAGGGTGTTTTGGACATCCCCCGAAAATCCAGTGGTTCTCAACCAGGCGTGACGGCGAACCGCCACCGTCGTTGCAATGAATCTGCCCAGTGAGTCGGCGGTGTCTAGACCACAACGGATCATGAACTTTGCTGCGTCTCTCCCCTCTGCAACAGCCTGGGCAAGAGCAGGCCGGGCCTCCTCCGGACACTGGGGCAGCACATTCGCCACCGTATCCCACAGAGAGTGGGAATAACGGCCCAAGAGGCATGCAGTGTTCACGGACAGCAGCGCAGAGCTGGTGGAAGAGAAAATCTTCCCAAACTGATCCAGCATCTTGGATTCCCTATCCGGTGGGGTGGAAGGGAAGGCGGTTGGGGAAGCAGAGGCTTGGACAACCAAGCTCTCGGGGGTGGGATGTTGGGAGAGGAAAATGGGGTCACCCGGAGCCGGGCGATGGCGTCGGGCCACGTTCCTATCCACAGGAGCCCCTGTGGTGGGCCTGGACCAAGTGCCCAAAAGAACGTCCGAAAGGGCTTCATTGAAGGGCAGCAGCGGCTCCGCAGAACTAGCTGCTGGCTGAAGCACCTGTCAGGAGGTTAGTCCTGACGGCCACAGTAGGGAGCTGGAGGTGTAGGGCCTCCGCCGCCCTACGCAACACCACTGCATATAACTGGCTCCCTCCTCCGTAGCCACGGTAGGAGGAGACAGCATGCCAAGGTCTGGCGAGGTATCCAGACCACTGGCGTCCCCCAATTCCTCAGCCCAGTCCTGTTCAGACTCGCAGGCTGCAGCAAGAGGGTCCTCAGACCCCTCCCAGTCCTCCCCTTGTTCCTCAGGCTGGTCAACAGGCCTAAAATAAGGAGTAGGGACATGGGGATAGAAATCCCCAAACGGCGTCGAGAATGGCATCGAGTGACGCCGGTCCGATGCCGCGTCCACTTCGGGGCTGAATCTGAGGTAGACGTCGTCCCGAGGAGTGGGCGGCATCAGGATCGGTGCCGGTGGAGTCGACGTCGGTGGAGGCGTAACATGGTCAACCGGCATCGACCGGAATCCAGGCCTGGATCCAAGGGTTTCCTGCGGCGCTGGGGCCGGAGCCGACAGAGACGCCGGAGCCGCCGGCGAGGAAACGCGAGGACACCCATGCGGGACCGCGGGGCCCGAAGGCCCAAAGAGGCGAGCCATGGCCGCCAGGAAGTCCTGTATCTGGGCCGGAGTCGCCGACGACCCCGGGAAGGGCGGGTAGTCGGGCGGCGACTCCATGGACTCCGCCCCTTTGGTATCGCTTTGTTCGCCCTAAGTTGGCAGGGTATGCCCAGACGTGGGTCCCTTGCTCACTTTGCCACTGGATTCAAGCTAGCCTGGCTGATGACGGCTGAATAGCCAGAAACCGGTTCCAGGATGCTTGTTTCCGGTCCAGGGAAGACATGGCTTGGCAGTTCGGGCTGGACTGTTCCCATGAGGCACAGTGTCAGACTGATTTGCATAAGGCCATGTCTGAACTGGGGTGGTGGAGTGAGCTAAAGAATGATGATGGATTAAACCCAGATCAGTTGACTGGGGGTGAGTGTTTGATTTGCTCAAACGCTCTGTCCATCATCCCCTTTGGTGCCGCGGGGGTGGCACCACCCGTACCCTCAGCCGCGTCGCGCAAGGGGAAGTCGGAGAACGATGACGTTTCTTCGACTTCTTGTGCTTTGCCTTACCTGACCCCGAGTGCGAAGACTTCGATCCAGACGATCGCCGATGATGACTCCGCGCACGGTCCCTCGACCTCCCTCTGGACCGGGACCTCTCACGGCGCGGAGCAGACTGCCGGGCTTCAAGCAGCTTTCGGGACTGCTCCCGCAAAGACTTCGGCGCCATGGACCGGCAGTCGGGGCACGACTGGGTCGTGGTCGCGCCCCAGGCAGAAGAGACACACGCGGTGCGGGTCCGTCACAGACATCATCCGATGACAGTCCTCGCAAGACTTAAACCCGGGCATCCCTAAATGCACCAGGAGTCAAATCGACTCGAAAAGGGTGAGAAAAGGATCTAAAAAAACTTCGTCAAAAAAGACTAGGGGTACCGCTCTCTCCGGATCTGCGCTTGCTGGCGCGGAGAAAGAAAGAACTGACATCAGAGCGCGTGGGCGGCGTCTAAGTAGCGCCCGCGACGTCATCTCGGCGACCACTACGCCAACGACGGACGCGGAGCCGCACGACGCCCCTACCGACGCACAGGGGTACTGCTGACGAAAACTTTCCGGATCCAGTCTGACGCCTGGGGATATTCTAAGGTAAGGAATCTATCACTATGTGTTTCTTTCAGATCAACATCTATGTCACCCCGCTGGCCAGACTCATCAGAGAGCATGGTTTCACTTTGGTCTCGTACACGGATGACTCTCAGATTGTCATATCCGTATCACAAAAACCGGAGGTTACAGCCATCAGCTTCCATAACTGCCTCACTGACATGAGTTGGATGAATCAAAACTTTCTTAAAATTAACACCGATAAAACTGAGGTTATGGAGTTCGGGAAGGGCCCAACCCTGTGGAATCGAACATGGTGGCCAACTGAGGCGGGTAAGTGTCCGTGCCCGACAACTAAGGCAAAGAACCTAGGAGTGATTTTCAACAATCAGCTAAACTTCGCAGGCCAGATCAATCGCCTGACGTCCTCCTGTTTCTTGTTACTGAAGATCTTACATAAGATCCTGCTGTTCAATTCCACAGGAGCTCAGGAAAACTGTCGTAGTAGCTCTCATCCTCTCCAAAATAGACTATTGCAATGCACTATTCCTGGGCATTGACAAGGTGCAGATGGCCAAACTACAATCTTTACAAAACACCGCTGCACGACTACTACTAAATATTCCTAAAGGTCATCCCACCTCTGCTAGTAATAGGCTACTGCACTGGCTGCCTTCTCAACAACGAGTTGAATTCAAGGCCCTCTGTCTGGTTTACAAGGCATTGTACGGAGGGGGCGCCCTGGATATGCAGAAACTGTTTCTCTGGTATGCGCCCACTAGAAATCTCAGATCTACTAACATGGGTCTTGTTCAGATTCCTAAAATTCGCAGAGCAAGATGGGGAGGCAGGAGTGTGTCCCATTGTGCAGCTAAATTGTGGAACAAGCTGCCGGCCGCCATGAGGCTACAGCCAAATAGGCAGCGTTTTAGGAAAATGCTCAAAACCTGGTTGTTTCCTTCCAACTAAATTCACGTCCGAACTGAGCAGCTCCCCTCTCACTTTCTCAGCGCCAAGACACCGCGGCATTCGAGCGCTTTATAAATATATTTTACTTACTTACACATATATTAGTTTAAGCCTGGTCATTAATGTAGAGTCAAACCCCGTTTTCTGAGGATTTCAAACAAATGGGGCCCTGCAAGAGAGCCAAATGCTTTTAATGCATCTGATGACATAACCACAACAGGCTCCATGACCTTCTCCATTTTCGGCATGGTAGTCAAAGTCCTGGTATTCCTTTGGGGCATATAGCCTTACTGGTCGTGATGCACAAGTGTAGTTATTACCTCTGCCAACTGATTGGCCAATAATTTAGCCCGTATCATAGTCTCTATGTTCAGGAAGGTTATGGGTCTGTATGACAAACACTGTCCAAAGGGTTCATGGGCTTGTGACAGACCACCTCCGTGGCCATCCTCAGATTATATATTAGACTGCCTTCCATCCTGGCTGGCTGCTGAGTAATCTCAAGGAGTTACACAATTGACTAGCCAACCTTTTGCACAGCTCAACCAGCAGGCCGCTGAGGGCCAGAGTTTTGCCTGCTTGAAGCTTACTAATGCTTCAGCTATTTCTTCAGGTGCGAATTGCAACTCCAGCTACTCTACTCATGGTGCCTGCTGAGGTGCTGGAGTGTCAGACCCCAGTGCCTCAGCCCGTTTCGTTCTGTCTTGGGCTTTTCATTTTGGAATTTCATGCACTCTGGTAGGAAGTAATAGGACTGGGATAAGGCTTATTTTGGACTGTTTTAGACTCCACAAGATGCACAATTGGACTGTGCATTTTGATGGACTGACTGCTCCATTCATTGTCCCCAGATATGTAAAAAATACTTCGTTTATTATACATATTTAGGTATTTGTGGATAAGTGAATTTCTATTACAACAATGAAGTGTCTCATCTGTGTTATGAAATTTGAAAATTCTGCATATAAACTTTCAATGTTAAACAAAATTTGGGATTTTAAATGAACTTTTGAACAAGCCGCGATGAGCAATATTGTTCTCAGATACTTGCACTGAAAATTAAGACAAGTGCAGATTAGATATTGGAATATGTTTTATCGGAGGCTCATTACCACTATTTCCATACCACTGCAATGATTACTGCGACAAACTGCATCCTTTTGTGAAGCGCATACTAAAATGGGCCTGGATGTGAAAACAATAGTAAAATTAGGCTTACCTGGCATTCTATAGTAGGGCTATGATATTTTTGTAGGCTGATATTCTAACATACAACCAATGGGAGAGTGGGACTTCAGATTATTAACCGAATCAGATTGTACATTGCATTATCAAAGGGAGTCTCTGACCAACAGTTGAAGCTGCTAGTACCAACACAGAATAAATCAGAGCTGATGGAATGATTGATTAGTTCTAAAGCAGGGTTTTCCAAAGCCGGTCCTGGAGGGCCTGATCCATGCCAGATTTTTAAGATAACTACATTTATCTAAATGGGGACATGCTAAAAATCTGGCATGGATCCGGCCCTCCGAGACAGACTTTGGAGAACCCTGCTCTAAAGGGTGTGGCAATTAAACATTGCTTGCAAGTCAAAAATATTCTTTCTGGTCTGCTTCAAGCACGCTTTGCTTGAACTTGCCACAGTAAAAGGAAAACATTCCTTTTTAACTTTGTTGCAGTTTCTATAACACTGGAATTAGCTTTGATAAGGACTTAAACTGATTTTATATTTTCTTTACGTTTCTTCACCATACTATCAGATCTCCAATAGGAGGACAATGAAGTTCAGTGTTTTTTGAGTTTATGAAGCAAATATTGTAGGAATTTCTCTCTGGGAGAAGGACTCATGGAAAAGAGATCAATATCTTAGAAAACAATACTTAGATTTCGTCCCCATCTTGTTGCAAGGGAAAACAATAGGTTTCATAAGGCCGCATGGCCATCAGACCCTGGATCACATTTTGTTTTCAAACACCACATACATCATGAATGTGGGTCAGAAAAAGACTTGGCTCTTCTGCCTCCATAGTAGGCCATGAACCGCCAAAAAGTATTTGATGGCATTCTGAAAGAATTTGTGAGCTTTTTTCCTCTGAGAGGATATCTGTCAAACTCACAGTCATCATTCAGTTCAGCAAATGAGGGGTAAACGTTTGAAAATTCCAGATCCAGTCTGTTTCCAGTCGATAGTTAAAGAGGAGGAAACTGTGGAAAAGGATTGTATTCAGCTTGAGGAGGAGGGAGGAAGCAATCATGCCAGAATGTGGAGAGTATTATTATAACTTGCTATTAAAGCAAACTCAGTGTCTCAAGAGGTTGCGATAGAAAGGTGGGAAGCAGTGAATGGCAAATCCATATTGTACTCTACTGTAGTTGCATTGATGCTGTGCTTTCCATACCATTTGAGCTTTATTGGTGGCTCAACTACATTATTCATATAGTGCTTCATTCCCCTGAGAAGGGCGTGAAGCTCGCCGATATGTCCATTTAGCCCTCTGGAGTGCACAGTTGAAAAGGGCGTTGATTGGAGCATGGCTCATAGAACATGTTGGGTTAGGTGTAGAAGGTTTGAAACGACACAGTGGTAGAACAGTGCACCTAATGTATTAGAGCATAGGCATGGGTGCAGTGCAGAGTTTGAGAACAGACACCATCGAGCATGCAAGTACGTGTCAACTTTAGAGAAGACATTGTCAAATGCAGACATTGCTGCTGATGTGTTTCAGTGGAGTCTATTAGGGTATACAGAGTCCACTTAGTAGCATCAAATTACCCAACTCATTGGGGGCATTTTTAAACCACAAAGGGAGCCCACTTTCAAGCAACAAAGAATCACCCCACATTAAGTCACTTAAGCCAGCAGGGGCATTGTTCATCAAGAAGGGACAGAGGACTCCACCCCTTAGAGGTGCTTTGAAACCACCAAGGTAACGTTACATCAAGTCCATTAAGGACAGCGGACCAAGTTACTGGAGGTAATGCTAAGCAACCAGTAGGGTTCTACATCGATTCCACCCAGGAGTGGCAGAGGGCCTACTCATTGACAGTACTCGGAAGTGATTAGGACGAGAAAACACCACCAGAGGTTGGGGCAAGGACATTTCCAGAACCAAGTACGGAAGACACTACTGGAACATGGCCTTAGTCTTCCAAAGCTTACCTGGACATCCAGGTTAGCGCCCTGCGAGGAGGAGTTAAGTGAGGTCAGAGCAAAGGCTAATGAGAGAAATATGTGGAAAGGGCACAGAGCTATAAGGAGAGCATGTGTATACTCAATTGGTTTCCAAGAAACAAAACAAGGAGTACCATGCAGGGAAAAACGTACAGCAAAAGGAGCACACAAATTATGCTGCTAACTTACGGGATGAACGTGGGCAATAATCACACGACAGACAGGGAAATCCATCAGCTGGAGCAAACATATAATGCTGCTAACTCTAACAAAGAGCTATTGGTAATTATGCCAATGTATAGGATAATCTTGATGGTAAAAAGTTGGTGGCTCTCTTAGGCATAGAATGCCTAATCTGGTCACGGTGATATGCTGGTGTTCCACTATTGGAACAGCAAAAACAATTATATATATATATATATATATATATATATATATATATATATTATCTACTGGCGGTCGCCAGTAGATAGTTTAGTTAGGACCTATTTTCCATAGGAAATCCGCGACATTCTATTTGAAATAACTCTTGCCGGTTGACGTATCTTTGCGAAATTTTCAAACTTTGTGGGCGCTCCGGTCCGCTCCTACTCTGAAAGTCTCGGGGATTCGTCAAGCGGGGCTGAGAAAAAGGGGGGTCCCAAAACGCGTTTTCCCATAGGAAACTTTAGACACGGCTACAGCCTGAACTGCTGAACGGAATTACACCAAATTTGGCAAAGAGGTAGTTCTTGGTTCAGAAAGAACCCTTTTTGTTAAATGGTGTAAATCCGTTCAGTAGTTGCTGAGAAAATCGAAAGTAAAAGTACATATATATCTATGGGCACGGAGGATCCGCGCACCCTGAGCGCACCGTCCCGATCACGAGCTGCATGCTAATTGGCTGTCAGCTGGCTGTCAACATTCCGATTCAGGAAATGTTGGCAGCCATTTTGTCCCTCGGTAGAACCGAGGGACAGAAACCAGTGCGCAAAGCATTTTTTTTTTTTAAACGGCAGGATGCGCTCAGGGTGCGCGGATCCTGCCGATAAAAAAATCGAAGCGCGCTCCCGTGCTTCGACTGTATTTTGCCCCCGGGTGGCCCAAGTCCCGGGGGCATGGTGGGGGGGTTAAATTTATGTATGGGGGCCTCAAAGGGCCCCCAAGCCCCGGGGACCGCCACCCCCGGGCTTTCATTTTAAAATGGTGCGGGAGGGCACTCGGCCCTCCCGCAGCCCCGGGACCACCACCTCCCCGAGGCTTCTTTTAAAAAAAAAAAAATTCCTGTGTGGGGGGCTTGAGCCCCCCACACGCCCGGGACCGCCACCTCCCGGGGCACTAAAAATGTAAAATGGGGGTCCGTTTTGGACCCTCGAAGCCCCGGGACCACCCACGTGGCTTTGCTGATGTGGGGAGGGGGCCGCGCGGCCCCTCCTGGAGCCCTTGGTGGCCCTGGGAACCGCCACCCCCAGGGCCGGCTCCTGCAGTGTCCCGGGTGCCTACCCTCGGGACACTGCTGTTTGCAATGACAGGACGGAGCCTCGCGGCTCCCGTCCTGTCATTGCAAACTTGCTTTGGATATTGGAAGAGAGAGCAGGAAACCTGCTCTCGCCTAATATCCAAAGCAGATTGCTTTTCCACACGGGGAGCTGCATGTCAGCAGCTCCCCATGTGGAAAGCAATGCCGGCTCTCAAAGGACGCGGGGAGCCGGCGGGACCGTGGGGGCATTGGGGCTCCCCTCACTGTCTCCATTATTATGTATAGGCCCCGGGGGATGGGGGTCCCTGGGGAGAATATAAATTAGTGGTAGGAGCTAACAAAAATTTTACGGTGAAATAAGGAGTCGCGCACCCAGCGCGCCGCCTAGTGTGAACCCGTTGGGTGCGCGACTCCCAGCGCGGCCCCCTGGTGTAAACGCGTTGGGTGCGCGAATCCCCCAAATATTTTTTTATGAATACCTTAGATAATCTCTTACCTTCATATGTACATTAAAGACACATACATATTATTTTTCAATATAAAAATTTCGCGGGAGTCGCGCACCCTGCGCGCCCGGGCACCTATTTGACGTCACGCGGGCCTGCCACCGCGCAAGCGCCGCGACGTGTAATTCGTGATGTGTCGCGTATAAGCCGGAGCAGGAATCGCGCACCGGTCGCTTAGCAAACGCGCACACATCTAATATACGTATGTTACGTGACTAGAAACACGCACCCGTCGCATACCATACGCGGATCCTTTACGAGTTCCTTAAATAGGTGGCTGGGGTACGCGTATTCGCCGCGTTCGGTACGCTTCGGTGCGCGATTCCAAAAAACATTTAAAAAAAAATTAAACAATACAAATATATTAAAATAAAAATATAACAGAAAAAAATTATACAATATTTTACTTTTTAATTTATAAAATATTTTTTTGTGCAAAATACATAAAAATATACAATATTGTTTAATAAATAATATATTTACAAATAAATATAAAAACTAAAGAAATTCAGTACAAGAAACATAAGTATAACTATTATTACACTTAAATATTAGCTTTTAAAAACCTTTGAAATTCACTGAAAAAACCATAGGTTTCAGGCACGTTATAGTTAGGAATTAGCATTTAAAAACCTTAGAAATTCACTGAAAAAACCATAGGTTTCAGGCACGTTATAGTTAGGAATTAGCATTTAAAAACCTTTGAAATTCACTGAAAAAACCATAGGTTTCAGGGGCGTTATAGTTAGGAATTAGCATTTAAAAACCTTTCAAATTCACTGAAAAACCATAGGTTTCAGGGGCGTTATAGTTACTTGGACATTGCACTCGTACAAAACCCGTGAAATTCCCCGTTATAGTTAGTTCAGGTAACTATAACTCGCGCCCGCAATGCACTGCTGATGACGTCACATATTACATCACTCATGACATCACTGATGACATCACTGATGACATCACTGATGACATCACTGATGACATCACTGATATCACTGATGACATCATCCATGTGATAATTTCATGCATCTTCTCAGACCCTAATATAACTTTTGATACACCCACTCTAAATTACAGACTGCCATTCTCAAAACCATAGACACTCCAATACCAATAACTACATACCAACTCACTGATTGTTAGGACTACACACACATCCACTCACTCACCCGTACAGTCACTCATACTTAGTCACTCAGTACAGGACTATCATATGCACTCATACACCTATATAAACACTGACACACCGCCACTCATCCATAGACGTACTCACACACCTAGTCAGTCATGCAAAAATTAATCACACACCCATTTACTCACCTATAGAGCTATACACACACCAGCTCAATAACTCATACAAATACTAGCACATTCTTACGCTCTTATACAATAACTGATACAAGCACACACGCATCCATACAGCCACTCACAATCACACACTCTCACGTATAGCCTTTTAAATACTCTAACACACATATATACTTCCTTTTACATATGTAGTTACTCGCACATGTATCACTGAGATATACATTCACTCACTAACACACCCATACACACACTCACCCACCCAAGCAGTCCATCACAGACGCACTCTTCAAATCATGCACCCAGTGAATCACCCACTCACACATCTATGTACAGAGTCGCACACACCCCACCCACACAAACAGTCAGGCACCCATACAGATACTCAGACAACCAATCAATAACTCATATAGACACTCATGTAGCTATTCACAAACCCATGCAGCCACTTACACAGCAACAGACAGACGGATACAGACATTCACCCAGTTTAGTCACTAACCCATGCATTCAGTAAGATACGTTTAATGACTCACTTATAGAGTTAGTCACGCACCTACTAAATCATCCATTCAGACACTTATACACCCACTCACTCTTCAATACGCCTTTCCCTATATATATTAAACATATTTAAACTTTACAGAAACACACAGTCACTGGATGATGTCATCAGTGATGTCATTTGAGATGTCATCAGTGATGTCATCAGTGATGTCACTGACCATGTCATGAGTGATGTAATATGTGACGTCATCAGCAGTGCATTGCGGGCGCGAGTTATAGTTAGCTGAACTAACTATAACGGGAATTTCACGGGTTTTGTACGAGTGCAATGTCCAAGTAACTATAACGCCCCTGAAACCTATGGTTTTTTCTGTGAATTTGAAAGGTTTTTTAAATGCTAATTCCTAACTATAACGCCCCTGAAACCTATGGTTTTTTCAGTGAATATGTGAACAAGGCTCGGACGAGCCGAAACGTTATGGCGACATATAATAAATAAATTTTGCACTTATTCGTTGGTCCGTGTCCGTGCCTGCTGTGGAAGTGACGAGGAGAAGTTTCTGCTCAGCTGCGGAGTAAACGATATATATATATATATATATATATATTTATTGATGGTCCAGTTGAAGGCAGGAGCCGAAACGCGTAGACCGTCCATGCTTGCACGATGTACTAAATAAATTCACTTTACTGGTTAAAAAACCTACCTGTGGATCGTTCTTTCTCCGTGCTGTGGGATCCTTGCTGAGAGCAGTGTGGAGTCAGTTTTTGCAATATATATATATATATATATATATATATATATATATATATCTCCAAGAGTTACCCCAAACTGAAGACGCACTCGCCACTAGGCCCCTCTCAGTACTTATGGCACAAACCAGCATTCCACTCCGTTCTTTTTTGGAAAGCCTAACGCGTTTCGAACTGCCATGAGTTCTCGATTACAGGCACATTCAGAAAACACCACAAACTAAGACTACCAATTACATTCCTCTTGCTTTTATTGCCCCCTAATGGGCTTTCATCAGTGAAATATTGCATACTGGGAAATGTAGTCCTCATTATGATAATCATTTCCTCCAGTGGATTTGTGATGCCGCAATTCAATAAAACAAATTTTTATGCCCCCAGTGGGCCGCCAGAGTGAAAGCACAGTTCGTCACAATTATTTTCGACCTGGCATTCTTTTAAGCTCAGACTATTCTGAGCCCAGACCCGCTTGTTGCTTCAATGCGGTAGTGCAGTCTTCAGGACTGCGGTAATTATCCATCCAAGTGTTGCCCCAACTGAAGAGACACTTCCTGCCAGGCCCCTCTCAGTACTTATGGCACAAACCGGCATTCCACTCCGTTCTTTTTTGGAAAGCCTAACGCGTTTCGGACTACCATGAGTCCTTGATCACAGGCATGTTGCACACATATATATATATATATATATATATACATATATACATACACATACATACATATATACACACATTTTATTTTTCTCTGCAAAAAAAACTCAGTCATTCTTCGTTCATCAACACACTTGAAGGTTAAGAGTTCACACATTATCTACGCACCTGAACACTTTCAGAAGGGCATTGACTACTCCAAAATGCTCCCTTGCTTGTTCAAAATGTAAGAATACAAGCCACATGTTAGGCGTCGGAGATTGGGGGCTCATCCAATTTACACAATCAGTTATAGTTTCAAAATTATGACCAATCATTTTGTGGTACAAAAAATGCTTGCACACGAATAGCTTCAGAGTGTGTAACAAAAAAGAGAGAAAGAAAAATGTAAATATTTCTTACTGAACTAGGAGTTTGCATAGGACTTTTGCACCTAACTGGTGACAGATCGATTGAATAAATAACTTTATGGGGTGTTGGACTGGTATCACACGCAACATCTTGGGGCGAAGGAGGTGATGAACTCTCAGATCCACTTCCATTTCCATCCAAAAACAACTTCCGTCTAAGCGATGAGGAGCTTAGGCTTTCTTGAGACTGGTCAGCATTTTCATCAGCTTTAAAATATTCACCTAATGAAAAACAATCAACAATTTCAATAAACCACCAAACGGGTTGGAAGAGAAGATTTAACAGTTGCATATAATGGCACCTCACTTTCCAATATATTACTTTAATGTGATCTGACTGGAACAAAATCTGCAATCCAGAAGAATGATATTAAGACGAGTTATGGGGCAGAACAGACTTGGAGATTCCAACGGATGTAATAAACATAACTAAATCCCCGTTAGTCAGTGTAATCGCATCACAGCTCTAAAAAGCAAACCGTTTAATTGCTGCCATATCAGCACTGGAACCAAAATGGTTATTTACCAGTAGGAGTAGTTTTGCAGCCTGAAGAGTTTTCTGGATTCACATGCTGTGCACCTATTCCACCATCTAGTGGTTGTGTCTGGAATTGTATTTCGTCAATCTGTTTTATTTGTGTGAGTGGGCGTCATCAACCACCATTTAGTGGTAAGTCCATCCCTTGTGTGACGTCCAACTGCTCCCGGAAGTTCCTGTTCGTCACTGCCATTTTCAGATTCTTTTTTCTCTCTCCTTTTCCCATTTCCCTTTCCTTAACTTCCTCTGGTCTCGAATCGTTCTCCTCGCCTATTTGCCCCCCCCCCCCCACCCTATTTCTGGGGAGGCAGGGGAACGCATGCGAATCCAGAAAACACTTCAGGCAGCAAAACTACTCCTACAGGTAAGTAACCAATTTGTTTTTCAGTAGGAATCCTTTTCTGTTTTCACATACTGTGCGTCTGATTACGCAGCGGTGTTTGCTTCTCTGGGAATGATGGATTGCAATGTGGCAGAATTGACAAACAAGTGCTGCAGTAAAATGTGTCCCACCTGTGCTGCCCTGTTCCAATGGATGTCCAGACAGTACTGTTGCAGGAAGGTGTGTGGGGATGCCCAGGTTGCAGCCATGCAGATGTCGGCAAGCGGAACGTTTGCCAGGAATGCTAGATTTGCGCCCTTCTTCCTTGAGTGCTCCTTGGGCATGTGTGTAGGGTCTTTCCTACACTTGCATGGCATGTTTTCATAGTTCCCACTATCCATCAAGCAATTTCCCTTTGGTTATTGGTGTACAGCTGCTAGCCCTAGCAAAGTAGACGAAGAGCTGGTTCTCCGTCCGGATTGCTTTAGTCTCCCGTAGGTAGTACACGAGGGCTGTTCGCACGTCCAAGGTATAAAGTGCCTTCTCTGCTTGAGTCTTTGGGTCCTGAAAAAAGGCTGGCAGCAGGAAGCTCCGGTTGCCGTGGAAACGTGATACCATCTTTGGTAGGAACTATGGCTTAGTTCTCAGACCCATTCCTGTATGGGTCGCATATGTAATCTTGCATGTGGTATGAGGGGAAAACATGAAGCCTTCATACCAATCAGCTTCATGGCAGTACTCCCTGTCAAAGGCTGCCCCTTCTGGTAGAGGAGAGTTTGCTCCACTATTGCCGATGCGCTCTTGGGGACTGAGTATGCTCACGCTGACATGGAGTACAATGTTGCCCCCAGGAACACCTTCACTCTCTTCGGTAGTAGTGACGACTTTCGTGGTTTATGGTAAACCTGAGATTTTGAAGCTTTGATGACTGTTTACATGTTCCTGTGGCATTTTTGTTATAAACCTCCACTGTAAACGCCATGTTTATCACCAAAGACGGTACCTCGGCCTTAAGTCCAGAGAACCTCAGCCATGCTTGCCTCTTCAGTGTGGAGCCCATGCACATCTGTCTGATTGCGGTGTCCGCTGCCTCCAGCGCAGACTTGAGACAGGAGCTGGCAATGTTCTTGCCCTCCTGGATGACTGTTTTTGCTCTTTTTTGGCACTCCGCTGGGAGATGTTGCATCTGACCCTCCATTTTTTCATTACTGGTGGCCATATCTGTTGAGAAGAGAGTTAGAATTTAAAATTCTCCATTACATCGCTGCCTCCCTTTCCATCTCCCTACCCACTAGGTCCATCCTCTTGCTTTCCTTCTTTGGCGGTGGGCTGGTCGATGTGGGGGCGTTATTCCTCTTTCTGGTTGTGACCACTATGATAGAGTCTACCGGTACGTTCCCCTTGATGTACTGGGGGTCTTGAGTAGAATGTTTATATTGCTTCTCCACTCAAGGAGTAATTGCCCTGCCTGTGGCAGGTTCCTCAAAGGCTTCCTTGCCCTGGTCTATAATGCTGGGGAGCATGGGAAGGTATAGGTTCACCTGCTGGGGTGGCATAAGGGGTTTGAAAAGGAAATAGGATTCCTCCCTCTCTTTCTCCAGCTGGCCCCCACGTGTCTGCCGCCCTCCTGATCAATCCATTGTACATGAAGAGGTGCTCCGGTGGCGTGGGCCTCAAAGGGTAGCTGTCGACTCCTTCCTTGGGGGATTCGGCATTGAGCTCCTGCTGCTCAGATGTATTCTGCTTCTCTGCCCCAGTGGACTCTTCCTCCTCGGAATCGAAGAGGTCCACCTGTTCTTCAGCATGTGGTTCTGGCGTCAACAGCATCTTGATGTCTGGCAAAATCTTCTCCTAGATCGCTCTGAGGGATTTGTTGGGACACGAAAAGGTCGAACTCCTTCAGCAGCAGGAGCGCTGCCATTTCAGCCTTGAGTCAGCGTCTTTTTCTTTTGACCTTGAGCAAGCGTTTAGCGTCTGTCGTCGAGGAGGGCTTCCTCTTTGAGGCAATCTGCTCCATGTCCTTTGTCTCCCTGGCCTTTTCCATTGGCACCTCCTTTGCACCTGCCAGCTTGGAGGCTTGTTTTGAAGGCTTACTTCATCTGTGTCCTTTGGTCGGGATCTGTGTGGCTCTGCGTTTGTGCCAACTTTAGGGCGTCGATTGTTTCGACGTAGATGCTGAAGTGGCTTTTGGGTCTTCATGACCTTTCTCTTTTCAGCACCCCTCGCAGCTTTCACTGCGGCTTCTACTTTGTCGACAACTATCCCTTTGGTGTCCCACTCTCCTCCCTGTGCCGGCTCACCTTCATTTTTTCATCATCGCTGGAGAGACCCAGAGCTCCCCAGGTATTCTACTGGTTTCTGGGTGCCCGCCATGGCGTGATGTGAGAGTTGCTGCTTCAGTCTGGACTTGCGAGTCTTCGGCAGGAATTTGGCGCAGGCCTAGCAGTCTTTGGCGTTGTGGTTCGTCAGAAGACACAAGGTACAGACCTCATGTGGATCCTTCTGTGTGAACTTGTGGTGGCAGTTTGGACAGAATTTAAAGGGGGTATTCTCCATTACTCGGACTCTCTCCTCCGCATTCTGCATCCACGTGCCCTCCAGCAACGGGGTCCCCTCCGCGAGGGGAGCTCTCACTCCGCGCTTCGATTTTCCTTGTGGCCTCCAGTGATTTTCAGTGCCCTTTTTTCTTCTCTTCAGATGCTTGAAAATTCTTCGGAGCTTCTCTGGTGTGCTTAAAGACACAACAGCAGAAAAAAGAATCTGAAGATGGCAGCGACGCACAAGAACGTCTGGGCTGCCCTCTGAGCTTACATAAGGGACAGACTTACCACCAAATAGTGGTAGATGGCAAAACAGGACATAACATGATTTCAGACCCAACCACTAGATGGCGGAATAGCTGCACAACATGTTGTAGACCGGTCACCCTGAGGGTGTTCTTTCCCCCAACATTTTGCATTTTGCCTCATTTTTTGCCAAATCTTTTGTTGGCCTTACGACGGAGTACTGCTAACCAGTGCTAACGTGTATGTGCTTCTCCCCTAAACATGGTGATATTGGTTTTAACAGACAAGATGATTCAGCACCCACGAATATTCATAATTATTCTACACATCCGTTAAGTACAGTGTCTGGATCTTGAACTGAACCTCTGCCAGAAGGACTGCTATGCTGCTTAAAGTGCTCAACTGGACTTCTTTTCTACTTGTTGCCTTGCTTCTCACCGACTCTGATGGAAGGAGAGCTGGACTCTGCCTTCCCTCCAAGGGCTTGTTGGCTTGACTCCAGTTCTCTGAAAGCTGAGGGACACAAAAGATTTCCTACAATTCGTCTGGTGCTGCTGTACGCTGCCTTCTGCAAGTCATCCCCTTGCCTGATGTGCCCCCTCCAAGGTCTGGGCATCAGAAGTGGGTTCTGCAGCTACTTTCATCATCTACAGCTCCTGGGCCCCTGAAATCAAGCTTTTGGGCTCTCTGCGACCGGACCCGTTCGTAATGGGACTGCGCTGCTTGTTCAAAGGATCAGCACGAGCCGCTACAGCATTGTGTCTTCGCACAGCCAGCATTGCCGCCTGCAAGACCCGTCTGACTCTTCAAGCCCACATGATCACCGCTGGCAACGCTGTACTTGCTCCCGGCGACAGGCTCCCCTTGTGAACGTGGCACTTTGCTCAGCTTGAGAAGATAAAACTTCAGCGGGACCTGTTTGGAACTGTATCCAACACACGCTCCGTCGCGGTTGGCCTGAACTCTGGATTTAACCCGGTCTAGCGTGATCTAAAGTAACCTTTTAGAGCTATTGACTTCGGAGCACAGGTTATGTTATAGTGTATGTAGATTACCCCGACTAGAGAGCTCAAGCGTGATTGCTTATGGTGAGCTCAGGCAGGATGGAAAGCGGTAGGACATCAGGTACTTACATTTTTTTTTTTTTAAATTAAAGTAAAGTAATGGGGTAGAAACAGTAGGCCACTTTTTTTTCTGGAGATTGGGGGTCAGCGAGAGGCGAAGAGGAAGAAGGCCATATTTTGCCATGATGACTTCTACTCCACAGGTTGTCCTTGGGAATCTGTTACCCCTCAATAAACATCTGCTGAAACAGTTGATTCTCATTGCACCCTCTGTGTATTTAAGCCTTTCAAACCAAACACATAACTAGAGGACTGCCCCCAAAGCTGTAACCACAAATTGCGCCTTAAAAATAATTGTTTGTTGCACGATAATAGTTACTGCCACTTTAAAGCCCTCAATGGACCTCGAAATGCGGATTCAGCCATCAATCCCTTCGTTGCTGGTCCACTTCCAGGACTCAGAAAATTCAAAGCCCCGTGGCCCCCAATCCTCACTGGGTGGTGCGAACCCTCGGGGCCGGGTCGCCGCGTATAACATGAAAGCTCCAAGGTACCCGCAGGCAGGATCGCATTCCCCAGCAACTCGCTTCCAGCGCCTGAACTGGTAAGGCTGAACACCGCACTTCCACGTGCTTACAGTCCTTATGTCAATAATCACAGCCTGATGCGTTTCTGGGCTCTTGCCCTCATCGGAGGCTTGACAACAGGTTCGTGGTCAGAAACTAGTCTGTGGTGGCAGGCAGGAAGGGTCCAGTCAGCCAGCACACTAGAAGACTAGTAAGGTTTCAGGGGGCACCTCAAAGGTGCCCTCTGGGTGCATGCCATAATAAATCTAGTACTGGCATCACAACAGATTTATTAAGTGTTAGACCTGGCATCCTTGGAGTGGGTTTCCCCTGTATTTTAGCCTTTGCCTCCTGTATTTTTACTGTGTGGTGGACTTCGTTTTTGCTAGTCTAGATGCTTAGGGCACTTTGCCACTGCTGTTCAGTGCCAAAGTGCAAGTGCTTCCTCTGTAAATTGTCGTCATGGATTAGGGTTTCAATAATTGCCTTATTTGGTTTACTGTCAAGTCCCTAGTACAGTGCACTGTGTGTGCACAGGGCCTGTAAACCAAATGCTGCTAGTGGGTTTGCAGCACTGATTGTGCCACCCACACAAGCAGTCTTGCAAAAGAGTCTCAGGCCTGCCATTGCAGTGTCTTAGACAACCATAGAAAGCTCTCCAAGGGGTAGCTGTGGAGAGCAGCCTTCAGACTTAGTCTAGAAGGAGTGTTAAGCGGCTTGTTTTACCAGAACTAATCATGTAGTGTAGGTTAAATGAAAAAGAACCACACAGTGTATAATAGTAGATATATTTATTACACACACTAACACATTTATTTTACAGAGTTTTATATAGCGCGAACTTGACCCGAAGGTATTGGGTATCAGATCACTTTACATAGCTCAAGTTGCGTTACATGATCACATTAATTTTCGTCATTGCGGAGTCTCGAACCCGGTTCCCCAGATTTGAGGTCGACCGCCCTAGCAGTTAGGCCAACTACATTGGTGCATCTCCTACCTGGCGATATCAACACAATACATACAACATTTAAAAAGGAGAACAGGTAAGTAGCACAAATACACAGTGGTCTCCAGGGGGA
This sequence comes from Calotriton arnoldi, assembly GCA_963921515.1. Classification (NCBI taxonomy): domain Eukaryota; kingdom Metazoa; phylum Chordata; class Amphibia; order Caudata; family Salamandridae; genus Calotriton; species Calotriton arnoldi. The sequence continues at coordinate 1,651,250 of CAWUFW010000961.1, forward strand.
GACCAAACCATATACTAATAAAGTGGAATGCGAACTGTGACCGAAGTCGAGACTTGACCCAGAAGACTTAGAAGAGCTGGGGACCCAAGGAACTACCCGAGAAGTACCCAGGAACCCCACGGAGACTGTGTGCAGTGGCGCAACACAGCCATGTACTCAATGCAAGTCAATGGGGAAGTTGTGGTTGCAGTTTTGAAGAAGGACCCTTCCCAGTGGACCCTGAAGAAACCCCCTGGAAGATGGAAGGTTGGAGAGTCACCACACCTGTGGAAACCCCAGAAACAAGGATACCTACACCAGGGAAGCCGGGTGCATAGGTGCGAAGTGACGTTGGAAACTGCCGTAGACCACAGTGGAGCACTTCAGTGAAAATGCCGCTGGCGAAGAAGGTGAAAGTCTGGTGGAATCCAAGGATGGATTCTTGAAGAGAAGTACCTGAAAGCAGAGGGGGACAGAGTCTATGCCACTCGAGAGTGACCAGGAGGCATGGAAGACCAATGACCACTGATGACGAAAGATGCAGGAGATTTGACGGGGACCTTGTTGCTGCAGCTGTGAGGACCAGGTGACGCTGTGTAAGACTAGGAGCCCAAGGGGGTCGGTCTCTGGCGGGAGCAACCAACAAGCCTTGGCAGCATCAACAGACATGGAAAACGAAGGTGGTGCTGTGTCCAAGGACTCACCAAGTGCAGGAGAGTCAGAGCAGGCCCGAGGAAACAGGGGAGCCCACTGGAGCCAAAGAAGACCCTCAAGAGGCCCCCTAGGCCAAGGGAACAGGAGTTGCAAGAGGACCCTGAGCAGCTCACCAACGATGCAGGCCCATGGTGCAGAGAATGCAGTGAGGATGAAGATCTTGGTTGCAAGAGATGCTGGAGCTTTTTGTAGCCCGAAGACCTCTGAAGGACAGAGTCAACAAACGTTGGCAACAGCAAGTCGACACGGTGTACAGGGGTGCTGTTCCAGTGGTTCCAACGAGGGATACTGGCCTCAAACTCGATGAGAAGACAGTGCAGGCCTCGAGGGAGTTGCAGAACCACCACCTGTGTGGCTGGGCCTTTCGAAGTCCGGAGGACGTCAGGAGCAGCAGACCGGTCAGCTTAGTTGCGGTGCCTGCAGATGCAGGGGAGTGACTTTCAATCCAAGGGAAATTCCTTTGGGTGTCTTTGATGCCCACAGGCCTGGAGAAGAACCTGGATGAAGCACAGGCACAGACGACGTAGAAGACTGGCAGGACGACGAGAACAGGAGAAGCAGGAGTCTTCCCAGATGCAGTCGAGGTTCCCAAAGCGAAGTCCAAAGTGCCCAGACAGTAGAAGTGGTTTCGGATCTGAATCTCGTCCCACAACAAATCTGAAGAGCCTCCCACAGGCAAACCCTTAAGTACCCAAAGGAAAGGGGTTGGGACGATTCAGGGATCCCTCCCAGAGGAGGGGCTGGACAGAGGGGATGATACTCCCATGTCCTTTGTCCAGTTTCGCACCAGAGCGGGATCCAAAGGCTCCCTGAACTGGTTTCAACTGGAGCATGCAAGGAGGGCACCAAATGTGCCCTTCAAAGCAGTCTGGTGGTGCTGGCAAGCGCCCCCACCCCAGCCCAATACACCAAGTCCTGTCGGGGAGGTGGTCACACCTCTCTGACAGGAAACCTATTGTTCTAATTTCCCCTGCTCAAGCTCAGCTCAGCAGCAGGAGGGCAGAATTGTGTCTGTGGTCGGCAGCAGCACTAGTTTGCTGTTAGACCCTAAAAGGCCGGTTCCGGGGATACAGGGGGGCTCCCTAGGGGAGCCCCCCAGTACATGGGATCCTACATCAAACACTGGAATCTGTGTTGGGGTAGGATTCCAACATGTTTGATACCAAACATGACCGGTTTCGGTGCAGCCAATATATAGTAAGACATCTCGTAATTTACTTGATGTCCCCTATATGTATATCATGGCTGACCAAACTTACAAAGCATGGAGAATCGACTCGTGGGTTTGTAAGGGGGTGTCCTAGTTATTGCAGGGCACCCTCACACTTATAATCTAGCACCCTGCCTTCAGGACCGAAGGGCCTACCCTAGGGGTGACATAGGTTTTAAGTGTAGTGACCTCAGATATAAGGAAACATCTGTGGTGAGTGGTGCTAGCACCAGCTCACACAGGCTGCAGCAGCAGGCCTGTAGTCACAGTTTGAGTGGTCTCTCATGGGTGGCATAATACATGCTGCAGCCCATGGAAGAACCTTGGTGTACCTATGCCCTGTGTACCTTAGTACCATATACTAGGGACTTAGAAGGGTACACCAGTAGCCAAATAGGAAGGTACCAAAGTACTTACCATAGTCCAATTTAGGGAGAGAGCACAGTGAATGGGGTCCTGATTGGCTGGATCACAGTCAGACTAGTCAGAAAATAGAATGACACCAGCAAAAAGTGGGAGTAACCATGAAAGCAGATCCTACTTTCCTACAAGCATGCAGCGCAGTGGGCGTCTGAGGAAGATAACTGGGAGAAGAGATGGCTTTGCGGCGCTTATAATGGCTACTCTCGGATGGAACTCCTTGTGCACGGATCTCAGACACCGCATTGGAACCCCGTTTCTGGTGAGACAGGTGGCAGAGATTTGGGAACGAGTGGTCATGTGACTGTTCAAGCAGCCGCCCTTTGCTAGAGAAAAGTGTATATGGATGCTACTCCCGTTTAAACTTATTGCAGCAGATAGGTCAGTGATGAGAAGGAGAGAAGGGGGCTGTTAAAGGATGGGGGATTTATACCCAGGGGAGGTGTTCCTTACCTTTGCGGAGGCACGGGAGGCGTTTGCGGTGGGGGAAATTGCTGCACTTTGCTAAGCTGGTGCATACAGCTTGACAGATTTGGAGCAAATTCCCAACCACCCCTTGAGTGACGGACACATTGCATTTGATACTGTCGGGTTGGCTAGACATCTTAGTTACACACCCTTAACACGCAAGATTTATAGAGTTTGGACAGAGCCGGTGGCACGTCGGGCATGGGGGTAGGAGTTATCCGAGCCTCTGACTGGAATGCAACATGTGAACTGGTAATGACAGTTTCTTGCATTGCTAGATTTAAGTTAACTCACTATAACATCATTCACCGCAAATATATTACACCGATCAAACTTAGTAAGATGTGTGTGGGTAGAGGGGCAAGCTGTCCTCTGTGTGGGCGTGCTACCTTCCTGCACAGGTCATGGGACTGCCCAAGGGTTCTGGAATATTGGCAGCGAGTGGTGGAAAAACAAAGCGATGCCTCGACACTTGTGCTAGAGGAGTCCCCCCAGATGTGACTGCTTGGCATTATAAGAAAGCCCAGGAATGAGATGCACTGGAAATTCCTACAGTTAGCCCTGGTGTTGGCCAAGAGAAGAACAGCCATTGGATGGATGGGTACTAGAGACCCCTCTGTCACTCTGTGGCATACAGATGTAGTGGAGTGGGCGATTGCAGAGGAGGTCCATATGAAACTTAGTCGCTGGGATGATATATTGCAGGAGGACCTGAAAGGCTGGGCCACATTACTGGGGTGCATGCATGGGGAAAGAGATGAGATGATTACGCAGACCACATAATCGCAGGAGGAAGTCTCTCCTGATGCACAGGGACACAACGTGGTGGCAGAGTGCGATTGTTGGCAGCGGCTTCTGAGCTACAGTGAATGAGTTACTCTTGGAAGAAAAGTTGGGAAGGGTGATGTAGGGAATGTACGTGCTAGGCAGACATTCAGCACGATGGAAGGCTTCTGGGAGGTTGATGAAATTGGCGGGGGTTTGGGACTGCTTGTCTTATATCATTGAGGACACCAAATTGACAGACTGTACCAAGTTATGTTTGATGTTTATTTTGCAGTTATTATGGTTTGTTTACAGTTAAAAAGTGCATGTTTATATACGTCAAAGATGTGCCAATTTGTATTGCCCCTTGTTCAGGGCAAATTACTGTTTAATGCCTAATAATAAACAGAATTTACAAAAAAATAAATTTCTCCTAAAGTATAAATAATATTTTTTGGTATTATAGATTAATTGTTAAAAGGCAAAGTGTGGAATTAAAAGTAATTTAATTATATTTTATTACAATGTAAAGTACATAAATTATGTAATTCAAAAAAGACTGGTAACGCACAAGTTACTAACTTGTGTAACGATATATCTGTAAGAGACAGTAGTTAGTGACAGATTCCTTACCTTAGAATATCCCCAGGCGTCAGGCTGGATCCGGAAAGTTTTTGCGTAGCAGTACCCTTGCGCGTCGGTAGGCGGCGTCGTGCGGCTCCGCGTCCGTCGTCGGCGAAATGATCGCCGGGATGACGTCGCGGGCAGTACTTAGACGCCGCCCCTGCGCGCTGACGTCAGTTCTGTACACGACTTTCCGCGCCAGGAACGCAGAGCCATGCAAGAAGCTGACATAGGTGTCTGAAAAATACTAGGGCCCTGAAAGGGATGTCCTTAACCCTAGAAATCAGTTCCCAGAACGGGAGGATGGGTGGGCGGTAGGAATCTGTCACTAACTACTGTCTCTTACAGATATATCGTTACACAAGTTAGTAACTTGTGCATCTGAAAGAGACACGTTAGTGACAGATTCCTTACCTTAGAATAGATACCCCAGCAATACCAACCCCGGTGGTGGGTCTGCGAACAAAGATCAGACAAGGAAGTCCCGGAGGACAGAACGGCCAAAGAAGCCGTCCCTCCGGACCGGACTGTCAAGGCAGTAATGCTTTGTAAATGTGTGCAGCGAGGCCCACGTAGCTGCCTGACAGATATCCTGCAGCAGAACACTGCGGCCTAAAGCCGTGGTAGCAGCCGTTGCCCTGGTGGAATGGGCATGCAGCCCAACAGGAGGCTCCTTCTTAGCAAAAGAATAGCAGGCTTTGATACACAAGGTTACCCAGCGGGAGATGGTTCTCTTGTGCACCGCCCGACCTTTTTTGGCGCCCACGTAGCCAACAAAGAGCTGGTCATCCACCCGGAAGTGTTGTGTGCGGTTGATATAAAAGGAAAGCGCACGTTTTGGGTCCAGACGGTGGAGCCTCTCTTCCTCTCTGGAAGGATGCGGAGGCGGAAAGAAGGTGGGCAAAGTGATGGTCTGCCCAATGTGGAAGGCAGTAACCACCTTTGGCAAGAAGGACGGACGCGTCCTAAGAACAACCTTGTCTGGATGGACAGACAGAAAGGGAAGTTTGCATGATAGAGCCTGGAGCTCACTCAGCCGCCGAGCGGAGGTGATGGCCACCAGAAAGGCTGTCTTCAGAGTCAGAAGACGAAGAGGACAGTTATGTAGAGGCTCAAAGGGAGCGCACATGAGAAAGGTAAGAACCAAGTTCAAGTCCCACTGAGGCATCACAAACGGAACAGGAGGGAAGAGGTGTGTAATGCCTTTTAGGAACCTGTTAACAACAGGGGACTTGAAAAGGGAGGGCTGATCAGGAAGCCTGAGGAAGGCCGAGATGGCACAAAGATAGCCCTTGATGGTACCCAGGGCAGAACCCTGTTGGGCCAGGGAAAGAAGGAACAGAAGAACCTCAGAAAGAGGGGCAGAGAGGGGATTCACAGCCTTTGCTGTGCACCATGCCACAAACTTGTTCCACCTGCAGGCGTATACCACCTTAGTGGAGGGACGCCTGGCTGCCAGAATCACATCACAAACCTCGGGAGGCAAGTCGAAAGGAATCAACTGCCGCCGCTCAATCTCCACGCAGGCAGGTGGAGGCTGGAGAGGTTCGGGTGGAGGACCGTCCCCTGCTGCTGCGACAGAAGATCCTCCCGAAGAGGCAGACGGATCGGGGGATCGACGCTCATACAGAGTAGCTCGGGATACCAAACTCTTCGAGCCCAGTCCGGAGCCACAAGGATGACTTGGGCCCGGTCGCGCCGAATCTTCTTCAACACTCTGGGTAGAAGTGGTATAGGCGGAAAGGCGTACAACAGACCGCAACTCCACTCGCGACGAAAAGCGTCGCCGAGCGAGTGCCGCCTTGGAAATTCCAACGTGCAGAACTGATGACATTGCGCATTCTCTTCGGTGGCGAATAGATCTAACCAAGGCTCTCCCCACTGCAGAAAGAGTCCTTGCGCCACTTCCGAGTGAAGACGCCATTCGTGATCCATCATGCACCTGCGGCTGAGTTAGTCCGCCCTGGCGTTCAGGGAACCTGCCAGATGTTGAACCATCAGAAACTTGCCCTGATGTTCCAGCCATGTCCAGAGGCGCAGAGCCTCCTGACAGAGGGTCCACGACCCCACCCCGCCTTGTTTGTTGCAGTACCACATGGCGGTGGTGTTGTCTGTGAACACCTGCACTACCTTCCCTTTGACAGAGGGAAGGAATGCCTTGAGTGCAAGTCGGATCGCCTGGAGCTCCAGAATGTTGATATGGAGCCGGGACTCCGCCGGAGACCAGAGGCCTCTGATCTCCGCCTCTCCCATGTGACCGCCCCATCCCAGAAGGGACGCGTCCGTCACAACTGTGTGCTCTGGCTGGGGAAGGGAGAGGGATCTGCCCATGACCCATTGCCGGTTCGAGAGCCACCACTGCAACTGTTTTGCAGTCCCCTCCGAGATCTGGACGTGATCGGACAGGTTGCCCTGGTGCTGCGCCCACTGGAACTTCAGGTCCCACTGCAGAGCCCGCATATGCCATCTGGCATGTTCGACCAGCAGGATGCAGGAGGCCATGAGGCCCAGCAGCCTCAGGGTCATCCGTACCGAAACCCAGGATAAAGGGTGAAAGATCGGAATCATAGCCGGAATATCCCGGACTCGCCGTTCGGGAGGATAGGCCTGAAACTGCGACGTGTCCAGAACTGCTCCGATGAAAAGGAGCTGTGGAGAAGGAATCAGATGCGACTTCGGCACATTGATGGAGAACCCCAGCGAGTGCAGGAGTTCGGCCGTAGTCTGGAGGTGGGAGACGACTGCCTGGGACGAGCCCGCCTTCAGCAGCCAGTCGTCGAGGTAGGGAAAGACTGGAACGCCTGCCCGGCGCAGATGAGCTGCGACCACCGCCATCACTTTCGTGAACACCGAGGGGCACTTGTAAGGCCAAAGGGGAGCACGGTGAACTGAAAATGCTCGAGGCCTACCGTGAACCGCAGGTAACGCCGGTGGGCCGGCAGGACGGGGATGTGAAAATAAACATCCTGCAAGTCCAACGCTACCAACCAGTCTCCAGGGTCGAGGGCAGTCAAGACCTGAGCTAGGGTGAGCATCTTGAACTTCTCCTTCCGGAGGAAGCGATTGACGTTCCGGAGGTCTAAGATAGGACGCATGTCCCCCTTGTCCTTTTTGGGCACCAGAAAGTAGTGGGAGTAGCAACCACGTCCTACTTCTGGGGTCGGAACATGCTCGATGGCCCTCTTGGCCAAGAGGGCCGTGACTTCCTTCTGCAGAAGCACCAAGTGATCCCCTGACATGCGGTGGAATGGAGGTGGCATGGCTGGGGGGGTGGTCTCGAAGGGGAGGGAGTAGCCCCTTCGGACAATGTCCAAGACCCACCTGTCCGAGGTGATGGCACGCCAGTGGTGAAGGTGATGGCGGACCCTGCCCCCTACTGGCGTGCTGTGCACCTGAAAAGAAGGACTAGGAGGGCTTGGAGGCCGCGGACGGGGCGGAGTTGGTGGCCCGACCCGCACGCTGGTTGCCCGACCCGCCACGGCGGGAGCCACGTCCTCGGCCACGCGAAGACGCTTGCTGCGCGGGCCGGTGGCTGGGCAGCGGACGTGACTGGGCGTCCCTTCCGTGGCCACGAAAGGGGCGAAAAGCAGAGGTTAGCGGAGGGCGCACAACAGAAAGGCCCAGGGACTTGGCAGTAGCCCGTGAGTCCTTAAAACGCTCCAGCGCATGGTCTGCTTTGGAACCAAAAAGACCGACTCCATCAAAGGGCATGTCCATGAGTGCATTCTGGACATCACCCGAGAAACCAGTTGTTCTCAGCCAGGTGTGGCGACGCAGCGCCACCGTCGTTGCAAGCTATCTGCCCAGCGAGTCGGCGGTATCAAGGCCACAACGTATCGTGTACTTTGCCGCATCCCTACCTTCCGCAATGGTGCGGGTAAGCAGTATCTGGACCTCCTCAGAACACTGGGGCAAAACGGCCGCCACCGAATCCCACAGAGAGTGGGAATATCGGCCCAAAAGGCAAGCGGTGTTGACTGACCGCAAGCCAGCACTGGAGGAAGAAAAGGCCTTCTTCCCAAATTGGTCCAGGCGTTTGGATTCCCTATCCGGAGGGGCGGAAGGGAAGGCGGTTTGGGAGGCAGAGGCTTGGACAACCAAGCTCTCGGGGGTGGGATGTTGAGAGAGAAACAAGGGGTCGCCGGAGCAGGGCGATGGCGTCGGGCCACGTTCCTATCCACAGGAGCCCCTGTGGTGGGCTTGGACCAGGTGCCCAAAAGAACGTCAGACAGTGCATCATTAAACGGCAGCAATGGCTCCGAGGAGGTAGCTGCCGGCTGAAGCACTTCCGTCAGGAGGTTAGTCCTGACAGCCACAGTAGGCAATTGGAGGTGCAAGGCTCCAGCTGCTCTACGCAACACCGTTGCGAAATTTGCTCCCTCCTCCGTAGCCACGGAAGGAGGAGACAGCATGCCAGAGTCAGGAGAAGTGTCCAGACCACTGGCATCCCCAAGTTCCTCTGCCCAGTCCTGATCATACTCACACTGCTGTGTGAGAGGGTCTTCCGACCCCTCCCAGCTCTCCTGGTCCTCCTCTGGCTCAAAATATGGAGGAGGAGGGACATCTGGGACCCAAGGTCTCATCGGCGCCGGTGTCGAGCGACGTCGGTCCGGCTCCATGTCCGGAACCGGAGAGAACCGGGGAACGACACCGCCCGGAGCCCCGGGCGGTGTCAGGAACGGCACCGGGGACATCGGCGCCGGCGTGGTTAGGTCAACCGGCGTCGATCGGGGTTGCGGTACCACCGGAGCCGGGATCGGGGCCGGAGCCGAGGCCGGGATCAAGGCTGGCGGAACGGGCGACGCCGGAGCAATCCCATCAGGGCCCGCGGGGCCCGAAGGCGCACCGGAGGGACCTTGAGGCCCGAAGAGGCGGGCCATGGCTGACAGGAATTCCTGTATTTGGGCCAGAGTCGCCCCCAAACCCGGAAAGGACGGGTAATGCGGGGGCGGCTCCACAGGCACGTCCGGGGCTGACAGGGGCCTCAGCCGAGTCGCGAGACCGGCGAGGCGAAGTCTTAGAGCGATGATGCTTCTTAGACTTTTTGTGCTTCGACTTACCCGAGGAGTGCGAAGACTTGGACTCCGACGACCGGCGGGGGCTCCGCGACCGGCCCCTTGACCTCTCACGGGACAGAGGCTTGGTGCGGCGCGGAGCCGACTGCCGGACCTCGAGGAGCTTTCGAGACCGCTCTCGCAAAGCCTTCGGGTGTAAGGCCCGTCAGTCAGGGCACGACTTCGTGTCGTGGTCTCGGCCGAGACAGTAGAGACACTCTAAGTGCGGGTCTGTGATCGACATCATTCGACCACAGACGTCGCATGGCTTGAAGCCGGGCATCCCTACCGACACCTAGGAGTCGAGATGACTCGAAAAGAAACAGTGAAAAAATCACAAAAAATTTTGTCAAAAATTGACTAGGGCACTGCTCTTTCCGGATCTGCGCTTAATGGCGCGGAAAAAAGAAGAACTGACGTCAGCGCGCAGGAGCGGCGTCTAAGTACTTCCCGCGAGGTCATCCCGGCGATCACAATGCCGACGACGGACGCGGAGCCGCACGACGCCGCCTACCGACGCGCAAGGGTACTGCTACGCAAAAACTTTCCGGATCCAGCCTGACGCCTGGGGATATTCTCAGGTAAGGAATCTGTCACTAACGTGTCTCTTTCAGATATATTTTATAATAAAATATTAAATATTCTATTTTTATCATTAAATTGTATTTAATTATATTTAAACTATTTTAAATAATTTCATGTAATTTAACATTATTTCTTATGGGGTTTTACTTTAAGTCCCTGTCCCCATTATTGTATATCAGAGGGTGCTGCAGTATCAGTGGTTGGCCATTCGTGGTGGACTTACTACGGTTTCTTTTTGGCATTAGTAACTTACAATTGTAAGTTTCGCTCCACCCCCTTTTTCAAGGGTTGGTTATGTGCAAGCAAGTCTACACTTTTGAGTAACTTTACACTTGGATTTTGTTAATGGCCAAAAATAGTAGAATTTCTCAAAAGGTAAGAGTAAACTTACACATGTAAATTACTCACAACTGTAAGCTACCTTTGTGAACAGCCCAGGCAGTGTCTTTCAATTACCGTCATTAAACACTGCCGGTAGCAGGGCAGTGTACGCATTTGCATGCAGAATGCGTCTCTCCTACTGGCCTCAATGAGACGGGGCAGAACATCAGCAGTCTGCCCAAAGACTAGATTGTAGGTACTCCATCATGTGTCTAACACTTTTGTATAGTTAGCATACATCACTAATACAAATGTATAAAAAGCAACTCAGAAAAGCACAGGTGGATAGATTATGGGTCAAGTTTTCAAACAGGAGAGCGTGTTTTTAAGTAATTATAAAATAACTTACCCAATATAGCTGCTAAATTAAAATCCACAGGCAGCGTCAAAAGTGTCTGGCAGCCAACTAAGGAAGACAGAAAATTATCACTTTATAAAGCAGTAAAACTAAGTTTGCAAAAATAATAAACAAAGGTATCCTGAAATAGTTTTGCAATTCAAGTGTGCCATTAACACAAACCTTTCTCCTCGCACCATATCAGCCCAGTAAAACATCACTCAAACCAGTCACAATATAAAAAAAGCTGGTGACAGTTTAGCATGTGATAAAAAAAAAACCGCTATGTACATCACAGCAACATCCTAAGAGAACTTCACCAATGGTTGTCAAGGGTGAACAAAACTTAAAACTATGTTCACTCTTCATGCTGTCTCCATATTCCTATAGACACACCAACCACACAAGTAATATCAGTTACTCAGGATTTTACTTATTTTGTAGTAGAGACTGCTGTGTCCAAACTCCTTCAGGACAAAAGACCTGTGTCCCAGAGATGACAATGACATGCCACAAACCAAGTCTCACGATAGCCTGGAATGCAAGGTTAGTAATCACACTTTACTCTGGGTGAGAGTCCACTTTAGGTTCGCCCCTTAACTAGTGCAGGTTAGCCTCTACTCTTAAAGGTAAAAATAAAATACACACCAATTTAAGAAACAGAAGGAAGGCCTAACACCTTTACCATGGAAGGATGGCAAAGATTATCACAGCCATGGGAGGATTCCTTCCCCTACAAAGAGGTTAAAATAAACAATGTTACCAATAGATTACCCACCCATTCATAGAACGTACTAGAGGTAAGTAACTTTCCTTCTCCTTCAGGGTATGGCCACTGATGATCATAGGTCATGAATAGAGTAGCAAACCCTTCCCTATTAAAGGGTAGTGTTAGAAAAAGGTTATCATCCTGTACCCAAAAGAGAGGCCTAACCCTCTCGAGCATCACCTCAAAAGTCTGACCCAAGACAGTAGTGTTTCATGCAGGTGACAACAAAGCTCTTGTTAGATGCTTTGCAGATCTTGGCGATGGGACTGTTACCTAATAAAACAGTAGCTGCCATTTTGGCTCATGCAGAATGAGCCTTGGCTTGACCCCATAAGCGTTTGTTGGGTTTCCGATAACAGAGTAAGACACAAGTAACAGAGCATTTGGAAATGGATTGTTTAGAAGTGGATGAACCTGCATATACAAGCCCATAATTTACAATTAAATTCCTTGTCTGAAGTATATCTTGTTCGAACACATTTGAAAAAGGTGAGGTGAGCAAAGGACCAATGCACATAAAAGTCTGATGCTACCTTAGAAAAGATACCAGAAGGAATACTCATGATAACCCTATTCTTATATAATTCAGTGCAGGGTTCATGGGAACTTCTAGCTTGGGTCTCATTAACCCTACATCCTAGTGATTGTGATCAAGAAAGCAGCCTTTCACAAAACATTTTGTAGCAAAGCCTTGTGGATGTGTTGAAAAGCAGGACATTTAAGCTTTTAAAGGACTAAATAGTTTCCAGGGAAGGGGAGGTCTTTTACCAGGAATAAGACTCTCTTAAATCCGCTCCATAAAGTTCTAAATGATTTGGATTCTTTGAATTTGAAGGAGATTTGTTTATGAGGAACATTTCCTGTAAGCAGTAATAGTTGCAATGTGAACTTTTATGGAAGAGAGCTGCAACCCTGACTTAGTCAAGTAAAGAAAAGGGAGTACTGCTGCTTTTTGATAACTGGTAGGATCCATGTACTTCTCCATGTACCCAATGTAGAATCTGTGTCTTGAAGGAAAATGAAACATTTATAGATCAGAATTTGGCTCTCTCAAGAATCTCAACACCCAAAAGTGATATTTAAATGCATGTACTGAGAGAGTTCAGAAAAAAGGCTACCAAGCTCAGTGACTGAAAGTTAAGATGTAGTATCTGGCCTCCAAACCTGTGAATAAAATCTCATCTACATGGTAGCCTTCTTTTGTGGATGTTTTGATGGGTGAACTGTGCCACTGAACCACTAAATCCAGAGCCTTTCTGAAGCCAAGAGAATCTTCCTGGCTCTGGAGTAGGTAAAATCTTGATGACTGATGGAATTAGCCATATTGGCAAAGATGTGTATGGAAACTTCGCTAACCAGTCGAACAAAAGGGAACTCCCCTTAGTTCCTAGAGTATAGTAGCATATCTCTTGTGCTCTGTCCAGTGAGGGTGTACTGTGGTAGAACTCAATAAGTCTAACTTATTTGCCTTTTCATAGGAGAGGTTTGGTAAAATATGGTTATGCAGTCTCTAGAAGGAACAGAAAGATTCTGGTAGCTCATTGAGCTTTGTGGGTTCTAGCAGGATCTCACTGCCATCTTCGGTGGAGTCCCTGAATAAAAAGGAAATCAGCCCATTGCTAACTGCTACTCACTGCGGTTCAATTTATGGAGCAGTCGTGTCTTGATGGAGCGATCCCAGAATTAAAGAAGTGCAAAGACTATTTGGAGAACATGAGAAAATGGCAGCTATATATGAGGACACTGGACATCTAATTAGGCAATCTTTGATTAATAACTAATCTTGAACACCTTGAAACGTTAATAGTGTGAGTTTGAAGTTGAATCAAGAAACCAACAAGCTGGTTGCCACAGAAGATTTGTTGATTGTAAATCATATTAGCAAACTCGGTTATGAGACAAAATAATGGGAGTTTTCCTGAAGAGATATTGGGAACTTTTGGAGCAACTGTGTAAAGTCATCTGTTTGAAAAGAGGTTTGACACAAGATTTTTGTGAATGGCCCTTAAGAACAAGAACTGTTGCCAGTTAATACTTAGAGAATTCAGGGAAAATTCATCTAGAGGTTTAACAAGTGTGTAAATCATAATAAAGTAAAAAGGAAGGTAGAGAAATGTAGCTGTTTTTAGAAATCGATCTGTGACTAAGTGTTGTTTACTTTGTAGGTGACTTAGTTTTGACATTGCAGGAAATGACCATCTTTAGCTTGATTTTACCCCAATATTTGCCCTAGCTGTTTTGCCAAACTTAGAAGTCTGTGCACTTTACATATGCTAAACAGGAGTAGAGTGCCTTTGGTCCACCTTAACATGGCTAATTTAGCTTACCCCCGATTGACACATTTAACTTGCCTATATGTCCCTAGTATATGGTGTGGAAAATGCACCCAGAGCCTAAAAGTTAAATGCCACCTGTGGACTACAGCACCTATTGTACCATCCACAAGGCTGGTCAGTAAAACATGGCTTCAGACCTACCATTTGTAACTTGACAGCAGCCACCTACAATTCTACTGTTGAACCTTTCAAAAATAACCCTTTTTGATAGACTGGAAACTCTGCTTTTAATTATAAACAAGTCACACCAAAGTACATCTTGCTGCCCACAAGGTAGGGTGCCGGATATTTAAAATGGAACTTCAATATGAAACATGGCATGTTTCTCCAGTGTCTAGGCCCCAAAGGCTATTTTGACTGGCAGGGGTGTAGCTGGATCCAGGAAAACGTCAAAGTATAGTTTTATTTACAACGTTCGCCAGGAAACAACCAGAATAGTAATTCAGATTCTATTTTTCATTTATTAACATCAATTTAATTGGTGAAGTTAGATGTTCATTAAATACTTAGGAAAAGGAAAAGTTACATACTTGTAGTTGTAGTTCTGCATCGTAGGGATCTTCATTTAAGTCAACAGTTGAATAAGTCCCCACAGCCTGCGCAGACCCCGGAACACCTTCTTAAAATAATTAAGTCTTGAGGAAAATGTAATTGAAGAGTGTCCATTACTCAAATTAATTTTCCATATACCCTCAGTTTAATCCTTCAGAGGTGTAATTTTTCTTCAGAACACTGTTGAGCAAATAGTTAAACCTATTATATAGCTTTTGAATGTCTAACAGTTTGTCATGGAAAAGCTACCTTTGTACTAGAAGCATGAGGAGAAATTGCAGCCTTATAGGCTTTCACTGACAGGTTCAAAAGAAGCCTATACCTTTAAGAACCCCAGAGGCATCTTATCCCACAATGCACTGTAGTGGCAGTTTGCCTATGAGAGTCAGATCTATTTTACAGGAACTATTCACTCTTATGTACTGACAGCCTGGTAGGAGGGAGGGTCATATATGAATTCAGTGAAGATACCTACGATGCAGAACTAGAACTACAGTATGTAACTTTCCCTTCTGCATCGCAGGATCTTTATTGATATCCATAAATGTTGACTAGAATAGCAAGCTGAAGAGAACCCAATACCGTGGCTGTCAGGAATAAGCAATAGCATCAGATTTAAAAATGGTAGATATGAGAATCACACTGCTCTACCCCACCTAATGGTATGTAATCATCTAAACAGATTTCTCAAGAGTTTCTTGACCGAATTTCGCTTCGGTTTGAGCGTCTTTGTCTAGACAATAGTGTTTTGTAAAGGTGTGTATAGATCTCCAAGTAGCTGCCTTAGAGATATATTGAATTGGAACCTGTCTGACCCAAGCTGTTGTTGCTGTTTTACCTCTTGTATAGTGAGCCTTAGGCTTGCCTGGTAAAGGTTTAATAGCAATTTAATAGCAGAAAGAAATACAAGAAACTATCCATCTTGCTATAGATTGTTTTGAAGCAGCTTAGCCTTTTCTTAAAGAACCATAGTTTAATAAAAGGTGATTTGACTTTCTTAAATCTTTCGATTTGTCCAAATAAAAACAGAGCACTCCTAACATCTAAAGGTGCAGGGTTTTTACGCTGCTGTAATAGGGTTTGGAAAAAATTTAGGAAGTGTGATTGACTGATATCACAAACGGAGACCACCTTAGGTAAAAAAAAAAAAAAAAAGTGTATTCAGAACTACTCTTATGATGAAAAATTGTAAATGGTTCTGCAGATAACAATGCTTGTGGATCACTAACCCTTAATTCAGAGGGAAACGCTATCAAAAAGGCAGTTTTCCATAACAGATGTTGTAATGTTAATTTGTGGATGGGTTTGAATGGAGGGCCCATCAACTTTGATGGTACCGAATTTAATTGCCAAGGAGGCGATGGTCTAACTGGAGAAAAAACATTAAGTCCTTCTAAACAAAAAAAAAATCTTTAATCACTGGAATCTTGAAGAATGATGGTTGCGTTGGAGATTTTCTGTATGCAGTAATCGCTGCCAACTGTACTTTGATGGAAGAAAATTGCATACCTGACTTGGCCAAGTGAAGTACGTACGGAAGGATAAACGGTCTCTTGCACCTTAATAGGATTATGGCCATTATTTTGACGGCATATACAAAAATGTGTTCACCTGAGGGTATAACATGATCTTGTGGATGGTCGCTTTGATTCTTTAAGAACGTTCATACATTCCCTTAGGTACATTTAAATATATGTACAGTGTGATCTCAGGGGCCATGCTGTCAAATTCAAGGATTGGAGCGTTTTGAGTAGGATCTGGCCCAGAAGTCTGGATATTAGATCCTGTCTGAGTGGAAGAAATCTGTGATGTGTTATGGATAGTTGGAGAAGATCAGTGTACCACCATTGCCTCAGCCAGTCTGGTGCAATCAGAATCATTGTGAGGTTTGGTTTCCGTAATTTCTGGATTATTCGTCGTATTAGAGAGATCGGTGAAAAAGCGTAGACAAATGGAGTCAACCAGTTGATCAAAAGGGCATTGCCCAGAAAGTGTGGTTCTGGTACCCTGAATGTGAAGTCTCTACATTTTTTGTTTTGTGCTGTGGAAAAAAAATCTAATGTAGGTGTACCCTACTCTTTGAAAATGTTGTTTGTTACTACTGCGTTGAGAACTCACTTGAGATTTTCCTTGTGAAAACAACTGACATGGTCTGCTTCCACGTTTTGGATTCCTGGAATGTTAAAGGCTGTGAATGATAGACCTCTGGCTAGAGCCCAATGCCACATTGCTTGAGCCTGGAGAGATAGTGGTCTTGATTTTGTTCCACCTTGTTTTGTTGATATAGTACATTGCAGTGGTATTGTCGGTTTGAATCAGCAGATCTTTGGAAACGAGAGATGGAAGAAAAGCCTTGAGAGCTAGATATACAGCTTTCAGCTCTAACACATTTATGTGATAAGACTTCTTTTGAGACCAACGGCATTGAATTGTGAGGTGGTTCATACGTGCACCCCATCCTGAAAGTGAAGCATCCGTGACTAAGGTTTGCAAGGGTGTTTCATTAGGAAAAGGAACTCCTGTTAGTAAATGGGGAAATTCGGTTCACCAGGTCAGAGATTGAAGTTCATTGTCTGTCCGGTGTAGTCGGTCTTCCCAACAGCCGGTTTTCTGAGACCATTAATCCTCTAGACAATCTGTAAAAGTCTCAAGAAGCGTCTTGCATTTGAGACTATGAAAATGCGGGATGCCATAGATCTCAGAAGGGATGCTATCTGACAGTTGGTTTGTCTTGTTGGATTAACTGTACACATTTCATCTTAACTGATGACACTACTCCGAGGGAAACACTTTTTCCTTTTGTGTATTTATTTTTGCCCCTAGAAAAGTGAGACACTGGACTGGTGTGGAGATCGATTTTTCGAAGTGGATTCGAAAACCTAGCTTGTAAAATAGGTTTGTTGTTACAGTGCATTCTTTCTTTGCCTTCCAAAGAGACTTTGCTTTTATTATCCAGTCACCTAGGTATGAATAGAGAAAAAATCCTCTTTAAGTGCGCTGCTACTACGGCCATGCATTTGGAAAAGGTTCAGGGGACTGGCTTTAGGCCGAACGGAAGCACAACGTATTGGTAATGATCGTTTCGTATGAGGAATCTCAGATACTGTCTGTGATGGCGGGAGATTGGAATCGTATAGTTTCTTACCTTTAGATGTAGTTTTGCAGCTTGAAGTTTCTGGATTCATATGCTGTGCATTATTCCGCCATCTACAGCTTGGCTCCATTTTTTGCTGTTCTCCTTTTATTTTATTTCTTGTTGAGCATCAATGGTTCCCACATTTGGTGCCCCCTGCGACAAATGCCCTCCCCTGGAAGCTCCCACCTTTGGTCCGGATCTTCAGATTTGTTTTTTTTTATTTCTCTCCAACCACCTTCTTGGGGGAGGTGGGTGGGTCGCTAGTGCATCCAGAAAATTCTAAAAGCTGAAAAACCACACCTACCGGAAAGAAACTATACGTTTTGCAGCGTGAATCTTTTCTGGATTCACAGGCTGTGCATAGATTTTGCAGCAGTTTTGTTAGCTCTGTGGTGGTTGGGTAGAAGATGAGGTTAGATTTGTAAACAGATGCTGTAAGACTTTTTGTCCCACTTGAGTTTCCACGCTCATTTGAATATCTATGCAGTAGTGTTTTGTGAACAAATGACCATGTTGCTGCCATACATATCTTCTGTAAGAGTGTATTTGCTAGAAAGGCAATGGTTACTATTTTTTCCTTGTTAAGTGTGCCTTGAGGGTTGAGATTAGTTTCTGTCCTGCATTTGTGTGGCAAAGTTGAATAGTTTGTGAAATCCACCTGGCAACTGTGCCCTTAGTTACAGGTTTTCCCATATTGTTATCTTCACAGGAGACAATAAGTTGCTTTGTCTTCCTGCTCGTCTTGGTCTTTTCAATGTAGTACATAATGGCGCGTCTTGCGACCAGAGTGTGTGTAACGCTCTGAGTGATTCTTTGGTTTTTGGAAAAAACTTGGAATTTGCGATTGGTTAATATGGAAATGTGAGACTACTTAGTAAGAACTGTATTCATGACTATTTTGTCCTTGTGAACCTGAAAGTATGGTTCTTGAATCTTGAGTGCTTGAATCTTAATCACCCTCCATAGAGATGTTATGGCCACCAAAAATGTAATTTTCAGGGTGAGCATTTTTAATGTGGCCTTGTGCAACGGTTCAAAGCGTGCCTTCATTAGTTGAGTGAGTACCACGTTTAGGTTCCATATGGGTGTAGGTACTTTCCTTGGTGGTGCAATTCTTTTTCAATCAGGATTTGTAATGCGCGGCTACTCACCCGCAAGTGTAGCCAGGAACTGGGTTCTTGCTGGGATCAGTCGAAAAGTCAGGTCTTGAGTCCCTTTCTGAAGTCCAGGAGTGAGGATGATGCTCGAAGGTGGAGGGGAGAAAGTCGTTCCAGTACATGGCGAAATAGGAGCGCCCTTAACTGTAGCTTCGGCGGATGCAGGGAGTACGTGAGGGCGAGGGAGGTGGAGCGCAGGTGTCTGGAGGGTTGGTGGAAAGTCAGGCCGTGGTTGATGTATGATTGTCCTTGGTCGTGGAGGGCCTTGTAGGCGTGTATCAACTTGCATCTTTCTTGGATGAGGAGCCAGTGGAGGTTCCTGAAGTGAGGTGTTTGTGAGGTCGAGGAGGATTCTGGCAGCTGAGTTCTATATCGTCTGGAGTCTCTTCAGGATTAGGGTGGCGATTACTGCGTAGAGTGCATTGCCGGAGCCCAGCCGGCTGGTGACAAGGGCTTGACTGATGGTTTTCCTGGAGTTGATGGGGAACCATGTGAAGATGTTTTGAAGAATGTGTAGGGTCTGGAAGCAGGTGGAAGAGACCGTGTTGATCTGGTGTTTCATGGGGTGTTTGCAGTCCAGAAGGATGCTGAGGTTGCGTGTATGGTCTGTTCGTGTCGGCGTGAGTCTGAGTTCGATGGGCCAACAGGTGTTGTTCCACGGGGAGGTGTCTCCAAACATCAACACCTCTGTCTCGTCCATGTTAAGCTTCAGGTAGTTGGTCTTCATCCAGTTGACAACACTAGTCATGCTTTTGGTGGAAGGGTCTTCTGAGAGCGAGAAGATTAGATGGGTGTCATCTGCGTAGAATACGTTGTTGATATCATGGGTTCGGACTGTTGGCCAGGGGCTTCATTTTAGTGTTGAACAGCATGGGGCTGAGCCTTGAGGGACACCACAGGTTATGCTCATGGGTTCCGAGGTGAAGGGTGATAGGCGGATTCTCTGTGAGGTAGGATGCAATCCATTTTAGGGCATCTTCCTGTATTCCGATGTGCTGGAATCGCTTGATGAAGGTGTGGTGGGATATGGTGTCAAACTCGGCTGAGAGGTCGAGGAGGATCAAGGCTGCTGTTTCTACTCAGGCGAGGAGGGTTCCGATGCCATTGGTGGCAGCGATCAGGGAGGTCTCAGTGCTGTGGTTGGCACAGAACCCTGATTGGGAGGAGTGCTGCAGGTTGTTTCTCTCCTGGTATTCGATCAGTTGGCGGTCGATGGCCTTCTTGAGGACTTTGCTCCTTCCAAGAACCTTTTTATTACTGGAGCTGTGAAGAAGCTTCTTCCTCTGTGACTCGTGTATGCCACTACCGCTGCTAAGTGTACTTTTAAAGATGCGCATGTTAATTTTCAGTCTATTAGGAGCGTTAGATATTTTAACACGGTTGCATCTTGTGTGTTCTTCCTTAATAATCCTTTTTTAAGACACCAAAGAGAGCATCTCTCCCATTTCGCAATATAGCAATTCCTTGTTGTTGGCTTTCTTGCTGATCTTAGAACAGCCATTGTATTCTGTGTTAGCTTTAGACGAACGAATTATAAGTATTCATGCTGCCACGCTCAAAGACTCTGGTTCTGGGGTAAGTACCCTTCAGTTCTACATTGACAACCGGTCTTGCTGCGTTGGTAATTCCAGAATGTTCCCTTGTGCTATTTGTATTAGTTCTAAAAACCATGTCTGCCTTGCCCACTGTGGGGCAATTAGTATTAGAGTAATTTTGATTCTCCTGCATTTGCTGGTCCCCTGTGCAACAGTGGTATCAGGGGAAAAGCATATGCAAATGTCCCTGACAAGTCTATCGACAGTGCATTCCCTAGGGATTAGTGGTATGGTTGTCTAGAGGCAAAGCTTGGCATTTTGAGTTCATTGGTGTTGTGAATAGATTTATTGTTGGTGTTCCCCCAATTCCAAAATATCTTCTTGAGTACTTTTTGATTTAGTTCCCATTCATGAGTGTATGATGCTTGTCTGCTCAGTCTGTCCGCTTTTACATTGTCTTTGCTTGGAAGATGAACTGCTCTTATTTCCATTCTCCTCTGTATTGCCCACCTCCATATTTCTTGGGCTAATCTTGATGAATGAATGAATGGTATTTAACATAGCGCTCAGCTACTCAACAAGAGTGTCCCGGCACTGTGGGAGCAAGGCAGGTTCTGCGGCGCAACTAATTCCTGAAAAGCCAAGTTTTGAGATTTTTTTTTTTTTTTTTTTTTTAAAGGTAGCCAGGTCAGTTATGGCTCTCAATGATGCTGGTAATCTGTTCCACGCCTGTGCGCCCAAAAACTTGATAGATCTGCCACCCATGCGGGTCAAGCGAACTTTAGGGGTACAGACGAGATCAGAAGAAGAGGATCTTCGAGTCCGCGCTGGAATAAAACGATTTACGCCCTTGTTGAGATAGCTGGCTCCTAAGCCATGAAGGGCTTTGAAAAATATCAGCAGAGCTGTGAACTTGATCCTCCTTCATTCGCAACTGGTGTAAGGTGTAGGGGGTCATGTGGGACCTGGGTGTGGGTCTAAAAATCGCCCTGGCAGCGGCATTTTGTACCACTTGCAATCGCTGAATGAGATAACCCGGTAGGCCCAAGTACAAGACATTGGCGTTGTCCAGTCTTGACGTCACCAGGGCTTGTACCACAATCTTCCAGATATCTAATGATAGAAGTGGAAGGAATTTTTTAGCATACGAAGTATGCCGAAACAGGAAACTACCACAGCTTGCACCTGGGACTTCATGGAGAGGGCGCAATCAATGAAGATACCCAGATTTTTGACCAGTTTTTGACCAGCGTTTGTGCTGAAAGGGGGTGGGGGGGAAGATAGCTCCTCCGGCCACCATCCGGCCACCATAAACTCCAGTTGCTCACTACTGGCTGGCCAAAGAAGACAACCTCAGATTTATCCAGATTGCATTTCAACTGATTCATTTTAAGCCAATTAAACACCTTCGTGTGACAGGATCTAATATTGTCACTGTCAAAGTCGACGCCTTTTTCACAGGTGAAAATCAGTTGAGTATCGTCAGCATAGGATATAATCTTGGCACCGTAAAGAGGAGACATATATAGATTGAAGAGAGTGGGGCTAAGTATGGAGCCCTGGGGTACTCCTACTTTCATGCTAGGCATGGGAGATGAAAAAGGAGGTATCCAGATTTCCCGATATCTGGATTCCAGGAAAGAGGTCATCCAGGCCAGAGCCGTCCCGCCTATGCCCAAGTGCCTCAATCTATCAAGAAGCCTCTCATGAGGGACCGTGTCGAATGCCGCCGATAGATCTAGTAATATCAGAACGGCCCTGCCACCCTGATGCACAAGTTACTAACTTGTGTAACGATATATCTGTAAGAGACAGTAGTTAGTGACAGATTCCTTACCTTAGAATATCCCCAGGCGTCAGGCTGGATCCGGAAAGTTTTTGCGTAGCAGTACCCTTGCGCGTCGGTAGGCGGCGTCGTGCGGCTCCGCGTCAGTCGTCGGCGTCGTGATCGCCGGGATGACGTCGCGGGCAGTACTTAGACGCCGCCCCTGCGCGCTTACGTCAGTTCTGTACATGACTTTCCGCGCCAGGAACGCAGAGCCATGCAAGAAGCGGACATAGGTGTCTGAAAAATACTAGGGCCCTGAAAGGGATGTCCTCAACCCTAGAAATCAGTTCGCAGAACGGGGAGGATGGGTGGGGCGGTAAGGAATCTGTCACTAACTACTGTCTCTTACAGATATATCGTTACACAAGTTAGTAACTTGTGCATCTGAAAGAGACACGTTAGTGACAGATTCCTTACCTTAGAATAGATACCCCAGCAACACCAACCCCGGTGGTGGGTCTGCGAACAAAGATCAGACAAGGAAGTCCCGGAGGACAGAACGGCCAAAGAAGCCGTCCCTCCGGACCGGACTGTCAAGGCAGTAATGCTTTGTAAATGTGTGCAGCGAGGCCCACGTAGCTGCCTGACAGATACCCTGCAGCGGAACACCGCGGCCTAAAGCCGTGGTAGCAGCCGTTGCCCTGGTGGAATGGGCACGCAGCCCAACAGGAGGCTCCTTCTTAGCCAAAGAATAGCAGGCTTTGATACACAAGGTTACCCAGCGGGAGATGGTTCTCTTGTGCACCACCAGACCTTTTTTGGCGCCCACGTAGCCAACAAAGAGCTGGTCATCCACCCGGAAGTGTTGTGTGCGGTTGATATAAAAGGAAAGCGCACGTTTTGGGTCCAGACGGTGGAGCCTCTCTTCCTCTCTGGAAGGATGCGGAAAGAAGGTGGGCAAAGTGATGGTCTGCCCAATGTGGAAGTCAGTAACCACCTTTGGCAAGAAGGACGGACGAGACCTAAGAACAACCTTGTCTGGATGGACAGACAGAAAGGGAGGTTTGCAAGATAGAGCCTGGAGCTCACTCACCCGCCGAGCGGAGGTGATGGCCACCAGAAAGGCTGTCTTGAGAGTCAGAAGACGAAGAGGACAGTTATGTAGAGGCTCAAAGGGAGCGCACATGAGAAAGGTAAGAACCAACTTCAAGTCCCACTGAGGCATCACAAACGGAACAGGAGGGAAGAGGTGTGTAATGCCTTTTAGGAACCTGTTAACAGGGGACTTGAAAAGGGAGGGCTGATCAGGAAGCCTGAGGAAGGCCGAGATGGCACAAAGATAGCCCTTGATGGTACCCAGGGCAGAACCCTGTTGCGCCAGTGAAAGAAGGAACAGAAGAACCTCAGAAAGAGGGGCAGAGAGGGGATTCACAGCCTTTGCTGTGCAGCATGCCACAAACTTGTTCCACCTGCAGGCGTATACCACCTTAGTGGAGGGACGCCTGGCTGCCAGAATTACATCACAAACTTCGGGAGGCAAGTCGAAAGGAATCAACTGCCGCCGCTCAATCTCCACGCAAGCAGGTGGAGGCTGGAGAGGTTCGGGTGGAGGACCGTCCCCTGCTGCTGCGACAGAAGATCCTCCCGAAGAGGCAGACGGATCGGGGATCGACGCTCATACTGAGTAGCTCGGGATACCAAACTCTTCGAGCCCAGTCCGGAGCCACAAGGATGACTTGGGCCCGGTCGCGCCGAATCTTCTTCAACACTCTGGGTAGAAGTGGTATAGGCGGAAAGGCGTACAACAGACCGCAACTCCACTCGCGACGAAAAGCGTCGTCGAGCGAGTGCCGCCTTGGAAATTCCAACGCGCAGAACTGATGACATTGCGCGTTCTTGTCGGTGGCGAATAGATCTAACCAAGGCTCTCCACACTGCAGAAAGAGTCCTTGCGCCACTTCCGAGTGAAGACGCCATTCGTGATCCATCATGCACCTGCGGCTGAGTTCGTCCGCCCTGGCGTTCAGGGAACCTGCCAGGTGTTGAACCATCAGGAACATGCCCTGATGTTCCAGCCATGTCCAGAGGCGCAGAGCCTCCTGACAGAGGGTCCACGACCCCACACCGCCTTGTTTGTTGCAGTACCACATGGCGGTGGTGTTGTCTGTGAACACCTGCACTACCTTCCCTTTGACAGAGGGAAGGAATGCCTTGAGTGCAAGTCGGATCGCCCGGAGCGCCAGAAGGTTGATATGGAGCCGGGACTCCGCCGGAGACCAGAGGCCTCTGATCTCCGCCTCTCCCATGTGACCGCCCCATCCCAGAAGGGACGCGTCCGTCACAACTGTGTGCTCTGGCTGGGGAAGGGAGAGGGATCTGCCCATGACCCATTGCCGGTTCGAGAGCCACCACTGCAACTGTTTTGCAGTCCCCTCCGAGATCTGGACGTGATCGGACAGGTTGCCCTGGTGCTGCGCCCACTGGAACTTCAGGTCCCACTGCAGAGCCTGCATATGCCATCTGGCATGATCGACCAGCAGGATGCAGGAGGCCATGAGGCCCAGCAGCCTCAGGGTCATCTGTACCGAAACCCAGGATAAAGGCTGAAAGATCGGAATCATAGCCTGAATATCCCGGACTCGCCGTTCGGGAGGATAGGCCCGAAACTGCGTCTTGTCCAGAACTGCTCCGATGAAAAGGAGCTGTGGAGAAGGAATCAGATGCGACTTCGGCACATTGATGGAGAACCCCAGCGAGTGCAGGAGTTCGGCCGTAGTCTGGAGGTGGGAGACGACTGCCTGGGACGAGCCCGCCTTCAGCAGCCAGTCGTCGAGGTAGGGGAAGACTGGAACCCCTGCCCGGCGCAGATGAGCTGCGACCACCGCCATCACATTCGTGAACACCCGAGGGGCACTTGTAAGGCCAAAGGGGAGCACGGTGAACTGAAAATGCTCGAGGCCTACCGTGAACCGCAGGTAACGCCGGTGGACCGGCAGGACAGGGATGTGAAAATAAGCGTCCTGCAAGTCCAACGCTACCAACCAGTCTCCAGGGTCGAGGGCAGTCAAGACCTGAGCTAGGGTGAGCATCTTGAACTTCTCCTTCCGGAGGAAGCGATTTACGTTCCGGAGGTCCAAGATAGGACGCATGTCCTCCTTGTCATTTTTGGGCACCAGAAAGTAGTGGGAGTAGCAACCACGTCCTACTTCTGGGGTCGGAACATGCTTGATGGCCCTCTTGGCCAAGAGGGCCGTGACTTCCTTCTGCAGAAGCACCAAGTGATCCCCTGACATGCGGTGGAATTGAGGTGGCATGGCTGCGGGGGTGGTCTCGAAGGGGAGGGAGTAGCCCCTTCGGACAATGTCCAAGACCCACCTGTCCGAGGTGATGGCACGCCAGCGGAGAAGGTGATGGCGGACCCTGCCCCCTACAGGCGTGCTATGCACCTGAAAGGAAGGACTAGGAGGGCTTGGAGGCCGCGGACGGGGCGGAGTTGGTGGCCTGACCCGCACGCTGGTTGCCCGACCCGCTACGGCGGTAGCCACGTCCTCGGCCACGCGAACACGCTTGCTGCGCGGGCCGGTGGCTGGGCAGCGGACGTGACTGGGCGCCCCTTCCGTGGCCACGAAAGGGGCGAAAAGCAGAGGTTAGCGGAGGGCGCACAACAGAAAGGCCCAGGGACTTGGCAGTAGCCCGTGAGTCCTTAAAACGCTCCAGCGCATGGTCTGCTTTGGAACCAAAAAGACCGACTCCATCAAAGGGCATGTCCATGAGTGTATTCTGGACATCACCTGAGAAACCAGTTGTTCTCAGCCAGGCGTGGCGACGCAGCGCCACCGTCGTTGCAAGCGATCTGCCCAGCGAGTCGGCGGTATCAAGGCCACAACGTATGGTGTACTTTGCCGCATCCCTACCTTCCGCAATTTTATTATACAAGGATAGAGCCACGTGCTCGGTCCAATCAGCTGAATGCAGGGAGTCTTTCTTAACCGCCTTAGGGGAGGTAAAGGATTTTACAATATTAAGAATTTCCTTTCCCTTATTATGAGTCATTTCAATCTTTTCCTGGAAATAATTTTTCTTGACCTCTTTCACTTGTGAATAGTAGGATTTTAAGGCGGCTTTATAAATCTTCCTGTCTTCAAGTGAGTAAGGCAAGGGTTTGAGTTCCACCCTTGTTTATTGATGTAAAACATTATAGTTGTGTTGTCTGTTTGGATCAATATCGTCTTTCCTAATGGCCATTTCAGAAAGGCTTTTAAGGCTAGGAACACGGTCTTTAGTTACAAAATATTGATATGCTGTACCGCATCTTGAATCTTCCAGACTCCTTGTACTTTGAGCGAGCCCATGTGAGCTCCCCAGCCCATATGAGAGGCATCTGTTGTAATATTACTGCTGGAGTTAGTTGTGTAAATGTCCTTCCTTTTTTTTTTTATAGGTGGTCTGCTCCACCACACCAATTCCTCCTGTAGTCTCTGCATGACAACCACTCACTAGATCTTCCCAACCACCTGATGCTTGTGAGCATTGCTTTTGTAGCCATTTTTGAATTGGTCTTGTGTAATCTCGCATATGGAATGAAGGTGGATGCATGATGCCATTTTCCCCAAACAATTTCCCCACCGTCCTCACTGTCGGAGCTTGCCCCTTCTGGTAGAGATGACTTTCTTCAATCAATCAATAATTCATTACTTGTGAAGCACGGCTTATCACCTGTGAGGGTATCCAGGCGTTGGGTTGCCGAGCTTAGTAGAAAAGTCAGGTCTTGAGTCTCTTCCTGAAGTCAGTTAGCGAGGGTGCTGTTCTGAGGGGGAGGGCGCTCCAGAATTTAGCGGCGAGGTGGGAGAAGGAGCGGCCTCCGCTGTGGCTACGGTGGATGCGAGGAGTTTGTGCAAGGGTGAGGGAGGCAGAGCAAAGGTTTCTGGATGGTTGGTGGAAGTTCAGGCGGTGGTTTATGTATGCTTGTCCTTGGTTGTTCATTTGGGCAGGTTGAGGATCAGTCTGGCAACTGAGTTCTGCATTGCATGGAGTCTTCTCATGAGTTTGGTGGTGGTTCCTGCGTACAGTGCATTACCGTAGTCAATCCAGCTGGTGATTAAGGCTTGCGTAACTTTTTCTCGTGCTGATGGGGAGCCATTTGAATATTCTTCACAGCATGTAGAAAGTGAGGAAACAGGCGGAGGAGAGTGCGTTGATCTGACTTTTATGGTGAGTGGCGATTGAGGATGATGCAGAGGTTGCGGGCGTGGTCTTGTTGTGGGCGCAGATCTGAGTTCGGTGGGCCACCTTGTTGTATTCCGCTTTAGGGGTCCGTATATAGGTTTTCCTGAATCATGTCCTTATAGAGGCACAATTCGCATTGCCCTTATATAGGCATAGAAACCCAGTCCTTATTTAGGCATTAACCGTGCACTCCAAATACAGGCATGGTCACCGACATCCGTCCACCCTAACGTCACAACGAGTTCTTAGAAAACCAGACCCTTAAGCTTCGGGAGTTCCCCTAGCACAGGACTATTGATTTCTCCAAGAACTCATCTATTATGTATGAACCGTTATACCTTAAGGGTTCATTCCTGACGTCTTCCTCTGTCCGACTTCACGTCAATGCTAACATTCCTAGACACCTACCAGGTATAAATATACCTTCCCTTGCCCAAGCAAGTTAGAGGAGACCTCGACTTCAGAGGAGCCCGTATCCCGGCCTGACGCACTGAGAAGACGCTGTCATTCCTGCACGCAGACGAATCCAGCTTCCAGTGTTCTGACTCCCTTCGCGGGGTGTTAGAGTTCCAGATCCGGCAGGAGATTCCCACCTCTCTCATTCTCAAGGTATGGAGCTGACTAGAACCTAGAGGGACTTTTGGCATACCATACTTGGCATACTAGACTTAACATACTCTTAGTATACCATACTAGAGAATACTCCACCTACTTCTACCTTTCCCTACACCTAGATTAGGTTAGGTACATTGGGGTAGAACTAGATTAGAGACGCATCCGTAGGAGTACTCGCATTTTTGGCTCATGTTATTTATGTACGTGAATATATGCTAAAAGATAACGCTAGCGCAGTATTATTTATTTCTACTGCTCACGCTGTACATTATTTATCTTGCATACGGTCTTGTGATCGTAACAGCACATATCTCTTACACGAGAAACAAGACTGTTCAATAAAACCCTTTTTATTGAAACGCCCGTCTTTCCTTTCTGTGCAACTCTGTAGAAACTAAGCATACACGATTGACTGAGTGAAACTGTTATCTATTGTTTCCACGATTCTGAGACGTGTTCCAATTCTAAAGGGAAACAAAGTAGTCATGTTTTTCGGTTGCCAGAAACTACTCCCTTCTTGTTCTCAAGGAGTTTCTAGTGACCTCTGAGCTAGCTGGCACAAGTAATTAAGTTTAATATACTCGATAGGGACATACCGACCTTAGTCCTATGTCAAGCCTATAAGTTATATTATTCCAATGCGCAGAGCCTATTAGGGAAATAGGAACTACACTACATGGCGCCCAACGGTTTGGTAAGGCAGTAATTTAACGTTAGATACTGAGTAACTCAGTCGTGCTTTTCTCAGAGACCCCTACTCACATACTCCATAAGACGTCTGGAGTGGGTAGGGTTAAATATCCACCATAACTAAATAGGGAAGCACCCTATATATTAGCTGTTTGGTTTGCTCAACGTTAAAGGATACAGTGTTCCAAAATATTGTGCACCTTATCTTTTTGTTTCCTTGAAACTTGTTCTACATTTTTCAAAAAACAAATGTCCAACCGGGACAATGCCACCGACACCGGTGGAGCTGCGGCTGACCCAGCCATAGCAGTTTTTAACTTTACAGGTTTAAATGAACCTGAGGAGGGTGTTATAGACATCAATCCAAACTTAAGAAGAGCCATCACTCTAAAACTTATAAAACATGGCCTACCACCAAGAGGCGGTAGAGCAGTTTTCGTGATAGAGGCACACGAATCCTTTCAGACAGAGGTATTCTATTCATGGGTAATATTTCCTGAATCAAATTCAGTAACAATACTTTCACTTCTACAAAGAAGATGAACCACCAGAGGAATATATTCCTTTCGAGGATATTGAAATTCCACTAACATACCAGGAGCATCAGCTCGGGTTTAAAGGCGCCCTAATAAATCACAAAAACATTACCAGGCTCGGTCCACTAGGTAGACCAGGAGCAACATGGCCGATTCTAGCCGGCTACACTCCTCATCCTGACATCGAAATAATGTCAGACGAGGATCTACTTACTCAACTTACAGAGTTAATAAAAATTTACAGACAATTAGTCCAATATGTCATGCGGACTTTCACAGTCCAACCACCATTAACCATTCCAAATCAAACTCCTCAACAGGGGAATACACTAAAAATTACACCACAGACTCTATACGCAGTCATGGGAAAAATGCCCACAAAACGTGAGCAAATTCCATTCTGGATAGCTCAAAAAATTACTCAAATAGAAGCAGTATTTCCTAATACTAGCCCGTATGAGAAACACAGAATCCTAACAATCTGTTTACCAATGGGGATCACACCACAACTGGAAGACTGCACCACTTGGGGCTCAGTCTTTGCTGCCATCTATACTAAAACACATGGTATTCCGTCAATTGCAGTAATGCCTGATGTCCTGAAACAAATTAAAAACGTATACGGGGCAGATCCTGCTCTAAATTTAGATATGAAATTACTGAAAAATTTCGACCAGGTCTCAACAATAATATTATCTAATATTAAAGGGGATGCAGCAGCAGTGGCGATCCGCCAACGATTAAGGGAATTCGATGTTACAGAACATCAAACAGAACTACCCAGAATAATAGAACAATCTTATGCAGAATTAGGCAGAGATAGTTTGGGTGGAAGACCATTGAAGCCGAAACTATCTGAAAGTCCTGAGAAGGACTCTATTAAACAATCTCCTACATCTTCTAAAAAGAAGTGGGAAACTAAAGCACAAGTTACTAACTTGTGTAACGATATATCTGTAAGAGACAGTAGTTAGTGACAGATTCCTTACCTTAGAATATCCCCAGGCGTCAGGCTGGATCCGGAAAGTTTTTTGCGTAGCAGTACCCTTGCGCGTCGGTAGGCGGCGTCGTGCGGCTCCGCGTCCGTCGTCGGCGTCGTGATCGCCGGGATGACGTCGCGGGCAGTACTTAGGCGCCGCCCCTGCACGCTGACGTCAGTTCTGTACACGACTTTCCGCGCCAGGAACGCAGAGCCATGCAAGAAGCTGACACAGGTGTCTGAAAAATACTAGGGCCCTGAAAGGGATGTCCTTAACCCTAGAAATCAGTTCGCAGAACGGGGAGGATGGGTGGGGCGGTAGGAATCTGTCACTAACTACTGTCTCTTACAGATATATCGTTACACAAGTTAGTAACTTGTGCATCTGAAAGAGACACGTTAGTGACAGATTCCTTACCTTAGAATAGATACCCCAGCAATACCAACCCCGGTGGTGGGTCTGCGAACAAAGATCAGACAAGGAAGTCCTGGAGGACAGAACGGCCAAAGAAGCCGTCCCTCCGGACCTGACTGTCAAGGCAGTAATGCTTTGTAAACGTGTGCAGCGAGGCCCACGTAGCTGCCTGACAGATAACCGGCAGCGGAACACCGCGGCCTAAGGCCGTGGTAGCAGCCGTTGCCCTGGTGGAATGGGCACGCAGCCCAACAGGAGGCTCCTTCTTAGCCAAAGAATAGCAGGTCTTGATGCACAAGGTAACCCAGCGGGAGATGGTCCTCTTGTGCACCGCCCGACCTTTTTGGCGCCCACGTAGCCAACAAAGAGCTGGTCATCCACCCGGAAGTGTTTTGTGCGGTCAATATAGAAGGAGAGCGCAAGTTTTGGGTCCAGACGGTGGAGCCTCTCTTCCTCTCTGGAAGGATGCGGAGGCGGAAAGAAGGTGGGCAAAGTGATGGTCTGCCCAATGTGGAAAGCAGTAACCACCTTTGGCAAGAAGGACGGACGCGTCCGAAGAACAACCTTGTCTGGATGAACAGACAGAAAGGGAGGTTTGCATGAAAGAGCCTGGAGCTCACTCACCCGCCGAGCGGAGGTGATGGCCACCAGAAAGGCTGTCTTCAGAGTCAGAAGACGAAGAGGACAGTTATGTAGAGGCTCAAAGGGAGCGCACATTAAAAAGGTAAGAACCAAGTTCAAGTCCCACTGAGGCATCACAAACGGAACAGGAGGGAAGAGGTGTGTAATGCCTTTTAAGAACCTGTTAACAGGTTACTTGAAAAGGGAGGGCTGATCAGGGAGCCTGAGGAAGGCCGAGATAGCACAAAGATAACCCTTGATGGTACCCAGGGCAGAACCCTGTTGGGCCAGAGAGAAGGAACAGAAGGACCTCAGAAAGAGGGGCAGAAAGGGGATTCACAGCCTTTGCTGTGCACCATGCCACAAATTTGTTCCACCTGCAGGCGTATACCACCTTAGTGGAGGGACGCCTGACTGCCAGAATCACATCACAAACTTCGGGAGGCAAGTCGAAAGGAATCAACTGCCGCCGCTCAATCTCCACGCAAGCAGGTGTAGACTGGACAGGTTCGGGTGGAGGACCATCCCCTGCTGCTGCGACAGAAGATCCTCCCGAAGAGGCAGACGGATCGGGGGATCCATGCTCATATTGAGTAGCTCGGGATACCAAACTCTTCGAGCCCAGTCCGAAGCCACAAGAATGACTTGGGCCCGGTCGTGCCGAATCTTCTTCAACACTCTGGGTAGAAGTGGTATAGGCGGAAAGGCGTACAACAGACCGCAACTCCACTCGTGACGAAAAGCGTCGCCGAGCGAGTGCCGCCTTGGAAATTCCAACGCGCAGAACTGACATTGCGCGTTCTCTTCGGTGGCGAATAGATCTAACCAAGGCTCTCCCCACTGTAGAAAGAGTCCTTGCGCCACTTCCGAGTGAAGACGCCATTCGTGATCCATCATGCACCTGCGGCTGGGTTCGTCCGCCCTGGCGTTCAGCGAACCTGCCAGGTGTTGAACCATCAGGAACATGCCCTGATGTTCCAGCCATGTCCAGAGGCGCAGAGCCTCCTGACAAAGGGTCCACGACCCCACCCCGCCTTGTTTGTTGCAGTACCACATGGCGGTGGTGTTGTCTGTGAACACCTGCACTACTTTCCCTTTGACAGAGGAAGGAATGCCTTGAGTGCAAGTCGGATCGCCCGAAGCTCCAGAATGTTGATATGGAGCCGGACTCCGCCGGAGACCAGAGGCCTCTGATCTCCGCCTCTCCCATGTGACCGCCCCATCCCAGAAGGGACGCGTCCGTCACAACTGTGTGTTCTGGCTGGGGAAGGGAGAGGGATCTGCCCATGACCCATTGCCGGTTCGAGAGCCACCACTGCAACTGTTTTGCAGTCCCCTCCGAGATCTGGACGTGATCGGACAGGTTGCCCTGGTGCTGCGCCCACTGGAACTTCAGGTCCCACTGCAGAGCCCGCATATGCCATCTGGCATGATTGACCAGCAGGATGCAGGAGGCCATAAGGCCCAGCAGCCTCAGGTTAATCCGTACCGAAACCCAGGATAAAGGCTGAAAGATCGAAATCATAGCCTGAATATCCCGGACTCGCCGTTCGGGAGGATAGGCCCGAAACTGCGTCGTGTCCAGAACTGCTCCGATGAAAAGGAGCTGTGGAGAAGGAATCAGATGCGACTTCGGCACATTGATGGAGAACCCCAGCGAGTGCAGGAGTTCGGCCGTAGTCTGGAGGTGGGAGACGACTGCCTGGGACGAGCCCGCCTTCAGCAGCCAGTCGTCGAGGTAGGGGAAGACTGAAACCCCTGCCCGGCGCAGATGAGCTGCGACCACCGCCAACACTTTCGTGAACACCCGAGGGGCACTGGTAAGGCCAAAGGGGAGCACGGTGAACTGAAAATGCTCGGGGCCTACCGTGAACCGAAGGTAACGCCGGTGGGCCGGCAGGACGGGGATGTGGAAATATGCGTCCTGCAAGTCCAACGCTACCAACCAGTCTCCAGGGTCGAGGGCAGTCAAGACCCGAGCTAGGGTGAGCATCTTGAACTTCTCCTTCCGGAGGAAGCGATTGACGTTCCGGAGGTCCAAGATAGGACGCATGTCCTCCTTGTCCTTTTGGGCACCAGGAAGTAGTGGGAGTAGCAACCACGCCCTACTTCTGGGGTCGGAACATGCTCGATGGCCCTCTTGGCCAAGAGGGCCGTGACTTCCTTCTGCAGAAGCACCAAGTGATCCCCTGACATGCGATGGAATTGAGGTGGCATGGCTGGGGGTGGACTCGAAGGGGAGGGAGTAGCCCCTTCGGACAATGTCCAAGACCCACCTGTCCGAGGTGATGGTACGCCAGTGGGGAAGGTGATGGCGGACCCTGCCCCCTACTGGCGTGCTGTGCACCTGAAAGGAGGGACTAGGAGGGTTTGGAGGCCGCGGACGGGTTGGAGGTGGTGGCCTGACCCGCACGCTGGTTGCCCGATCCGCCACGGCGGAATCACGTCCTCGGCCACGCGAAGACGCCTGCTGCGCGGGCCGGTGGCTGGGCTGCTGACGTGAAGGGGCGCCCCTACCGTGGCCACGATAGGGGCGAAAAGCAGAAGTCAGCGGAGGGCGTGTAGCAGAAAGGCCCAGGGACTTTGCAGTAGCCCGTGAGTCCTTAAAGCGCTCCAACGCATGGTCTGCTTTGGACCCAAAAGACCGACTCCATCAAAGGGCATGTCCATGAGAGTATTCTGGACATCCCCTGAAAAACCAGTGGTTCTCAGCCAGGCGTGGCGTCGGAGCGCCACCGTCGTTGCAATAGACCTGCCCAGCGAGTCGGCGGTATCAAGGCCACATCGAATTGTATATTTGGCCGCATCCCTTCCTTCCGCAATGGCGCGGGAAAGCAGTGTCTGGACCTCCTCAGAACACTGGGGCAAAACATCCGCCACCGAATCCCACAAGGAGTGGGTATATCGGCCCAAAAGGCAAGCGGTGTTGACAGACCGCAAGCCAGCACTGGAGGAAGAAAAACCCTTCTTCCCAAATTGATCCAGGCGTTTGGATTCCCTATCCGGAGGGCGGTAGGGAAGGCGGTTTGGGAAGCGGAGGCTTGGACAACCAAGCTCTCAGGGGTGGGGTGGACAGAGAGAAACAGGGGTCGCCCGGAGCAGGGCGATGGCGTCGGGACACGTTCCTATCCACAGGAGCCCCTGTGTTGGGCTTGGACCAGGCGCCCAAAAGAACGTCAGTGAGGGCGTCGTTAAATGGCAGCACAGTCTCCGAAGAGGAGGCTGCCGGCTGAAGCACCTCTGTCAAGATATTAGTCTTGACCGCCACAGTAGGGAGTTGGAGACGTAAAGCCCCAGCCGCCCTACGCAACACCGTTGCAAAATTGGCTCCCTCCTCCGTAGCCACGGGAGGAGACAGCATGCCAGTGTCAGGGGAAGTATCTAGACCACTAGCATCCCCTAGACCCTCTGTCCAGTCCTCATCGTACTGACACTGTCGTGTCAGAGGGTCATCAGACCCCTCCCAGTCCTCCTGGTCCTCCTCAGGTTCAAAATAAGGGGGAGGAGGGACATTTGGGATCCAAGGCCCCATCGGCGCCGGAACCGGCGTCGAGCGACGTCGGTCCGGGTCCATGTCCGGAGCCGGAAGGAACTGGGGAACGACGCCGCTCGGAGCCCCAGGCGGCGTCGAGAACGGCACCGGAGACATCGGCGCCGGCGGAGGTGTCGTTAGGTCGACCGGCGTCGATGGGGGTTGTGGAGCCGGGATCGAGGCCGGGGTCGAAGCCGGAATCGAGGCTGGAGGCACAGGCGACGCCGGGGCCGGAGCCGTCGGCGACGCCGGAGCAACCCCATCAGGGCCCGCGGGGCCCGAAGGCGCACCGGAGGGACCTTGAGGCCCGAAGAGGCAGGCCATGGCCGACAGGAATTCCTGCACTTTGGCCGGATCCGCCCCCGAACCCGGGAAGGGCGGGTATGGCGGGGGCGACTCCACAGGCATGTCCGCGGGGGCGGGGACGGTGCCGGGAGGGGCCTCAGCCGAGTCGCGAGACCGGCGAGGCGAAGTCCTAGAGCGATGATGCTTTTTGGACTTTTTGTGTTTCGACTTACCGGACGAAGAAGACTTCGATGCCGACGACCGGTGTGGACTCCGCGATCGACCCCTGGACCTCTCACGCGACCGGGGCTTCCGCGGAGCCGAATGCCGGGCCTCGAGGAGCTTTCGAGACCGCTCTCGCAAAGCTTTCGGGTGGAGGGCCTGGCAGTCGGCACAAGACTCCGTGTCGTGGCCTCGGCCGAGGCAGAAGAGACACTCCCAATGCGGGTCGGTGACGGACATCATCCGAGCACAGGCGCCGCATCGTTTGAAACCGGGCATCCCTACGACACCTTGTTCGAAAAACAGTGAAAAAATTCACCAAAAAGTATGGTCAAAAAATGACCAGGGCACTGCTCTTCCCGGATCTGCGCTTGCTGGCCCGGAAAAAGAAGAACTGACGTCAGCGCGCAGGGGCGGCGCCCAAGTACTGCCCGCGACGTCATCCCGGCGATCACGACGACGGACGTGGAGCCGCACGACGCCGCCTACCGACGCGCAAGGGTACTGCTACGCAAAAAACTTTCCGGATCCAGCCTGACGCCTGGGGATATTCTAAGGTAAGGAATCTGTCACTAACGTGTCTCTTTCAGATACAAAATTCAAACGAGAAACGTTCTCAATCCCGAGGTAGGTCTCCTCAAAAGGAGCCCTCTGAAAGGAGGTATAACCTCAGGAATAGGGATAATTTGAAAAAACCTGACAGGTATCAAGATACTGATACACGTTCCTCTCGTACCTTTCAGATCTCGTCACAGACATCGGAAAGAAGAGGACGGTCAGAACATAGAGAAGAACGCGTGAAATCGAAAGACGACAAACATGTTCCGAAAAATAAATCTAAACCTCAATTCTCAAAAAAGAAGGTAGCAGGTCTGAAGATCAGACATGCAGAGGATACTGAGAACACAACTCAAGAACGGAGAATGGGCTCAGACAATGCTGGACAGTGCAGCAGAAGTCACAATAGCTCGCCAGAACCTGAAGGAACTTCTGGAGATAGTGGACTTGAATGAGTACATTACAGTCGAGACTGTAGACACCAGGGTTAGTACTCCACAAAAGTTATATGACATAACTCTCCGGATGGAGGGAGACAAACCTAGACAGGTGAAAACACTCTTTTGGGAAAAACTTTCAAGGGGCTATGACATACTTCTAGCAGAAAAAGACTGGCCACCACAATTTGTCAGGGAGTGCCCACATGGCGAAGACATTATTATGCCTGCCTTCTCTAACCATATTCCAATTCACCTAAAATATACTTATGCCAGGATATGGGCAGTTGCCCAGGCCCCAGCATTATACAAAAATCATGTAGGATGGGATGAGGACTCGCCTTACCATAAAATACATTTAAAAAATGAACCTACTGCACAAAGGCAGTACCCAATAAAGCAAGAAGCTAAAAAACAGGTCAGGGAGATCTTAGATCAACTTGAATACCAAGGGGTGATTGAAACATGCACCTCCTCAATGAACAATCCTTTGTTTCCTGTCTCCAAACCAGACAATACATATCGTCTAGTTTTGGATTACAGACACTTAAACACTTGTTCAAACACTTTTGCAGTACAAAATGCACATAGTACAGCATTAATGAATAACATTGTGCGTAAAAAATATAAAACCACATTAGACATCTCAAATGGTTTCTTTTGTCAAAACATAGCACCTGAAAGCAGGTACGTAACAGCTTTCTCAATAACGGGGACCCAGCGTCAATTTTGTCGACTCCCACAAGGGTTCAAGAATAGCCTGGGGTTATTCTCAGCTAGGGTAACGGAGTTACTACAAATTTATGATAATGAGGCATTGTCATATGTCGATGACACCTATCTGACAGACGATGACCTGGACAAACACTTGAACAGGGTGAGCACCATTATACTGGGCTTCGCCTCTGAGGGCTACAAATTCAACTTTAAAAAGTCCAGAATTGCCCATCTCAATGTCCTGTTTCTAGGATATGAGCTTTCAAGTGAAGGCAAGAGCTTGGCAGCCAACTTTTTAGAAAGGTATGCGCTGCTCCAACCTCCTAAGACGCTTAAGAATTTACAATCCATCCTGGGTTTCCTAAATTTTGGAAGAACTTACATTCTAAATTACGCAGAAAGGGTTAAACCTCTACGCACTAATCAAACCTGATTTTTCAATAAAAAATTGGACACAAGAACACAGAAATCTTGCGTTCACTCCAAGCTAACATGTTAGCAACAAATCACTTACAAACACGCGTAAGTCAACGCAATTTAGTGATCCGAATAATTTCGGGTCAATGCGGATTCACCTACTTAACATTTAACGAGGGTGAAAAAGTACCAATTGCATACAAATCACATTTGTATACACAAGCAGAAATGCGCTTCACTTCAACTGAAAAAATACTGACAGCAGTTCAAACCGCTGTAGCAAAAGAAAGAGCTCTAGCCCAAGGGAAACGCATTATTGTCGTAACCCCAGTACCGGCTCTAGAAGCGGTAACTAAAGCAAGCATTCCAAATGCTAAAGCATTACATCCGAGATGGATACAATGGGTTAATTCTCTTGCTGCAACAGATGTTGAATATGTTTTTGATCCCGATCTAAAAACACAAGCGTTCCTGCAATATGAACATGAATGTCCTCTGCCTACTGAGATTCTGCCTCTCGATCAGTATGAATTCATAATTTACACTGACGGATCCGCACAACCCGCAACAGGGAGTAAGCAAGCTTACAGTGCAGCGTGCGCAATCGTTAAAGGTCGCATGCGCGATGGCAACTTCAGACCTATGGTCACAAAAACCCAGTCTCTAGGAGATTGCACAGCTCAGCGAGCTGAACTACAAGCATTCAAACTGGCACTTGAAAATACAGATTGAGAATTCCCCACACTAATAGTGTGCGATTCTTTCTACTGAGTGCAGTCGTATAATGAATATATACAAACTTGGCTTGAAAATGGGTTCAAAGATGCAAAAGGTGGCACAATACAGCATAAAACGCTTTGGGAACAAGTAGTTCATTTAAAAAGCGAACTACCAAAGACTCACGTGATACACACACTGAGTCATCAACGTGATGGCGTTCACGTTGCAGGGAATTCATTGGCTGACGAAGCCGCAAAGGGGGCTGTTCAGACGGCTTCCATAGCTGCGATCACTCGTTCAAAAACGAGAATAGACAGTGAGATAATGTTGGCTGTCAATGCTACGAGCAAAGGCAGTGGTGCAGCGTTACCAAAAAAGTTTCCACTCAAGTACTCTTATGTAATTGATGCGAACAACGTTCCTTTTGCTCGAATCCCTGGAGTGGGGGATAGGGTAATTCCAAACAAGGAACGCAGATTAGGACTAATCCTAGCAGCACACGAAGGGATAGCCTCTGCCCATGCAGGCATTTCCGCAACAGTGTCTTTACTGAAACAAAGCTATTGGTGGCCAGGCATTAGGAAACAGACCAAGAACTATGTTCTGGAATGTGAAATATGCCAACAGATGAAAGTCTCCACAGTGAAACGTCCTGCGCAGACACCCCTGTTAATTTCAGACAAACCATTAGCTTGTGTTTACCTGGACCACTGCGGTCCCCTGCAAAGGGACGGTAACTATAAATATATCATGGTCGCAGTGGATTCTTGCTCTAGGTTCCTATGGATATGGCCTCAGCGCTCGGCTGACGCTCGAACTGTTATAAAAGATTTGCGAGTCTTTATCGGCACATACGCAATAGGCACGCTACTTTCTGACCAGGGCCCTGCGTTTAGATCTCGGGCTTACAAAGACGCCATGGCCAGTCTGGGCGTTGCATTGCGGTACTCCTCTCCGTTTCATCCTGAGGGAAATTCTGTTGTGGAAAGGAAAAACCAGGACATAAAGCAGTCTATAACAGCTAGGGTATTAGGTTCGGGTGATGGGTGGGTCAAACATCTTTATGGGGTCCAACGCTCATTAAACAATTTGCCAAGAAGTTCTCTAGGGGGGGGTCACTCCATATGAGGTCCTATTTGGGACAAGAATGTGGGTGCCCAATCTGGAATGTAGAGGCACAGTGGTGGAAAATAAACCCTTTGATATCAAAGATCGTTTGGCTGTTTTACAGGAACTAAATGAACTAAGATCAAAGCAACGTATTCCTGCAGCCAACCACCACTGGGGAAAAACCGGCGGTCCCAGCAAGGCCTGTCTGGATTCCAAAAGTTGGGGATCTAGTCAGAGAAAATTGCGGACAAGAAGGAATTTGGACCTTCTTACAGACAACCAGTACCTGTCCTAGCCGTACACGGAACAAGAACAGTACTTCTGCCGCCCCTTGCTGGAAAAAAGGAGAAAAGATTTGTGTCCATCGACCTCATCAAACCACAGTATGTGGCCAATACTAAATAGTAGGCCTCGTGGACTCCGACCTAGTAGCAGACGCACTCCTCTCGCTACTATCCAAGAGGTTCAGACTGAAAGACTGATACCCATCGAGAATTCAGCAGTAACAGATTAAGAACTGAGCAACAATGCTATGGAACTCATCCCTCTTGAAGAACAAGTAACAGTTCGTCCAAATACACCTGTCTACACCAATGTAACAAGTGATCAACTGGTTCCAGCGATTTCTACAAATCCTGATGCAATTCCAACAATTGACAGAACTGCTTCTGGCTATTTGATTAACTTTGATACGTTTTCTGAGGATCCGAGTGAACCCGAGACGTCGCCAGCATCAAAAACTTTTAAACAGCAAGTACAAGACTTTTTACATTTTTTGAAAAAGACTTATCTGGTTTCACCATGGATTGAACTTTGGGTTATTTCTGGAATATTTTTCTTCCTGCTTTGGCTAGCTTTGGTTAGGACTATGAGCGTGCTTATAAATGGGAGATACATCCATTTGGACATTGAATGAAAAGAAGTGAACTTACTTTTAAAACCTCACAAATCATCCCATCGTGAAACAAGAGACTTGCCTGCAGTGAACATCACAGCCGTTCCTATACAGGATGGTACAGTGTGGGACAAAACAGATTGATATTTTTGGCCCGACGGAACATTTGAACATTCCACATTTATTTAAGATCTCACTAAGTGATTTTGTTTCATCCAGTACCTTTTCTGATGATTGGGACTTTGAAACTGTAAATGACATGATGTTTGACCTAGAAAAGACTGCTGCATTTTCTAATAATGAATATTTAGAGGGTTCATCCGACTATGAACAGCTGTATTGCTATAACCACTATGGTCATCATTTCTTGCATAAATCTGCAACACCTAGAAATGTGTTTATGTTTAACCAATGGGAGCATTGTCCTACACCACCAAAAGGTAGTTCAAAAACATTTGCTAAAAAGTTTCCATATTTTTCAGGATACAATACATCTGATCCAGAAACATTTTACTATAAAAATGTAAACAAAACAGGACTGAAAATTATGTAAACTAATACAAAACAGATTTACTTTGCAGCATTTATTGCCCAATTGTCTAGACAGGGTTTCGACTTATGGAAAGACACAATAGACACAAAATCTGTCTGGGGTACTAAAGATTGGCAAGTGCAGGGGATAGAAGCTTTGTTTAGAGCCTGTATCGTCCCTCAACAAATAATGTTTTTGAATGAAACTGTGCAACAAACGTCTTGCCTTGGGTTAGCCAAGATCAAAGACATGAAAAATCCTTCTGTACCAACACCTGCAAGTGATAACAATACACAGGCAGCGGTTACAGTTGACACCATACTACAACTCAACAGAACGAATCCTGATTGGAGAAAATGGTTGATCTGGCCCACAGACACAAACAACTGTCAAGAGAGAATCCTGAATAAAACACAGGGGTTTACTATTCATAGGCCAGACCCATGATACGTCCAAAGACAGCATCCGGGGGTAGTAACAACATACAGTGTAGGAAAATTATGCCTTGATTGGCTGCAGAAATCTACACTTAAGGATGTGAAACAACACTTATCTTTACTTAAAGAAGACGCAGACCTTAGGGAATTCTTGCTTGGACCAAGAAAACCGCGTCAAAAACGTTTCATATATGCCGGCATTTATGCTGCTTATAATGAAGCATGGAAGGTGTCACAGATGGAGGCCGCAGAACGAATACGTGAACTTGATCGTATTAACTTAGAGAAAACTCTCTCAGTTGGCGACAATGGGTTAACAACTTTGTCCTCCAGAATTTATTCATTGGACAGTATTGCATCCTCTGCTATCGACATACTGGAACAAGATTTAGCCATGTTACAGCAAGGCCAGTCTCAGTTACGTTCTATTATGTTATTAAGCTGGACGCTGCAATCTTTGCGTGCGGGCTATGTGCCTTGGCGTTTTATCAACACGACGGCTCTGTTTGCAGAATACAATCTAACTGATAAACAGATCGAACTGGCACAAAGGGGAGCAAAGTATATAGTACTGAGCATTGAAAAACTGGAAAAATTACCATCCACAATGGCAGAAAAACCAGCTTCAGAATGGCTTATTCATGGAAAAATTAGTCTACCTGTGACTACTTTCCAGTTTCAGTATTGCCTTAAACAGATGCAAGCAGGCAAATATGAAAGGTTGGGTAAAGAATACATTAAGACATCCTGGAATCTACCTTACACATATAGATGTTGGAGTGGGGATCGTGAAGTGTTTGAGCGGTACACACTGTGAATGTGCACTAAGCGGTTCACTGATTTGTCAGGACATTTCTTTACACGGGGCTTGTAATGGTTCTGTGGCAAATTTGTCCTGCCACCAGCAGGGTACACCAGCTGCTGTGATTAATCCAACGTTTGGC
The DNA here is from genome assembly GCA_963921515.1 of Calotriton arnoldi. Taxonomy (NCBI): domain Eukaryota; kingdom Metazoa; phylum Chordata; class Amphibia; order Caudata; family Salamandridae; genus Calotriton; species Calotriton arnoldi. The sequence goes on from CAWUFW010000961.1 coordinate 1,692,928, forward strand.
CAACTTTCTAATGGGAGTTACCTCATGTTGAATGATCAGAGTTGCTGTGGCATGTTGCCAGGCATCCCATATCTAGTAACGGTCAACTCCAGGGTCACTTGCTGTATGCAAGTATTGTTTGCCCCAATAGACACAGTCAGGGAGTCGCCTCTATGGCCTTCGTTGAATGTCTCTTTTATACGATTTGATACTTTATGCAGAATGAAAGCCATGCTTATACAACAATCAGTGCCTTTGACCTCGGCCAAAGAAACCTATGATCTACAAGTTGCAAGGACTTCGGCTGAGATACAAGCTTTAATTCGTACAAACTGCCCTATACATTTCGTAGAAATGATAGGACGTATCTTTAACATGTCTGATACAAGCGGAATTATACATGTATTTAAGACCATCTGTTCCGGACTATTAGCACCTTTCCAGGCTGTCCTCGGAATCATCCCAAACTTCGCACATTCGGTGTTTGGTGGTGTGCCGTTAATTCTAGCACTTGTTGCAGGAATTCTGTTTCTATTCCTCCTACTACGCTATGGCAAGCCTCTTCGCCAACATCACTCCGAGCGATGTGGAGAGAGCCCTCCTTGAACGGAAATGCCGTGAGCGAATAGTACAGCTTTTGGGCATGCCTCGTCTACGGGAACTTAACACAACGTGGTTCCTGTCATTCAGACCAATCTGGCAAGATTGCATCTTACCTGTTCTACGATGCCTGTTTTGCGGTGAAGAATGCGTGCTAGACACCTGTCTAACACTCCCATCAGTCATGCCAACGGATATCGATACTCTGCTGGACCCGATAACGGCCCATGCTGTGTGTTGTCCCCAGAGGCTTCCAATCCTGATGGCGGCATTTATTGCGATCTCACAGACGCTACCGGCTGCTGCTGAGGTACGAGATGGATCAACGGGCACACAGGTAACAACGGACGCGAACATTGCAAATTCTGCTGAAGGCGATGTTTCTCATCTCTGTGCGATTAACCTTCTGAACGAGGTGTTCCAAATGTCACCAACTTCGGTGGACGATATTTTGGCTACGGAAATAGATGATCTAATGTTTACGCCAGACCCATACACTGACTTCGATTCGGCTCACAGTGTACCAGGGCAACAATGAAATTTGGCCTTCATATTTTCGAAACTTGGAACTATTCCCAGAAATTGAACTTTTTCTTTTAAAAAAACAAAACTTTGGCAAATGAACAATCTGCTTACAGTAGAACTAGTCTTATAAAACAGACTCCTTTGAATACTTCCAGGGACACATTGTCACCTTATTTGTCTAACATTTCATTTAATTCCATGATATGCAATGGCTTTGATTTTGAGAACTTATCGACTATTTCATCATATGTATATATTTGTTTCATTCACGTTGCATTTTACTTCCATTATATGCTTACAATGAAAACGATGCTTTAAATGTACAGTACCTATTGCATTTCAACAGTTTTGAGCTTCTTTTAAAATGCTTTTAGAAATGTTTTTAGCAATATGTGGTACTCAATTTTATGTTTAGCATTTAAATGTTTAGCATTTTAGTATTATCGTTCATTCGAAAGTGCAGTGGGTGTTGTATTCCGCTTTAGGGGTCCGTATATAGGTTTTCCTGAATCATGTCCTTATATAGGCACAATTCGCATTGCCCTTATATAGGCATAGAAACCCAGTCTTTATTTAGGCATTAACCGTGCACTCCAAATACAGGCATGGTCACCGACATCCGTCCACCCTAACGTCACAACGAGTTCTTAGAAAACCAGACCCTTAAGCTTCGGGAGTTCCCCTAGCACAGGACTATTGATTTCTCCAAGAACTCATCTATTATGTATGAACCGTTATACCTTAAGGGTTCATTCCTGACGTCTTCCTCTGTCCGACTTCACGTCAATGCTAACATTCCTAGACACCTACCAGGTATAAATATACCTTCCCTTGCCCAAGCAAGTTAGAGGAGACCTCGACTTCAGAGGAGCCCGTATCCCGGCCTGACGCACTGAGAAGACGCTGTCATTCCTGCACGCAGACGAATCCAGCTTCCAGTGTTCTGACTCCCTTCGCGGGGTGTTAGAGTTCCAGATCCGGCAGGAGATTCCCACCTCTCTCATTCTCAAGGTATGGAGCTGACTAGAACCTAGAGGGACTCTTGGCATACTAGACTCAACATACTCTTAGTCTACCATACTAGAGAATACTCCACCTACTTCTACCTTTCCCTACACCTAGACTAGGTTAGGTACATTGGGGTAGAACTAGATTAGAGACGCATTGTATGAGTACTCGCATTTTTAGCTCATGTTATTTATGTACGTGAATATATGCTAAAAAATAATGCTAGCGCAGTATTATTTATTTCTACTGCTCACGCTGTACATTATTTATCTTGCATACTGTCTTGTGATCGTAACAGCACATATCTTACACGAGAAACAAGACTGTTCAATAAAACCCTTTTTATTGAAACGCCCGTCTTTCTGTGTAACTGTTTCCACGATTCTGAGACGTGTTCCGATTCTAAAGGGAAACAAAGTAGTCATGTTTTTCGGTTGCCAGAAACTACTCCCTTCTTGTTATCCAAGGAGTTTCTAGTGGCCTCTGAGCTAGCTGGCACAAGTAATTAAGTTTAATATACTCGATAGGGACAAACCGACCTTAGTCCTATGTCAAGCCTATAGGTTATATTATTCCAATGCGCAGAGCCTATTAGGGAAATAGGAACTACACTACAACCTGGTGTCGTTCCAGAGGGCGGCGTGGTTGCCAAAGATCAGCATTTCGGTTTTGTTAGTGTCGATTTTCAAACTGTTGTCCATCATCCAGTCTGACATTCTTCATGCAGTTGTGGAAGGTGGTCTTAGTGGTGGTGGGGTCTGCTGAGAGCGAGAAGATGAGCTGGGTATCAGTCGTAGGATATGATTAGGCTATCCTGTTTTAGGTTTAAACCTTTAACTGATAAAACCTCACCGAAAGGAAAATAGCCCTCACCAGTGTAAACATATAAACACTGAAAAAACACCTGCACAACCACGAACTAAATGCCATTAAAAGAAAGTAAAAGGAGAGTGAAAGAGTATTTTTTTTTTCTTCCTGAAGGGGCCAATACAATGTAACTGTTATACAAGGTAGCAGCAAGAATGACTGGGCTAACATTATTCTGCTTGAGTTTTGTTGTTTAGGGATGTCACTAAAATATTGTTTCTTCTTCCTTTTGCTTTTTTCAGTTTTGTGGTCTTTGGTCTAAAGATGCAGGGTGTAGAAGCAGGTTTTAGGTCTTGTTTAATTATTTTATAAACTGTCGAGAATCAGGATTATCAAAATCATATTTGATATTTTGGCTACGTTGGATTCTTTCACCGATAGGTAAAATGGCTGGTTTCATAAGAATCTCTCCCAACATATACCATCACATTTACCCACAGAGAATGGGTAAAACCACTTAATACATCAGCCTCCTTTTCTAGTGAGTCAGTATTGATAGTAGGTGAATTGCCAAACACCCCAGGCTTTAAACATTCAATGCAAGGTGTAGTGACAGGTATATATGAAAAGAGTGCCGTCACCAAACATCTGGGATAGTGGTGAAAACATGACAACAGACTATTGGAAAACATGGAACGCAGTGTCACTTGGAATGCTGCAGCAAAACGTTCTTACCAAGTTCAACAAAGATTGGAGTGATATTGTTTGTATTTGCAGTGATTCAGCTACATATATGAAAAAGTTGTGTGAATACCTGTCAGAATGGATACCTTATCTAAAGTGCTTCCCTGTAAGAGATCATTACCACTTGCTAAATTGTATGCTGAAAGCAGGTTTACAATCTTCAGAGTTAATGAAGAATGCGATTGACTTTAGTCCATTCTGGTGCCCTGTTTTGTTATGCACGGGAACTAAAATGCAAATATTGCTCATTTTGTGCTTTGTATGGCATCAAAGAAAGTCATCCCAACTGTGGCCTTTAGCTGGTGGTTCTCAGTCCTAGAGGCCATAGATAGAGGCCATAGATGCTATATTATCCATATGGCAACCATTTACAGCATACAGCCAAAGGCAAGAAATGTGAGGATCTTTGGTCGCATAGTGATGTGAAAAAAGTACACTCTACTGCATTCTTAGATTTTTACAGGAAAACATGACTGCTGTAGTAGACATAATAAAAAGACTAGAGTCTAAAAACACCCTTGTCTACCAAGTGTTCAGCATAATTGGGGTAGATGTGAGCCGCTTGAGAGTAGGCTGGGCATCACTTTTGACTTTGGCACTGCAACATGTTCCATGTTAGGGTGCTTGCCACGTGGTTAGCAAAGAAATGTTGAGGAGCAATTCAGGAAATTTTATTTTACAATGTATGAGAAATGGCTTGCAATGATGCACAGAAATGTTCCTTCATCAACCATGGCATTTGAAGTCTATGAAGCCTAGATATGATGTTGAGATTGTGGGCTCTGACGATGTAGGCTAGAGGCGTCAGTCATGTAGGTGTTGAAGAGGGTGGGGCCGAGAGATGACCCTTGAGGGACACCACAGATGGTGCTTGTGGGTCCAGAGGTGAAGGGGGAGGGAGGAGTAAGAAGATTCTCTGCATTCATCCCGTGAGTAATAATGCAATCCATCTGAAAGCGTCTCCCCTGATCCCGATCTGGTGCAGTCTCTTGATGAGTGTGTGGTGAGAGACTGTCGAAGGCTGCAGAGAGCTAGAGGAGGATCAGGGACACCGATTCTCCCTGGTCGAGTATGGTGCGGATGTCGTCCATGGCGGTGATCAGTGAGGTCTTGGTATGGTGGTTGGCATGGAAACCGGATTGGGAGGAGTCTAGCAGGTTGCGTCTCCCCAGGTGTTCGGTGAGCTACCGATTGATGGCCTTCTCAAGGACTTTGGAAGCGAGATGGGGCGGTTGTTCTGTAGTTTGCTCGGATCAACAGAGGGTTTCTTGAGGAAGGGCCTGACTTCTGCTTATTACCATGCACCGAGAAAGGTGGCTGTGGCGATGGATGTGTGGAGGATGGTGGTGAGTTGATGGCTGACCTCATTGCTTCCTAGGTTGACGAGACGATGGGGGCAGGGGTCCGTGGGTGCTCCCGAGCGGATGAGTTCATGATGGCTGTGGTATTGAGTGTGGTGAGCTGTTCCCATGCAGTGAAGTGCTGTTCGGGGGTGGCTTCTGAAGGAGTGAGGAGGCCAAGGAGGTCGGGGCTATAAGTTTCTGTAGATGGTGGATATCTTGCTGAGGAAGTGGTTCGCTAGAGCTTTGCAGAGTTCCCGTGAAGGAAGAATTGTGTTCTCGGTGTATGTTGGGCAGGAGAACTCGGACTATGGTGAGGAGTTCCTTGGTGTGGTTGGCGCTTGAATCAATGCGGTCTGCAGGGGTGGCCTTTACGTGTCTGATTCTTTGAGCAGACTTAAAGGTGGATCTGTCTGTGGAGTCTCTGCTGGTGCACCACCTTTTCTCCAGTTGTTTGCAGCGTTGTTTCATTGTACTGAATTCTGGTGTGTACCAGCTGGCTTGTTTGGTGGATCTGCAGGTTTTGGCTGATTTGATGGGGGGTGGGGCGACCTGGTCGGTGGCATTGGTGAGCCAGGTGTTGAAGTTCTGGACTGCTTGTGGCTTCGGGCTGGGTGATGTTGAGGGCGTCCATCCATTGGGTCTGTGTCACTCTGCTCCAGCCGCGGAAGGAGGGGTGTGGTGATCCTGCGATGGTAAAGTGGACAATAGAGTGGTTGGTCCAGGTGAGTTCTGTGGCATGACTATTTGACTATTGCTGGACATGAAGATAGGGTCCAGTGTATGTGGGATCTGTCACCAGCTGGGTGAGGACAATGTTGTCCATTTGTTCCAGGAGGTTCGCGGAGTTAGTGTCTGTAGGGTCATCCAGATGGAAGTTGAGGTCTCGGAGGAAGATGCAATGCTTGGACTCGATGGCCAGTGGGGCAATGAAGATTGTGATGGCGTCACCGAGGCTGGAGCGTGGTTCTGAGGGTCTGTAGGCGAGGGTGATTTGATGGCTGTGTTGTCTGTGTGGAGTTGGAAATTGAGGTGTACCATGATCGGTGTGGTGTTTTGTTCGGTGGTGGTGCAGTTGATTGTCTCTTTCTGTATTATGGCGATGCCTCCTCTGAGTTTGTTGGTGCAGTGGCGGTGCGTCATCTTGTAGTCATTGGGCATTGTGATGGCGATGGCGGAGGAGGGGTTGAGCCAGGTCTCTGTGATGGTCCAAGCAGGAGTGAGGGTGGAGATGGTGTCCCACACTCGAGTGGCGTGTTTGCAGAGCGATCTGGCATTGATCAGGAGGCATCAGAGTGGTTCAGGGTTGGTATGGGCTGAAATACTGACTGAATCCTCTCACTGGGATATACTTTCCCCTGGATGGAGTTGATCCGTTCTCCAAGAAACATCTTCTCTTGCTCTGGTGTTGGTAATGACTTCTCTATGTTGATAGAGAAGCCCAATGTGAATAGTGACAGTGAATAACTTTGCACTTGTGGGAGTCTGCTCTTACTGTCGTGCAGTTCCTAAAAATACATAGGATCTGCGCATTGGTTGGACAACCTAAACTAAGGGATTAGTGTCTAGACTGATTCCGGACACCCCCACAGGATATGTCAGCCATTAGACCAGCAAGCTCACAGTGCCACTATAAGCCCGCGAACCTTACCAAGGAGGGAATAGTTTCTGGCAACCATTCAACATGACATGACATGGTTTGTAATCTTTTGTTCCAGCCTTGATAAAGTCTAAGGGGAGACGAAACACGTGTTCGCATAGTCACAGTCTTTCATGCTGGATGTTACATCAACAGGAATAAAGAAACGCCTTTCAAGAATTTGAGTTGTTTGGACATTGTATATTGTAGTATGGCCAAAACCATAAAATAGAATATAGTTAGTAGTAAATCATTAACCAAGTGAATTTTGTATGGTACCTGTGATTTAGAACCATTCCATCTGTGTAATACCTAAGGATATTCCAATTGTTTAAGGGTGTGCCTTATGATGCTCTCTTTTTTATAATTTTCACACACAAGAGTTATCTTTTGTGCGAATCACATCTTTTGGTAGTAGATGTGGTAGAGTGATAGTAGCACCCCGAAATCTAATTAAGAGACACTGCTATTTATTCACACTGTATTTCTGTGTATTTTGATATTGATTGGACTATTGATGTGCGGTTCCGTTTGAGGAAAACACTACTACCATTATATGTATAACATGACAACCCTTGACCCCTCAGGGATCGTGGAAACAGCACAGTAATTTTCGCTCAGTCACTCGTACTCACTTGGTCTCACAGAGATACACAGAATAAACGTTGGGGACTTTTTCCAATAAGTATTTATCGAACCAGCGTCATTTTAGTATAAAACATGTTTGCTGCGACAATCATTAGACAGAAGCCAACATAAGAGATTACAAGCACCAACAGAGTAAATAGAAGGTAGAATTCTACCATGGTGCTAGAACAGTGAATATATGCAGGCATATAAACATGACAGTAATCAAGCGTACTCTTACGATGCGGACCCTACCTAAATGTACCTGGCATGTATGTGGGTGTAAAGCAAAGAATCCCATAGGAAAGAGCCAACCCCATTACCTGATGAGAAAGAATGGAGGACCCCGTCTTGGTCTCGAGTTGGACATCCCGCAAGGGCTGTCAGACCGCTGCGTGTTGAAGCTTCAGTGTACAGGGACCTCAGTGTCTTGCGTCAGCGTGGAAGCTTCTCCTCTAACTACCTAGTGAAGGTGCGGTTCATTTATACCAAATAGGTAGCCTCGGGGTTTCTACCACAATCGATAGGTTGCAAGTATGATTATGTAAATGAGCCTAAATCAATAAATGCAACTATGCAAAGTAGCCTCGTCGCTTTAGGATGAAGATAGCAATGTCTTTTTTTTCTTCAGAGTATGTTAATCCTGTTATGCAAGTCATGTGCAGGGGATTTTACCAAGAAGCCTCATACATGATACATTAGGCTAGTTTCAAAGTAACCAATCGACATTTATTCAGCACATAACTGGGGGTAAAAGGTCAGTGCTAGAAATGTTATGCAGGGCAAGGTAGGACAAATGTGGATAAAAGGTCACTTTGCTGCTAAGGTCTAGGTTAGGGAACATAACAACCAGTCGTCCAACTAAGGGTAGACATGTATGCCTCGTCTTCTTAAGTGAGCTGCTACTGCTGCTAGACACTTTTGTAAAGACTCTTAGCACTGATTTTATTCTGAATGCCAGTACTGTGAATTGGTAGCGAGTCTTCACCACAAATCTCAGGTATTTCTTGTGCTTTCTATTTATTGGGATGTGCAAGTAGGCGTCCTTTAGATCTACAATTGCCATGAAATTCCCTTTTTGCAATTGTGAGATGACTTCCTGTAAGGTTGTCACTTTGTAGCCTTGTGTTTTGATAAACTTGTTTATAAATCTGCGGTCTAGAATTCGGCGTAGAGACAAGTCTACCTTTGCTATTAGGAAGTATGTTGACTAGTTTCCTATGTTGATCTCTGCCTAGGATACCACCTTTATTGCTTTTTTCTCCAGCAATTCCTCTACCTCCTTGAGTACACGTGGTGAGGTTTCGTCTTTTTAATGGACCTTCTTTTTTGGTCCCCTTGCTGAAGGTATTTTGCCCAAATCTGTGCAATATCCAAACTATATGACATTTAAGATCCATTTGTCTGTAATCTTCCTCCACTCTTGAAGGAAGTCTTGTATTCTGCCTCCCACTGGTGTTGTGTGCGAGGCTGTGTGTGTTTGGGAACTCACTTGTTCATAGGGGTTGCGCCTCCCCTGTGAGGCTGTCCACTTCCCTGTGTTCTTCCTTGAAAGGACTGCCGTCCCCGCTGCTGGTACTGACAGTGCTGCTAGGGTGCAGAAAATAGGCTTTTTCCCTGGAAGGCTTGGTGTGATGTGCCCGTTTGGAAGCTGCCTCTCCCAGTAGGTCTGAGTGGCGCTGTACCTCTGCGCAAATTTTCTTTAAATTGCAGTGAACCGTGGACTTGGCTGTCTCATTGCCCTTCTTAAGATGGTTTAGGGTGTTGTCAACAATGCTCACGAACAACTGTTCTCCATTGAACCGGGTGTTTAAGATATTTGCCGGATTGAACCCACATATTCTCAGACACGAGTGACTGTGTAGTGCAATTCCCGTCATTTGCCTGCTTTCCGTATCCACGGCATCTAATGCAGATTTTAGGCAGGTGTTGGCAATGTTCTTTTCCTCTGCTGCCAGGTGTGCAGCTTTTTTGTACTGTTCTGGCAAGTACTTCATCAGCTCTGCCATCTCCTTTCAGTGCTGGTAGGCATTTCTGTTTAGGAGAGCGTTGGAATTTGTGATGCGCCATTGATTGGCTGTGCTGCGTTCAAATGGTCTTCCCATTAGGTCTATCCTTTTGCTCTACTTGTTAGGAGGTGGACCAGAAGTTGAAGGTATGTTTGCCCTCTTCCGTGCTGTAGAGGTAATAATTCAATCAGCCGGTGCTGTACCCCTGATGTAAGTTGGGTCTTAAGAGGAATACTTATATATTTATCTCCACCCCTGGAGTCACTGCGCGACACTTGGCAGGTTCCTTAAATACCTCCCTTCCTTGATCCAGGACACTAGGTAGCATTGGAACTGGTTCCTGGCTTGGGATGGCAGCAAAGTTTCCAGCAGGAAACAAGACTGGTTTTTCTTCCTCAAGCTGTACTCAATATTTACCAGCAGCTTTTTTGATGACCTGGTTCTACATGCCATGGTCATCCGAAGGCGAAGGCCTCCTCTGGGGAGTCCATCTCCAGCCACTCAGAATATCAGTGTACTCAGAATCTTCAGAGCTCTGAAACATGCCCAGTCCTCCTTGCTCCTCTTTCTCCTCCTGTGGTTCAGGTGATAAAGTAGGCTCAATTTCCTCAACGTCCTTCTCGCCTTGGTATTTAGGCGTCAAAGTTTTCGGAGGAATTCGAAATTCTTTCAATGTTGTGTCGTAGTCTCTCAGCAGCAGCCGGCATGACTCGCGGGTGGGTCGCGGGGGAGGTGGTGATTGCGGGAGGGAGGGAAAAAATAAATGTTAAAAAAAAAAAAAGAAATCACTTACCTTGCCGCCGCCAAGTCCTGCGTCGCTGCTCTGGCTTCCGATTCAGGAACAGGAAGCAGGCAGCCAGGCTCACGCCCCTAAGCCAATCACAACTCTGCAATTGCAGCGTTGTGATTGGTCTGAGTGCCGTGACAGCGCTCAGCCAGGGGCTTTAGGGGGTGGCCCTGCATGGAGAAGTGGGGAAAGTGCGCATGACTGGTTTGGGCGGCCCGAGAGGGCTGACCAAACAGTCACTGCACACTTTTAGGAGTGGGCAAACCACTACTCAACTGCCCTGCTCGCAGAGCAGAGTAGCCCCACCCGCCCCCAGAGCAGCCACACATAAAATGATAACAGAAAATTATAATTTTAGGTTTTTGCTTCTGCACTGCTTGAAAGCATTGGGGCGACGCTCCTCCACATAGCGGAGGAGCCGCCCCTGGTCTTTCTTCTTCTGAAGCAATGTGGCAATTTCGGCCTCAAGGTGTCACCTTTCTCTCAGTCTCCGCCGAGCGTTGCTTTGGTTCAAGGCTCGACATCCATTTCCTCTTCAAAGATTCCTTCGACGAAGTATCGGTTCTCGAACTTCTTTGCTCTTCGCGACACTTCTTTCTTCGACGTCAAAGCGTCTTTTCCTCGTCTGTCTTTCAAAGAGCGTATTTTTTTCTGGAGACTTTCCTCCTGCGGTGTCCCTTTTGAGGAACTTGAGGGGATCTTTGTCTCTGGGCCTGCCTTCGGTTGGCGAGTGTTTCGACGAGGTTCCCTTCTACGCCTTTGAGTCGGTTTCAAGCAACTTTTTTCGGGGTAGATGTACCTTTTACCTGCGGTCTCTTCTCTTTATTGGTCGCCCTGGGCTTCTACATCGACTATTCTCTGGTAGGCGTCTGATGTTTCTCCCTCGGCACCTTTGGCAACGTTTTCTTCCTAGTAGCTCGACAGACCCAGGTCTCTCAGGGATGGGGTTGGTTTCTGTCCCTGCATAGTGTAGTGTGCCTGTCTCTGCTTCTTTCTAGCCCTCAGCGTCTTGACTTGAACCCTGAACTGGCGTTGCAGTCGTCATTTCAGTAATCGATCGGCAGTCAGATTGCAGACCGAGTGATGGTCCTTCTGCGAGAATTTGTGGTGACTATTCGGGCAGAACTGGAATGGAGTTTTCTCCATTACACCGAAGAGGGAGCCCCCTGCACGGGCATTCTCAAAACCATTGAGGAAATCCACTCACTTACTCTGGGAGTCTCCTCCGGTACCTCTTCCTTGATGTTCTTCTCTGAATTTCATCCAACCTTTCGGCAAACTCCTCACAAACGTTTTCTTCCTCGGAGTGCCTTCAGCCAAGAGTCCAGATCCAACGGCGAAAAAAAAAGAATCTGAATATAGCGACCAAGAGAGGGCGTACAACGTCACAGGAAGCACCAAATGAGGGATCCATCGACGCCCAACAAAAATAGGACTACGAAAAATAGGGAATTTCTGACCTAACCACTTGATGGCAGAATAATGCATGTGAACCCAGAAAAGATTCTTGCTGCAAAAGTGAGAATAGGCATCTTGTAAGTCTATTGCGCAGAGCCAGTCACCTTTTCTTAAGTGTGGATATATTTGATGGAGGGACAGCATCTTACATTACATTTTACTTTTTTGCTAGATTTCTTGAGAAATCAGATCTAGAATTGGAAAGACTTTTCTTTTGGACTAGAAAGTGTCTCGTGTAGACACCTTTGTTGATCTGATTTGAGGGAACCTTCTCTATTGCTCATTTGTTTTGTAGTGGAGTAGATGTTTCTTGTTGTAGGTTGTTAAGACAAGTCATTGACACAGGCTGTGGACAAACAGGTGGAGGAGTGTACTTTAACTGGAGTGCATATCCGTTTTGTAGGATGTTTAGCACCCATCTGTCCAAGGTTATGGCTTTTCACTCTTCCACGAAGAATTTCTCCGCTCCCCTCACAGGAGTGGGAAACCGTGAAGAGGACATCTGACTTGCATTGTTTACTGTTTGACTAATTTCTGCCTTTGGGCTGCGATTTTTTTGTTGGAGTTGACCTCTTTTGGAATTGACTTTGATATGTGGCCTTTGAGATTGTCTCTGTTGTTGCGAATATTGATAAGGCCAGCTAGTGGTCTGAACCCTATAGTAGTAGTAGTACCTTTTATCTCTGGATTTGTAGTGCTGCCTGAAAAGGTTCTTTTGTTCTTCCAGGCCTACAGCCTTTAGTGTTTCCGCCTCATTCTTCAACTGCAGCATTTCTTCCTCAGTATGTTGTCCAAATAAAGAGGAACCTGAAAAAAGTAAAAATCACTATCTTCAACTGGGCATCAGGTTTTAGAGAAGATAGTCTCAGCCAGAATGTTCATCTTAGGGAAATGCCATAACAGAAAGAGGTGGCACAGAGTTTGACAGAATCCACTGCTGCACTAATAGATTGGTTGGGAATTAGTAATCCACATTAACCATTTCCAGGAAATCTCTATGCCTGTGAATTAGTAAATCAGACAAAGGACTTCATTCTATAACAGATTTCTCTGTGATATCTGTCAAGTAGGGCAGCAGCATTGGCATTCCTTAAATGGATGGAGACAGTTCCACAGACCTTTTTGCCGATAGCATCCATTAGTTTGCTCTCCCTTTCTGGTGGAGCCATGAATTCAAGTACAGAAGCATGTCTACGCCTAGCCGCCATAGCAATTATTGAATCTGATTTAGGATCCATCTTTAGAAAATCATCCTGTTGTGAAGGAGTTTTGGAGTACCAGACTTTACTGTAGCTGTAGTAAGGAACTGCCCCTAGACTACGACTAGAAGACCTAGCAAAAGAGGTAGAAGGGGTCTTGAAGTGATTCTTGGGTGCAAAGTTTCGAGGACTACACATACTGTTGGTTGAGGTGTAGCCACATTAATGTTTAGCTTTGTAGACCCTCTTGCCAACGCATCTTGAAATATAAGGATATTGTCTACTGGTGATATCCTAGAAGGGGACTGAGGCGGAGAGGTTGGAGCATAGGACGAATGCTCTGAGCTGGAATATGGAGATCTTGACCGTGATCTGGAGTGTAAGAGGGTCATAGACCTTCTGTCAGTAGGAGTTCCTGGTGATGGTGTTCAAATTAGAGATGGAGGTTTTCCTTTCCTAATGGACGACGTGGTCTTTGAAAATCTCTTAACTGGAGGCAGATTCAAATGGCGTAAAGGAATCTGTAGAGATTAGTCCAAGAAATTATAGTAAACAGCAAAGTATTCGGATGAGCCAGTGGAGCTTTTAACTCCTGAGATGCGAATGAAAGAGTAGGAGACACAGATCATTCTGGAGAAGAGGCCAGACTGATTTGAGTTACTCTCGACATCGAGGCAGGTATGATCGATGGTGCGCAAGTCTGTTTTGCTGGTACGGGAGTCTTAGTTTGTGAAAAGTGCCTTTGATGCTTGTCCTCCAATAATATTGCATCACATTTTGGATATAGTGAATCCTGTGATTAATAGGATTGTGAACTCCTCGCTTTCTTCTGGCATAGTGCCTGATGCGTGAAAATTCGCAATAGTGAAGCCCCTAAAGAAAAAACAACATATCGATTCTGCCAATCTCTCCAACTATAGGCCCATATCCTTACTACCAATTTTGGGTAAAGTTACTGAAAAAATGGTCTTTAAGGAACTTTCTAATTTTGTGGAGTCAGCCCAGATCCTCCATCCTAGTCAATCGGGCTTCCGCCCGAAATACTCCACAGAATCAGCCCTACTGGAGATATCTGATACTCTGAAATTCATTACCGACAAAGGCAGAAAGGCAGTGTTGATCCTTTTAGATCTGTCCGCTGCCTTTGATACTATATCTCATGACATCCTCTTGGCCAGATTAAAATCCTGCGGCATTTCCAGCACAGCTCTGGCCTGGATCACATCCTTCCTATCCAATCGGAAGCAAGTAGTTTCCCTGGGCACCTTTCTTTCCTCAGAACGGACCACCAAAACAGGAGTCCCCCAGGGGGCCTCACTTAGTCCACTCTTGTTTAACGTATACATGGCCCCACTTATCTTCCTCATTTCGACTTACGGGATAGAGACAACATCCTATGCGGATGATACGCAGCTGATTTTGTCCCTTGAGAAAAACTCCACAGAGGCTGAAGAAAATTTTAAATCTTGTCTTACAGCGGTCATCACTTGGATGAAAAACAACCATCTCCGTTGTAATACGGACAAGACAGAAATCCTGTTGATCGGGAAAGACAATCCCTTTCATCCGAAGGATTGGTGGCCGGAAGAGGCAGCAGCTCCTCCTGCCACAGTGGAGGTGGCCAAGAATTTAGGGGTCTGGTTTGACTCTTCTCTCTCCTTTAAACATCACACCATTAAGGTGGTGGGTTCCTGCTTTGGAATGATTAAAACCATGAAAAAATTCTTTGAGTTGATTCCACTGGCTGCAAGGAAAACGGTGGCCGTGGCGTTATTACTCTCAAGACTTGACTACTGTAACAGCCTGTTAGTAGGGGTCAATAAATCCATCTTGAAGAGACTACAGGTAGTGCAACATGCAGCAGCAAGACTTGTTTTGAAACTTCCACGCAGGTCATCAGCATCAGAAGCACTGAAAACTCTTCATTGGCTTCCGCTGCATAAGAGGATTCTATTTAAACTCTTGGTCATCATTTTCAGAGCTATCCGTCAAATCGGACCAGAATATCTCTCTAGGAGATTTACACCTTATATTCCGGGAAGGACACTCAGATCCACATCTGCTAACCTCCTCAAGTTACCTGGTTTTAGATTAAAAACCAGGGGAGGGAAAACTGCTACAGTACTTGGAGTAAAAGCCTGGAATGTTATGCCTAACAAACTGAGAATGATTTATTCAGAAAAACTGTTCAGGAAAGCACTAAAGACCTGGATTTATGGATTAAGTGACGTATGTAGTCTTGCCCTCATCTAGGTTCTATCGCCTTATTAGTTTGCTTGTTATCTGAATAGCGCCAGGAGGCTCCTTTGGGAGCGACAGTCTGCGCTCTATAAATGCCCATTCCATTCCATGATGAATCTCTGACGTAGTATAATGGGATTTCGCTGTCAAACAGTGAGATCGACATAGAAAGGTGTATCTTAGTTGCTGAACGAGATGTCAGAGAAGTTCTTCAACATTGACAGCATTGATGACCATCTCCCCGTCGACTTGGACACCGAGTGGTGGTGATGGCGCATCGAATCTTCCCTGGAGGGAGACCAAATTGGAGCCAAACCGCTCGACTGAGTCTATGTTATGGACGTCATTGTCGGGAGGAGATTATCAAACTGTGGATCTCCCTTTGTGGGAGTCCTTCCCAGATGTTTGACACAGAAGGACGAGATGATAATCTTTCCATTATTTTTCTCTCTTCTTCTGCTTTCATGTTTTGCAACAAACCTTAGTCTGATGCCCTCCCTGTCTGAATGTCCTCTGACATTTTCTTACAAATATCACATTCTTTTGTCTGATGCGATGGTGACAAATAAACCACACAGACCTTATGCGCATCAGAGCTCGCCTTCTTTCTTCCACATGAAGGGCAGTTCGTAAAAAGAGAAGGCATTCCAACTGAAAAATCTTGTCAGAATAGGGGAAAAATTGTAATTTACTCAATAGAGGGGATGTTAAAATGACGAGAACGCTTTGTGCAAGCACTAAAAAAAAAAAAGACTATAAACATGTTGGAGGTGTGAAAAAACACCTGAGGTGTTTAGAGGTCCTGCCTGAAGGAGCCGGAAAAACGAACTAGCTCTCACAGGCAAACTGCCACTACCTTGCATAGTGGGATAGGGTGCCTCTGGGGTTCTTAAAAGTATAGGCTTCTTTTTTTACATATGTCAATGTTAGCCTATCATGTTGCAATTTCACCTCATGCTTCTTGTACAAAGGTAGCTTTTCCATGACAAACTGTTGCACAAAAGATATTTACATCTTTAAAGAATGAGTTACTTACCTTTGGTAACTACTTGTATGGTAGAGACTAGATTAAGCCACACATTCCTTACCTTAGAATTATACCCAGGCGCCAGACTGGATCTGGAAAACTTTCTACAGCAGTAACTCTGTGCGCCGGTAGAGTGCGTCGAGGGACTCCGCAACGACATCGACCACCGGATGAGACGCTGATAGAGCTCATATAAGCCCTCCCCTGACGTGCGGATGTCAGTTTCTTCCGTGACTTCCAGCGCTAAAACGCAGAGCCATGTATAGAAACTGCTAAGGAGACAGTGTGCCCAAAAATATATATATTTTTTTAAAGGCGCTTGTATTAAGAATTATTGGTTGCGTGGTGTGTCTGATATTTATATATAATTGTATTTATTTATTTACCAACGAAAAGCACAAGGATGCACAGTAGGGATCTAGAGGAAAAGGAGAATCAGTTCGCAGAGCGGGGAGGATGGGTGGGTGGGTCGGTAATGAATCTGCAGCTAGATCTAGTCTCTACAGATAAAACGGTACGATCAGGCAGTTGAGAGACCATTGAAAAGAAAACCGCAGGGCAGAAACAACCCCGCTATAATAGAGAAATAGAAGCCACAATGGAGGACTGGAAAAAGGGACCGACGTGGACAAGGCCAACACCTGGGAGGCCCATATATACACAACCAGGCCACAGGGTAAAAAAAATTAGTATTGGAAGACCAACGCCAGAAATGAAAGTCCAACCAAAGGGCTAGTGTAAACAAGAGAAGGAACAGATAGCGAGGTAGTGCCCACAGCAAGCAAGCCTGAAGAAAGGGGAAAGTCCTTGAATGCACAGAACAACCAGGGAACAACGTGGTGAGGATCCGGACACCACCCAAGATCATATGCGGTAGCCTATAAGTACAAGGGAGACAAGCCCCCAGGGGGTGAAAACTGCAACCGCGCTCGCAAGAAGTGGAGGAAAGTCCTCGGAAAAGAACCCTAAGGGATCATAAATCTACGAACGATCCAGCCCGGAGTGGACGGGCAAGGTGCCCATGTCCAAGAAGAACTGAAGAGGAACATTCGCCATATACCCTCAAAAAGGGCAGAAGACACCTGAAGAACAGCCAGGCCAGTAACAAAACGTTGGGGTTGGCCTCGGAGGGTCATGGAAACAGCGCCAATGAAAAAGTGAAAGCATTCGCAGCTTTGTACAAGGCAGAAGTGAGGAAAAACAAGCCATGCAGAGGCATCGAAGAAGTAGGGCGGCCAAGTAGGCCACTTGTGCCAAAACACGGATATGGGATGGCCACAAGAAATCTAGAGAGAAAGGGGCGGACAGGTGCCAGTCTCGCTGGTGTATAGTGAGAAATAGCATAAGAAGCGCTAACGCCCGAAGAGAGAAAGAAGGAACACCAGTCAGGGTGGACCCAAAGAGCCCTAGGCCAAGAACCATGCAGCTTCCCTTATATCTGCTAGAAAGAAGGGCACCAGAAAGAGTGGAAGGAAATAACCCCTTGGCTATAGCGACGAACACCCCAAAAACAGGGGTGGGGCAAGAAGAACACCCCCCCGTGCACCTTCTTCCGACTTGCACCAGTGCACCAAGCACGGCATGCGGAGTCCGCTATAAGGGGTACTATGGTATCAGAAACGTTTGGAGGAATACCTGAAAGGCACACAGACGAAGTACCCTGTATGACAGGAAACCAGGCAACAGTGCATCCGCACAGTACTAGGAAAACACCCCAAGCAGAACTTGGGTAGAAAGCAAAGAACACCATGCAGCCACCAGAGCATACACCAAATAGGGTCAGAAAGTAAAACGCGTCCAGAAAACAACCGGGGACCACAACCATTGACACGGTAAGAAGGCAAGAAAAGAAAATACCCACTGAGCAAGGCACTGCATTGGACAGCACACGGAGGGGCGAGTGAAAAGAAGCCAACCAGCACTGCCCTATAACTGCTCACACAGAAGAAATGAAGGAGACCATCTCCTGCCAGACTGAGGGGGGGGGAGAGGGGGGGAATGGTATTGCAATCCGGTCTTAAGATTTTGCTCCACTCTCACTAGCCCTAAAATGGCGTAAAGCCATGTCATCTTGAGAGGTAAACCGATACTGGCCATCGAAAGGCGTGTCCACCAAGGCAGACTGAACAGCTTCAGAGAAGCGGATGTTACGGAGCCGGCGAAGAGCTACCGTTAGGGCCATGGACCGCCAGACCGAATCTGTGGTATCCATGCCACCAAGAATCTTCAATGTAGCCGCCTGAAGGCTATCCTGGATCAACTGAGCAAGAGTGCCCAGAGAGTCATCAGGGACGGAGGGGAGACGGCATGAGGCCGAGTATCACAATACATGAGAAAAAACGGCCCGAAACACAAGTCATATTAAAGGACTGCAAAGCGGAGCAGTTAGCAGAAAAGATATACCGGCCCAAAGCATCCAGCCCTTTAGACTACCTGTCCAGAGGGACGTCGGGCACTGTGCCAATGTCGGAAGAGGCTTTAGCTGCCTGAACCACAAAGCTTTGCAGAGAAGGCTGACAGAAAAGTCAGAGTGGGTCTCCAGGGGCAGGATGGTGCCTATGATCAGTAGACCGGTCCACAGAGGCCCTTGAAATGGGCTTAGCTCAAGAGCCCAACAGAATATCAAAGAGGGTTCCACTGAAAGGAATCGCAGGCTCAGTTCTCAGCTGACTCTGCTGAAGCACCCCAAGTAGGGGATCAATGGATATTTCCACAGAAGGAAGCTGCAGTTCCAGAACTACATCAAATCTCCGTAAAAGCTGAGCAAAAAGCTGAGCTAACCTCCGAAGTGAGGAGGAGAACACAGGCCCGAGGATGGGGAAGAATCAAGGCCACTAGTGTCACCAAGGTCAGAAACCCGAAGAAACTCCGGAGGAGGCTCATCTAGGTGAGCATGCACATCACTAAAATACCCTTGTGCCATGGATAAAACATGGTAAGATTGGTCTACACCTGTTTGGCGTATTTAATTTACCCGTCAGCCCCTTGTAAAGTGGTATCTCAGATACCCAGGGCCAGTAAATTAAATGCTACTGGTGGGCTTGCAGCGCTGCTTGCGCCACCCACCAAAGTAGCCTTTCAAACCCGTCTCAGGCCTCTGCCATTGCAGGGCCTGTGCGCGCAGTTTACTGCCGCTGTGACGTGGCACGCCAAGTGGTTGCCACGTCTGTGACCCCCCTTTTACTGCATGTCAGTCACCCCTAAGGTAGGCCCTAGCTAGCCCTATGGGCAGGGTGCATTGTAGGTAAAAGGTAGGACATGTACCTTAAGGGTGTGACATGTCCTGGTAGTGACCAACAGCCATTTTGGTTCCTCACTGCTGTGAGGCTGCCCTCTCATAGGAATGCATTGGGGATTCCCTAATAAGTGTTTCAGTGGTAATTCCGTATATGAAAGGAGCAGCGTGGTCAAGTTTGTTATGTTTGGAATAGTGAGAATAAATGCTGCGTAATGGTGTTCGCAGATTTATTATCACTATTTTAGAAATGCCACTTTTAGAAGTGGGCATTTCTGTGTGCTATGTGTCTTTGTGCCTGCCTGATGTGTATTGCATGTCTGGCTCTGGAGTGACCGGGGCTGGTGAGGTGTGGGGCTCCAGAGGGGCTGGGTGAGTCAGCGCTAGGCTGAATAGGCAGATCTGCATTTGGAGTAGTGGGAGGAGTAGTCCCCGACCCTGAATAGGTCTGTGCCTGCCTTGTACAATGCTGGCTCCGCCCCCCTGTGGTGTGTCTGGGGCCAGGACCTACACTGACAAAGGAGGGTGTTGTGCAAATGTGTAAATGCCCCCAGAACTGTTTTGGACCAGGCAGAGAGCCCTGTGCCAGGAAGAAGAACAAAGACACTTGGGAATATAAATATTGGGGCTCTGACCCCATGAAAACTGAGCTTGTTGGGAACAGAAGACTGCGTGGGACCAGGAGGAACCGCCATGGAACTGGGGTGCAGGAAGTGCTGACCTGCTGCCTTTCTGGGGCTGGGGGGGAGGGGGGACTACAACTCTGCCTAAAAGAATCCTTGTGCTGGCCTCCTGGGGACACTTTGCTGGTGTGCCCCTGTGGTCCCCCATGACTTTGTGGCTTGCCCTACATGATTGGTGACAGCGCGTAGGGAGCACTGTTATGCTCCTCTTTTCATCTTTAAACAAATTGTGTGTAGAGCGCTTTATTTTAAAGAGGTGTGGAGCGCTTTACTGGAGGACCTGAGGAGTGCCTTATCTTTTTGCCCAGCGTCTCTCATACAGTCCGGCGCATGAGGAGTGCTGTATTTCCTCCGATGGTGGAGAGGAGGGCTGCCCAGTGTGCGTGTCGGCACCTCCCCCTGCTCAGGCCGAGAAGGGAGGACAGAAGTCCGACGGAGAATTCGCTCCATGTAGCAGTCTATAAAGCAGGCGGAAGCCAGGCGGCTGTGGCCTGACTGTAGGCGGGGCATCACGCCCCCGGGAAAGGAAGCCAGGCAGTCGAAGCCTAATTGAGGGTGGGGCCGAAGAAGGCAGAGCCAACGGAGACTTCGCTCCGTACTCTGCCGGGCCGTGGCATTTGAAACTGAGAGATCAGAGGGACCGGCGAAGGCAAGGAAGTCCCAGTGAAAAGAGGACACGCCCTCCGAGAGAGAGAAAGCCTGACGGGGAGGTGAGTTCCCCAGAGAAGAAGCCTCGTCGACAGACTCCGCCCCGTGTTCGCCGCACCGAGGAGGCCGAGGTGGAGTTGCCCCTGACGGCGTCCTTCGATTAGTGTGGGCCACCCATGGGGAGACACAGGTAATCCTCTCCCACGTTTTTGGAGCGGGGGGGGCACCGTTCTGTGCGCGGGTGACCAGACGCAGGGAAAGCCTCAGAGGTCCCAGCCCAGCTGGGCCCACTTACGACACCCGGGGCAGTCACCAGTGAGGGAGATGGGGTGAGCGGTACTTACTAGTGGCACTGGGTGCCGGGGACATTCTTTGGCAGCCGCCAGGAAGGTGCGTGTTCTTCCCCCCACACCGGCTGGCTGCCTTGGTATCCTAGCATGTGGGTACAGGTCACATGCCCCCGCAAGGGATAGAGGGGAGACCGGATTGCGGTCCAGGTGCCTATTTAGTTGAGGCAGTGGCCTGGTGGGGGCACAACAATTCCCTACTGCGTACAGGTGACCTGGGATTTCCCCGACACCCTGCTGGAGGGGTGTAATAGATTATACTGCTATAGTTCGTGCCCTAATGTGATTAGGTTTTGATATTACGTTGCCAGTAAGGATTACAAATGTGTGCACCCTACAAGTATTCACTCTGGTGCGCTGTTGATGTGGTGTGCTAGAGTGAACAGTTGATAATGTTGGTTACTCCTAACATGTGGTGCTAAGTGTATCCTTACCAATAATTTCTGGTCAGCCTAATGTAATGTTATGACAGTGGCCCGATTGGCCTAATGATTTATGCAATCCCCTGTAAAGTACTACCTAGTGCCAGTTGGCACAGTGTATATTTGTGATTATGATCTAATGTGTTTATAATACAAAGGCTATTTTTTATATAACCTTGTGTGTGGAGTCTTTTGTGGTGTGCCTAGGGTGTCGCTGCGGTGTGAGTGTGTTGCACAAACGCTTTACACATTGCCTCTGGGATAAGCCTGACTGCTCTGCCAAGCTACCAAGGGAGTGAGCAGGGGTTATCTTCGGTGTGTAACTCCCTTGCCCTGACTAGAGTGGTGGTTTCTGCCTGGCTTAGGCGCTTGCCCTAGCCAACCAGAAATCCCATTTCTAACACCTGGGCACCAGGAAAAACCAAAACCGGAAGGCATTGAACAGACACCAGCTCCGACTCAGATATCGGAGGAATAGGAGGTAAGTAAGGGACACTGCACGTACGTGGTAAAGTAGAAGAATGCCGTGGTGCCTGCCGCCTATGGTGTGACTTACCAGAAGACAGCGAGGACGAAGGACTTCAGGAGCTGGCCCTCAGAATAAGAAGATGACTGACCGACGAGGGACCGTCGACCACCGTGCGTCTACCAGTGTCAAGCGTGCTCCTGCAGCGATGATGACCGAAGCTGAAGACACGAGCCGCACCGTTCGGAGTCAGGGTGGGCGCCTAGATACCACATGCAGAGGGGATGAAGGCACGACATAGTAGACCCCAGGACTTCGTAGATATCCAGAAAAAAAGCACACTGTCAGGCAATGTCGAGAGAGGCCAAAAATGGCCAGAGGTACCGCACTCCGGATCCATGTGGAAGCGGAAAGGTAAAAATTACGTCAGCTCATCAGGGAAGGGCTTATATGGATTCCAACAACGTCACATCCGGTGAACGATGTCGTTTGAGTCGCTCAACACCCTCTACCGACACGCAGAGGTACTGCTGTAGAAATATTTTCGGATCCAGCCTGGGGATAATTCTAAGGTAAGAAATCTGCATTTAGACATCTCTATCAGATTTGTTCGACAGCATTCGGAAGGAAAATTACACCTCTGATAGGCTAAACTGAAGCTATAGGGAAAATTAATTTGAGTAATGGACACACTTAAATCACATTACCCTCAAGACTTAATTATTTTAAAGGTGTTGCGGTGTCCGTGCAGGCTGCGGGGAATTAGTCAACATTTAGGACGATCAATGAAGTTCCTACGATGCAGAAGTTGGTTTTAGATAGTTATTTTTCCCTCTGCATAAAGCTCTTGGAGGGTAACTTGCATTAAACTGCCAGCAGCTGCCCAGCCACTGCTTTATCTTAAGGAGTTATGAAAAGTGCACCCAAAGCAGATCAGTGGCTTAGGCCTGGTGACCGGATGGGCTGGGTGAATAAGGCAGGGGAAGAGGAGAGACCCGGTGGGGAAAACAGTTTCCCAGACCCACACTAGCGTCAAACACAGTGAGAGGGAAGCAGCCCCAAAAATTAGTTTGGAGAAGACACAAGGAAGGGGACTATTTATTTCACTGGCTACACCTGTGGGTAGATACAAAGGCTCTGCACAAGGGAGGAAGGGTTTCCCCTACTCGAATTTTAGGAGAAGGTGCCCTGTGGTATTGGTTGCAGTAGGACAAACAGGAACTGCTAATAAGGTAGGTAGGGTTACCCCCCCTGTGAACGTTTACGTCATTAATTATAGAGGAGCCAGGAGTTACCAACTCCTACTATCTAATGCCAATCATAAATGCAGCCCCTCAAGGAACCCTCCTAAGAACACTTTCTGGACATGTAGAAGATCAGAAGAGTACTGGTCCCTGCTTCCTGTAACCTGAGAGGAGCTCTAAAGGACTGGATCTGTTCCATCCCATGACCAGGACAACGAAGTGAACAGTGGACTGACCCATGTGCCTACTTGGACACAAATGGCAAACGGCCTTTTTTCTGAAGTACCCAGCTGGCCAGAAGTAGCTAGAACTTGCTGGTGGCCTCTGCTGAAGCGAGCCCTGGCCCCTAACTGCAGCCCCTTAGGTCCTGGGAGCCATAGAAATGACAAAGAGAAGCTGCTCCAGAAACTCTGCAAGTTGGGACTTAGCACATTTTTGGATTTGCAAACCTCCAGAACATCTGTGGATTCACGAGGCAAAGGTGTCCAATTTTGATGCAACTTTGTGAGATAAAGCTTCAGGCTTGCCCCGCTAAAGGATTTTGAGCTTAAAAAGACTAAGCTGATGGAAATTGTGACAGGAAAGGCAAAAAAGTATCTGCCCAACATGAGAACTTTGTCAGCAGCAAAATTTGAATTTCTTTAGATCTGAGCTTTTCCCGCCAAAACCAGCAGCTTCAACGAGGCCTTATCCAATAGCGATCTAGCTTCAAAAGGGCTCTGGCAGCTACAGCTTGCTGTATTGCTCTGTTGAAGGATTTTGACTTAAATTTCAGAAACTAAGTCCCAACGTAAAATCTCCGAAAGGTATAAACCTGCTTGGCGTATCTGACCCTCGCACCATGGCAGTCGGCCTGAGGTTCCGGTCACTTGTGACCATAGACAATCATTGGCACTTTGTGCTTTTTGGCGCTATTTTCAGTAAAAACTTTTAAAAACTCATATCTCCAGTTCCACTTATTGGATTTTTGTTGTTTTTGTGTCGCACAAGTTACTACTTGTGTAACGATATATCTGTAAGAGACAGTAGTTAGTGATAGATTCCTTACCTTAGAATATCCCCAGGCGTCAGACTGGATCCAGAAAGTTTTTCGTCAGCAGTACCCCTGCGCGTTGGTAGGTGGCGTCGTGCGGCTCCGCGTCCGTCGCTGGCGTCGTAAGCACCGAGGTGACGTCACTGAGACTACTTAGGCGCCGCCCATGCGAGCTGACGTCAGTTCTGCACACGACTTTCCGCGCCAGGAACGCAGAGCCATGGAAGAAACTGACCACTGGTGCCATGAAACTAGGGCCCTGAAAGGGATGACCTTAACCCTAGAATCAGTTTGCAGAACGGGGAGGATGGGTGGGGCGGTAAGGAATTATCACCAACTAATGTCTCTTACAGATATATCGTTACACAAGTAGTAACTTGTGCATCTGAAAGAGACACGTTAGTGATAGATTCCTTACCTTAGAATAGATACCCCAGCAATACCAACCCCGGTGGTGGGTCTGCGAATAGATTACACCAGAAAGTCACGGAGAACAGAACGGCCAAAGAAGCCGTCTCTCCGGACTTGGCTGTCAAGGCAGTAATGCTTGGTAAACGTGTCCAGCGAGGCCCACGTAGCTGCCTGACAAATATCCTGCAAGGGAACGCCGCGTCCCAAAGCAGTAGTGGCTGCAGTTGCCCTGGTAGAATGGGCACGCAGCCCCACAGGAGGCTCCTTCTTAGCCAACGAGTAACACGCTTTGATGCACAGAACGATCCACCGAGAGATGGTTAGTTTGTGCATGGCCCGACCTTTTTTGGCGCCCACGTAGCCAACAAAGAGCTGGCCATCCACCCGGAACTATTGTGTGCGCTTCAGATAGAACGAGAGCGCACGTTTTGGGTCCAGACGGTGGAGCCTCTCTTCCTCTTTTGAAGGATGCGGAAAGAAGGTGGGCAAAGTGATGGTCTGCCCGATGTGGAAGGGCGTGACAACCTTTGGCAAGAAAGAAGGACGGGTCTTTAAAACCACCTTGTCCGGATGAACAGAAAGGAAAGGAGGTTTAGAAGAAAGAGCCTGGAGTTCACTCACTCTTCTGGCAGAGGTGATAGCTACCAGGAATGCCGTCTTTAGAGTAAGAAGACGTAAAGGACAGTTATGAAGGGGCTCAAAAGGAGCGCACATCAGATAGGTCAAGACAAGATTTAAGTCCCATTGAGGCATTATGAAAGGCACGGGAGGGAACGTGTGTGTAATGCCTGTCAGGAAACGGTTAACAACCGGGGACTTAAAGAGAGAAGGCTGATCTGGAAGCCTGAGAAAGGCGGAGATGGCCGAAAGATAACCTTCGATAGTGCCCAGAGCAGAGCCCTGCTGGGCCAAGGATAGTAGGAACAGAAGGACCTCAGAAAGAGGGGCAGAAAGGGGATCCAGAGACTTTGCTGTGCACCATGCCACAAACTTGTTCCACCTGCAGGTGTATACCGTCTTAGTGGAGGGACGCCTGGCTGCCAGAATGACATCACAGACTTCGGGAGGAAGATCGAAAGCTGTCAACTGTCGCCGCTCAATCTCCACGCATGGAGGTGGAGGCTGGACAGGTTCGGGTGGAGGACCGTCCCCTGCTGCTGTGACAGAAGATCCTCCCGAAGAGGCAGACTATAACGTCAATCAATTTTGTTTTTGAGCTGTAGGTTTTCTTCTCTTTTTCTCCAGGCACCAATACTATTGTCTTTCACACCTTTACCCCACGGCATCCAACCTGGACACAGACTTGTGTTAGGAGCTCTGCCTTTAAATAACTCAAAAGGCGACTTCCGAGTTGAGGTGTGAGGAGTGAAACGATGCGCCAGAATAAATTTTTGTAACTCATCCTTCCAATTTAAAGAATTAATCCTGGATAGTTGAATGTTTTCTTTTATGACCCTATTAAATCTTTCCACTGCTCCATTGCTTTCCGGATGATAGACCGAACATTTTTTATGAATAATACCACATGATTGGAGAAAATCATTCATTTGACCAGAACAGAACTGAGGACCATTGTCAGATAAGAGAGTTTTTGGAAATCCCTCTCTCCTGAAAACATCTTGTAAGAAAGAAATAACACAAACAGAGGTCACTTCTGATACACACGAAATCTCAACCCATCTTGAATAAAGGTCAATCAAGACAATTAAATAAGGTGTACGATGTTCACCATTGAGGGGACCAACAATATCAATGGCAATGTCTTCCCATGGACTACTTGGAAGTCTTCTACAAACCATGGGTACAGTGCGAGTGGTTAGAACCTTATCACTGATTTTACATTGCAGGCACTCTCTAACTTCTCGCTCAATTTCTATATCCATGCCCGGCCACCAGAAACAAGCTTTCAATCTTTCCTTTGTTTTCACAATCCCTAAGTGACCCTGATGTGCCTCCTCCATTAATTTTTTCCTTAGGGAGGAAGGAGGAACCAATTTAGTCCCTCTCAACAAAATTTCCTTGTCAACAGATAACTCATCTACCACTGTTCGCCAAATTTTAGGTAAGGAATCATCATGTGCGCCTTCCATTTTAATCATCTTCATAACTTCCACCAGCTCACTATCTTTTTGAACTTCTGCTTTCCACTCGTCCTCTTTTATAACACCTGAAGTTATTTCACAAACACTGACTTCCTCTTACAAGAAATCATCTACAAATTGTTCTTCTCCTACATCACAAACCAGACGAGATAGACAATCTGCTGAAACATTCTCAACACCAGGGAGATGTTCTACACTAAAATTAAAGTCTTGCAGACCAACAACCCATCGTCTTATGCGTGAAGAAATGAAATCCAGTCCCTTCTTCGTAAAGATTTCTTTTAACGGTTTGTGATCTGAACAGACCTTAAAACACGTTCCCCAAACAAAGTTTCGAAACTTATTCAGCGCCCAGAAGATAGCCAAGGCCTCCTTTTCAATTACAGAGTAATTTAATTCTGGCCCGCGTAAACTCCTTGATGCACATGCTATCAAATGTTCCTTTCCATCTCTAGTTTGTTTCAATAAGGCACCTAACCCTTTCGAGCTTGCATCTGTCACCACAGTTGTTTCTCCACCAGGAATAAATGCTTGTAAACTTGGTGCATGTTTTAAGTCTTCTTTTAGTTCTATAAATTCTTTCTGACAATCAACAGACCAACTAAACTCCTTGTTCTTTCCAAGTAACTGTCTCATGTTACTTGATTTACTCGCTAAATTATTTACAAATTTCCCATAATACTCAATCATTCCCAGGAAAGAGACAACTTCTTCTTTTGATGTAGGAATTGCTAAGTTGAGAATGGTATCAACCAATTCTTTCTTTGGAACAATACCTGAGGCTGTGATGCAATGCCCCAAATAGTTAACTTGTTGTACACCAAACTTACATTTCTCAAATTTTAATGTGAGACCAGCTTTTTCAAGCTTCCCAAGGACCTGTCTCACAATCATGTCGTGTTCCTGTTGAGTCAAACCAAATATTAATAAGTCATCTTGACAACACTTTACATTTTTTACACCTTTTAAAATAGAGTACATGACCCTTTGAAACACTGACGCAGCAGACACAAGACCAAACGGCATCCTTTTATATTTGAAAGCACCCATGGGAGTGATGAATGCCGTTAAGTCTTGTGAACCCTGCGTCAGTTCTATTTGGTGATAGGCCTGTGTGAGATCTAAAGTTGAAAAGAACTTTGCACCACTCAAACTGGACATTATCTCATCAATGTTAGGCAGGGGAAATTTGTCAACAACCACCTCCTTGTTTAGTGACCTCAAGTCCACACAAAGTCTTATGTCACCATTGGGTTTGTTCATGACAACAATTGGTGCAATCCACTCAGAAGCTTCCACAGGTGAAATAATTTCTTGTTTGAGTAACTTGTCTAACTCCTGTTCTACCTTTTCTTGTAAAGCAATGGGAATCCTTCTCACTTTTGCCACAGATGGTATAGCTCCGTTTTTAAGTTTAATGCAATGTTTATATCCCTTTAAGCAACCTAACTCATTTTTGAACAAACACGGAAATTCAGATACAAACTTATTTGTCTGGTCTTCAATCTTCTGAATCTGAACTTGAGGTTCTGCATTGGGATTTAATGCGACTCCCATCAACCGTTGATGTGGCCATCCAAGTAAACTATCCCCCATTTTTGATACATAAATCTTCCCAACTATTATTCTCTTTTCCATTTCTATACTTGCATTAAAATACCCCAACATACTAATGGGTTGCCCACCATAACCTCCTGGATTGACATCCATCTTATTTAACCTATTTTTATGTTCAAACCATTTACAGACTGTATCTTTAGAAATTATGGTCAGATGTGAGCATGAGTCAAATTTCATTTCCAGATTAATTCCATCAACCTTAACTCTACCTATAGGATGTTCATTACATTCACTCTCACCAACTTGACATATTATTTCTTTTATATTCCTGTTTATGAATTTTCTTTGTTTATTTCTACAAAACTTTATAAAATGGCCTTTCTTGCCACACCCATGACAAACAAAACTCAAGGCAGGACAGGATTTCGAATTAGCTTTGTGACCAGATCTTCCACAACGAAAACATTCAAAAGTATCCTTCGCCGAATCTTCTTTAACTGACTCTTTGTAACCACTTTTCACATTTTTTACAAGACATACACTTTCTTGCACCTCCTCTACAGTTGCTAGATTTTTATTCTTTTCACCCTTTAATTCATTAACACACTTTAACATGTGTTCCACCCTTTTAGCAATTGAAATCACTTCCTCCAACGGTGGTTCATCCTTAAGCCATAACTCCTCTCTAATTTTATCCTCCCTACACTTTAACACAAATTGATCTCTAATTCTTTCTTCATTAGCATTCCCAAACTTACAAGTAGACGCTAACTTTCTCAACACTGTTAAATAATCTTCTACTGTTTCTTCCTTTCCTTGCTCTCTTGTTCCAAAGTAATATCTTTCCATAATGGTGCTGATTCTCGGCAAAAAATGCTTATCCAGCTGCACGATACATATCTCATATTCATTGAGCCCTCTTTGTTCTTCTGTCGTTAAAACCGGCAAATTTTCTAAAACTTCCTGACCTTCCCCCCCTAAACAGTGTAACAGTAAAGAATGTCTCCTTTCTGCACTAAGATTCGTACCGCAAACTCGTGCATAGTTTGCAAAAATCTTTTTCCATTTGCTCCATTTTACAACTGGCTCTCCTGGAGAGCTTAAAAAAAATGGTGGCGCTGTTACGTTTTGCATGGCTCACTTTATAAATAATAATACATGACTAAAACACATGAACAATTTAAAAACCCTTCCAACTTTCTGCTTCTAGACTATTTAAAACTTGCTCTGTTGACACACCCGGTCTTTTTTTTTTTTATCACTCTCAAAAGCTTAGAAGTATATCACTTATGATCTTTAAAAGAATACAGTACTGTTTTAACTTTTCCACAATACCCAACTTATTTGTTGAACCTCTTGCCACTCCAGAAATCCAAACATAGTCCCCAAACAGCCTTATTATTAAACATATACTTTATAATTTTACTTTTCCTGCACATGTATATTCCAGAGTTGTTGCTGATGTGTAATGTTTTCCGTTGGTTGTAGATGTGTAATGTTTTCCGTTAAAATGCCCTTCAACTTTCTTCAAATAAAGCTTTAAACCTCTAAAGCTTCACTTACGCCTACGCAGTGCTGCAGCGCCTCCTATTTGTTTTCCCTGAGTAACTGCCTCGTCAACCTAACTTGCTGGAGGAGTTCAGAAATCATGGAGGAGGCACAAGACTGATGACGCGCACTTTTCACCTAATCCCTTCACCGGATTCTGATGCGTCATCAGTCTCTGCAGACAGCTGAAGGGAGAGGAGCTCCTGACACCAACGATTTCTCCCCGTTCGTTAACAGGGAAACACTTCCAAGGAGATGCCTCAAAACCGGCGAAGAAAGCACAGGCAGACACCAACCCCTCACGCAGACCTCCTCGTCCGATTGCGCAGCAACCCTTCCCAACTTAATCAGCCGCTGGAGAAGTGCCGCTCTGCCTTCTCATCCCCAACATACAGCCGCTGGAGAAGGTAGGGGATAAGTGTAAAATACACTTCACTATTTCTTTTTCCTGCACACGCGCCGTTTTACTTCAGTGAGTACTGCGCTTTGAAATATCGCGCCGCACTCGCAGGCATTATTTTCCTATTTGTAAAGGCTGAAATATTTCCGTCTGCTTTGAGATTCCGTTACTCAGCTGACGTCTCTCTCCAAAATGCCACACACGCCCCAGATAGTCAAGTTTTACAGTACCTTCTTGTTTCAGACTACCTGCGTTCCTTTTTCTATAATCGATTACCCCGTTTTTTCCAATGTAGATTTTTCCTCCGAAGTCATGCAGGAGAGAGGGAAACTCTTCTGATGATCGCAGCTCAGTTTGATGTTGAGGTGTTACTGTTCCGCAGTCCCACGCTCGTCGCCAATATAACGTCCACACAATAACAACAAGACCTTCTTATTTTAAGTGGAGGTTTATTCTTAACAACCTCATCCATCAGCCACGCAGGAGTAACTGACATCACTGACATCCTTAACATTCCAAGTTCTATGTTCTATAGAGCTTGGACATAGGAATACTGTAGAAGGAGAACACCACACAGACGGGGGATCGATCGCCATGTTGAGTAGCTCGGGATACCAGTATCTTCGTGCCCAATCCGGAGCCACAAGGATGACTTGGGCCCGGTCGCGCTGAGTCTTCTTCAGCACTCTGGGCAGAAGTGGTATAGGCGGAAAGGCGTACAACCGACCGCAGCTCCACTCGCGACGAAAAGCATCGCCGAGCGAGTGCCGCCTTGGAAATTCCAACGCGCAGAACTGATGACATTGCGCGTTCTCTTCGGTGGCGAATAGATCGAACCAAGGCTCTCCCCACTGCAGAAAGAGACCTTGCGCCACGTCAGAGTTCAGACGCCATTCGTGATCCATCAAGCACCGGCGGCTGAGTTCGTCCGCCCTGGCGTTCAGAGAACCTGCCAGGTGTTGAACCACCAAGGTAATGCCTTGATGTTCCAGCCATGTCCAGAGGCGCAGAGCCTCCTGACATAGGGTCCACGAACCCACCCCGCCTTGTTTGTTGCAATACCACATGGCGGTGGTGTTGTCCGTGAACACCTGCACTACACTTCCCCGGACAGAGGGAAGGAATGCCTTTAATGCAAGTCGGATCGCCCGAAGCTCCAAAAGATTGATATGGAGCCGGGACTCTGCCGGAGACCAGAGGCCTCTGATCTCCGCCTCTCCCAAGTGGCCGCCCCATCCCAGGAGGGACACATCCGTCACCACTGTGTGCTCCGGTTGGGGAAGGGAGAGGGATCTGCCATTGACCCAATCGCGATTCGTGAGCCACCACTGCAATTGACGTGCAGTGCCCTCCGAGATCTGGACATGATCGGACAGGTTGCCCTGATGCTGTGCCCACTGGAACTTCAGGTCCCACTGCAGAGCCCGCATATGCCACCTGGCATGTTGCACTAGCAGAATGCAGGAGGCCATCAGGCCCAGGAGCCGGAGGGCCATCCTGACTGAAACCCGGGATAGAGGCTGAAAGATTGGAATCATAGCCTGAATATCCCGGACTCGCTGCTCGGGAGGATAAACCCGAAACTGCGTTGAATCCAGACCCGCTCCGATGAAGGGGAGCTTCGGAGAAGGACTCGGGTGCGACTTCGGCACGTTGATGGAGAACCCCAGCAAATGCAGGAGGTCGGCCGTAGTCTTAAGGTGGGCGACGACTGCCTGGGGCGAGCCCGCCTTCAACAACCAGTCGTCGAGGTAGGGGAAGACTGACATCACAGACCTGCGCAGATGAGCTGCGACCACCGCCATCACTTTCGTTAACACCCGAGGGGCGCTGGTAAGGCCGAAGGGGAGCACGGCAAACTGAAAAGGCTCCTGGCCTACCGTGAACCGCAGGTAACGCCGGTGGGCCGGCAGGACGGGAATGTGAAAATATGCGTCCTGCAAGTCCAACGCTACCATCCAGTCTCCAGGGTCGAGAGCAGCCAAGACCTGAGCCAGAGTCAACATCTTGAACTTCTCCTTTCGGAGGAAGCGATTGACGTTCCTGAGGTCCAAGATGGGGCGCAGGTCCCCTTTCTCCTTCTTGGGGACCAGAAAGTAGTGGGAATAACAACCATGTCCTACTTCTGGCCCAGGAACGCGCTCGATGGCCCCCTTGGCCAAGAGGGCCGTGACTTCCTGTCGGAGAAGCGCCAAGTGAACCCCGATATGCGGTGGAACTGAGGTGGCATGGCGGGGGGGGCAGACTCAAAGGGGAGGGAGTAGCCCCTTCGGACGATTTGCAGCACCCACCTGTCTGAAGTGACAGAGCGCCAGTGGGGGAGGTGATGTTGAACCCTGCCGCCCACCGGCGTGGGGTGCACCCCAAAGCTCGGACTAGGAAGGCTTTGGGGCAGATGCTGCAGGAGCGGTGGTGGACTGACCCGCACGCTGGCCCCCTGTGCCGCCACGGCGGCCACCACGCCCGGGCTGAGGTTGGTTCTGCGCAGGCCTCTGGCTGAACGAACGTGTAGGGGCACCCCTTCCGTGGCCACGAAAGGAACGAAAGGTAGACGTGGCCGGGCGTGTGGTGGAGAGACCCAAGGACTTGGCCGTAGCCCGAGAGTCCTTAAAACGCTCCAGCGCACTGTCTGCCTTCTCACCAAACAGGCGAGGACCATCAAAAGGCATGTCCATGAGCGAACTCTGGACATCCCCCGAAAACCCCGTGGACCGCAGCCAGGCGTGGCGACGCAAGGCCACCGTCGTGGAGATGGCTCTCCCCAAAGAGTCCGCGGTGTCCAACCCACACCGAATGGCGAACTTAGCGGCATCCTTCCCCTCCGCAACAGCTTGGGAAAGTACAGCCCGAACCTCCTCTGGGCACTGGGGCAGAGTTTGCGCCACTGTGTCCCACACAGCGTGAGAGTAGCGGCCCAAGAGGCATGCGGTGTTGACTGACCGCAGCCCCAGGCTGGCAGAGGAAAAAAGCTTCTTGCCAAACTGCTCCAGCTTTTTCGATTCCTTATCCGGCGGAGCGGTAGGGAATGCAGTTTGGGAAGTGGAGGCCTGAATGACCAGGCTCTCCGGTGTCGGATGAGTTATCAAAAAGGCAGGGTCACCCAGTGCCGGGCGGTGACGCCTGGCCATGTTTTTATCCACAGGAACCCCTGTGGCTGGCCTAGACCAGGTGCCCATTAAAACATCCGTCAAGGCCTCATTGAACGGAAGCAGAGGTTCCATAGAACTTGCCGCCGGCTGAAGCACTTCAGTAAGGAGGTTCGTCTTGAGGGTAACAGTAGGCAGGTCAAGGTCAAGAGCCTCAGCTGCTCTACGGAGCACCACAGTGTATGTGGCGCCTTCCTCCATGACAGCGGGAGGAGACACAAACCCAGGCTCAGAGGAGAGGTCAAGGCCACCTGCATCCTCCGAGTCCTCCGCCCACTCCTGTTCGGACTCGCACTGCCGTGCAAGAGGGTCCTCTGACCCCTCCCACTCATCCCCCTCTACCACGGCCCGAGGCACAGACTGCAGCGGTGGGGGAGGCACAGGGGAAAACAAATGCTCCAATGGCGCTGGGAACGGCGCCGGTCGGTGCCGATCCGGCTCCATGTCCCAATTAGGGTCCCAAGCCGGAGCAAAATTGCCCAGAAACTCGGGCAAGGGCGGAGGTGGGACGAACGGAACCCAGTGCGGCGCCGGGAACGGAGCCGCAGGGGGCACCGGGGCCGGAGCCGCCAGCGGAGGACCCTGCGGCGCCGGAGCCGCCGGCGGAGGACCTTGCGGCGCCGGAGCCGCCGGCGGCACCAGTGGCAAGCAAGGGCCCTCAATAGGGACCGCGGGGCCCGAAGGCGCGCCGGCCGGAGCCCTAGGCCTGAGAAGGTGGTCCATGGCAGCAAGAAACTCTTGCACCTGGGCCGGAGTCGCCGATGGACCCGGGTAGGCCGCGCGACCCTCAGGCTCCAACGGAGCCGCGGGGGAAGGACCCCTGGCCCCCTCGTCCGCATCCGGAGACCGACGGTGGGAGGTCGGAGAGCGTACGTGCTTCTTCGACTTTTTCTTGTGACGTCTCTTACCCGATTCCGAGGGTGAAGACTTGGACCCCGAGGAGCGATGATGATGGCTCTGCGGTCCGTCCCTCAAGCGACCCCTGGACCTCGAACGGCGCGGAGACAACTGTCGGGCCTCCAGCAGCTTTCGGGACCGCTCCCGCAAAGCCTTCGGAGCCATGGCCAGACAGTCGGAACATGACCGGGAGTCATGGTCCCGCTCCAGACAGTAGAGACAGACGCCATGGGGGTCGGCCACCGACATCGTACGGCGGCAGGCCCCGCAGGATTTAAACCCAGGCATCCCTACGTGGCACCAGGAGTCAAAGACTCAAAAGAAGTAGAGACAAAGTCCCAAAAAGAAGTTAGTCAAAAAGTGACTAGGGTACCTGCTCCAACCGGATCTGCGCTTGCTGGCGCGGAAAAAGAAAGAACTGACGTCAGCGCGCATGGGTGGCGCCTAAGTAGTCTCTGTGATGTCAACTCGGCGCTTACGACGCCAGCGACGGACGCGGAGGTGCACAACGCCACCTACCGACGCGCAGGGGTACTGCTGACGAAAAACTTTCCGCATCCAGTCTGATGCCTGGGGGTATTCAAAGGTAAGGAATCTATCACTAACGTGTCTCTTTCAGATATTTTGATTATTAAAATGTAATCTTTTTTTAATTTGAAGTAGAATTTTTATTATTTGTTGTTTTGACTTCATTACTGTTTTGGTAATGCATAAATACTTTACACATTGCCTTAAGTTAAGCCTGTCTGCTCTGTGCTATAGCTATCAGAGGGTTGAGCTCAGGTTAATTTAGTGACTTTTGGGGTCCACCCCAACAAGTTAGTGCTATTATTCTTAAGGAGAGTGACTGCCCAACTCAAATAGTAATCCACTTCCCTAGTCATCATATTCTTCACCATTAAATCCCCATAAAACTGCACCAGGTTAAAGCTCAGATTCTCAGATCACACCCCTAATTCGACTACATACATGAAGCAGACAGGATCCAAAACACTGATCTATCTGGATGTATGTGCAAATACACTGAGTAGAGTGGATTAGTAATCATCTCCTCCATTCTTGTCAACAGGATTTACTCCGCAGCATTGCTACCGTGGTTCACCATTTTGGGTCTTGCAGCTGCTTTGCACAGGAGGGGGTGGCAAGTGCTTGCAGTCTGCTCCCACGTAAACATCAGGACCGTGACACAAGGGGTGATGATTCCAATGCTTGATAATATTGCTCAAACACTCCTGTGATCTTTAGTGTCGGGTCTTTAGCCACTTGAAACTTTCTGCAGTATGTCAAGGTCCTATTCTTTTAGGTTTCCTTATCCATGGTGATGCTCTTCAGATGCAGTAATTGGCCAAACAGTAAAAAATTCAAAACAAGCTACTGATGAAAGCTGTCACCACTAAGGCATACCGTTTTGGTCAATGAGTTATGTACAAAGTCAGCTTCCAATGTTACCACTTCTATCCAATGGTTGTGTCCAAGAAATTTACTTTTGGCATCAGTTCATTAAACACAAGCTTAACAGAATGATATGCTGTTTTCAAGTAATCAGAAAAGCTCTTTAATTTTGCTTTCACAACCTTCCATATTGCCACAATATTATCAATAAAAAGCCACAATTATGTCGCCTTATTTTAAAAAACTGGGAACGTTGTATGAACTTTCTCAAAGAAATGCATTAATATATCTACACATTCCAAAGCAGTGCTGCTCCCATCGTTTGTAGATAACATTTCTCTTTGAAGAAAAGTCTTAGCATTGCAAGACACAGATGGTCTAAGACCGGTCTGAAAAAGCATTCTGTTGCTCTGGATTCTCACTGTCTGGATCAGCCAATGGGAGGTGTATATACGGCCACCTAGCAGCTTGTGGAGACCACTCAGATTTCTCGGACAGGAACACCAAGCAGTAGAACCACAGACTTCCCAAATTAATCTTCAAACCATCATACTCTGTTAATTGTACCCACGATCCCATGGTGTACACTTTCGCTACAGCAGTGAACCCCGCTATCCTGCTGGATGTACCACGGGGGCTCTCTGAAAGGCGGTTATATGGAGCGGCTTGTGGCAGGCCTGGAGGCCTCTACCGCGAGGAGCCAAGAGCTGTGGGGACCGCAGCTGCCAAGACCGGCAGTGCCCTGCTGATGCAGGGATCCTGTCCTGCTAAGCGGTGGTGGCTGCTCGCCACGGGCCGGGGGACCAGACTCTAGCCCAGAGTGCCTGTTTCAGGAGGCGGGCAAATGGCTGGAGCTGCACCGGAGAGTCACCCCTTGCTCCCTCGCATGCTCCCCTTTCCCCTGCTGTCGGACGTTGCCAGCTGGGCTGCGAGACCTGTCGTGCCCAGAGGTCTGTATCTACTGGATTGAGACGAGAAGACATCGCCCTTGCCTTGATCACGCCTCTAAGGTGGCCCTGTGACACCGGTGGCCTATGGTCAGGAGGAGAGTGCATCGAGGCAGCTTTCGGCCCGGTAAGTGCGGCTTAGGCACAGGGATCAGAGAGGGCCCTGAGAAGTGGCAGATGGACCATTGCACTGCGCTGCTGGGGTCGTCCCGCCTGGGCGGCCCGAGGCTCCCGACTCCGTGTGGAGTAGGCCCAGGCTGGAGCTGGTGGCTTCCCTCTGGGGGCTAGGTGAGACCGACACAGGCATCCCTGTGGCGCCCCGCCCTGAGCACCGGCAGTTTTTTAAAGGAGGCCTCGAAACGGGTCTCTATCGGACTCTGTTTTGTGCCCTGGCACAGGGTCCATTTTTTCCGGACTGAAGTGACAGCAGGCACGTCGATGTGCGCGTGCTCACACTGCTCATTTCTCACTAGCGGAGAAGTTACGGCATGACCTCGTGCCAGGTGAACGTTGTAGGGGAAGGGAAATCCTTTAAAGAGTCATTTGCTCTCTGGATTTCTCTTCTATTTTTGAAACTCAAGAGCAGCAACATTGTCGTGGTGTCACCAGGGCTTTAAGTGGAAGCTTTTTCAATATTATATACAAGCCATAGTTGCTGCTTAATTATCTTATGCAACTAACAACCATCGACAAAGCCAATAGTCCTGACTTGTTGTAGGTATGATGTTACTTGTTGTATTATATATCTGGATGCAATGACAAAAACATCAAAACACCAGACGGACAGCACACTATGCTAAGCACAGATTTTTAGCTTAAAAGTGTTTTTAAGCCACGCCCTTAATTACATTGGCCACGCCCCTTTGAGACACCCCCCCCTTCAGTTTTTTCATCCCACTTAAAGCCCTGCCTATAGCCATGTTGGACAATTGTTGGAGACTGGCGGTGGGTGTTTGGGGGGAGTGCTGTGGTCGCCCTTCTGTCAGATGCCCCCCCCCCGGCCTGGTCTGCTGAGCTGCTCATTGCGGGGGTCTCAGTGCGACAGCGAATTGCTCTGCATTACTTGTCCCCACCCCCAAACCCTCCCGCTGTGTACAAGGGGCCCGGCGGCTCCTCCATGTGGGCAGAGGAGCGTCGTCCCACTGCTTTCTCGCAGTGCGAGAAGCAGAAACATAAAAGGGTATTATAAATACCCTTTTATGTTTCTGCTTCTCGCACTGCAAGAAAGCAGAAGGGTTTGGTTGGGGGCGGGCGGTCCTGCTGTAGGGCAGGGGAGGAGAGGCTCGTCTCACTCTGAGTGCGCTGACTATTTGGTCGGCCCCAGGGCCGACGAAACCAGTCATACGCACCCTGCATTTTCTCCATGTAGGGTGCATGCAGCCTACAGGGAGAAAATGGCCTCCCCATAGACGCCGGTGTGGTCGGCGTCCCAGCCAATCACAATGCTGCCATTGCAGGGTTGTGATTGGCTAAGAGGAGGGGCAGGAGGCTGCCTGCTTACTAACAGAAGCAGAGACGACGCAGGACCGGACCGGGCTGGCTAAGAGAAGTAATTTTTTTTCTTCTTTTAATTAAAACTACAACCCCCCCCCCCGCCTGCGAGTTATGCCGGCCGCGACTGGCCCCTAACATTGGTTGCTGGATACAGGTATGCCTGGGGAGGAATAAACAAACAGGGGCCCCTCAGTGTAACACCTTGGGACACTATAGTAACCTGGCGTCTGCCTCAAAGCGCAGCACACGTCAAGCCTCGGGCAGGGGAGAACAAGATCCTGAAGTTTCTGCGGGGAAGCCCACAAGGGCTGAGACACTGGGGGCTATCCAGGTCTCTAGGGTGGCACTGGAAAACAAAACTAAAAGGCAAGATAGCTGCTTTGTGGAAGCATTTTGCCACTATTGCGTCCAGATCTGGGGCCCTTGAGGCGTGAGTAGAAGATGCGGAGGGGAGGTCTCGGCGCAATAATGTGCGCCTGTTGGAGTTCCCGAAGCAGGCCAAGGGGTCTACCACTGAGCAATTTGTTGAAATATGAATAAGAGGTATCCTGAAGCCTTGCGGCTTATCCCCAAGGTTCATCATGGAGAGGGCGCATCCGGCGCTGTTGGCTCTCAGTGGTGTCACCCCACTCCTTTCAAGCAGTGCGAGAAGAGGAAACATAACATGATAATAACTTTCAGTTATTATCATGTTAGGTTTGCGGGCTGCTCTGCTCACGGGGCAGGGGCGGATTGATTTGCCCACTCAAGTGCGCAATGACTGGTCAGCCCTCTCGGGCCACCCAAAGCAGTCACTTCCCTGTTCTCAATGCAGGCTGCATTAGCCTGCATGGAGAACATGCCCACCCCTACAGCCCCTGGCTGAGCGCCATCTCACAGCGCTCAGACCAATCACAATGCTGCATGCAGCTTTGAGATTGGCTTAGGGGAGGGAGCCTGGCTGCCTGCTTCCTGTTCCTGGAAGCGGACTCAGGAGAGCAGAAGCACAGAAAACGCGGGACCCGGCCTAGTGGTAAGTTTAAAAAATAATAATAATTCTAAACCCCGCGCCCTATATCCCCGTGCACGAACCCACACCGCGACACTCCCCGCGGCGCCCACCCCCGAGCCATGCCGGCCGCCCCTGGTGGCTCTGCCTCGCCCTGGGGTGCCACCACGGGCCATCATAGTCTGCATATTGAATTACAAAGACAAGGACTGCATCCTCCGAGCGACCAGGGATACGGACACGGCCAGGTATGGAAACCAAAGGATTTCAATCTATCCCAATTACTCCAACAAAGTGCACTGGGCTCGAAAGACATTTCTGGAGGTGAAAGCCAAGCTTTGTTCGATGTGCCTTCGCTTTATGTTGTTGTACCCTGCCAGACTGGGTATTGTCGTGGGCAAGTCATTTTTTTGATAACCCTGAAGATGTGTGGGTTTGGTTGGAGGTCTGGGACAGGGTACCTAAGGAGAGAACGGGATCCTGGAGGACCAGGAACCGGGGACCGACGGCATGGGGAGTCCTGACTGGCGGGTTAGAGAGGAGGCCGAGTCAGGTGGCGGACAGACCCTGAAGAGGGATAGTCTCGCTAGGGTTGTGATCCAAGACCATGGCACTAGCCTCATTGGGTCAGCAGTTGGAGCCAGGCTTAGTGAGGAGCGTGCTGGAGCCGCATGCACCACCGATGCAGCACCCTACTGTGATTTGATGTGGGAATTTAAGTTTTGCAATCGGAATTTGCTGCTGTCCAACTACCCTTCCTTCCTAGTACAGGGAGGACTCGCTTTTTCCTTTCCTGATGTTTTTTACTGGAAGGGATGTGCGTATTGGGGATTATTGATCTGGATATATAGAAACTGGTTGCAGTGCACCATGCTTAATTTGACTGAGAAAGGCATTGTATTTTGTACGGGAGACGGTTGGTCTGAATGCCTCTCCACGTTAGTGGTAGGCAATGGTTGAGGGAGGATAGGGTTAGGCTGTGGGTCCTGACAGCGTGAGTTGCATTGGACTCCCAGTATGGTACATTGTTGATATGTTGCCCATCCAGGGTGGAGGGAGTTGCATTGGGTTTTTTGTTCTTTGATCCCCGTTTGGGGTCGTTTGCTTTATATCACAGTGCTAAGATCTAGACAGTGAATGGATCCCCCCGTTTGGTGGAATTTGCTATAGATCATTTGGAGGGCAGGAACATGGGAGGGAGCAGGCGACTCACATGGCTGATGAAATCAGTATTATCACGTGTATCGTCCGGGAGCTTAGAGATTATACCAAACGCTACAGAGTGTACTCGTTCCTTAGACATCTAAGTCCAGATTGGAAACGCAGAAGCTGTGTAAGAAATGGAGGGCTCAGATGTTTTTAGCCTCATACTCCTCCCACACCAGGGGGTGGCCATATTGGTGGCTCCAGGGGTCCCCTTCAAACACACCTTTAGTGCGATGGATGTGGAGGGGCACCAAGTCCTGTTGCAGGGCACGTTGAATGGCAGAGAGCTCCCCATATTAAACTCATATGCCGCAAATACGGACGACTGACATTTCTATGTTGGACTCCAGGACCTGTTGGAGGGTAGCATGGGCACTCCTATACTCTGGGTGGGTGACTAATTGCATCTTGGATGGGGCAGCAGACCGGTATGCACCCAAAGGGTGGGGGCACTAAACCATTAATGGTGGGCGCACTTAGGACGGTGATGCATAATCTCGGCCTGCTGGATGGTTGGAGATTGCTACCCGGGGAGTCGCGAGTATACCTTCTTTTCCCGGACCCAAAATACTTAGTCGTTTGCATTGCTTTTTGGTGAAAGAGACTCAATCATTCCTTGCTCACTGCGGTGTCACATTTGGGCTGCTTTCTCAGATCATGCCCTTGTATTACTGACTCTGGGTTGGGGGGGGGGGAAATAGATCGAGTGGGCCAGAACCTGGCAAATGCCTTCTGACCTTACGGGCGCAGTCTGCCGGGCAGATCTGGCAACCATTGAGACATACCTAGCAACAAACAGGGATACCATGAACACTAGAATGGTCGAGTGGGAGGCACTCATGGCGGTAGTTGGGGGAGAATGTATAGGGACAGTTTGTTGGGTGCGAAGGTGGCTAGTGGCAGACCTTGGGGCCCAGGAAAGACGAATGACCGACCTGCAAACACAGGAAGCATCTTCAGCAGCTGTGCACACTACTATTCTAGGGGTACATAGAGAAATACATTCACTCTGGGACACTTGACAAGACCACTCAAAACCTACTGTCAACTGCTACACAGGGAGGGCAAAAATTCTAGCAAGAGCCTAGCTTGGGTCCTCCAAGGTGAAACTGAGATACCCCCTATTTTGCACATTCAGAACGGGCATGGGGAGTTACAGACCAGATGGTAGGACATCTTGATGGCCCTGTTTGACCATTTTCGGTCGGTGTACTGGGCTGATCCAGTTGGCCCCGAGAGTTGGGCTCCCACAGCTGGGACAGGACCTTGTGCAGAACTTGAAAGAGGACATTTCTATAGAGGAGATGGGGGCCGCTATAAAGGCGCTCAATAGGTCAAAGGCTCTGGGTGGTGACGGCTTCCCGGCAGAATTTTATCAGGCCTATTTCACGGTCCTTAAAGAGATTGCTGGAGGTATTCCTTGAGGTGAAGGGGAGTGATGTCCTTCCACCAACCGTGTGGGAGGGGATAGTGTACCTCATGTTGAAGCCTGGGGGGTAGGATCCGTCAAACGCTTCCTCATCCAGGTCCCTTATCATGCTGAATACCGTTAAGATTTTAAGTTAAAAAAATGAACACCAGATTGCAGGGGGTGGTCCATGCGTTGGTCCACGAGGACCAATGCAGCTTTATGCCAGAGCGTAGTACCACGTATAACCTGCGGAGACTGACTTATTTCTTGCATGCTACCTTGGATGGAGAGGAGGAGAGGGCCTTGGTTTCTCTCCATCTCGAAAAGGCATTAGATATGTTGAAATGACAATATTTACTGGCAACATTGCGTGGTATGGGGCTCAGGCCCTAGTTTGTGCCTGGATCAAAAGGAGCGTTCTATACGCATTAGAGTGGGTGGTGAGCTCTCAGAGGCATGTACAGTTGGTAGAGGGAACAGACAGGGGTGCCCTCTCTCAGCCCTTCTTTTTGAGTTAGCGATTGAGCCGGTTGCTGCGCGGGGAGATAGAACCATGGTGGTTCAGGGTGTTTGACTCCACTTGTATTGCCTCATTATACATGGACGACGAGCTGGTCTATGTGCGATTCCCCGAAGAGTCTGTTCCAGTCTTGCTGTGGCTGCTGGTTGCTTGCGGTGAGTTTCCACCCTTAGGGTCAATGCTTGTAAATCGCTCCTTTTCCCTCTGAGTGGACTGATCGGGAAACAATTGGGTCAACTGCCAGAGGTGAGACTTCGTTGCGAATTGGAGGGGTTCCGGTAGCTGGGGATACAAGTCA
Organism: Calotriton arnoldi; assembly: GCA_963921515.1. Lineage (NCBI taxonomy): Eukaryota > Metazoa > Chordata > Amphibia > Caudata > Salamandridae > Calotriton > Calotriton arnoldi. The sequence continues at coordinate 1,735,316 of CAWUFW010000961.1, forward strand.
CATTCTGAGGCATAACACCAGCATAAAAAAAAGTGGATCAGGTTGTGTACAGCCTTGAAAATTCAATCACGCTCTGGAACAGGCTCCCTCTCTCACTAATAAGTAGGGCAGCCTTGGCAAAGATGGACTTCCTCCCACGCTGTCTGTACCTTGTTCAGAACTCTTTCGGCTAGGGGCTAAATTCTTTTGTAAACTAGATAGCTTGTTGATTTCTCTAAAGTGGGCGGGGAAACGCAGTAGGGTGTCACTTTAAAAGGACCTGGAGGGTGAAGGGCTGGCGGTCCCAGACCTGCAGTACTATTATTATGCAGCACATCTGCAGCATGCTGCCAAATGTCTGACCGTCTGATAATTGGGAGAAATTACTATTGGGGTTAAAGGATGGTGGGGGGGATGATACTTTGCTGCGGTTGCTGATGTGCAGGGGTAGGTCAGAGCACTCTATTCCATATCTAATCAAAACCACAGCGGAGATTTGGGAGAAGGTGGTCCAGAGGTTTCTCCGCAGAGCCCCCTTTAGCAGGGAGCTGCGGTTGTGGGACCTTACCCCCTTTCGAAGTATAGACAGACATGTCCATGTAGCAATGGAGAGAGGGAGGGTTTCGGATAGCGGGGGATATCTATCCCAATGAAACCTTCATCACTTTCCAAGAAGCTCAAGACTCCTTCAGGATCGGACAGGCCCATTTTCTACTCTATGCTAAACTGGAGAGCGTCGTGAGGGAGGTGTGGATGATTTCCCTGTGGCGCCGTTGCCCTTGAGGGTCCGAGATGGCCTCATTGAATATGGGGAGGGGCGACACTTAATCACGCTCTTTTACAAGGCTCTTAGAGACCACACACACAATCAACCATTTACAGCAAGAGGCGCCTGGTAGAGAGACCTAGGAGAACCCATCTCAGATTCGGACTGGGCGTGTGCGGTTGACCTGGTACGTGCAGTATCTTGTAATAATCGATTTAAATTACTGCAGTTTCATTTTTTCCACCGCACCTACACCACAACCTATAAATTGAATACAATGGATCAAACTAAGAGGGCTGGATATGTGCATTGACGGATGACGGTGCCACTTTTTACATTTGGCCTGGGAGTGTATCGAGATCCAGGATTACTGGGGACAGGTGGTGCCACGCATCGAGGAAGGCACAGGGATACTAATCCCTCCAACGCCGCTTGCTTGCCTGTTGGGCGTGGTGGATAGAACAAGGGGTCAGAAAATCCCCTACAAACTTGTCCAACTTTCCCTCCTTCTCGCCAAGCGTCGCATTGCCATCGGATGGCTAGGCACTAGGGCCCGCTGGGAGTTCAATGGCTAAGGGACCTCATGAAATGGGGGGTGGCAGAAGAACATCAGATGAGAATATTATGCTATGATGAGGGGGCGGTGGAAGAGATATTATGGACCCAATTGATAGGGGAGGGGAACAAACAATGGAGAATCAAGCATAGAAGACAGTTGCGATGCAGAGGGGCGATTGTGTAGATTGTGATAACCCTTGCTACCTTTGTGATGGCAGTGTGAAATTACAGTACCCCTGTCTGGATGTTTTACTCGCTGTCTGTTTCCATTATACAACCTGCAATGTTGATTATTAGGGCCACTCGTGGCTGTTGTACTTGTTAAGCGATGCAGACTCTTGTCCGTGACCGCATTGATTTTTTAATTGTTGGGATACTGTAAATGAAACTGAGCTCTTGCACTGTAGGTTTCATTGTTTGCTTTTTCCTTTGGAAACTAATAAAATAGTTTAAAAAAAAAAAACCAGTAATAATTCAGATTTCAGGATGGTGCCACTTGAGTATATTGAAATTGAAAAAATAAAAAGGAATGCACATGTAACAATATTTTCAGCTCTATTTTCTGCACATATGGAGAGAAGCATACAACAAGCCGCGGTGTACCTACCATGCATTAATTGAGATTGTAAAATCTACTCAATAGAAATTGGAACTGAATGCATGCCATGCATTATTAAAATAGAGCCAAGAGTCTAAGTTTACCAATAGTAGTCATTTGCACAACTCTGTCATTTGAAGGGCTTTTTTGTGTGGACACTGGCTTACAATACGAATCCAAAATACAGAAAAGAGGAATAGATAATAGCAAATATCCTAGTATTGTGCTTGTCCACATTTCTCCACAATAAAAGGGTACCCAATGTATGGGTGTGTCTAGCACCTGGAAAAGAAAAGGCCCAAGAATGTGACTGTGGAAGGCAGAAGAAAGAAGTCTGAAATAAGGTTGACTTTTGGGATGTAGCTTCAGTATTTGGGCCCCGATTCAGCCTGCAACAATGTAACACTAAGACCATAGGAATTTCTGAAAATTAGATACCCACAGGAGCTTTGGGTGGTGTTGTCTCAGAGGGAATGCACTAGCCTTCCCACACTTGTATTGCTAAAAAATAGCACCTCATGTGCGAGGGTGAGCCTGTTTTAACAATCAGGAACAGGCCAGAAGTATGAATGTGTGAAGTCACTGTAGTGTCAATGTGATCTTCACATGGTCAAAGTTTAGGATTATCCTTGTCGCACAAGTTACTAACTTGTGTAACGATATATCTGTAAGAGACAGTAGTTAGTGACAGATTCCTTACCTTAGAATATCCCCAGGCGTCAGGCTGGATCCGGAAAGTTTTTGCGTAGCAGTACCCTTGCGCGTCGGTAGGCGGCGTGCGGCTCCGCGTCCTTCGTCGGCGTCGTGATCGCCGGGATGATGTCGTGGGCAGTACTTAGATGCCGCCCCTGCGCGCTGACGTCAGTTCTGTACACGACTTTCCGCGCCAGGAACGCAGAGCCATGCAAGAAGCTGACATAGGTGTCTGAAAAATACTAGGGCCCTGAAAGGGATGTCCTTAACCCTAGAAATCAGTTCGCAGAACGGGGAGGATGGGTGGGCGGTAAGGAATCTGTCACTAACTACTGTCTCTTACAGATATATCGTTACACAAGTTAGTAACTTGTGCATCTGAAAGAGACACGTTAATGACAGATTCCTTACCTTAGAATAGATAACCCAGCAATACCAACCCGGTGGTGGGTCTGCGAACAAAGATCAGACAAGGAAGTCCCGGAGGACAGAACGGCCAAGAAGCCGTCCCTCCGGACCAGACTGTCAAGGCAGTAATGCTTTGTATATGTGTGCAGCGAGGCCCACGTAGCTGCCCTGACAGATATCCTGCAGCGGAACACCGCGGCCTAAAGCCGTGGTACCAGCCGTTGCCCTGGTGGAATGGGCACGCAGCCCAACAGGAGGCTCCTTCTTAGCCAAAGAATAGCAGGCTTTGATACACAAGGTTACCCAGCGGGAGATGGTTCTCTTGTGCACCGCCCGACCTTTTTGGCGCCCACGTAGCCAACAAAGAGCTGGTCATCCACCCGGAAGTGTTGCGTGCGATTGATATAAAAAGAAAGCGCACGTTTTGGATCCAGACGGTGGAGCCTCTCTTCCTCTCTGGAAGGATGCGGAGGCGGAAAGAAGGTGGGCAAAGTGATGGTCTGCCCAATGTGGAAGGCAGTAACCACCTTTGGCAAGAAGGACGGACGCGTCCTAAGAACAACCTTGTCTGGATGGACAGACAGAAAGGGAGGTTTGCATGATAGAGCCTGGAGCTCACTCACCCGCCGAGCGGAGGTGATGGCCACCAGAAAGGCTGTCTTCAGAGTCAGAAGACGAAGAGGACAGTTATGTAGAGGCTCAAAGGGAGCGCACATGAGAAAGGTAAGAACCAAGTTCAAGTCCCACTGAGGCATCACAAACGGAACAGGAGGGAAGAGGTGTGTGACGCCTTTTAGGAATCTGTTAACAGGGGCCTTGAAAAGGGAGGGCTGATCACAAAGCCTGAGGAAGGCCGAAATGGCACAAAGATAGCCCTTGATGGTACCCAGGGCAGAACCCTGTTGGGCCAGAGAAAGAAGGAACAGAAGAACCTCAGAAAGAGGGGCAGAGAGGGGATTCACAGCCTTTGCTGTGCACCATGCCACAAACTTGTTCCACCTGCAGGCGTATACCACCTTAGTGGAGGGACGCCTGGCTGCCAGAATCACATCACAAACCTCGGGAGGCAAGTCGAAAGGAATCAACTGCCGCCGCTCAATCTCCACGCAAGCAGGTGTAGACTGGACAGGTTCGGGTGGAGGACCGTCCCCTGCTGCTGCGACAGAAGATCCTCCCGAAGAGGCAGACGGATCGGGGATCTACGCTCATACTGAGTAGCTCGGGATACCAAACTCTTCGAGCCCAGTCCGGAGCCACAAGGAAGACTTGGGCCCGGTCGTGCCGAATCTTCTTCAACACTCTGGGTAGAAGTGGTATAGGCGGAAAGGCGTACAACAGACCGCAACTCCACTCGCGACGAAAAGCGTCGCCGAGCGAGGTGCCGCCTTGGAAATTCCATCGCGCAGAACTGATGACATTGCGCGTTCTCTTCGGTGGCGAATAGATCTAACCAAGGCTCTCCCCACTGCAGAAAGAGTCCTTGCGCCACTTCCGAGTGAAGACGCCATTCGTGATCCATCATGCACCTGCGGCTGAGGTTCGTCCGCCCTGGCGTTCAGGGAACCTGCCAGGTGTTGAACCATCAGGAACATGCCCTGATGTTCCAGCCATGTCCAGAGGCGCAGAGACTCCTGACAGAGGGTCCACGACCCAACCCCGCCTTGTTTGTTGCAGTACCACATGGCGGTGGTGTTGTCGGTGAACACCTGCACTACCTTCCCTTTGACAGAGGGAAGGAATGCCTTGAGTGCAAGTCGGATCGCCCGGAGCTCCAGAAGGTTGATATGGAGCCAAGACTCCGCCAGAGACCAGAGGCCTCTGATCTCCGCCTCTCCCATGTGACCGCCCCATCCCAGAAGGGACGCGTCCGTCACAACTGTGTGCTCTGGTTGGGGAAGGGAGAGGGATCTGCCCATGACCCATTGCCGGTTCGAGAGCCACCACTGCAACTGTTTTGCAGTCCCCTCCGAGATCTGGACGTGATCGGACAGGTTGCCCTGGTGCTGCGCCCACTGGAACTTCAGGTCCCACTGCAGAGCCCACATATGCCATCTGGCATGATCGACCAGCAGGATGCAGGAGGCCATGAGGCCCAGCAGCCTCAGGGTCATCCGTACTGAAACCCAGGATAAAGGCTGAAAGATGGGAATCATAGCCTGAATATCCCGGACTCGCCGTTCGGGAGGATAGGCCCGAAACTGCGTCGTGTCCAGAACTGCTCCGATGAAAAGGAGCTGTGGAGAAGGAATCAGATGCGACTTTGGCACATTGATGGAGAACCCCAGCGAGTGCAGGAGTTCGGCCGTAGTCTGGAGGTGGGAGACGACTGCCTGGGACGAGCCCGCCTTCAGCAGCCAGTCGTCGAGGTACGGGAAGACTGGAACCCCTGCCCGGCGCAGATGAGCTGCGACCACCGCCATCACTTTCGTGAACACCCGAGGGGCACTTGTAAGGCCAAAGGGAGCACGGTGAACTGAAAATGCTCGAGGCCTACCGTGAACCGTAGGCAACGCCGGTGGGCCGGCAGGACGGGGATGTGGAAATAAGCGTCCTGCAAGTCCAACGCTACCAACCAGTCTCCAGGGTCGAGGGCAGTCAAGACCTGAGCTAGGGTGAGCATCTTGAACTTCTCCTTCCGGAGGAAGCGATTTACGTTCCGGAGGTCCAAGATAGGACGCATGTCCTCCTTGTCCTTTTTGGGCACCAGAAAGTAGTGGGAGTAGCAACCATGTCCTACTTCTGGGGTCGGAACATGCTCGATGGCCCTCTTGGCCAAGAGGGCCGTGACTTCCTTCTGCAGAAGCATCAAGTGATCCCCTGACATGCGGTGGAATTGAGGTGGCATGGCTGGAGGGGTGGTCTCGAAGGGGGGGGAGTAGTCCCTTCGGACAATGTCCAAGACCCACCTGTCCGAGGTGATGGCATGCCAGTGGTGAAGGTGATGGCGGACCCTGCCCCCTACTGGCGTGCTGTGCACCGGAAAGGAGAGACTAGGAGGGCTTGGAGGCCGCGGACGGGTTGGAGGAGGTGGCCTGACCCGCACGCTGGTTGCCCGAACCGCCACGGCGATATCCACGTCCTCGGCCACGCGAAGACGCTTACTGCGCGGGCCGGTGGCTGGGCAGCGGACGTGACTGGGCGCCCCTTCCGTGGCCACGAAAGGGGCGAAAAGCAGAGGTTAGCGGAGGGCGCACAACAGAAAGGCCCAGGGACTTGGCAGTAGCCCGTGAGTCCTTAAACGCTCCAGCGCATGGTCTGCTTTGGAACCAAAAGACCAGACTCCATCAAAGGGCATGTCCATGAGTGTATTCTGGACATCACCCGAGAAACCAGTTGTTCTCAACCAGGCGTGGTGACGCAGCGCCACCGTCGTTGCAAGCGATCTGCCCAGCGAGTCGGCGGTATCAAGGCCACAACGTATGGTGTATTTAGCCGCATCTCTACCTTCCGCAATGGCGCGTGTAAGCAGTGTCTGGACCTCCTCAGAACACTGTGGCAAAACAGTCGCCACTGAATCCCACAGGGAGTGGGTATATCGGCCCAAAAGGTAAGCGGTGTTGACGGACCGCAAGCCAGCACTGGAGGAAGAAAAAGCCTTCTTCCCAAATTGGTCCAGGCGTTTGGATTCCCTATCCGGAGGGCGGTAGGGAAGGCGGTTTGGGAGGCAGAGGCTTGGACAACCAAGCTCTCGGGGTGGGATGTTGGGAGAGAAACAACGGGTCGCCCGGAGCAGGGCGATGGCGTCGGGCCACGTTCCTATCCACAGGAGCCCCTGTGGTGGGCTTGGACCAGGCGCCCAAAAGAACGTCAGTCAGTGCATCATTAAACGGCAGCACAGTCTCCGTGGAGGAAGCTGCCGGCTGAAGCACTTCCGTCAGGAGATTAGTCCTGACAGCCACAGTAGGCAATTGGAGGTGCAAGGCTCCAGCTGCTCTACGCAACACCGTGCAAAATTAGCTCCCTCCTCCGTAGCCACGGGAGGAGACAGCATGCCAGTGTCAGGGGAAGTGTCTAGACCACTGGCATCCCCAAGTTCCTCAGCCCAGTCCTGATCATACTCACACTGTTGTGTGAGAGGGTCTTCCGACCCCTCCCAGCTCTCCTGGTCCTCCTCTGGTTCAAAATATGGAGGAGGAGGGACATTTGGGACCCAAGGTCTCATCGGCGCCGGAGCCGGCGTCGAGCGGCGTCGGTCCGGCTCCATGTCCGGAGCCGGAGATAACCGGGGAGCGGCGCCGTCCGGAGCCCCGGACGGCGTCAGGAGCGGCACCGGGGACATCGGCGTCGGCGTGGTTAGAGTCAACCGGCGTCGATGGGGGTTGCGGTACCACCGGGCCGGAATCGAGGCCGGGGCCGGGCCGAGGCGGGATCAAGGCTGGCGGGACAGACGACGCCGGGACCGGAGTCGTCGGCGACGCTGGAGCAACCCCATCAGGGCCCGCGGGGCTCGAAGGTGCACCGGAGGGACCCTGAGGCCCGAAGAGGCGGGCCATGGCCGACAGGAATTCCTGTATTTCGGCCGGAGTCGCCCCCGAACCCGGAAAGGACGGGTAATGCGGGGGCGGCTCCACAGGCACGTCCGGGGCCGCGGGGACGGTGCTGACAGGGGCCTCAGCCGAGTCGCGAGACCGGCGAGACGAAGTCTTAGAGCAATGATGCTTCTTAGACTTTTTGTGCTTCGACTTACCCGAGGAGCGCGAAGACTTGGACTCAGACGACCGGCGGGGGCTCCGCGACAGGCCCCTCGACCTCTCACGGGACCGGGGCTTGGTGCTCGACTGCCGGACCTCGAGTAGCTTTCGAGACCGCTCTCGCAAAGCCTTCGGGTGAAGTTTCCGGCAGTCAGGGCACGACTTCGTGTCGTGGTCTCGGCCCAGACAGTAGAGACACTCTAAATGCGGCTTTGTGATCGACATCATTCGACCACAGACGTCGCATGGCATGAAGCCGGGCATCCCTATCGACACCTAGGAGTCGAGAAGACTCGAAAAGAAACAGTGAAAAATTCACCCAAAATTTTGTCAAAAATTGACTAGGGCACTGCTCTTCCCGGATCTGCGCTTACTGGCGCGGAAAAAGAAGAACTGACGTCAGCGCGCAGGGCGGCGTCTAAGTACTGCCCGCGACGTCATCCCGGCGATCACGACGCAGGCGACGGACGCGGAGCCGCACAGCGCCGCCTACCGACGCGCAAGGGTACTGCTACGCAAAAACTTTCCGGATCCAGCCTGACGCCTGGGGATATTCTAAGGTAAGGAATCTGTCACTAACGTGTCTCTTTCAGATCTATGCAACAGGCCCACCCGCACATGATAGGTACTGTTTTTATCAAGCGAAATTTGTGAACGTGCTGTAGTGCGACTTTTGCTGTAAGTTCTGCAGTTTTCGGTTACAGAAAAGTGTAGGAATAGGCTTTTCTTTACCCATAATTTAAGATCTGCAGGACATTCTGGACAGCTGGATTCACACAAGCCCAACCAACCTGTGTTCCTCTGCTTCTCAATATTTCAGAAATGTCTAAGGTTGCTAGCTTTTCCTGGGTGCCAGCCAACTCTGGATACAAATACTTGAGTCATCCCCCTTGAAACTCCCCGTCAAGAACATTTCCTGGTGACTAGTATGTGGATTGCTGATCAAACCAACTGAAAACCAACATATCTGGTATCCCACACGCTCAAGGGATCTACGGAAATACTGATATGGGTCAAGCCTTGGCTGAGGTAAATTACTGCATGAGGAAGACTTTTTGGAATTAGGGTGTTTTGGGAAAATAATTGCTGAAAATCTGGCAAAAGTCATCTTCAACGTGTTCTCCCGAGCAGGCAGTAAGGGTGAGATAGTCCGACACCCAGCAATGGACTCCTTAGTACGTTCAGATGTTAAGTATATAGATTTCTTAAGGTTTCCATGGCCAGCAGTGATTCCTGTGACCAAAAGACAAATACCTTAAAACAACATTTAGCTTTCAATTGCTTTCAAAATCTCCCAAAGGAACAGCACCCAGTGGATTGCCAGTGGGCAACTCACTCCCACTGAAACTCCAAGCATGTCCACAACACTCAGGAGATCCAAGAAAGCTCAAGATGCTGGTCAAAGTATGGTAGGTATATGTTCCCGTGTGAAGAAGACAAGAGGAAAATACCATGTTTTGAGGAAAAAATATTGCCCTTGTATATTGCCCAACGGGACCAAATCTTTTTATGTTTCTGTGGACAGCCACGTGCTTTAAACACTGCTATTTCCATCCGCATGCACCGATCTATGGCACGTTTCCAACCCCCCTATCGATGGTGGAAAAGACTCTTTCCAATGTTGGGTGATGTCCCACTTGGCCAATGTGAGTCCCAGGAATAGGAGGTGCTGCTTCTATCTGTTACCGTCAATCCCTTCGGTGCTATGTAATAGGAACACTTTGGGCTCTAAGACGAGACGCCAGGATAGGACCTGTTCTAGAAAGAAGGAAACCTTACGCCAGAAGGGCTGAAGTGCCCTACAGTTCCATACTGTGTGTAGGAAGGTCCCCTCCTCATCTCCACCTCTGAGGCAAGTGGAGGACAGGATAACACCCATGCGCCAAAGACGAGACTGCGTATAGTATGCTCTATGTACATATTTGAATTATTATTTTTTAAATTTATTTATTTTACTGAGTTTTATATAGTGCGAACTTGACCCGAATCGGGTATCAGAGCGCTTTACATAGTACCAGTTGCATTACATGGAGGACACATTCATTTTTGTTAGGCACGGGGAGATTAAGTGACTTGCCCAGTGTTGCAAAGTCATCCTGTGCCCCGGGCACCCCCCAACTTTTTGCTGACTGGTACTGGAGGTAACTGACTGACTGACCCTGGGCTCTGCCTAACCAGGCCCAGGGCCAGTGCTATGCTGAAAGAGACACATTTAGAATACAGTGAAAACACCTACATACACTAGGGTACACTATGGTATGGGGTACCCCTGTGATTGGCATGACCTACCCTATCAGACCCTATTAAATAATAGGGCTGGGGGATTAAAACTACCTAGAAGTCCCTAGTCCACAATAGGGCATGACAGTTTAGAGGCCAGCAGCTTTTTCTGCACTTGCATGTGTGCACTGCTGAAGCCTGAGGTCAGTTTAAAAGCAGCCCTGGGTGGCAGGACTGCTTTTAAAGAGTAAATTGTGCCCTAACTAGACTTTGGTGTTTGGGGCACTTAAAAATGGATAACCTACAATGTTTTGGCATATTAGGAACCCCCAGGGTCTCCCCTAGGTATCCCAGGGGTGGGGGGGTCAGGTATTTATACGGTGGGCCCTTATAAAATGAGTTTTATGTGCCCTGGGTTAAGTGAAATTTCACATTTCACTCCCCACATTGTGATAAACGGCTGCCCAAATTCGACTTTGATGCTAGGAGCACTGTGGAGGGAAGATCTGCAATATTTCTACAGATTCAGAGCCCCTAAAGTCTCCCCTAGTTGTCCCATGGGGTGGGGGTCCTGTAGATCTAAGCGAAGTACTTATAAAATATGTTTTTATAAGCCCTAGTTCTGGAAAAATGGCCCAAGTCATTTTTCCCATTACAAATCCCATGCCACATAGGTTAACATGGCAAGAAGTTATTAACTAATAACTCCTGATAGGAAGAAGATGGAACTTCCATTCAAAGACTTCCCAGAATGGTAGTGATAAATCCAACAATATCATATTGTTGAATTTCTCCTAAAATGTACAGACAAGAAGTTAAGACTTTCTTGTTTGTAAGTCCAGATTCAGCCTTCCAGTGGTCTGTCCTGATTGGTCAGAGTTAAGTGGATTAGCCAGGCTGCCTTGAAGAGGTGATAGAGCCCCTGGGGTTAACCAGCTCTGCTGGGAGGGCAGTGTGCTGCTACACAGGAATGCCAGAGGAGGTGGAGGAGTCGTAAACCATGGTCTTCAAATGGAAGGGGAAGGCCTCAGTGTAATTTACAACTCTACTCTTTTGACCCAAAGCCAGAGCTAGGATTAAGGAAAGAATGAGCAGATGCAAGAGGGAAGAGTCTATGGAAAGTAGCCATCCTTGGGGTGTGTTTAGCCAGCTCTTACCTCCCTGCTGGAAAATCAGCCATTATGAATTTGGAAGATTTGGTGCACTCTGGGACAAAATAATGCCACACTCTACAGGATCTGGTCATATCCTTGGGGAGTTGCCCTGCTCCCATTGGTCAGGAGTGACCTCCTGCTTGAGAGGGGCAGAGTCTCTCAGATCTGCTGCTTGAATCTTAAGAGAATCAGAAGGGTCTGCGCTGAAGTTTGATGTGCATTTCCAAAGGTCTGAACTCTGAAGATAAGCTACAGGTTAACAGAGCTCACCTGGACATCACCACAAAGAATCCCCAGCCTGGAGTACTACCAGTGGATTTGTAAGGGTTTTGTTCAAGTGATTTGCGGAATTGAAGTCTCACACTTTCAAGGACCCTCTTGGAGATTCGAGAACCTTGGATTGTGTGTTGGATACTTTGGGACCCGCAAGAAGAACTTCAGGAAGGAGTTCTAACTGGACCCAGCCTGCTGGAGAAGGCTGCACAACAGTGGTGAGAAATTCTCCAGAACAATTTCTAAAGGTGAATGTGTCCCTGTCAGAGCGAACGAAATGCCTAAAAGGGGCACTGCTGGTTTCTGAGCACTAGAAAGTAACTAATCTTTAAAAAATCATATCTCTGGTTCCCTACAGTGGATTTTTTTCGTTTTGGTGTCATTTAAAAGATAAAAATATTTCCTATTTCTATAAATTGGTGTTGGATTTTTATTTTGTGTTGTGTCGTATTTACTGAATTGGTGTTTTTAAATGTTTTACATACCGGTCTTTGAAGTTAAGCCCGCTTGCTCGCAGCCACGCTACCAAAGGTTGAGCATAGGAATAATTTTCTAAGACCTATTCTGAGCCGTGTACTGTGTTAGTGGCCTTATTGCCAGTGGCAGACCAACATTTGCCCCTATCAATAAACCACTTTCCAACACCCAGAATCACAGGATGTTCAGAGTCATTGCCGAGACTCGAACCCAGTTCCCCAAATTCGAGGTCGACCGCCCTAGCCGTTAGGCCAACTCCTCTCCCCAATTGAATTAAATTAGGCGGTATCGTGTTGCAATAGTGGCACAGCGGGAGCTCGCCCAGTCCTCAGTCCAGTCATCATCCGTGAGCTCTGAGACGTCTGCCTCCCACGCTGTGCGTAGTGTGCTTAGTGTAGTATGATTATGAGTGATAAGTGTTTGGTAAATTTGTCTAATTTTGTGGGCACCTAGGTCTCCCATCAATAGACGCCCCTCCAAGGGGTGAAACTCCGGTAATCTCTCCCTCCCCCTCCCGAGAGAACAGATATACGGTGTCAAAGCATTACCACGCTGTAGGTACCTGTAGAATTGGGTGCGGTGGAGATGGTATTCAGTTTGTAATTGCTGAAAGGACTTAAGCACTGTCCCTTGCATTATGTCCCCCAATGTAGAGATCCCGATAAGGTCCCAAGCACTGAAAACTGGTAGTGTGGCGACTTGCTGGAGGTACGTTCCTTGCCAAAGGGGGGTCGTCTGCGTCAAGCGTCCTCCCCAGCCCATCCTCCTTACTGTGCGCCGCCATATCTGAATTACTACCTTACACGCTGATGGTAGGTGGTCAAGGTTTGTCCGACTATAAAGGAGGTCAAGAAGCTATTGTGAACGCATCGCACGCCTCTCTACCAGAAAGGCTGGATCCGTTTGTGTGCTATACCACCACTCGTTAATGTTTAATAAGTGGGAAACGGAATAGTAGGCATATATAATGGCTGTGGCGAATCCTCCAGAGTAAGTGGATTGAGTACAGGTCCGCAGAGCTACCCGGATGGCACCACCACCCCATAGAAAATGATTGAGAAGTGCGTTGACCTGTTAGAACCAGGATTGCGGGATAGTATAAGGAACATTTTTGGAGACGATATAATATTCGGGGTAGGGAGACCATTTTGAAGATGGCAGACAGCCCGAACAAGGATAGAGGTAACTACCCCTTCGTTTCTTCGCGGAGACGTGACAGAGGGCGGATATTCCATGATCAAGAAATGATCGGACATGGTGAGATAAACACACCCAGGTACTGGAAGCCCTCTGTGGCGTGGGACAGTTGGGTCGCCCATGTGCCTCTTCCCTGGTCCCCGCAGACTGGGAACAATACAGACTTCGCCAGGTTGGTGCAGAGTCCTGAGGTTTCGCCAAATACCCGGAGTATCTGCAAGAGTCGCGGTCCGGAAAACCCAGGGTCTGTGAGAATAAACAGCACGTCGTCAGCGTACAGTGCAATCCTGTCGGACGCCTCCGTGGACCACTCAAATCCCCGCACCAAAGGGTCCCGTCTCACCCACGTAGCCAAAGGTTCTATTGCCAATGCAAATAGCGAGGAAAGTGGGCAGCCCCGTCGTGTGCCCAGATGGTTTGGGAATCGCTCTGATCGCGATCCCACCACCCGTAGAGACAGAGATCCTTGTATAAAAGATGAATATATTAGAGAAAACGCAGAACAAAGTTGAGGGCACGGAGGAGAAGAAAAAGGTAATCCCAGCTTAGTGAACCAAATGCCTCAATGTCAGCAGGCAAAAGAGCAGCGGGACGACCAAGCTCTGGGGCTTTCGCAATGGAGTTATGAACTCGCCTGATGTTGTGTCGGGTGGATCTATATGGCATGAAGCCGGCTTGATCCGGATGGACCAGCTCATGAATGTGTGTGCGGAGGCGATCGGCAAGGACTTTACCCAGAAGTTTGGATTCAAAATTCAGAAGAGAGATAGGGCAGTATGAGGAGAGCCCATCGGGAGGACGCTCAGGTTTGAGGAATACCACAGTTTCGGCATGTCACCAGTCAAGAGGAAGGATTCGTTGTACTAGGGCTTAAATTTTTTTTTTATCTGTTTTTTATTGGTTTTTGAAAATTTCAGCGTTGTAATATCACACATTATACATAGGTTCCACATACATAGTTAATTGGAGCACATTAAGATTGCTTTAGTACATACAGTAATTAAGGTATCCTGGAACATTGGGGACACAAGAGCATAACATTTTTGAATGTTCTGCATAGTAGGATAGTGTGACTCGCGTATTGTTCTAGGGCTTCATGAAGCGCGTTTAAGAAGTGTGGGCCTAATTGGGACATATGAGATTGCAGAAATTCACTCGGGAATCCATTGGGACCCGGTGCGCGGCCGGGACGTATGCCTGATGGGCCACGTCAAGCTCCTCAACCGTAATTGGTTCATTGAGCTGTTCACGAATATGGTGGGTAGTGATTTCGGTGGTATATCTCTCAGGAATTCGCTAATTTGATCTGATGATATAATTTCCTTTTTGGCGTATAGGGACGAGTAGAAGAATGCAAATTCATGGGCGACAGATCCTGGAGTAGTACACAGGATCCCTTCTGCATTTCGCAGTGTAGGTACTGGGGCAGGTGATTGCACCGCTTGACATAGGCAATGTAACATCCTACTTGATTTATCCCCCCATTGATAAATTCTGGATTGGGTCGCCTGCCACACGCCTTGGGCTTCATTAGTAATCAGCTGGTGAAGTTATGATGTCAGGAGGAGACAGCGCTTGGCCTTGGCACTCTTGCCACTCACTTCGGCTTCCAGGGCACGCTGGCGGGTTTCAAGTGCCACTACTTGCACGAGGTGGTAGTGTTTCTCACCTGCCCAGTAGCTGATATCTACGCCCGTATCGTGGGTTTAAGGGATTCCCACAATATTATACTTGAGGGGGCGGTGTCGACATTGGACTCCAAATAGTACGCAACTGCCTGCCGGAGGACAGTTTGGTAGGTTGGGTCCCGCAGGTGCCAGGGTGACATTTGCCATCTGAAGGGGTTTTTTCGAGGCCCTATATTCAGCTTTAGGGTGATGGGGAAATGGTGGTGAGAGCCCCCTGGGCAGGATGGAGATCGACGAGGCCCTATGGATGTACTTGCGTGGGAGGAAGAGGTAGTACAATCAAGAGAGTGACCAGTGTACTGCAGAGAAGAAGGTGAAGCCAGATTCTGCTGGATGATAAGCTCGCCAGGCGTCTGACCATCCCAAAGTGGACACTAGAGAGTGCAGTTTAGATTCTCCCGTTTGGCGACCTGGGTCCGTCTCTCGCCATCGATCTATGGGCGCCATAGTGTCATTCCAGTCACCACCCATTACTGAAAGACCGTTAGGGAAGTCACCCCATAGGCGTGCAACTCTGTCGACAAATGTTTGTCCTAAAGGAGGGGGGAGGGATAGAAACTCCCTACCGTAAGTGATTTCCCATATAGTGTGCCTGTGACAATAGTGTACCTTCCGCCTAGATCAGACCATGTTTTGGATAGTCTACATGGGACCCTACGCCGCTGGTGAACCCCGAATGGAAGACTTGATCATATCCGTAGCGAGCCAGACATGGCGCCTTATTACTCATCAGGTGTGTTTCTTGTAAGAGGAAGTATCATCCTCCAGTCGTTTGGTCTGCCTTAAGACCGCTCCCTGCTTGATTTTCTCTAGGGCCCCACGGACCTTCCACGTCATGATGTTAAGCCCACCGGGCAAAGTACTAGCGGTATTCGCAGCCATTCGTGTTTTAGGAGGGTTGCCAGGTGCGAAGTGCATGTGGAGGGTTTACGGTACTGGCGTGCCTGTGCCAGAACTGTGCTAACTTTTGTGTAACTGGAAATAAAGCCCTTCCTCCCCTCCTCCCCTCCCCCCCAATACTTCCTCCAACATGAAGTATCTGTCGCGGCCCGGGCGCTCCAACAGGGGGCTCCGGGATGCTCCCGCCAATGGTTCCCCAACGTCCCAATGTCTATAACCATGGTTGCTCAGGGCGTGCAGGAAGGACCTATCTGGGTCCCCCAAGCCTGGTGATTCTCCAGGGGCGGACCATGCAAACTGACTTAATGAGGTTCCGGATCCAGGAAGCATGGCAGGGAGCCGGGCGGCATTCCCATTACAGTCATGAATCTTCCCCTGTGCCTGGGAACGCCAGTTAGACCTTGACCGGTGTCGTCTTTTGGAGGTGGGTTTCTTCGGACGGTTTCTTTGTGTACCCTGTGAAGTCTGATTCCGGTGGAGGCAGAGTGTGCGGTTTAAGATGAACAGCTTCCTTGGATCATGCGAAGATAGCCTCCAGGGTGTCGAAGATGAGAGATTTTGACTTGTAAATGACTCATCCATGCCAGGTAAAGCAGCATGTATTGAATGTTTAGTTCTCGGAGCTTGCGCTTGGCCGAGGCGAAGGATTGACGTTGCTGCTTAACTAGGCGGGTGTAGTCAGGAAGATCATGATAGCATGAGAGTAATATATTAGTTTATCTCTATGGGCCCTGGCGTATTGAAGGATACTGTCTCGGTCCATATAGTCCAGCAATGACAGGTCGAGGCCCTTCTCCTGGGGGGGGGGGGGGGCTTTCTTATGAGTGCCCGATGGGCCCTCTCCACGACAAAACAGGAGGATAAGGTTTCTTTTGGCAGAAGGGATCTCAGCCAGTGGGTAAGGAAGCCCTCCATTGAGGTACCCTCACTCCCTTCCGGAAAGCCGATAAGGCGCAAGTTGTTCTGCCGAGCGCGGCCCTCTGCATCCTCCACCCACGAGGCCAGCTCCTGCGTTACCACTGAGTTTATTAACCTTCTGCCGTAGTGTTGCGACCGTATCTTCAACGGACAATACTCTAGTTTCAGCCTCAGTAATGCGGTCGACGGCTTTCCTGAGGTCCTGTCTTAAGGAGACTTTAGAGCTGACTGCGCTGATCCTGGCGTCCAGTCACGGGCCTGGGTGATTGCAGTGAGTAGGGCAGCGTTGTC
The DNA here is from genome assembly GCA_963921515.1 of Calotriton arnoldi. Classification (NCBI taxonomy): domain Eukaryota; kingdom Metazoa; phylum Chordata; class Amphibia; order Caudata; family Salamandridae; genus Calotriton; species Calotriton arnoldi. Next base: position 1,752,127 of record CAWUFW010000961.1, read on the forward strand.
TGGAGTGGGGCTCCCGACGTCGGCATTACTGGCCCCTCCTGGGGCAGTGGTATACTGATTTAGCATACTCTTCTTAGCGGCGGGGCCGAAGGATTTATCCTTTGTAATGATTGCCGAGGAAGGGGCCCGGAGGTCAAGCATCGCTCTCCGCGCCCTCCCCCCACGGGGTGACCACCTTGCAGCCCCGCTCACCTCACACTGTGCCTCTGCAATGAACGTCGGGGTGGGTCACTGCGGGCCGGGCCTCATGGAAACAGGCCACCTAAGGCCACACCGGGCCTAGCCCAGCCACCTCCGCAGCCCGGAGACGGACAATAGGCGGACCCCCTAGGAGGACCACACCCCCAGCCCCACTCGCGTCTCGGCCCTCCTGCGCAGACACAGGGGAGATGGACCTCTATGGTGTGTTCTGGGGGGCCCCCGGGCTCCGTCAAACTTTGTCCCCTGGTAGGTGACCAACCAGCTGGTTCGCTCATCTGGGGCCCGGGCCTGGGTCACCCACACACTACGGAGGGAGAGAAAGTGTAGGGCCCCCCACCTCCCTCGAGGTCTCAAAGGTTGGTCCCGCAATGCAAGGGGGGGGGGCAAAGTCTTAAACGCGGGTGCGGGGAACGCCTGCACTGTCAGCAGAGAACCTCCGGGCCAACTTCTCAGTTTGGGCCCGCTCGTTCCGCCCAGTTCAAGGCAGGCAGGCCGCAGGAGTCCACGCGTCGCACCACCACTGTGGCCACCGCACCACGCTTCGGGCGACCATGCCGACCTCTTTTCTCGCTGCATGGGTCCTGCTGGGTCGCACTCCCGGTCCCAGCCTCCACGCTATCATAGCGGGCCACGGAGCACAGTGGGCCGCAGACGCAGGGCCGCTCACGATCGGGGTGTCCATGCTTCTTGTGTGCTATCGAGCCACCCCCGGCACCAAACCGTCACCAGGGGATTCCGCCGTTCAGGCTGTGGGCATCTGGTCCGCCCAAGGAAGATTTAATGCGTATTTCCACGGATATTGAGCTTGGCAGGACAGAGCTATTCTAAATGGTGTCCCCAATGATAGCTCTCCAAGCCACGCCTCCTTCATAATACAGTTTTAGATTAGTAAAATACCTTCCAAGCCAACCTTGAATGAATAAAAGAAACACCAGACACATTTTGCTATCATTATAGCTCTTCAGAGAGGCTTAGCTTTGTCCAGACACAAGGGAGCACCCAGTATAAGTCAAAACAATACCTTTCAAGCTTAGAGTGCTGCATAAATTATGCAAAAACAAAGCAGAGACCACTGGGTAGTTCCCACGTTTAGGTGGAGAGCAGCTCCTGTATAGGGCACCCTACACCACCAGCGACACTCTGAATTTGCTCACCCCAAATGTCTGTTTTTCTAGCAAAGTTTTTCAGCATAGGATTAGCACAGTGCCATCCACGCAGAGCTGTAATATGAAAAGCCTTTTACCACTCCAATTCAATATAATGGGAAACCCAATCTACCCTTGAGGGCTTGGGCAATTCAAATAAACGGGTAAACAACGCCTTCAAGGGATTTGTTTGTAATACTCTTTTCTATTGCTTTTGATAAATATTTTTTAGCTGCAAGAATTGTTGATAAACTTGCCACAGAAATGTTATTCAAACATCTTTTATCTGAAAAATAATTTTGTTCCTTGTAAAAACATAAGGACCAATGAATCAATCACGGAACAATGAATATTCAAAACACGGGTATATATAGAAAACAAATTTTTATCTTTTGAAATTTATCAAGGGTACTACACAGTTATATAAATAATGTAACACGAGGAAAATAGATACAATTGTATGATCCTTCAATGCCACTATTGTAAACACTTCTTCTCATTGTACATTATTTTCCAGAAGAGAGTGTGTGTGTCGACGTTTCGGTCTCTATGCATTTGTCCATGAGACCATCTTCAGGACTACCATAAATATAACAAATGACCCCTGAATGATGTTTCCAAAGATTCAAGAATTACAATTGGCACACATGTCAAATCAATCGTCGTTCTGTAACTCTACTTTGTTTAAGGTGAATAATCATCAAGAGATACAGGTAAATGATATAGGTAAATGAACTCTGGTGCTTTATTGGACGGTGTAAATAAATTTCCAGTCCTCAGCCACTTCTCAGTTGAAAGAGTTTATTCTGTTAGATTTTGTAGCACAGCCAAAGTTCAGCAGTCAGATATATATATATATCCCAAATTGAAACCAGATCCTGGTTGTCAAAGTCTAGGTGCACTCATGGGGGAGCTTTTAAATTTTCTTTATTTGCCACAACAAGCACTGACAGACTCGTTACGGCATGCCGCCTTTCTCAATGTCAGCGCGGCAGATCACAAACAGCATTTAAATAACAAAACAACTCATTGGTTTAGCTGTGATAAACAGTAAGAACGAACTGTATCACACGTCACCTGAAATGGTTTCATGGCGGCCATCTTATACTGGTGTCTCATCCCTCTAAGCATAGATATATATTCATAAATATCACAGGTTTGATAACGTGTGTAATTAATACATTTCAAAATTCATCATCACTTCAATCTTCCAAAGTGGGATAGGAATATATATATATATATCTTTATCTATCTATCTATATATATATATATAGAGAGATATTTATATAGATCTAGAGATATAGATATATAGATAGATATATCTATATCAATCCTCTGTCGATGAGGGACCCCAACCCTGCAGGGCGGCCTCAATCCTGGGACAGAACATCCGGTTTGTAAACTTACGACAAGAAAGATGAGGCTAATTCACGGTACTGCTCCAACGTTTGTTTTTATTTGGTAATGTGGCTGCCAGTACACAGTCCCGACGCATTTCGGCATCACTGCTTTAATCATAGGATGGAGGTAACCGGACACCGGTGTTTATCCCTGTCCCCACGTGACCAAAAGAAAGGGGAAGTTGCTTTTATAAAAGAAGGAGGGGAACTGCTTCTTTAAATAAAGATGTTAAACAGAGCAAATTACACCTGGACAGATTTTTCAAAAAATTATAATGGTATTTTAGCCAGAGATGGGATGCTATATTGCAGCTTCCTTTGAAGAACAATGCTGCATGACTGATGCAGGTTTAAAAAAAGTTTTATAATTATTCGTGTGTAATTTATACATACCATTGTTTTTTCCAGATGTCACAACTGGTTCTTTATTGCTAGGAGATACCCGATAAAACTCAACATCTGAAAGTGAAAATAAATAAGTAAACAAGATTTAGTTATCACTTGATTATAGAACATAGCTTGACTGCCCTTGGCACCAGTGCAACACAAGAATTGAAGTTACATCACACATTAGACAATACAAGAGTATGTACACCATCAATAAGTAAACAGCACTTGCAAAACCAATAGGCCTCACCTCTGGAACCTATTGGCTTTGCCAATGTCTTCTGACGATGCTGTACAACATCAGCAAGGCAAAAAAAGAGAGATGGCTGCTTCATTTTGTAAGCACGTGCAAGCCTTCTTACGAATGATCGAGAAAGCAATATGGAGAGGTGTGGTGCAGCGGCCAGGGCAGCTGACTACGGAGCACAGGGCTCACGGTTCGATCCCCGGCTCCGGCGGCAGCTCAGCTCAGCACCATGTGACTCTGGGCAATAGCTCACTTAATTTCCACGACGGCCCCCAGCGCCTTGAGACCCGCAAGGGTGAGTAGTTTGCGCTTTACAAATACGGATTTACATTTTTTTTTACATTTACAGCAAGGCAAAAAAAGAGATGGCTGCTTCATTTTGTAAGCACGTGCAAGCCTTCTTACGAATGATCAAGAAAGAAATATGAGAACTTTTAAACGGGGGGAAAATAGTAACACGCAGCACAGGGGCAGGTATTTGGCAAGGAGAAGCAGATAAGGTTGAGAGCTCAAAGAACATGTGTACTCATGGCCTGCTTAAGAAAAAAGTTCCCTAAAAGTAAGCAGTGGAAGGATAGAAGCCAGCCGATTAGAGAGATAGTAAAGAATAAAGAGGCTATGCTTCACGGAATGGGGCAAACACAAGATGGACAAGGAAGGCACCGAATAGGAAGCAAGAAAATGAGTGACAAAGCCAACCAATGGTAAGCAATGGACGGTAAGCAATGGATGGGCTGCAAGCCCCTACAAGTTCTTGGTAAGTCACAGCAGTCTTATACAATCAGACATTTTTAACTGCCTGGTTGGCTTGACTTATTTCTTAAAAACGAGTTACAGCAAACAAATGATGGACGGAATGCTGACAATGCAAACATTCTCCCCCAGTCAAAAGATCTGGGTTAAATCCATCGTTCTTTTGCCCACTACGCCACCCCAGTTTGGACCCAGCCATATGCAAATCAGTCTTGACCCTGTGCCCCATGGGAACAGTCCAGACCGAACTGCCAGGCCAGGTCCTCCCTGGACCGGAAACAAGCATCCTGGGACCGGTTCAGGGTATGTCATCCTTCTTCAGCCAGGCTAGCTTGACTCCAGTGGTATAGTGAGCAAGGGACCCACGTCTGGGCATACCCATCCCACTTAGGGCGAAAAGACGGGTATGCCCAGACGTGGGTCCCGTGCTCTCCATGCCACTGGAATCAAGCTATCCTGGCTGAAGAGGGGTGAAACCCCGAAACCGGTCCTAGGATGCTCGTTTCCAGTCCAGGGAGGACCTGGCTTGGCAGTTCGGGCTGAACTGTTCCCATGAGGCACAGGGTCAAGACTGATTTGCATATGGCTGGGTTCAAACTGGAATGGCATGGTGAGCAAAAAAACGATGGATTTAGGCCCAGATCTCTGTACTGGGGTGAATGTATGACATTGTTCTGCATTCTGTCCATCAACTGTTGTTTTTGCATTATTTCTTAAAAACAGCCCAAATTACTCCAAGAAAATGGGGCTACTTTTTTTGTTGTTTTTTTTGTAAAGTCTTAGTGAGAGTAGGTAGTGGTTCGTGGACCACTGCCTACTCACCCTAAAACTTGTAGCCCAATTTGCAAAAGGAAGGGGTACAAAAATGACCCCATTCCTTTTGCGAATAACGTCCCAATGTACTTTGGGAGTCTAACTTACCAATGGTTTGAGACTGAATTTGCAGTCAAAAACCACTGATGCATTAGGTACTGAAACACTATTTGGGAAGGACACCCATAACAAGCCCATTCCAAACAGCAATTTGAAAACAATTTCTAACCCCATTTTAGAAGTCCATAAAACTTTACTGACTCCCAAAATGAGTTTAGTTCATAAGAGGAAACTTTAGTGTTTGCAAACTAATTATAGGGTTTGCAACCTCTAAGAACTTTTGTACATATGGCCCAAAGTCTTGTAAATTAAAAAAACACAAGTTGAGCCTATTTTCCTACATGGTAAGCTCATCTCCGTATCCCTTTAGTAAAAGTATATTTGCAATTAACAACCAGCACCTAATATCGGTATTTAGCGGCTTCTAGGCTACATAAATAAACTTGGTGCTGGAAATAAAGTGGTTTGCCTAGAATCAAACAATGGATTTAATAATGGAAGACTGGATTAGGATGACGCTCTTCTGGTCCCATAGTAATGTTTTATGATTTGCCTGCTGACTAGGTTTTAGAATGCTATTTCTATATGTATTGTTTAATTCCTTAACGTAAGCTGTTTTTAAGCTCTGTGCTTAACAGGTGTTTTTAATACCAAACGTACTAGTACTCACTGGCTCTAAAAACTTAGTTAGTTGGCCTTTCCAGGATTTGAACTTGTGCACTGAAAAATCAGCAGTCATTAGCAAGCGCTTATGGGCGTTAACACATGGGAAACTTCACCATAGAAGACATCCGCTTGTAAGGTAGTTTAGCTATCAGCTCACACGCCCACAGGACTAGCAGATTCTCTTTGAAACCAATATCTGTATTTTCAGCTTCACTCATGGTGTACTGTGCATCAATCTAAAGTCAAACTGCAACCAAATGGAAAAAGAAGTTCTGGAATAGTGATCCACCGCATCTGAGTGCGGCCTGTTCTTGCAGCTCATAGCACCAGGGTTAGTGAATGGGTAATGATAGATGCGTTAAGAGACCGGGTTGGGGGTGGATGGGAATGCAAGAGGGGAGTAGTATTAGAACGGAGGAGGCAATTACCTTTCGATTTCCCCCAAAATAATCATTCTGCAAACCACCCATACCACTCAGGGACAACATAAAAATAAGCATTGGCAATGCCTAAAAATACAAGAGAGTGGTTAGCATTGTCAATGCTGTTTAATGATTGTACAGCAGCGTGGCTGCAAGTGGGAAAAAAAAAATAACGCGCTATGATGTGGCCCTGCCTTTATTTTTACTTTTCTTTTTTGCTTTAGCCATACTGCTTTACACAGTGACTAAAAACCATTGACAACGCCAATAGCTCTCATGGTCCAGACCTAATGGCTTTGCCAAAGCTTGTTATTTTTCTGGCAGGATGGGTCAAGCAGCAACGAGGGACAGGAAGGGGTCAAGCAACAACAAGGGCAGTGTCAGGCAACAATAATGATCAAAGGCAGGGAGAGGGTCAAGCAACAACGAGGGACAGGAAGGGGTCAAGCAACAACGAGGGACAGGAAGGGGTCAAAGCAACAACGAGGGACAGGAAGGGGTCAAAGCAACAACGAGGGACAGGATGGGGGTCAAAGCAACAACGAGGGACAGGATGGGGGTAAAGCAACAACGAGGGACAGGATGGGGGTAAAGTAACAACGAGGGACAGGATGGGGGTAAAGCAACAACGAGGGACAGGATGGGGGTAAAGCAACGAGGGACAGGATGGGGGTAAAGCAACGAGGGACAGGAAGGGGGTAAAGCAACGAGGGACAGGAAGGGGGTAAAGCAACAACGAGGGACAGGAAGGGGGTAAAGCAACAACGAGGGACAGGAAGGGGTAAAGCAACAACGAGGGACAGGAAGGGGTAAAGCAACAACGAGGGACAGGAAGGGGTAAAGCAACAACGAGGGACAGGAAGGGGTAAAGCAACAACGAGGGACAGGAGGGTGGGGGGGGTCAAGCAGCAAGAACACTGCAGCACTGTGAGGGGGGATCAAACAACAACATCACGGAGTGGGGTGGGAGGGGGTCAAGAAACACAGAGTGGGACAAGAGGATTGGAGATAGGGTCAAGCAACAACATGGAGCCGGACAGGAAGGTGTCAAGCAACAACACAGGACGGGGCAGGCAACAACACGGATGGAGACAAAAGCACAAGGGTAAGAGTGATAGAGGGGCAGGGGGTAGTGGCACACGAGGGAGATGGCCGGCAAACACATACACTCTTATGGAGTGCTTCAACTAAAAGATAACTTCTAAAGCGTGAGCAGTGGAAAGAAAAGTACTTGGGCCATGCTCCAGGTGAAGGACAAACACACAAAGAAGAAGTGAAGCCGACACACGCTGACCAAAGAGAAGCAAGGAAATGAGACCGACAATGAAGCAAACCAATGGTAAGTAATGAGTATCTAAGCCCATTGTAAGCTAACAAAATGTCTTGCAAGCCACAGTGCAAGAGCGGTCTCCGGTGAGACCTAAAAAATACATTTGTTTTCAAGGAACGCCGACGCCACGTACAGTGCTCCTGTAAGCAGCACTTTAATAGTAAAACCAAATCTGAATGAAGATAAAATCTTCTTGCACAAGCGTTCCATTTAGGCACGTTAAAATAGCACCAGCTGTTTTATTTGTAACAGGACAGACTGCTTAGAGAATTTGTTTCTCAGTATTCTCCTAAAAATCGATTTTGCTTGCCAAACCCCCCCTCAGTTTAGCGATCTTCCAAACCAGTGCCACGTTACCAGGTAAGTGTCTAAAAATCTTCCACTATCTTGATAAAGTGTGATTTTTGCCAAATCTCCATGGCTCTCCACTCGAACAAGTGTGCGGAGGGAACTTTATTTTGGGAAGCGAGTAAGGGCAGGGCGTTCTATGGCAGGCTGTGGTCAGACAGCACTGTCACACCCTGACTCCTATTCAAATAATTCGATCTTCAGGATTTCTGTGCAGCAGCTGCTCTGAGATTTAACGGGGAAGCAGGCTGTGTCCACGTAATGCTCGGGCTCAGCATCTTATACAGCAACTCATTCAAATTCTTTGATTTTTCTTTTTCAAACACATGGGAAGTGGGATCATCTGATGAAAGATTGAGGTAAGGAAGGCAGGGGATGGGGAGAGGGGCAGGGGTGTGTTAAGGGGGTAAACTACATCAGTGGTTTGACTGATACAGTGCTGGATGCCGGCAGTGTGCGGGAAGAAGAGTTCGTAATATTAAGTGAGGCAAACTTTGTTCATTGTGTTCCTGCAGCATTAGGCTCAGATTTCTGTGGTAACTGCTTCTCAATAAAAGTATTGGCATAGCCAAAAGATGTTGCCTTTGGGATCGATTAGCTTCACCAACTGCTTTTGGCAGTGCTGTACAGTGTCAGGATGTTGTGCAGAGACACCAAAATAAACTAACAAAAAAATGTAAAAATAAAAAAATGACAAGACAGCATTGGGGGGAGAATGGACCAGGGAGACATGGGGGGGAGATGGGGAACTACTGGACAACACATGCATCCATGGAGTCCTTAAGCAACAAAAATAAATGCGGGAGAGCAATGCGGAAATAGAGGGGGAAAAGTACACAATGGAGACAGCTAGAAAACGTGCTTTCTTGGAGTGCATAAACAAAAAAAAAACAAAAAAACAAGCACTGTCTAAGCCAATAGATCTAGCCTTGGCATCTGGGTTCTCTGTTTTTTTAATTTTTACCTACACGATGAAGAGATTGATTTGATACTTTCTGGCCCACCCCTACTCAATGACTTAAACATTGCCCAAACAGCCGACTGGGACTCATTAACAGGCACGTCCGTTACCAGATCAGTTAAGGACTTTGTGGGCAAACATTTTAAGAGAAAACAACTCCTTTCCAAAACCCGAGGAACTGGAGAAGGGCAACTAAGAGAAACAAAGCATTAGTCATCGATTCTCGGACCCAAGTTTACCCTCCATAAGTAATCCAGACACGTGGAGCCAGAATTAACTTTTATTAGAACTATGGCTGTCCTCAGCACCACAGCTCTTCTCCCCATTAGATAACAGAGGGTTGCAAGTGGGGGAAGGGGACGGTGGCTTAGATGTAGGGCAAGATAGCGTGGCTCCCAATGATTGCTGGGAGGAGTACAAGAAGATACGGGAGCAGTTCCCGGCTGCAGCAAATGAAGTTACAGAAGGCTCTGTGCAAAACCTCATCATAAAAAGATATATCAGCAACGCTCTCTGCTTCAATGTTGGACATAATGTTGATATTACAAATACTTTGCAAGGACTATTGGAAGTGTCTGATAAAAGCTCAGAAATATCAATTGCAAAGTATTGCGGGGGAACTAAAAGAAAAAGGGACCACATGCCGACAATAGTATGACCCATTGACCAAACAAGCAAAGAATGGAAATTCTGGCCCATCGGGAGGCAGAAGGGGATGCCCCTCAGTTGGCCGGCTCTCAGAGTGCATGTGTGTCCAGATACTCCATGCTGGTAAAGAAACTGGGAGAACCTACTAGGTACAGGCAGTACATTTCCTGGACAAAAAGAGTGAGAAGAGGTCCAGGGACGGGGGTGAGAGGAACACCAGTGGAAAAAGGCCGCAGACTTAGGTTTGGGACCAAACCAACAAGCTAAAGACCAAAAAAAGAATCCCCCACATAATTGTCCCCAAGGAACCAAAGAAGGTGCTGAGCCAAGAAGGAGATGGAAGGGGAATTATAGGGAGATCAAGGTGGAATAATCGCCAAAGTAAGAAAGAGCCAAGAAATGACAAACGGGGGGTAGCAAGGGAGAAGGAAGCGAGATACCCACAGTAATAAAGAGTGGAGATGGGATTAAGCTGTAGCTACATCTCAAACAGACTCAAAATGGGAATGAAGGGAAAAGAGCAAGGAAGTTATCCCCCTAAATCGAGCCCAACTACTATTCTCCTTCTCCAAATGCCCTAGCCTGAAAGCAATCTTAGACAAGTAGGCTTCACAAAGGGAATGAAGTTGCTAAGGTATTGCTGTACTCAGGGCTGGTAAAAACAGCACTTGTAAAAGCCGGAAAGCAAGCTTTTAAAAGAAGGGATCAGGTTTGTTCCGGAATCAGAAATACCTGGAGAGGGTGACTTTAACAAAACGTTCCTGAGGAACCACGCAGGACTAGGGCCAAGGCAGGTCAGGCCGATTGAACTGGGGTATAGGGAAAAAGAAGATCTGGAAATAACGGTTCCATACTCCGGCGCAGTAAGGTCCTGGGGAGATATGAGACACGAGAATAGGTATACGGGTCTTTCCTCACCAGCTTCTCATGAAGACCGGTAGCTGAGTGAGATCGATTAGGATACTGGGTGGTCACACAGCCTAGGGGTACTAACATGGAATATTAATGGATTTGTGAGAACGTCAAATTTAGAAATTTTTAGGGACTTAATTAACTTACATGAGATTGTATGTTTGCAAGAAACGTGGCTGTGCAAAGAAACAAACGATTGATGGGTTTGTGCAGATAAATAGGACAGCCAAGAGGAGTCAGCAGGAAAGCCCCTCTGTGGGGTTAGTAACCATGATATCCACCAAAATAGCCAACAAGCATTTGCAATGCAATAGGTCTCGCATTTGCGCGACTTTGAGCTACTGGCATTGTAAATGACAAACCTTTTATCTATGTGTTGGTTTTGAAAACATAAATAAAAGGCATTGTCATTTACAATGCCAATAGCTTAAAATTTCGCAAATGCGAGACCTAATGCATTGTAAATGCTTGTTCTAGTCTATTATTCTAACTTTTATTGGGTTTCAAGAATGGCCACATGGTGTTGCCTTAAAGAAGACGGTAGTGCTCAATCAAAGCAGCACACAACAGATCACAGGTGGTTTAGTAAGGCCCCATAAGGATAGTAATAGTTGCCCTTACGTTTTTTTTTCTTTTAAATCCTACTTATAGCAGCAAAATAAAAAATTAAACATTTTCAGTCAGGCAATCTTGTGTTTGTTATTTTAACAATGAGGACAGTTCCAGTTTCACAGAGGTAAAATTCAAATACGCTGTTGCGCTTTTACATCCCTGAAAGTAGAATAGAAACAATGTATTTGAGATTTCGCAAACAGCTTAATGCTTGTATGTGGTGGGCGGACAAATCCAATCACAAGGCACATCATCACTGTGCAAAGGCAAAGATCCGGTGAATAAATGATTGGATGAATAGCTGGGTTCTAAGAGCGGAAGCGTACTGCATGTGGAATCCACACAGTACAAAGGCTGAGCAAATATTGGACACGATTAGTCAGATCAGCATTGGGGCGAGCTATAGTTTTCAACAGGCGTTCCTGCTTAGATAAGGGCAGCAGGCACCAAGAGATCGTTTGGGGTAGAAGCTAGCAGTCTACCATGAAGAAAAGAATCGAGGAGATTAACCTTTTTGGGCACTGCTGACTTTATATTCTGCAGAACAACACTTCAAGTAGTAAATACTTAACTAACGTTTCCGACAGCGTATTCTTTGCTTGATAAAGCGGGTTTGTGCGACATGGTCTGCGAACGGTGTATCTTGAAAAACGGATCTGTATTGGCTATGAGCTCCGACGTACAATGTGTCTGTTCAAGAGGGATGGAGTGTGTGCGTGCGCCCAAGTGAAAACGGCAGTCACTGTGTGTATACTGCCATGCGCATATGGCTGCTGCATGTACATATACTGCATCTCAAAGCCATCAGTGCCGATGTCTGTTCTCCGGTGACAGTAGAAATCATTGACTTAAATTAGTATATGGATGTGCATAGCAATGTAAACAAACCCAGGATGTTTGCCCCCTCCCTCAGCCAAAACACAACACACACGAGATAACTTTAACCAATGAGAGGCTGCAGAGGGTGGAGACTATATTTGCAAGGGACAGATCAGGGAAACAGGAACGACCTGTAGTGGGCTTGACAGCAGCACTGCTCCAACGTAGTTTGAATGTGTGTCTAGACAACGCCAACCAAGCAATTGTGTGTTGTGCCGAACAGGCTCGGTGCGGGATGCAGACAGACCGAAAACACAGGCAAATTAAACGCTATGGTGTTTGGAGAATCTCTTAGTTTGTTTATTTGGAGGCGGGGAAAGACATATTAGACACTTCTGCATTGCACCCAATTGCCTTTCCCTTGTTAAAATCTCATTGGGCCTATCGTCCGTTTCAGCAGGCGAACTCCAGTCAGGGATTGGATAGCAGACGATGACGCCCCTGACAACAAAGGTGGAGTTGGAGAAAAATGTAATAAAAAAATAAATAAAGTCTACGTGGAAAGAGGGAGGCAAACGTCACATTTGCTCCCCTGCCTGTGTCAGTTTAAACTGAGCAGAGAATGGACATTTTTTAAATAGCAGAAGAGCTAGAAATAAATTGTGTCAGGTGGACACCTGGGAGAGGAGGGGCATACGTGAAAAAGGGAGGGGGGGCTGAGCAGTGCCTTTACCTGCTCGCCCTCAGAAAGTGTGGGAGGAGCGGTGCCAGTCCATAGTGGCGGATCGTGCAATGCCGGGACAAGGGGGCATTCTGAAAAGCTGTGGGAAAGTCAAGAATGCCAGCTCGGCGGTGCAGTGGATAGTCTGCCAGTGAGGTGACAGGGCAGTCTGAAGGAAGTCACGATAATTTAGGAAGAGGCATTTCGAGTCCGGTATCTGGTCCGAGCAGCTGTAGGGGCACACAGCAACCAGGTTTGATGTGCCAGTGTGGCAGGCCACGTTGTGCTGTAGCAGCACATTTGGGTGAGGTGGCGAGCCTGCGAGTTACAGGAAAGTTACAATAGGAGAAGCGGATGCATCTGTCTGTGCTAGCTTTTCTTTGAGCAGTCAGGATTAGCAAGGTTTGGGCAACTGGTGTGTGGGATCCTGTTAAATAGTGGGCGTAGAAATTGCAATGTCTGCGAGAGTCCAGAAGCAAGCATTAGAAACAAGGGGTTGATTACGGGTGTTCTGTGGCACGGGATGTCCTGGCATCAGTGGTTATAACTCTTTCTGCTGGTAGGAGCTCGCTGCCAGCGACAGACAACAGTGACAAGCAACAAACAGCTCATACTTGATGTTATTATGCAAGACATCTCAGGGATTCGCTTGTCATTGGTGTGGGCAGGCACAGAGTTGTGCAATAATGTGTGAAGCCCTCCTTCTCTCTTAAAGGCAGGCAGCACTGGTAGCTCCCCCTTGTGCCTGGCGCTCTATTCCAGGACAACCACCAGAAAGTTTAGGTGTGCCTGTTGGATTGGGCTACAGAAAGTAGCAGCCCATGTCGTCTCAAACTGGAGACTGAACTGCAGTAAGCCATCAGGCGCGTGGTAGGTAGCGATGAACCCCCAAAGGTTTCGCCGTGTTTGGCTCCCCGCTCCTAGGCGAACAGCAAACCCTTTGTGCTTGTCTCACCTCCAGATCGCGAAGAGCAGGCACAGACAGCTGTGCCCCCTGCTCTGAGGCAGCACAGCCCTCCCTCTCCGTCCGCGTGGCTCCGCTGCGGGGTCGGCGAAGGCTGGAGCCTGCTGGCTGATTGGACGAGGCACAGCAGGGAGAGCGGGATGGAGGGGCGGGGGAAGAGCCGCTCTCTGCAGGGACTGGAGCTAGTCCACGCCCGGGGCAGCAGCGAGCCCGCAGAGCAGCCACAGGAAGGGGGAAGGGAGGGCGAGCAAAGACCGAAGCGAGGAGATCCAGTACAGAGGAAGAAGGGGCGATCCAGCGCCCGACGGAGAAACATGTGCGACCTAGCACCGTGCTAAAGTAGGCGAGGGAAAATCCAGCACTGGTCTGAGGAAGACTGGTGAATCCAACAGCGGAGTAAATAAGAGAAAAGGGCAGGTAACAAGGAGGGACTAAAAAGCCTCGTTCACAATAGAAAGCCAGCGTTTAGCATTAACTATGACGCAAGCCAATGGGAAGAAGGGGCGGGGCTTAAAGCACCCTTCTGAAAGCTGCTCGATTACAAGAAGCCTCGCAGAGCGAGCAGCGCATGCGCGCTGCAACGCAGGTCTGCGAGACCTAAAAAGGTTGCACCAACAGAAGTAAAATGAAATTGGTTGGTGGCCTGTAGAGTGCATCTCCAGGACCCGGATTTGAGCTATGAATGTATCTTAATAGCAAATGTGTACATTCACGGAGTGAGAAGGGAAGAGTACAGGTCTGAATTAGAAGATAAGGACTCCCTGTGTGCAAACTGTCATAAAGATATGTTCATTCTGTTGGGAGACTTCAATTATAAGTTAGACCCAGGAAGGGTAAACCCCTGGTTTAAAGAGATACGGACCTTGTTTAATATAAAGTCTGCCAGTTTTACAACCACTATGGGTGCAGCACAAGATGTGGCACTAGGGAAACACCTGGCCTTCAAGGGTTTATTCAGTATCAAGGGGCGGATAGATTCCGATCGACCTGTGCATCGGAAGTTCAAGAATGATTCGCAACTCTGTCCCGTTGATTATATTTTGATGCATGCCTGGTATTTTGCTAAAGTCAGGAGCGTCCAGATAGTGCAAGGAGAAGTGAGTGACCATTACATTCTAAAACTCAAAATAAGAGGTGAAAGGAGGCTGAGAGACATGCTAATTGCCCTACAGATGGACTATCCAAAGTGCCTTACTACTAGAATTTCTGAGGAATGTATGTGAAAATTAGCCAACTTTCAGCAGAACCAAGTGTTGACCAATGCCCCCCTTAAACAACATAAGGTGGTATGAAAATATAATTAGCCAGGTGATCCACTGTCTAAGGATCGACTTAAGATAACTGGAAATAGGACTCGGGGTAATGGCAGGAAAGGAAACTATTGGTTTGATGGGGAATGCAGGAAATTAAAGGCTCAGATAAGGAAAGGGAAAAACAGCCTCAAGATAAGGTTAGATCATGAGAGTTATAATAACCTCCAGTACAATAGAAAAGCATATAAAAGGCTGATAGGAAATCTGAAACAAGTATTTGCAATGCATTAGGTCTCGAATTTGCGAGATTTTGAGCTATTGCCGTTGTAAATGACAATGTCTCTACCTTTACAGACCTGCCTGGGGGTACGCTGCACCTCTTCCCTGTTAAGTGAATTTCTGTACTCCTCACGTAGCTAAGAGCAGGAGCTCAAATGCAGCATGTGGTGCCCTGTATAATGCATGAGATATAGCTGGAGTGCAGGCAACACGTCCCTGTAAGTTACAATATGGATCGGGCGCAAGTAGCTTGTCAGCTGTGAAAGAAGAGCAGCTGGTTCTCCACGGACAGCCTCTTATTTTTGCACACAATAAAAAACAAACCAAAAAATATATATATGTGCTGCTAATACGAGCGGCAGCGCGTCTCGTCCAGGTCAATGTAGGAAGTGCTACTTGCGTGTTGGCCCGAGTTAAATGGACAAAAAGAAGCGCGAAACTAAGAGGCACCACGTGACCTCAGCACATGATACATCAAAAACTAAAAAGCTGACCTCGTGGTGCGCAAGTGGAGTAATAGAAAAAAGGATCATATTGCACATGTGCAAAACAAGACAAGACAAAGAAAAACACCTGTGGTGTACATGCACGTGCGTGTGTTTGGGGACTTGTGTGTCTGGAAACCAGGTCCGGACTAGTAAGGCGCGGTCACCATTATTTAATATGAAGCAGCATTTTTTAAGTTAAAGCATGGCACGCGGTAGAAAAAAAAAAATCTAAGATGTAAACTGCCCCCCTCCCTCCCTCCCTCCCTCGCCCAGCATGCCGCTTACTCCGACCACCCCCGGTCTGAGCTCTGAAGAGTTCCCCTCCGGTGAGTGGAAGAAAATAATTTGCCGGAGGTCTGTATGTATGGCGAGGGCGCCATGTTAAAGATAAAACGCGGTGTGGCATGTTCGGGGAAATAAATTATGTACAGAAACTGTTGCAGGAGAGCATGTCCTGCTTACAATGGCAGGCAGGCAGAAGGATTATGTTACTTACCCTGTAAACATCTGATCTTGGAAGCAGTGCTGTAGAATCACACGCTTTACATAAGTCCACCATATAGTGTTGGGTTTGGATGATTACAAGTTGTTTTTGTTGCAAGACGTTTTCTTCAAGTCACAAGGCTGTGCAACTCCTCCTCTTGGGAATACTGCGCATGGTCATCAATGCCATTTTCATATTGTTTTGCCGTGGGTAGGTGAGAATATAAGAAAAGTGTATATGTAAGCATTAAGATGTCCATGCGTTACTATGATTTAAAGTGTATGAACTGCAACCTACACAAGAATTTTTGGGGAGGAGGGATGGCGCATGTGAATCTACAGAACTACATGCCAAGAACAGATGCTTACAGGGTAAGTAATCTGTTTGAGGCATGTGTGCTGTAGATACACATGCTTTGCATAGATTGCAAAGCAGTCCCTCTCCTTAGGCAGTGGTTAACTTGTGAGGGTTGCAGTGGTCTGAAAATGTCACACAAAAAATACATGAAAGTGCCCAAGACAGCAAATGCTGTCAGAACGGCATCAGTAGATTATTACAGGGTACTCGCCCACTATGCAGAAACATTTGGGAAGTTAGAGGCGTGGTGGGAGGAGCAAAGACAGGGAACTTTGCGAGGGTCAGCCAAATTCAATACCGACGAAACGCAATATGGGGCGGAGACTAGTGATGCAGACTACCTTTCCCATGAGGCAAAGCGGAAATGATCGAGCACGCTAGGGAAAGCGCATCTTCATTCAGAAGGGAGGTGAGTCTATTTAACTCCCCTGCTCTCTCAATACACTGCTGATTATACCGGTAAAAGCAGCGTTTACATACATTTGGATTCACCTCATAGAAAGGAGCGGTAAGAATGCACTTGCAACACTGTTCGGCCACTTCAGTGTTTCTGCTTTGTCAAAGAGGCCGAGTCCTGGATTGGGTGAATTAATTCTGGCAAGGACTTCAGTGTGCCTTAGCCTTTTCATAGTTTATTGAGAATTCTCGCCAAGAGAGCATTGACTCCTGCTCGTGCATGGGATACATAGGTTGTATCAGCCAGGACCTTTGTCTCTAAATTCGGCGCTGGAATTGCGCTGAGATACTGGTATACCTCTGTGTTTTTAACAGAGGAAGTAATTTTTTTTCGTTTTTGAAATATTGGAATTAAGGAACTACCTTGGCTCCATGATTGAATGGAATGCTTAGGGCAAGTGAACTGCTACATTGATCAGAATTGTACAACCTAATAATCCCTACCTGTGGTATTTTGTTTTGCTTGCATTCTAGCAGGGGGTACAAGAGGCGGCTGCCTGCTCTTCCCCTGTGACGCGAGCTTCTGACTTGTTAATGGTGTGTATTATTTAGTATTGTAAATGTATTATTTAACCACAAAGAATAGTTTTGCAAGGGTTCTGGGAAAGGGAAAAACATTGATTTTGGCAAAAGCTTCATTATTGGGGATTGTGTTAATGCTATTATAGAGTTAACATTTAGAGAGGGATTGAAGCACTGATATTGAAAAGTCGCTGGAGTTTTTCCCATCATAGGAAATTGGACCCTTTCTTTTTTTCTTTTCAGGTACTTTAGTTAATTCTCACTGAGAATAGTCATACAAGGGTATTATGAAAATTATTATATAATTATATATGTTCTCTCTTCCAGGTCTCCCTCCAAGCTGATTCCCTACCCTTCCCTTGCTTGATCTCCCGAACTTCTGAGCTATTCTAGCACTACAGAGTTGATGCCATCGAGAGGTGGACCCATTTTGAGCCTCGAACAGTTAGAGGAGTGACCCATGCTGACAGAAAATGAGTTTTAAGTACTGCCTGTCCAACATTGGCTTGTTGGCATGCAAATACATCCACACATTGTTTTTTGACGGTGTGTGGAGTAGACCATGTTGCTGCTTTGCAAATGTCAGCAACAGGAATGTTCCCTAAAAAGCCATAGAAGCTCAAACTTTTCTAGTGGAGTGGGCTTTTGGTGGAACAGGTAAAAGTTGTTTAGCTTTTGCATAGCATGTATGGATGCATTTAACTATCCATCTTGAAATGCCAGATTTTGAAATTGTTTTCCCTAAACCAGGGGGTGCAAAGGCAACAAACAATGGTTTAGTTTTTCTAAATTATTTAGTCCTGTTGATGTAATACATCAATGCCCTTTTTACATCTAAAGTGTGTAATGCCATTTCTGCAACTTTATCTGGTTGGGGGGGAACAAAACTGGTAAATAAATGGATTGATTAATATGGAAATTGGAAACTACTTTTGGTAGGAATTTAGGATTAGTTCTAAGCAGTACCCTGTCTATGTAGTTGAAAGAAAGGCTCTTCTAGAGTGAATGCCTGAATTTCACTTACTCTTCTAAGCGATGTTTTAGCGATTAAACTGGCAAGTTTCCATGAAAGATGTTGCAATTGACAAGAATGTAATGGTTCAAAAGGAGGGCCCATTAATCTTGTTAGGACAATGTTTAAGTTCCATGCTGTGGCAGGCAAAAGAATAATTCCTCTTAGACTTCCAAGTCCTGCCATAAAAGCTTATATAATAGGAATTTTAAACACCAATATGTGTTGCCTATTTTGGAGATTTGCTTCAATTGCTGCAAGATGTAGTCTTATAGAAGTATGTGCTACTCCTGCAGTTTGCAAATGCAATAGCTATAAAATAAGTAAGTACCTTTGCCTGAAGAGGGTTAACGTTTTGCTTGTGACCGAACATAAAGAGTTTCCATTTTGCTGCAAAACATTGCCCCGTAGTTTGTTTACGAGCGTCCTTAAGAATGCTCATACATTCTTGAGGTAAATTTAAGCACCCAAATTCTAAGACTTCAGGAGTCAAATTGCAAGATTAATTTCTTTGGGATTTGGATGTCTTCGTGTTCCGTGGTTCTGTGTGAGAAGGTCCGGGTGAAGCTTCTCGTGTGGGACTAAAGACAGTTTCAGGAGTGTTGAAAACCATGGTTGTCAAGCCTATGTTGGAGCTATTAGTAACATGGTGAGAGATGTCGGAGTTTCCTGACCACTAATGGAAGTAGTGGGAGAGGTGGAAAAGAGGTGGAAAAGCGAATGGGAATATCCCTGACCAGTTCTTCCATAGAGCATTGCCTTTGAATTGATGGTGAGGGTACCTGCTTGCGAAGTGTGGGCATTTTTTTGCAGAAGGGTTTGATGTTGTAAAGATAGTTTGCGAGGTGGAATATTTAGAGTTATGAGCTCCAGACAATAACCATGTTGGATAATGTCCAAGACCCATTGGTCTGTTGTGACTGATTTCCAATTGTTGAGAAACTGTAGAAGACGACCCCAGACAGGTGTTAGATGGTCTGGGGGAATGGTAAAGAAGTCATTGTTTATTGGCTTTTGAGGAATGGGTGTTTCCTCTGCCTCTTCCTTTAAAATTGTTTACTCTATATGAGCCTCTGTAGAAAGTTCTAGGTGTAGAGGTTTGTCCCGATTCTTGTATTGTAACCCAGAGGCATCTGTGGTGGCAGTTTTGGCACCTTGTTTGTAATTTGGCCTACGAAAAGCACCACGGTAGGTGTTAGTTTGTAGGGCTTTTGCTACCCCTGTGTGCTTCTTCATCTTTTCAAGGGCTGCGTCTACTTGTGGTCTGAAAAGATGTTCCTGATCAAATGGTAGATTTAATATGGCCTGCTGTGCTTCAGGTTTAAATCCGGACAACCTTAGCCATGCATGGTGTGATGACGATTTACGCTACTTGGGCATTCGTGTCACTAAGGATAGAGACGAACTGATGCGACTCAACTATGGCACAGCAATGACCCGCATAACGGACTATGTCACCCGTTGGATCACACTTCCTCTTTCAATGGCGGGAAGGGCATCCTTAATAAAAATGGTGATATTGCCCCAGTTGCTCTATCCGTTTTTGAATATTCCATTCCACCCAGGGGGCTACTTTTTAAAACACTCCGGTCAGAATTGACGCGGTTAGTGTGGGGGTAAGCACCCGAGACTGCAGTGGAATGTTCTTACCAGGCCATATTCGCAGGGGGATTTGGAATACCTAATTTTGAATTATATTATCTCAGTGCACAAGCCCATTATGCATATTACTGGATGTATCAGCCACAATATATGCCTCAAGTGGCGGCGGAGCATTGGCTTGCGCACCCCATGCCGATTGAAGGTGCGTTGCATGACACTCCGCCTATCAGAGAAAGGGCGCCCACTACTGTTACCTGTACAGTCACGGCGTGGCATCGCATAAGTCGTATATTAGGCACCCCGCTGCTCTATTCCCCGCAATTGCCTCTCGCATACCACCCGACTATGCCTCTTCTCCAGGAGACGATATTTCACAAGTTTGCGGAACGAATGCACATTAAGACTTGGGGTGACCTGTATCATGAGGGCCAATTTCGCACAGCCGAACTGGTCTTTCAGAGCACACACCAATGGATATTTTCTTATATGTGCGTCTTAGACAGGGCATCCGCTCTTTAACTCCGGGGTTCCCGGCTGAGCCCCCAACACTTGCTCCGCTACAGCTAATGCTTAGAAGCACGACACCCAAGCGCCTTGTTTCCCTAATATACCGCACAGTCCACACACACAGAGGAACCGGCTGCATTGGCCCACACACGGAGTGAAGAGCTGAGCCTTGATCTGACAGATGAACAATGGGAATACTGCTGCTCGCAAACTGAGCAGGTATCTGCTAGCAGCAGGCTGCGTATTCTGCACTACAAATTTTTGCATCGGCTGTATCATACACCGGCCAGAATGCACAGACATGAATTACGCACTACAGATCGGTGCGACAGGTGTAGGGCCCCGGGAGCGGATTTCCTACACTTGGCCTGGGAATGTCCGAGGATACACGACTACTGGAAACAGGTTTTTGAAGCCCTGAACTTAATGACGAACACTCATATTGAACCCACACCACTGCTGGCCCTGTTGGGGTATGTAAAACCACTGCAGGCAGCGCACCGTAAATATGTGGCTCTCGCGCTGCTCATGGCTAAAAGACGGGTGGCATGTCGGTGGGGAAGGGGACGGGCGCCCAAATTCAAGGTCTGGCTAGGAGATTTAGTTTTTTGTCAGGAACAACTTACTACATATGCGGAGTGGTTACCCAGCACCTCCAGGCCTAGGGACATTTGGGCTCCTCTAACATGTTATCTTCTAGCACATCCACGCGAGACTGCCACACCGGAGAGAGGTGCACCCGCACCTTGAGAGGTACTGAGGTGACGCATGGTGGGCGGATATGTGTCTCCTTCAATGTTGTATAACTGCTACCACTGCTATGCTTGTGTTATGCCCGGATGTGGTGAAATTGCTCATATGTATCGAGAGTTGGACCCTACTGAGAGACTAGATACATGGTGAATACCGGACAAAACTGTTGCACACACATAGTAATGCTTCACCGTAGGAGGGACTGTATGATGATCTGCTGTTCTGTAGATTGGTATTTGCTACGTATGTCAACAATATCGTATGCCCTGTAATGCAACAAGGTGTAATCTGGAACTGTATGAAACTATGCACTTGCTGTACTGCTGCGTATAACACATGGTATGCTTAAATGACTCCAATGTATGGTATGTTTACAAAAACCAATAAAAAGTTTAAAAAAAACAACAACAAAAAACCTTAGCCATGCATGCCTACGTAATAAGATACTGGCGTTAATACCCCTAGCAGCAGTATCAGCTGCATCTAGTGCACATTTTATAGAGTTGTTAGTAATAAGTTTACCTTCATTCACTATTTCTTAACCCCTCTTTTAGTGCTCCTCTGGGAGATGTTGGAGGAGCCCATCCATTTCGTCCCAGTGGCCCCTGTCATACCTTGCTAATAAGGCTTGGCTATACGCCAATGATTTGCTGCTTGTGCCGCAACGTTTACCAGAGGCATATATGAGCTTGGATTCTTTCTCTGGAGGTGGTGCATCTCCAGTTGTTTGTGAGTTAGCTCTTTTCCAGCATTTGAAACTACCAAAGAGTCTAGGGTGAGTTAGCCTTTATTAAAAATGAGGTCTGATGGTGCTGCCTTGTACTTTGTCAATGCGGAGAGTAATGATCCTTGCTTTGACCGAGTCTTTAAAAATGTCTTCTGAATGATGTGTCATACCCTTGAGTAACGGAAAGTATTGTGCCCCTCTCTGTGCAGTAGACAAAGTCTTGAATAGAAAATCCTCCTCCATAGACTCTTTGTATAAAGGAACTTGATGGAACGTTGCTGCACGTGTTATTAGGTCCTCACAAGCAGAAGCATCATCAGGTGGTGATGGGCGAGTGGGATGCAACTCAATCAGAATCTGCTTGAGGCTCAATGTCAAATATCCCAAGGATCCCCTGATTGTGTTTAATCTGGGATATCCTGATCCTCCCCTACTGTAGACTGAGGGGATGTGTTACCTGCCACAGATAAATGTAGTGAGTGAGGGAGGAGGCGTTTGTGGTAGTGGTGAAGTAGGAATAGGAATGTGCAAAGGAGTAGTTGCAGCATCCTTCCTCTTCTTTACAGGTTGAACAGGAATGTCTAATGCCTCTTCAAAACTCAGCTGCTTCTTAGAAGTGTGTTTTGGTGGTTGTATCTTAATTTTCTTAGTTCCAGGCCGAATTTGCAGTGTCTTGTTTCGGATCAAGCTTTTGATGAAATTGCTCGAGAATTGGCTCTGGAGGCGGTTTCGGACCGAAAGAGAAACATTTCGGTGGTGGAAGCTTTGATTTCAACAAAGGAATGTTCGGTTCCGAAATCTGTAGTCTCCGTTTCGGTGCAGGGACCGAATATCAAGCTCTTATGGCCACCGATATCAATGAGGTGGAGGCCCCTGCTGTAGGCCGAACTTTCGGAGCCGAGCCGGAGGGCGGGACTTTGGAGTCCTATTTTCGTTGCGCGCCATGGCTTATTTGCAGTGGCGGACAGTGAGCAGTTCTTTCGGTAGAAACCGATGGTTTGGGCTTAGGATCAGGGGCAGAGGTACTCACTGTTCGTTGTTTTTGTGCCGACTGCAGAACGGTCGAGTCATCTTCAGATTGGGACTCGGAATCATGTATGGAGAGCGATTATTCTTGTGCCGCTGAAGCTTCTTCTTCATCTCTTGTCGACTGAACATGTCTGGGACATTGTCCGCTTGTTTACACTGCATTTCCTGTCGTCTTGCACATCGATCCCGAAGGGTCTTTTTGGACCGAAAGGATTTGCAGGCCTCACAGGGGTCTTCTCGATGCTCGGGCGAAAGGAACAAGTTGCTTACCTTCGGTAACGCATTATCTGGTAGAGACTATCTAGCTGCAGATTCCTTACCTTTGAATTTCCCAGGCGTCAGGCTGGATCCGGAAACTTTTGCTGAGCAATACCCCTTGCGCGTGACGTCGGGTGGCTCCATTCGGCTCCGCGTGACGTCGTCGGCAGCGCCGGTTAGGACGTCGCAGTGCCCATATAGGCGCCACCCAGGCGCGCGGACGTCAGTACTTTTAGTTTTTTCCACACCAGAAGCACAGAGCCACGAAGTGACTTACGTAATTTTTGAGCTGGATGTGGGTGATTCGAGCTAAGTGTTTTAAGTAACAAGGAATACTGAGGGGCCTTGTAAGTGATGAATGAGAGGTCATGCACATATTATTGTTCGCCCACTGGTTCTACTATTTTTTACCATATGCAGATAGGCATAATAGTGAATAGTGTATGGTCAAGTAGTGTTTTTATATCTAGGAACTTATGAGATTGTTTGATCATGAGTTGTGAAATTGATTGCTGCAACATAATAGTTTTATCGTTCTTAGTAACATAACTTATTTACAGATTTTTAAGGTATTTTTAGGAGTTTTAGCTTTCATATAATTGATGTATATTTGTATGAATTTTTCTTAAAGTGTTGTATTGTCTTTACATGTGTCTTTAATGATTTTAAGAATCGAAATAAAGACTAACTTGACTGACGTAATCATGTGCAAAACTAGGGCCCTGAAAGGGGAGTAACCCTAGACCTACTACATCAGTCTGCAAAGCGGGGAGGCATGGGTGGGGCTGTAAGGAAACTGCAGGACTGAACGGGCAAAGTGCCCGTCCCTGCGCACTTGACCATCAAGGCAATAATGTTTTGTGAACGTGTGCAATGATGCCCACGTCGCTGCCTGACAGATGTCTTGGACTGGGACACCCCGAGCCAAGGCCGTAGTCGCAGCCTTTCCCCTGGTGGGGTTGGCCCCTAATACCTCAGGGGGCTGCTTCTTTGCCAAGGCATAACAGATTTTAATGCAGAGAACACCCCAGCGAGAGATTGTTCTTTGCTGCACTGCCTTACCCTTCTCTTTGCTCCCACATACCCCACAAAGAGTTTGTCATCCCACGGAACTCTTTTGTGCGGTCAAGGAAGAACGACAACGCTCTTTTTGGGTACAGCCGGTGGAGACGCTCCTCTTCCTTAGAGGGATGTGGGGGAGCAAAGAAGGAGGGCAAAGTAATGGATTGGCCCAGATGAAATGGGGTCACAACCTTTGGTAAAAATGATCCCCTGGTGCGAAGCACCACTTTGTCCGGAAAGGACATAAGATAAGGAGGCGAGCTGGATAACGCCTGCAATTCACTCACCCTCCGGGCCGATGTATTCGCCACTAAGAAGGCTGTTTTGATGGACAACAGCCGAGGGGACAATTGTGTAAAGGCTCAAAAGGAGCGCACATCAGGTAAATGAGGACTAAATTAAGGTCCCATTGCGGCATAATAAAGGGCGTGGGTGGAAATAAATGAGCCAGCCCTTTTAGAAAACTATTTACAATAGGAGATTTAAAGAGAGAAGGCTGGTCTGGCAGCCGCAAAAAAGCAGACAGAGCAGAGAGGTAACCCTTGAGAGTTCCCAAGGCAGAGCCCTGCTGGGCCAGGGTTAGAATGAATAAAAGGACAGCAGAAAGAGGAGCAGAAAGAGGGTCAAGGGACCTTTCTGTACAGAATAATACAAATTTCTGCCAACGGCAGGCATATACCGACTTAGTGGAGGGCCGCCAGAATAACATTACAGACTTCGGGAGGAAGGTCGAAGGCCATCAAATTGCCGCCACTCAATCTCCACGCATGGAGGCACAGAGTTGACAGGTTTGGTTGGAGAACTTTCCCCTGCTGCTGCGACAGAAGATCCTCCCGAAGGGGCAGCCTGATCGGAGGGGTTCGACACTCATGCTCAGAAGCTCTGGATAACAGACTCTCCTTGACCAGTCTGGCGCCACAAGGACAACTTGGGCCCGGTCGCTCCTTATCTTCTTCAGAACCCTGGGCAGGAGTGGTATGGGTGGAAAGGCGTACAACAGGGCTGCGCTCCACTCACAACGAAACGCATCGCCGAGCGATAGCCGCCTTGGAAACTCCAGCACGCAGTACAGCTGACAATGCGCGTTCTCTTCGGAGGCGAACAAATCTAACCAAGGTTCTCCCCACAGCTGAAAGAGACCTTGCGCCACCTCCGACTGGAGACGCCATTCGTGATCCTGAAGGCATCGACGGCTGAGATCGTCTGCCCTGGCGTTCAGAGAACCTGCCAGGTGTTGAACGACCAGGGTTATGCCCTGCTGTTCGAGCCATGTCAAGAGACGCAGGGCCTCTCAACAAAGGGTCCACGACCCCACCCCGCCCTGCTTGTTGCAGTACCACATGGCTGTGGTGTTGTCCGTGAACACCTGCACTAGCTTCCCCTTGACAGAGGGAAGAAATGCTTTCAATGCCAACCGAATCGCTCGGAGCTCCAACAAGTTTATGTGGAGCCCCGTCTCCGCCAGAGACCAGTGACCCCTGATCTCTGCCTCTCCCATGTGACCCCCCCCTTCCCAGAAGTGACGCATCCATCACAACTGTGAAATCTGGTTGGGGAAGGGAGAGAGGTCTGCTGTTGACCAAATCGCAGTTCGTTAACCACCACTGCAGATCCTTCGCAGTTCCTTCCGAGATCTGAACCACGTCGGTGAGATTTCCCTGATGCTGTGCCCATCGGAACTTCCAAGTCCCACTGCAGAACCCGCATACGCCACCTGGCGTGTCTTACCAACAGGATGCAGGAGGCCATGAGATTCAACAGCATCAGAGTCAACCTCACCGAAATCCAGAATAGAGGCTGAAACATCGGAATCATAACCTGGACTCGCTGCTCGGGAGGATAAGCCTGAAACTGCACTGTGTCCAGAACAGCTCCGATGAAAGGGAGCATCTGAGAAGGAGTCAGGTGCGACTTCGGCATGTTTATGGAGAACCCCAGCGAATGCAGGAGGTCCGCCGTAGTCTGAGGGCGGGAGATGACTGCTTGGGGCGAGGACGCCTTCAACAGCCAGTCATCTAGGTAGGGGAAGACTGAAACCCCTAACATGCGCAGATGAGCTGCAACCACCGCCATCACCTTGGTGAACACCCGAGGGGCACTGGTAAGACCAAAGGGGAGCACGGTAAACTGAAAGTGCTCGTGGCCTACCTTGAACCGCAGGTAACGCCTGCGGCCCTGCAGGATGGGAATGTGAAAATATGCACCCTGCAGGTCCAACGCCACCATCCAGTCTCCATGGTCTAGGGCAGACAAGACCTGAGCCAATGTGAGCATTTTGAATTTCTCCTTTTTGAGGAAGAGATTGACGGTCCGAAGATCTAAAATGGGCCGAAGTCCCTTGTTCTTCTTCGGAATCAGAAAGTAGCGGGAATAACAGCCACCGCCTACTTCTGAAGCCGGGACCCTTTCTATAGCTCCCTTGGCCAAAAGAGCTGTAACTTCCTCTTCGAGAAACTTCAAATGATTCTCCGCCAGCCGTTCCTGAGTTGGCGGAATAGGAGGAGGAAAGAAAGCAAAGGAAGAGAATAGCCCTCATGGACGATCTGCAAAATCCACTTGTCTGTTATAGATCTCCAGCGGGGGAGCTGATGACGAATTCTCCCACCCACTGGAGTAGTGCGGACCTGCAGAATCAGCCTAGGAGTGCTCGGAGGCTGCAGATGCTGGGGGCAGTGGGGCAGACGACTTCTGGCCTCCATTCCGAGGATGGAATGTACCACGTCCACGCACGGCTTGGGTAGTCTGAGCTAGATGGTGGCTAGGATAGGGCTGATGCGGCTGGAAACCCCTTCCGTTGCCACGAAAGGGGCGAAAGGAAGACTGGTCACGCGGAGTGGAGGAGAGGCCCAAGGATCTGGCCGTAGCTCGAGAGTCCTTGAACCTGACCAAGGCCGAGTCT
Source organism: Calotriton arnoldi (assembly GCA_963921515.1). Lineage (NCBI taxonomy): Eukaryota > Metazoa > Chordata > Amphibia > Caudata > Salamandridae > Calotriton > Calotriton arnoldi. Next base: position 1,779,224 of record CAWUFW010000961.1, read on the forward strand.
GCCTTGTCCCCAAAAGGGGGGTTCCCTCAAAGGGCATGTCCATCAAATTGGCTTGGACATCCCCCGAGAAGCCACCGTCGTTAAAATCGACCTGCCCAGCGAATCGGTCGTATCCAAACCACACCGTATGGCGAATTTTGCTGCATCTCTCCAGTCCTTGACAGCTTGGGAGAGCACCGCCCGGGCCTCCTCCGGTACTTGTGGCAGCACCTGCGCAACCGTCTCCCAAAGAGAGTGGGAGAAACGGCCCAACAAGCATGCGGTATTCACCGACCGCAATGCCAGACTGGAGGAAGAAAACATCTTCTTCCCAAATGAGTCCAGTCTCTTGGATTCCCTATCCGGAGGGGCGGAAGGGAATGCGCCCTGGGAATTAGAGGCCTGGACAACCAAACCTTCTGGGGTGGGGTTTTGGCTGAGGAACTTTGGGTCGCCCGGAGCTGGGCGATGGCGGTGTGCAGTCTTCCTATTCACAGGAGCCCCTGTGCTAGGCTTGGACCATGTTCCTAGAAGGACGTCCATAAGTGCCTCATTAAAGGGCAATAGTGGTTCATAGGTAGAAGCCCCCGGTTGAAGCACTTCGGTCAGGAGATTAGTCCTGACCTGCACTGAGGGCAGCTCCAGTCGAAGGACCTCAGCTGTCCTCTTAACCACCATGGGATAGGACGCCCCCTCCTCCGTAGCCACTGTAGGAGGAGAGAGCATGCCAGTGTCTGGGGAAGTATCCAGACCACTGGCTTCCCCAAGTTCCCCATACTAGTCCATAGTCTCCTCAGAGACATCCTGGTTCTCTAATGGGTCTCCAGACTCCTCCCATTCCTCTCCTGAGCCCAGCACGTCCACAAAGTCCTCAGGTGACAACATAGAACCCCTGGGTTCTGTCAACGGCGGAATCTGCGTCCCTAGACGCCGTTCTGGCTCCGTGTCATCGCGGATGAGGATGGGGCTTGCGCTGCCGGGCACCGACTTCGGTTTCGACGCCGGGGGAGGTTGTGCTGGCACGACCGGCGCCGACCCGGAATCGGATCCCTGAGGCCCCACCAGCACCGTGGCCGAAGCCGACGGTGTCGAACCCGATGGGGCTTTATCCGACCCTGCGGGGCCAGAGGGCTCACCAATGAGGTCGTTCCGCTCAAATACGTGGCACATGGCCTTGTAAAAATCTTTAATTTGAGCGGGAAATCGCTCCGGCTCCCGGAAAGGGAGGGAGGCGCAAAGTCGACTCAGGCTCCGCAGAACCGTGCCTAGAGCGTCGGTGCTCCTTACCTCTCTCGACGACGGACGCCAACTGAGGTGAAGACGAAGTCCGCTTGGACTTCTTCTTGTGCCTCTTCCCAGAGTGTCCAGATGACCTCGAATGGGAGGAAGAGGACTTAGGGTTCCTTGAGCTGTCCCGCGACCTCCTCTTCTTTGAACGGGACCATGACCTCCTCGGAGTCTCGCTTAACGGTGTCGACTGCCGGGCCGCGAGCAACTTCATCACCCGCTCCCTCAAGGTCTTCGGGGCCATTGCCCGACAGTCTGAACAAGACTTCGAATCGTGGTCGAGTTCAAGACACCACAGACATACGCGGTGGGGATCGGTGACCTACATCATGCGGAAGCAAGTCCCGCATGGTTTAAAACCTGTCTTTCTACCAGACATCCCTCGCACACAAAGTCGTATCTGAAAAATATCGACAAAAGTCGCGAAAAAAGTGGCAGAGGGGTAGCTCTTCCCGGATTGGTGCTTAACTGGCGCGAAATGAACTGACGTCCGCGCGCCTGGGTGGCGCCTATATAGGCACCGCGACGTCATTACCGACACGGACGTCAGCCGGAGCCGAATGGAGCCACCCGACGTCGCTCGCAAGGGGTATTGCTCAGCAAAAGTTTTCGGATCCAGCCTGATGCCTGGGAAATTCAAAGGTAAGGAATCTGCAGCTAGAAGTCTCTATCAGATGCATAAATTACAACACGGGCTGTTGGTCGGCATGAGGGTATTTAGAGTGGCACTTTGGACAGAAACAGAACGGAGTGTGTTCCATTAGCATGTCATTCTCCGTGAATGTGGAAATGATGAAAGTCTTTGCCCGGCTGGGCACGGCCTAAGGGAAGCAAGTCAAAGACCCGCTTCAGAAAGGTTGTATGAGATGCAAAGTAGACTGATCGAGACAATAAATGACCCAAAGGGAAACCGAAAGTCTCGAACCAGAGCGCAAAATACTACTTCCGAACCAGTCGGCTGAAGAAAAAAAAAAAACAGAAAAAAAAAACAATCTGAAGTTGGTGTCGAACATGCGCAGTATTCCCTAGAGGAGGAGCCACACAGCCTTGTGACTCGAAGAAAACTTCTTGGAACATAAACAACTTGTAATCATCTGAGCCCAACACTAGATGGCAAACTTATGCAAAGCATGTATATCTACAGCACACATGCCTTGAAGATCAGTTATTTAAGAAAATAGTGCTTGAGGCTGTAATTAAAACATCCAGAGTAACATGTAAGAGGGGGGTCCTCATGGGAGGTTACAACAGGAGAAAAGGTGGTACTATGGAGTGACTACTAAGCCTATTGACTAATGAGAAGCCACCATTTACAAAGGACAGTGACAGGAGCCAATTAAAAAGATGGGCGGAATGTGGGTGAAGCTTCTTGTCCATATAGTGAATACAGCATGTTTAGGCCTAGGCGAGACCTAAAAATCTCATAAGGAAAAGGCGTTGGGGAAATCTGTTGAAAGCAATAGAAACAAAACAAATACAAAAAAGTTTTGGAAGCTAGTGCAGGAAGGTTCAGACAAGACTCTGGGAGCTATGAATTGTGTGGACGAAGATGTATGGGTTGAGTATTTAAAAGAAATATATGGTAAAGGGTCGGAGCCAGTGATAACGTGAGCAACCCCATGGAGGACGATGATACTTGGTCCCAGTTCACGTTAGTCAATATTAAATGCACCATTTTGAACCTGGTTTGAACAAGAGCAGTTGGACCGGATAATTTCTCAGCTGTTTTAATAAAGACCCGACCCAATTGATAGGCAGAATTCTTCCAATGGATGTTGCTTGATGCTCTAGCCACAGGCCAGGGCCCTGATAACTGGAAAGGCACCATCATTAGACACATACACAAGAGAGGAGACAAAGGCCCCAAAGAAGTATAGGTTGATTAACCTACTGGATGTGGGAGAAAGATTGTTCGCAAATACTATATTAGGCAGGCTTAAGGAATGGGCCGAATTAAACCAGATCGTGCTCCCAGAACGGGGGGAGGGGGCTTTAAGGAATGTAATTCTATGATCACGTTTTTTCCTTATGGTCCATTGTGTGGAAGGTTGTAGAGCAGAGGGGCAGTTTATTCTGCTGCTTCTTACACAATCATGCTGCCTTTGATTTGGTGGGCCGGAATTGCCTAAGGGAAATTCTAGTAAAACAAGCCATTCCAAAGAGTCTTTTGGTTTTAATTCAGGAGCTACACTCGCACAACTGGGGTCAGGGAATTACAGACACAGAGGGGACACTGACCATGAAAATACTGATCAACAATGGGCTGCGACAGAGTTGTGTCCCAGCGCTGTTCTTGGCAGTGGCAAGAGGCATCAGCCTCAAATTGAATGGAAAACATAGCATGCCTCCAGTATACAGACAATCTTGTGAATTTAGATCTAACAGAGATAGGCTTGCAAAGGAAGTTGGATGCGTTTATGGAATGTTGCAACTATAAAAAGTTAGTGGTAAACATGAAGACTAAGGTGTTGAGCTTTGGCAAAAAAAACTGTAAAGCTTAGTTGGCTTCTAGGCCCCACCAATTTTGAATCAGTCAATGAATATAAGTATTTTATGGGTCTGGTTCGAGAAGTCCTTGAAGTGGAATGTTCGCACTGAATCATTAAATGTAAAGGCCCTCCCCTCTGTAAATGGCCTGAAAGACTTTTATAGGGATTATGGCGAGATGCCCCATAGACCAGTCTTAAAAGCTTATGCTGCCATGATATCCCCTCAATTTCAGTATGGAGCCGAGCTGCTATCTTAGTGCCAAAAGTGGTTGGGATTTTGTAAAAGGGAAATGTCTAAAAAGCTTACTGTCCCTGCCAGGATCATCAATGACAAAGGCCATATGAATGGCGACAGGCAACGTTTGAATGCTGGCGAGGGGCAAAAGATCTCTCTATGGTGCAAAAACGAGATTAGGCAAAGTGAATTCAAATGAGCTAAGGGCGTTAGGGAAAACCTGGAGGTTATCTGTAGGGAAATGAAGGTTAAGATGTGTTCTCAGTATTTACAAATAGAGTCCTCGAAGAGTGAACTTAGGACAGTAGGAAAGGAATTATCTAGTGAACACGACTGGCAGTATCTAAAGGGGAAAAACTCAACCCAGTTTATGCTCAACTGCCAGCAAAATGAAGAATGGTTCAGTTATGTGGATTTATTACCAAACCGCTGGCTTAGATACGAATTGTTAAGGTTGTGAATTGGTAGTAATCGACGTTATGCCAATGACATGATAAAACCACCAATTAACAACTCTGCAGGTAATTGTACATGTGATTTGAGTACTAAATGTGATCATTTGCACATTTTATTTGACTGTCAAAGTTTTAGCCCATCGGAAAACCATTCTACGCCCATTTTAAAAAAAATATGGCATCAGGAATCGTGCACAAGCTGTAGCACTGCTAAACAATATGCGCTTCCTGGACGTAGCATGTGCTGCTGGGAAATGTATGACCAGTGTAATAAAGATTTTTATGTGTAGAACGCTGGTATTCGTATGCATTTTATGAGGGGTTAGTATTAACTTTGTAAGACTTAGGTGAAGACCCAAATATCTTGCATATTTTAGGACATTTAGGTTTCAATGGGTTTTATTGGTGGTTATTTTAAACCTTGTATGTCATCTAAGAGAATGCATTTATATAAGGTGGTTGTCTGTATGCCTTACGTTGTTTAAAGAATTGTGATCTAAATAAACACTTTTTTGACTGACTGGCTGAAGCTTAAGGCCTTCAATGATCAAGAAAACGTTACAGACGTAGTAGACACTAATCTAAGGAAGAACTCCACCTTCTGCCCCCCCCCAGCACCATGGTTCCTCTGGAGATTCTGGCTTTTGAACAAGCCATTTTCAAGGAGGTAGAGTCAATGGATGCCTCAAGGTGCAAAACGTTTAACACCACCACTGGAAAGGAACGCAAGGCCCTTTGGGAACTTACAGAGAACTGCAAATTGGTTAACAAACCAGCAGATAAAGGTTGAGTAATCGTCTTACACAACAAACCAGACTACGGGAAACAGTGTGCGGATTTATTGAAGGAAGGTACTACAGGTACTACAGAACCATCACACAAGATCCCACAGCAAGACTAAACAGGATCACTTGGAACATGATAGAAAAAACAGAACCCAATGGTTAAAAAAAAAAGAGGGCGATCTCTTATGCACAAAAGAACCTAAGATACCTTATTTCTATTCATCCCCCAAAATGCACGAAAATAGATCTCCCCCACCAGGCCACCCAATAGTGTCATGGATACGTTCCATTCTTGAACCCCTCTCACCATTTGCAGACTACTTCATAAGGCCAATAGTACAACAGATACCCATTTACTTAAAAGACATAGGCGAACTCCTAAGACTACTCAAGGGCCTCCCTTTTGACTCACAAAGAAATCTACCTGTGGGCCTCGATATCGAGTCTTTATACCAGATTACTACAAAATGAGAAGCTGGACACAATTAAACAGATTCTCTTCAAAGTAAGTTGGCAATACCAGACACAGACTCTTCACACTGGAATGCTGCAGGTTAACAGTCACAGAATTGCTTGGAGTACGAAGGCACTCTGTACTTACAAGTCCACGGAACATCGATGGGCAGCACCTTCGCCTCTAGTCTGGCTGGATTATACGTCAGCCACTTTGAAGAGACACATATCCTGTCCAACACCAATCCATACCAACAGAGAATTACCCTGTGGAAGCGCTACATTGATGATATATCCATCACTTGGGAAGGAGATGAACACACTGTTCAGGATTTCCTCACATGGCTCAGTGCACAGGATCAATTCTTGAAATCCACCAGCCGTCTAAGCAACACCTCACTCCTGTTTCTGGATGTTACAATCTTTGCTAGTGGCACACAGATTGAGACAAACAAATTATAAACCTACAGACAAAAACAGCGTACTCCTGTTCAACAGCTTCCACCCACACTCAGAGGGAGAATTTACCATACAGTCAATTTATATCTATACGTAGGAACCCCAGCAGTATCCAAGACTACAAAATTCAAGCAAATGAATTGACGGTTAAACTCAGGAACAGACTATCCCTCCTACATTGTCACCAAATGCTACAAGCGGGCAAGACACCAGAACTGAGATGCTCTCCAACAGAATACAGAACTGACTACAGCACAAGAAATACTGACTTGTGTCACCACTTACAACGCCGCGTCAAACCAGCTGAAGAAACTGGTGAATTAACTCAGGATCCCTCAACTGGTTGAAACCCTGCTTCGCACATAGAAGAGGGAGAAATTTGCGTTATCAACTTATTCACACACTACCACAGAAAACAGAAAAAACAGGTACGGTTTCCAGAGCCCTGTGGGCCATTTCCCGTGTGGCTCTTGTTCAGTATGCCACCTAACTGCAGCCACAAAAACTATTGATCTGGACACCAATCTAAGATGGACGCTCAGAAAGCACACAAATTGCAACACCATCCATGCTATCTACATGATCACGCGTCCGTGCAACCTCCTTACACAGGAATGGCATGTAGAAAAGTGAAAACCGGAATAGTGGAGCATAGGAGCAACATCAGGTGCAAAAAAATCAACAAGGATGATCAGTCAATTTTTGACTGCCCAACACTCTGCGAATAACTTGCAGTTGGTGTATTCTAGAAACTCTAGACCATGTCGACACCCAAGAAGACAGAAATCTGTTACAAAAAGAGCAACACTGGATTTATTGTCTGAAGATATTCCGCAACCGATTGAAAGATAACATTCCATGGTCACATGTTGCCAGATAAGGACTATATAATACGCCACATTCAGGACATCCACCATGCCCCTACCACCCCCCAGAACAACTAGGCTCACTTACGTCTTTGTGATACCTGATGGGGCAGCAACACAATATAGATGTAAATATACAAATTATATATTTTTACAGGAATTGACACAATCAGATCATTCCCAAAAAAATACACATGGCCTGACTAATGCGTGTCTGCATATCGGCATAATGATCGCCGTATGTGCCCACGTAGGATGCTATTGGGATCACCTAAATCCTTGTGATTCCTGATGGGGCAGTTAAATATTATAGATATGATTATACAGAATACGCCCTCCTACAAGAAATGGCACGTAATCACGTTCGTTCTCTAAAAAAAAATTAAAAAAATCACACAGCCTAACCAACGAGCATGTTCACATTGGCATAACAATCGCCCTTCACGTCCAGTGCAGGTTGCCATCACCACAAGGGCCATATATATTTTAATTACCATTTCATTTTCCACACTAGTTCTCATTTATCCCACAACCGAAACACATCGGAACCCTCTGATAAGTCTGCCCCCATTTTTTACCATACAAATTGGAATATGTATGAAAATACAAGGCACCTCAAGTCTTTCCTCACTCTCGAAACAAGACCCAATCTCTAGTAATGAAAGACACCTGCGAGCAATTCGATCTCTTCCCACAGGTACAAATGAACAAGTTACTTCCCTTCGGTAACACATTATCTGGTAGAGATAGGATTTAGCTGCAGATTCCTTACTTTAGAATCCACGCCCAGTCGCGAGATTGAATCTGGAATTTTTTTTCCCATAGTACGTCCGCGCTCCAGGAGAGGGCGTCGCACGACTCCGTTGATGTCACATCTGGTGGATGACGTCGGTACAAAGTCCATACAACTCCCTTGCCGACGCGCTGATGTCAGTTTCTTCCGTGACTATTTTCCACACTCGAAATGCGGAGCCACAAACTGACACTGCCTATTGAACAGTGTGCTTAAACAAAAGACACTCATGTGACAAATAAAAACCAAATTTCTAACCAAAGATTTCAATATATGAATATCTCAATAAAGCTCTTGAAACGGAAAAAGAATTCCCACGTCCAATACCACTGGAATCTCCTTTTCCACTTCTCTTTTTTCCCTCAAAAGATGAAGACAACATTTGAGACCAAACAGGACCCAATTCGCAGAGGGTCGTTAAGGAATCTGCTGCTAGATCCTGTCTCTACCAGATAATGCGTTACCAAAGGTAAGTAACTTGTTCATCTGATAGACATCTAGCCGCAGATTCCTTACTCCAGAATCAAATGTCAAAGCCATACCAACCCTGGAGGAGGGTCAGCGAACTGCAACCATGAAAAGTCTCTTACTAAAACTAACCCGGTCCAGAAGAAGAGAATAGACCGAAAATATTAGATAATGTAGGCGAGTAGAAACATACCTAACCACGAGGTCCCCTAGAAGGTGTCATTCGTGAATAAAGCCGCAAGACATTTAAACCATGGGAATAATCTACCCATACCAGAAAGACAAAACAGCTTCAGAAGGTCTCCCCTCAGAATAACTGTGAATATAACCACAGTACAAAAATCATAAGACAAAATCATGGGAAAAGAACTACACCTGGCAATAAGACTTTAACCATATCCATCTGGTTATATACTCCAGTCCGACCAGCATATTCAAATCTGAGCCCAGAACAGCTGGCTTTCCACTGAACACCACCTGTAAACCATAGAAGGTCAGGACTGGCCTGTAAATTACACAGAGAAAATCCTTTTTTCGTTGAGAAAACAAATGTTTATATAAAAACGATGTCAAAGGCAACATTAACCCCGGTTGCCATAGAAGCAGTTCTTCCATAGAAAAAAGAACTAGAAATGCACAAGGACCTCTAGAATATCCCATACACACAAAAGTACATATACATATATGAAGACAGAGTAACATGATCAATTCCCGGTTGTTTGGGTGGAGAACATGGCGGCCGACGCTTGATGTCGGTCGCACGCTCACCGGAGGCGCTCACACTCTCGGCCCGTAATGTAGCTCAACGGAGCCCAGACTTGAACAATATTCTTTCTTACCTCCTTTCCCTTTTTTTTGCCCGCATTTGCCGCATCACTGCTTGTTGTTGGCCCGTCGCGGGGGAGCCTGGAGGTGCTCCACGTTCTTTCCTGTTGTCTGCCCCCGCTGGGTATGTGCTGCGCCGGACCGGCGCTTGCTTGCGGCGGAGCTGTGCATTCTGTTAGCTTCCGCTGGGAGGTGGCCGCCCTGGAGTTGAGGCGTGCCCGCAAGGCAGCGGCGCGCGGTCTCCTCCGGGGGAGCATGAGTAGAGGAAGCACACGCTCTGCCTGCTCCACCGCCGAGGAATCTGCATCAGCAGTAAAGGAGACTGGTGAGAGCGAGGAGCCCAACAAAGCTCACCAGCAGCCCCAGAGCCCGCAGCAAAATCCTGACACACCAGGTCAGGCTGTCTTAACAGGCTCAGTTACAAACTCGGGTAAAGTCCATCGAGGCCCCTCTAAAGTGGTGTCCAGAGGGAGAAGGCAGGCCTCATTAAAAGAGAAGGCTTCCAGTGTGGGAGGAAAGGAAGGCCCCCCTCCACCTTTTCAAGGTATATCCAAAGACCCAGAGGGGTGGGCAAACTCCAGCTCCAGCCCTTTCCAGAGGTGCGAGGTCAAAAGTAGGAGTATCAAAGCTGGCAAAGGCAGGGGTAGAGCCAAGCCCTGCGATCACAAAATAAAAATTACACCTTCGTTAAGATCCGATTTTAAAGTGAAACCTATTATGGTTGACATAGTGAAGCAGGGTGAAGCACTCAGAAAGGGGCCACTGGCTTTGCCCAACCAGGTCACCAATAAAGAGCAAATGGCGACTTCGGCGCCTTCCCCCCTAAGGAACCCTAACAGCAGCCAGGAGTATATAGGAGTGGAGGGGGGTGCCGAGGCAGGTGGGGTTATTACACCCCTTGCTCAACAGGGAGGGGATGAGCCTTTGATAACAGAGATAGGCACTGAAGATCCCAGGGAGACATTATCCACCCCCATGGAAGTACTGTTTCGTACTTTGTCAGAAGACATTAAAAAGGGGTTCGCAGTGTCGGAGTCCAACCAAGGCGAGATCAGAAATTTTTGCGAATCCCTGGAGAAGATCTACCTTCTAAATTCTAGAACAGAATCCCTTGAAAACTCTGTGGGGGATTTAAAAGAGGAGTTGAGTGCAGCAAAAGCAGATATATTGGTACTCAAAAGAGAGGAGCAGGCGGTCCGAGATAAGCTGGAACAACTGGAGAACAATTCTAGAAGAAGCAATCTCCGTATCTTGAATGTTCCAGAGGGAAAGGAAGGAGAGGACCTTAAGTCCTTCATTGTTGCTTTAATTAAGGGAGCAACGCAGATTGAGGAATCTGAGGAGGAGTTAAAGAGTGACATTCAGAGGGCTCACAGAGACCCTTTCAGAAGGAACCCGAACAAAGCTAAACCCCGTAAGATCCTCGTGAACTTCCATACATACTCTTTGAAAGAGAAAATGTTGAACTTGGCTTTGAAAGCAAAATCACTGAGGGGGAAAGACTTCACATTTGAAATCCGTTCTGATCTTGCTCGAGCCACTCTAGACAGGCAATGGGAGCTGGGGAGCAAACTAGACGACTTTAAGAAGCTGGGGGCTGTTGCCCAACTTAAGTTCCCCGCTTCCCTAAAAGTTATGCACAAGAATAAAATGTATAACGTTCGGTCTAAGCAAGAGGCAGATGAATTGCTGGAGAACATGCAAAAAAGTGATGTTTAATTGCGGGAAGTCCTCCCCCTCCCTCCCCTTCCCTCCTTTTTTCCCTTTTTCTTTTCTGCCATTGTAAAAATAAGGTCGGTAGCTAAAATTTCTGACCCCCCTCTCTGCTGAGCGTGGGGTATGGGTGAAGGGGGCAAACTGAATAGCATACCCAGTTCAGATACCTAGGAAGGGAAAAATAAAAAAGAAAAAGATATATACATAAAAATATAATATAACAAATAAAAATATCAGGGAAATCCACATTAGAGGGTAAAATCACTTAGAGATTTTTGGATTGTCACGGTTTATTATGGCTCTGGGATTTGTATTAAAGAGCACCAGAGGTGAATTGCCTCAAAGTGTAGCAGATAGGACTACCATCAAGTTCAGGTTAGTTGTGGGGTGAGTTCTCCAGGGTGGGGAGCATGTCGGGAGAAAAAAAACAAAAAATTCCTCATTTACCTTAGTCAGTCCGCTGCATTCTGTTTGGAAAATGTGGTCCATTTTCTACGCACCTTACTTTAAAGGCCCTAGATTCATCTAAAAAAATTATATATTTAAAGAATGGTCCAGTTTCTATCATGGAATGTGAATGGCTTGTGCGTTAAACGAAGGGAACATTTTTTACAATACATAAGGGACTCCCCAGCACAGGTCATCATCCTACAAGAGACACATCTTTCAAAAGCTGAATCCATAGCCATTTTTAAGAACTTAAAATGGATTGAGCATATGGTTTGCACTGACCAAAGTGTTAGTATCAGAGGGGTGGCAGTACTAATAAAAAAACAAGTCGAGGCACGCCTACTAAATTCACTAGTTGATACTGGTGGAAGGTGGGTCATCATTAAGGTCATAATATTGGGAAACCTTTATACTCTGGTAGGATACCACGGCCCAAATCATGACGACCCTGACTCATTAAAAACCATTTTTTCAAACTTGCTTGAATTCCCTGACCCTGTAATTATGGGCGGGGACTTCAATATAGTACTAGATCCTAAACTAGATACATCACCTAACAGCAGGGCTACAATACAATCTAAATCACGTGCTTATCTCCACTCTATGATGAAGCAGATGGGGCTATGTGACGCTTGGAGAGACAGATCGGGTCTCCAGTTGGGTGTCTCTTACTACAACGGGAAGTATGGCCACAAATACAGGATAGATTATATTCTGACTAGCCTTGGATTGAGGGGGAAAATCAGGGACATTGGTTACCTGACACCACATCTATCTGATCATTCAGGGGTGTACCTAGGTTTAGAGCTGGAAAATGGGAGGACTGGTAGTATTTGGACTCTTGATCGCACACTGCTACAAGACGTAGATGAGATGCACTTTGAGTCTGGAGACGGCTGACTTCTTAGGCTATAACATGGGGTCAGCCTCAACCCCAATAGTTTGGGACTCCTTGAAGGCATATCTAAGGGGGAAAATTTCCTGCAGAACATATTTGAGAAATAAGAAGTACAGGGAAGAGGTCGCCCGAACAGAAGAAGAAATGAAAAAAGTAGAGATGGGTGGGAGCAGTATCGCAGAAGTCGAGATGCAGCAGGAAAACAAAGTCAACCTAGTGAAACTAAAGGACCAACTTGATACTATCCTCCAAACAAGGGTCATGAAGCGTTGGGAAGCTAGTAAACTGGCTCACTTCGAATACGGTGAGGGGGCTGGGAGGCTTCTGGCTTGGAAAGCAAAAACAGATAGAGTACGCAACCTGATTAAAGAGATTGTAGATAGTAACAGTAAGACCATATTATCCACTGATAAGGAAATTGAGGGCGCCTTTTACGACTTCTTCCAGACACTATATACAGAAGATAGAATAGTTAAACTAGAGGCAGAGGCATGGTTGAATTCATGTATGCTCAACCCATTGGACGCGGTACAGCAGCAATCCCTAGAGCAAGAAATCACTCAAGAAGAGGTCAAGAGAGCCATTCAATCTAGTAAAAGGGGTAAGGCTGCGGGCCCTGATGGTCTCCCTACGGAGCTTTATAAAAACCTGGGGGAGGTCCTAATCCCAGTAATGACCCAGCTTTTTTTTATTTTTTATTGTTTTTATAGCATTTTTCAAAAAGTCGCACAACAATTACACTATACACGTAGTGTGGATTACATGAACCAATCTTTGACAGCTAGGGATACAACAACTAGCCACAAATATCAGCAGCAGTTCCATAATCATTAACTTGAAAACAACAACACAGGCTCATGTAACAGAAACAGTCTGATCATCTCAGTCTGCCAGACCGGTCGGCTAATACAATAATCACATTAGCATTCAATACATTTCAGTCAGTTAGCTCCGGGTGCGATAGTAAATAGGAACGGAGCGGCTGCCAAATGTTTTTGGGACGAGACGCAAGTGGCAACAACGATGCATAGACATCGCTAGTTGTGTTGCAGTACATCATGTCACGGAGCCAGGCCCCCACTCGAGGCGACAGGGCCCCACCCCAATTCAGGGAGACTTGCCTTTTAGCCAACAATAAAGCAATTGCAGTGAAACGCCTTATCCCCGGACTCAGCGGGAGCACATACCCCAACAGGGCCAATAAGGGTGTATGCAGGAGTTCAATCTCAACCATTTGCTCAAGGTGCCCAAACACTGCTTCCCAGTAGGCCTGCACAGTGGAGCAAGTCCATGCTAAATGTAGGAAGTCAGCGTGCTGCATCGCACATCTCTGGCAACAATCCGGCTTAGTACAGTCCATCCTTGCAAGCAATACCGGAGTCGCGTAGAGTCTATGCAGGTACTTAAAGTGTAGGAGTTTATGTCTATAATTATTTGACACCAGCCATATCTGTTCGTAGCAGTAGGACCACATCTTTTCAGTCATGGGTTGCATTACATCTCTCTCCCAGGCCGCGCGAGCTCCACCACCCATTAATGGCCGGAGTGCCTGTGCTTGCCGATACAATCTGGACACTAAGTGCGCGCCATCAGGCGCTGTGATAACTGTTGTAAGTGGGGGGGAACTCCACAGGCTCCTCCGTCTCAGGGCGTAATGCAGTGATCATTGCCATTCGCGTTCTTTGCACTAAAAAAACGGTCTAACATGGTTACATCACGATCCCCCGTCAAGTCCGCAACCATGCGTACATGTCTGTCCCTAAACATACCCCCCATGTTATGTATTTGACAGCGGCTAAGTGTCTGTTGCGTCAGTGTTTCGGTCGTGGGTGCTATCCAGGGATTGGTGAGAATCAGCAAATGTGGGGAGTATAGGTGCCCAGCTCCCAAGTATCTACGCAGGCGCCCCCAGGCCCAGCTCGTGGTGTGCAGGGTATGGATCTCGGCTGGTGTTCTTCTTACTCCGTGAGGAAGGATGGTGGAAAGGGGTTAGGGACGGCCTGTGTGTGTTGGGGTTTCAGGAATTGCAAGCGCGCGTCAGGATGGTACCAGAAGTAAGCGTAATGCGCCTGTGCCACTAAATAGTACAAATAGAAATCGGGCACCCCGAATCCCCCCTCTTTCGAAGGGCTGAATAAGTGTTTTCCAGCCTACTCGTGCCTGGCGTCCCGCCCAAATCAGCCATGTCAGCAGCCCCCTAAGGGTATTAAAAAAAGAAACTGAGTGGGATAGGAATGTTTAAAAATAAATATAAAAATCTGGGCAACACAACCATCTTGATGATCGCGATGCGACCCGCTATTGATAGGAACAGTGCAATCCAGCAATCTACCTGCTCAGTGACACGATCTATGGCCGGGCCGTAGTTGAGTCGCACAACCTCCGAGGCCGTGCGATGTATAGTCACCACAAGGTATCTAGGGCGGTCATCGCACCAACGGAGCTGGAATTCCAATGTAAATGGAGTGGTGGCGTCTGTTAGGGGGAATATTTCAGATTTTTTCCAGTTTATAACTAGCCCAGAGAAGGCGCCAAACTAGACCACCTCTCTCATGATAGGAGGAAGGTTCAGGGCCGGCTCCCGGACGAATAGAAGGATGTCGTCTGCATATAATGATGCGAGTAAGGGACCCCGATGAAACCCTATCCCCCGCTGTAGATGCCGCTCTTGCAGATGTCGCACCAAAGGGTCCATCGCAATAATGAAAAGCAGGGGTGAAAGTGGGCAACCCTGCCTGGTGCCCCGTGACAGCACGAACCTGGTGGATAACACCCCATTTATACGCAGTTGTGCTACTGGATTGGTGTAGAGAAGTCATACCAGGGACCGGAAATTATGAGGAAATCCAAGCTTACTTAATGCTGCGTCCAAGAACTCCCACTCAAGGGAATCAAACGCTTTCTCCGCGTCTAATAGTATTGCCGCAGCAGGGAGCGCAGGATTAATCTGATTGATGACCGCAAACAGTGTTCGTAAATTTACCGAAGTTGACCGGTTCGGCATGAATCCTGACTGAAAAGGAGATATAATCTGCCCAATTATGAGCGAGATTTGCGTGGCTAGTACTTTAGCAAGTATTTTATAATCCTGATTCAACAGGGACAGAGGCCTGTAGGAGGCACAATTGTCGGACGGCTTTCCCGGTTTCAAAAGTAAGGTTACTATCGCCTCACGCATGGTGAGGGGCAGCTCACCGGATTCTAACGCCTCTGCATAGATTTCTGACAACTGCGGCACAAGCTGCACCATATAGGCCTTGTAAAACGCGCCTGTGAGGCCGTCGGTACCGGGGGCCCACAAGCCATCCAGGCCATCTATAGCCTCAATAATCTCATCAGCGCCAATAGGCGAAGCGAGGAATTCCTGCTGTCCCCTCTCCACCCACACCATCGCTATTTCGTTTAGATAGTCCGTCAGCGCTTCGCCCGTCGGTGGCGAGCACGTTGTGTAAAGGTTAGTATAGTATGACAAGAAGCTCGACTGTATAGCGGCGCCATCTGTGACATGTGTACCATCCGCGGCCTGTAGCTGCGTGATATATGTAGCTTGGTGCCTGGGAGCAAGCAATCGGGCAAGTGTGCGTCCCGGTCTTTCTCCCTCCCCGTACACTCGGGCGCGGGTGCATTTCCCCAAGTATGCTGTCTCCCGCTGTGCCAGCTCTTGGAACTCTCCCAGCAGTTTAGAACGCTGATACAACGGAGAAGGAGCAGCACCCGTCAGTGTCCGGGCATCCAGCTCTTGCAACTCCCGCTTAGCAGCATCAAGCTCTCGGCGTATCGTGCGGAGTACTCCTGCCTGCTAAGAGATAGACGCCCCTAATATATACTTTAAAAGCCTCCCACAGAGTTGCATATCGAGGTACAGAGCCTGTATTTATCTGAAAATATTCTACTATTGCGTCTTGTATTTCACTCTTAAAAACAGTGTCTAGCAACGCCTCCGTAGGGAAGCGCCAAGACGCAGACGGACGCACAACAGCAGGTAGAATAAACGACAGCAATACCGGTGAGTGGTCTGATAGAGTGTGCGGCAGGTGATCCACCTCTTGTATGTTGAGGAGTAGGTCAGGGGTAACATACCATCGGTCTATCCGGGACCAGCTGCCATGTGGGGCAGAGTAGAAGGAATAACCCGAGGCGGACGGGTGCCGGTGTCGTTAGACATCTGCCATAAGATGCATGCTCAACAATGCCTGTAGCTCCCTAGTAGAGCAGGGTTTAGTGTTGTGTCCTGTGCCCGTGGTGTCTGAGTCAGGTTGTAGTGTGAGGTTATAGTCACCCCCCATTATGATAGAGTCGATTGACAGGCCAGCAATATGAGTTGAAATGTTAGCGAAGAAACCACGGGCATCTACATTAGGAGCATAAACATTTATGAAAAGTAGGCGCTGTGCACCTATAGAACCCGCCACCAGTAAGTAGCGACCCTCCGGGTCCTTGATCACAGTGCGTCGTAAAGGGTAATGATTTACGGATCAATATACAGACCCCCCTGGAATAAGTACTATACCCTGCGAAAAATTGATTACTCCCCCAAGTGGCCGCAAAGCCGTTATCTAGTTTCGAAGCATAATGAGTTTCCTGCAGCAGTGCCACTTGTATCTTATGCCTAGTCAAGTAGGCAAGTACCTGCCGTCTCTTGCGCGGGTTAGCAAACCCTCTAACATTCCATGTTATACTTCGGAATTCAAGTCTCCCGGGCCGCCCTCCCGCCGACACCACCGTAGGCGCGATGCTATGCAGCTTAATGTGACCCGATAACCTCAATTACGTAGCCAACCTTCGCTATGTTCCAAGGCCTGTGAACGAAAAAACAGAACTAACATTGTCAACCAGAATTCCCGCCCCCCCTCCCACATCGGATATCCACCCAAACTATATCCGGTGAATCCCAACATATTTTACCTAAATGGAATAAAATAACAAAGAAAACAGTCCCAAAACCCATTATGAGTAAGAGGAAATCTCCAAGGGGGGCAGCAACGCCCCGAGCATACCACGATTATAGTAACAATTCTACATCATTTATATGGAGCTGCACTCAAAGATATCGATATGTTAAGCACGCCACTAAGAAAAAATAGAAAAAGGGAGAAAATCCCTCCACCAAGGGGGGAAAGGGGAGAGCATCCTAGTGTTAAGTTCTGCAAATACACCTGAGCTTGCATCAAGGCCAGCGATCCTCTCAGGGTACTATGCGCACCCAAACAGTAAATCCATGCTCACAGCGAACAAAGTTCTACTTTCCAGGGGAAGCCGCTCTGTCCGGCTTTTGACGCTTCCAAAAGTCAGCTGCCTCCGCCGGTGTATCAAAAATAATAGTTTTGCCGTTGATCTGCACACGGAGGCGTGCTGGGTACAACATGGAGTAGCGAATGTTCTTGTTCCGTAGAGTCCTTTTGATATCTTGGAACTTACGCCGGGCCTCCTGCACCATTGGCGTGAAGTCTGAGTAAAGCGAAAGGGTCATTCCTTGATACTGCAGAGTTTCCACTTCCCTAGCCTTTCTCAACGCGACATCTCTATCATGATAATTCAGCATCGCGCAATGATGAGACGAGGGGGAGCGCCGGGAACAGATCTGGGGGCCAGGGATCAATGAGCTCGCTCCATCGCAAACATAGTTGAGAAACAATCTCTGCCAAAGAGGTCCGACAGTAGCCGTTCCACATATGCTTCCATGTTGGTGTTGGTGGTCTCGGCTACCCCCGCAATTCGCAGATTGTTTCGACGCGAGCACGCTTCAAGATCCTCCGCTTTTGCCGCTGTGGTTTTCAACAGACGCTCTGTACGGTCTAAGTGCTTGACCATGGTGGCCTGCAAGTCTTCGGTGTCAGAAATGCGCTTCTCAGCTGCTTCTAAGCGGACCTCATGCTGCTCCAGTCGGCCATGCATGACATCCATTTGCGCACCCATCGCGTCGAATCACGCATCAAAGGCCTTAAAGCCAGCACGTAGTTCAGCCATGATAGCGGCGGTTCCCTCCAGCGTCGTACCGCCAGCTCCCGGGGGATCAGCGCGATCAGAGGGGTCATCGTGTGCCGTTTCGTCCCGCCCTCCTTCCTCGGGGTCATGGAAGCCTCAAAAGTGAGCTGACGTTGTTTAGGGTCACCGCGGCCCATATTGAGCAATCAGGTGCTAGTGCGAGTATATCATTTTTCCCCCCAGTCGGTCAGTTGCAGGAATCACGATGCGCAGGAGAGGGGCAGCCTCAAACCCCACCACTCCACCTCTCAGAATCTTTAGTTACGGGTTTCAAGCCCGCTGGTCACTTCGCTGCGTCTGCTCTCCCAATCAGCAGCATGGCCCCACTTTCACTGTATAGATACTGCCTCCATTCATTATGCTTGCGCAGCCAGGGGGTCGCATGATTGTACTCCTCCCCCGGGGGCTGCAACAAGTTTCCCATGTGGAGGATGCAGGCAGCCGATCTCGGCCGTACCCCATGCGCTGTGCCCTCTTCATCCAAAAGCGCAGTTTGAAACTATGGACAGTGAAGGGAGGGGGGGCTCCAAAGCCACACGCTAGGCTCACTGCCTCAATCCAGGCACTGCCGGTCTCCCGCAGCCATGATTGTGGAGGCCGCAGCTCCCCGGGCTCAATTGACTGCCGCGGCCGCTCACGACGACGGCGGCGGCCCCGCCCTCAGGCTCGCCCGCAACCCCTGACATCGCGTGGCCTCCGAGTACCGCGTCAGGCCGCCGTCGCGAGGCAGCCGCTTCAGGTGTCTCGGAACGCTCTCACCGCCCCCGGTGCTCTGCCCGCATGATTCAGCCCACTGGCGCTGCTCACAGGCAGTGAGTTCGACACGCTTGTGTGTCACTAGGCAGCTTCGCCGGCGTAGTTGCTCGGGAGCTCTTCGGTCAGGCCACCATCTTGGTGCTCGACCAGGCCACGCCCCCCAATGACCCAGCTCTTTAATGAGATTTTAAGCGAAGGGGAGAAATTTCCAGATTCTTGGGGTGAGGCTACAATTATTTTAATTCTGAAGCCAGGGAAGAATTTAGCGATTTGTGAGTCGTATAGACCCATATCACTGCTTAACGCAGACTATAAAATCTTTGCTAAGGTCCTTGCTGACAAGCTAGGTGCAGTAGCAGGTGATATGTTGCATCTTGATCAAAAAGGCTTTGTTAAGGGTAGAAACTTGTTTGAACTTACATACGTCCTCATCGGCGCAATAGACATTGCCACAACATACTCGCTTCCCCTGGCAGCCATGACCCTTGATGCCACTAAGGCTTTCGATATAGTCAACTGGGTGTATCTGACGGCTGTGCTGGAGAAATACAACATCTGCAAAAATTTCCGCAGAGCCATCCAGTTGATATATCGAGACCCATCTGCTAAATTGTTGGTTAATGGCAAACTCACCAGTTCTTTCAAAATAACTAGAGGGACTAGACAGGGTTGTCCCTTATCTCCCCTTCTATTTAACTTGTACATCGAGCCATTTGCTCAAAGACAGAGAAGAGGCAAATATTGCCCCATTTAGGCACGAAGGATGGGAAAAAAAAGTGGCCCTCTATGCGGACGACATACTGGTTATTTCCTCTGACCTCCTAACTGCCCTCCCCCGCAGTAATAAAGCATGCAGAAGATTTCGGAAGGATATCCGGGTATGAGGTTAATGTGGGGAAAATGGAGGTGATGTCTTGAAATATGAGGGCGAGCCAACACCAGACTAAAAGAGAGATAAGGTACCTGGGGGTTAGAATAGTGCAGGACATCAATAAAATCACAGAGGTTAGCCTATCTAATGTCACAAGAGAATGTTCACGGCTCATGAAAAGCTGGGCCCACCTCCCACTTTCAATCTTTGGGAGGGTGAGTTTGGTAAAAATGATTGTGCTCCCAAAAATCACCTTCTTCTTTAACGCCATTCCATTACATTTTTGCAAGTCTTCTATAGATGAGCTCCAGCAGGCTATCAACTCCTTTGTATGGGCTTATAAGGGGGTCAGAATTGCATGGAAGAAATTGAGGCAGAGAAGGGAGGTCTGTCCCTTCCAGACCTGCAGTACTATGCTTGGGCCTTCCAACTGTCTCACTCCAGGATGTTGTTGAAATCACCAGACTGAGAAGGGGTGGGGGCTATGTTGTCAGCTATGTTGAAAGGTCCAGGAGGGCTTCATGTTTAAGTATGGAGATCCCAAGTTTTTCAAAAAGATTAGACTAAAGCACAAGTTACTAACTTGTGTAACGATATATCTGTAAGAGACAGTAGTTAGTGACAGATTCCTTACCTTAGAATATCCCCAGGCGTCAGGCTGGATCCGGAAAGTTTTGCGTAGCAGTACCCTTGCGCGTCGGTAGGCGGCGTCGTGCGGCTCCGCGTCCGTCGTCGGCGTCGTGATCGCCGGGATGACGTCGCGGGCAGTACTTAGACGCCGCCCCTGCGCGCTGACGTCAGTTCTGTACACGACTTTCCGCGCCAGGAACGCAGAGCCATGCAAGAAGCTGACATAGGTGTCTGAAAAATACTAGGGCCCTGAAAGGGATGTCCTTAACCCTAGAAATCAGTTCGCAGAACGGGGAGGATGGGTGGGGCGGTAGGAATCTGTCACTAACTACTGTCTCTTACAGATATATCGTTACACAAGTTAGTAACTTGTGCATCTGAAAGAGACACGTTAGTGACAGATTCCTTACCTTAGAATAGATACCCCAGCTATACCAACCCCGGTGGTGGGTCTGCGAACAAAGATCAGACAAGGAAGTCCTGGAGGACAGAACGGCCAAAGAAGCCGTCCCTCCGGACCTGACTGTCAAGGCAGTAATGCTTTGTAAACGTGTGCAGCGAGGCCCACGTAGCTGCCTGACAAATAACCGGCAGCGGAACACCGCGGCCCAAGGCCGTGGTAGCAGCCGTTGCCCTTGTGGAATGGGCACGCAGCCCAACAGGAGGCTCCTTCTTCGCCAAAGAATAGCAGGTCTTGATGCACAAGGTAACCCAGCGGGAGATGGTCCTCTTGTGCACCGCCCGACCTTTTTGGCGCCCACGTAGCCAACAAAGAGCTGGTCATCCACCCGGAAGTGTTTTGTGCGGTCAAGATAGAAGGAGAGCGCACGTTTTGGGTCCAGACGGTGGAGCCTCTCTTCCTCTCTGGAAGGATGCGGAGGCGGAAAGAAGGTGGGCAAAGTGATGGTCTGCCCAATATGGAAAGCAGTAACCACCTTTGGCAAGAAGGACGGACGCGTCCGAAGAACAACCTTGTCTGGATGAACAGACAGAAAGGGAGGTTTGCAAGATAGAGCCTGGAGCTCACTCACCCGCCGAGCGGAGGTGATGGCCACCAGAAAGGCTGTCTTCAGAGTCAGAAGACGAAGAGGACAGTAATGTAGAGGCTCAAAGGGAGCGCACATTAAAAGGTAAGAACCAAGTTCAAGTCCCACTGAGGCATCACAAACGGAACAGGAGGAAAGAGGTGAGTAATGCCTTTTAAGAACCTGTTAACAACAGGGGACTTGAAAAGGGAGGGCTGATCAGGGAGCCTGAGGAAGGCCGAGATAGCACAAAGATAACCCTTGATGGTACCCAGGGCAGAACCCTGTTGGGCCAGAGAGAGAAGGAACAGAAGGACCTCAGAAAGAGGGGCAGAAAGGGGATTCACAGCCTTTGCTGTGCACCATGCCACAAATTTGTTCCACCTGCAGGTGTATACCACCTTAGTGGAGGGACGCCTGGCTGCCAGAATCACATCACAAACTTCGGGAGGCAAGTCGAAAGGAATCAACTGCCGCCGCTCAATCTCCACGCAAGCAGGTGTAGACTGGACAGGTTCGGGTGGAGGACCGTCCCCTGCTGCTGCGACAGAAGATCCTCCCGAAGAGGCAGACGGATTGGGGGATCTACGCTCATATTGAGTAGCTCGGGATACCAAACTCTTCGAGCCCAGTCCGGAGCCACAAGAATGACTTGGGCCCGGTCGTGCCGAATCTTCTTCAACACTCTGGGTAGAAGTGGTATAGGCGGAAAGGCGTACAACAGACCGCAACTCCACTCGCGACGAAAGGCGTCGCCGAGCGAGTGCCGCCTTGGAAATTCCAACGCGCAGAACTGATGACATTGCGCGTTCTCTTCGGTGGCGAATAGATCTAACCAAGGCTCTCCCCACTGTAGAAAGAGTCCTTGCGCCACTTCCGAGTGAAGACGCCATTCGTGATCCATCATGCACCTGCGGCTGAGTTCGTCCGCCCTGGCGTTCAGGGAACCTGCAAGGTGTTGAACCATCAGGAACATGCCCTGATGTTCCAGCCATGTCCAGAGGCGCAGAGCCTCCTGACAGAGGGTCCAAGACCCCACCCCGCCCTGTTTGTTGCAGTACCACATGGCGGTGGTGTGGTCTGTGAACACCTGCACTACCTTCCCTTTGACAGAGGGAAGGAATGCCTTTAGTGCAAGTCGGATCGCCCGGAGCTCCAGAATGTTGATATGGAGCCGGGACTCCGCCGGAGACCAGAGGCCTCTGATCTCCGCCTCTCCCATGTGACCGCCCCATCCCAGAAGGGACGCGTCCGTCACAACTGTGTGCTCTGGCTGGGGAAGGGAGAGGGATCTGCCCATGACCCATTGCCGGTTCGAGAGCCACCACTGCAACTGTCTTGCAGTCCCCTCCGAGATCTGGACGTGATCGGACAGGTTGCCCTGGTGCTGCGCCCACTGGAACTTCAGGTCCCACTGCAGAGCCCGCATATGCCATCTGGCATGATTGACCAGCAGGATGCAGGAGGCCATGAGGCCCAGCAGCCTCAGGGTCATCCGTACCGAAACCCAGGATAAAGGCTGAAAGATCGGAATCATAGCCTGAATATCCCGGACTCGCCGTTCGGGAGGATAGGCCCGAAACTGCGTCGTGTCCAGAACCGCTCCGATGAAAAGGAGCTGTGGAGAAGGAATCAGATGCGACTTCGGCACATTGATGGAGAACCCCAGCGAGTGCAGGAGTTCGGCCGTAGTCTGGAGGTGGGAGACGACTGCCTGGGACGAGCCCGCCTTCAGCAGCCAGTCGTCGAGGTAGGGGAAGACTGAAACCCCTGCCCGGCGCAGATGAGCTGCGACCACCGCCATCACTTTCGTGAACACCCGAGGGGCACTTGTAAGGCCAAAGGGAGCACGGTGAACTGAAAATGCTCGGGGCCTACCGTGAACCGAAGGTAACGCCGGTGGGCCGGCAGGACGGGGATGTGGAAATATGCGTCCTGCAAGTCCAACGCTACCAACCAGTCTCCAGGGTCGAGGGCAGTCAAGACCTGAGCTAGGGTGAGCATCTTGAACTTCTCCTTCCGGAGGAAGCGATTGACGTTCCGGAGGTCCAAGATAGGACGCATGTCCTCCTTGTCCTTTTTGGGCACCAGAAAGTAGTGGGAGTAGCAACCACGCCCTACTTCTGGGGTCGGAACACGCTCGATGGCCCTCTTGGTCAAGAGGGCCGCGACTTCCTTCTGTAGAAGCACCAAGTGATCCCCTGACATGCGGTGGAATTGAGGTGGCATGGCTGGGGGGTGGTCTCGAAGGGGAGGGAGTAGCCCCTTCGGACAATGTCCAAGACCCACCTGTCCGAGGTGATGGTACGCCAGTGGGGAAGGTGATGGCGGACCCTGCCCCCTACTGGCGTGCTGTGCACCTGAAAGGAGGGACTAGGAGGGCTTGGAGGCCGCGGACGGGTTGGAGGTGGTGGCCTGACCCGCACGCTGGTTGCCCGATCCGCCACGGCGGAATCCACGTCCTCGGCCACGCGAAGACGCCTGCTTCGCGGGCCGGTGGCTGGGCTGCTGACGTGAAGGGGCGCCCCTACCGTGGCCACGATAGGGGCGAAAAGCAGAAGTCAGCGGAGGGCGTGTAGCAGAAAGGCCCAGGGACTTGGCAGTAGCCCGTGAGTCCTTAAAGCGCTCCAACGCCTGGTCTGCTTTGGACCCAAAAAGACCGACTCCATCAAAGGGCATGTCCATGAGAGTATTCTGGACATCCCCTGAAAAACCAGTGGTTCTCAGCCAGGCGTGGCGTCTGAGTGCCACCGTCGTTGCAATAGACCTGCCCAGCGAGTCGGCGGTGTCAAGGCCACAACGTATGGTGTATTTAGCCGCATCCCTTCCTTCCGCAATGGCGCGGGAAGGCAGTGTCTGGACCTCCTCAGGACACTGGGGCAAAACATCCGCCACCGAATCCCACAGGGAGTGGGTATATCGGCCCAAAAGACAAGCGGTGTTAACGGACCGCAAGCCAGCACTGGAGGAAGAAAACCCTTCTTCCCAAACTGATCCAGGCGTTTGGATTCCCTATCCGGAGGAGCGGTAGGGAAGGCGGTTTGGGAAGCGGAGGCTTGGACAACCAAGCTCTCAGGAGTGGGGTGGACAGAGAGAAACAGGGGGTCGCCCGGAGCTGGGCGATGGCGTCGTGACACGTTCCGATCCACAGGAGCCCCTGTGTTGGGCTTGGACCAGGCGCCCAAAAGAACGTCAGTGAGGGCGTCGTTAAACGGCAGCACAGTCTCCGCAGAGGAGGCTGCCGGCTGAAGCACCTCTGTCAAGATGTTAGTCTTGACCGTCAAAGTAGGAAGTTGGAGACGTAAGGCCCCAGCTGCCCTACGCAACACCGTACCAAAATTGGCTCCCTCCTCCGTAGCCACGGGAGGAGACAGCATGCCAGTGTCAGGGGAAGTATCCAGACCACTGGCCTCCCCTAGACTCTCTGTCCAGTCCTGATCGTACTGACAGTGTCGTGTCAGAGGGTCATCAGACCCCTCCCAGTCCAACTGGTCCTCCTCTGGTTCAAAATAAGGAGGAGGAGGGACAGTTGGGACCCAAGGTCCCATCGGCGCCGGAGCCGGCGTCGAGCGACGTCGGTCCGGATCCATGTCCGGAGCCGGAAGGAACAGGGGGACGACGCCGCCCGGAGCCCAGGGCGGCGCCGAGAACAGCACCGGAGACATCGGCGCCGGCGGAGGTGTCGTTAGGTCGACCGGCGTCGATGGGGGTTGTGGAGCCGGGATCGAGGCCGGGGCCGGAGCCGGGATCGAGGCTGGAGGCACGGGCGACGCCGGGGCCGGAGCTGCCGGCGACGCCGGAGCAACACCATCAGGGCCCGCGGGGCCCGAAGGCGCACCGGAGGGGCCTGAAGGCCCGAAGAGGCGGGCCATGGCCGACAGGAATTCCTGTACTTTGGCCGGATCCGCCCCCGAACCCGGGAAGGGCGGGTATGGCGGGGGCGACTCCACAGGCATGTCCGGGGCCGCGGGGGCGGGGACGGTGCCGGGAGGGGCCTCAGCCGAGTCGCGAGACCGGCGAGGCGAAGTCCTAGAGCGATGATGCTTTTTGGACTTTTTGTGCTTCGACTTACCGGACGAAGAAGACTTCGACGCCGACGACCTGTGTGGACTCCGCGATCGACCCCTGGACCTCTCACGCGACCGGGGCTTCCGCGGAGCCGAATGCCGGGCCTCGAGGAGCTTTCGAGACCGCTCTCGCAAAGCTTTCGGTTGGAGGGCCTGGCAGTCGGTACAAGACTCCGTGTCGTGGCCTCGGCCGAGGCAGAAGAGACACTCCCAATGCGGGTCGGTGACGGACATCATCCGCGCACAGGCGCCGCATCGCTTGAAGCCGGGCATCCCTACGACACCTTGAAAGATGGAAAAACAGTGAAAAAATTCACCAAAAAGTATGGTCAAAAAATGACCAGGGCACTGCTCTTCCCGGATCTGCGCTTGCTGGCGCGGAAAAAGAAGAACTGACGTCAGCGCGCAGGGGCGGCGTCTAAGTACTGCCCGCGACGTCATCCCGGCGATCACGACGCCGACGACGGACGCGGAGCCGCACGACGCCGCCTACCGACGCGCAAGGGTACTGCTACGCAAAACTTTCCGGATCCAGCCTGACGCCTGGGGATATTCTAAGGTAAGGAATCTGTCACTAACGTGTCTCTTTCAGATAGGTACTTCAGGCGATGGCCAGAACTTGGGCAAGCATCAAACGGTCGACGGGCCTTAGCTATTTTAGTAATCTTGCCCCTCTCTGGGATTCTCCCGGAACACCGGCTTGCCTAAGGGATAAATTAGCGTTGCCACTTAGAGAGGCAGGTCTCAGTGTTTGGGGCGAACTAGCGCAGGAAGGCACCCTTTTACCCTGGCAAATGCTCCATGACGGTTTGAAAGGGGCTTTTCGAAATTTAAGTACATTCAACTCCAAGGCTGGGTCCAAAGCGTGAAATCCCCGGTGGGCACGGGAAACGCATTGGAGGAACAACTGGTGAAGAAACCTAGGGGGAGAAAAGAGGTTTCCACTTGGTATTGGAAAAATGAAGAGGCGATGGGGATTTCAAACTTGCAGAAGAAATGTGGGGCGCCAATCTGCCGGGAGAGTCTTGGGATCAACTTTGGCAGACATCTTTTTGCACCCTGTTTCGTACAGTAAAGCCGGCCTGGCTAAGGAGGAATCACCTATCTTCAATTCACAGGGCCTACCTTACCCCCCAAAGGCTGATAAGGATGTCGAAGGGACCCCCTGTGAAATGCCAGAAATGCGGCCAGGAGAGTGCATCAGACATCCACATGTTCCAGGAGTACCCGGCTATTTTTGAATTTTGGGGTAAGGTTGGCGAAACAATCTCGGTCATCCTCGATCACCAAGTTAAGGTAAGCCTTTCTATGATAATTTTTGGAATCTCAAATGAAGTTACAGGTCCGGCTAGAGCCTTCCTCTTCTATGCCATACTACTAGCCAGAAGAGAAATTTGTCGAAGATGGGTGGAATGCTCATCTCCATTACATTCAGACTGGCTGGCCTCCCTTATCTCGATATCTAAATTTTACCTGAGAGGAACCCAGACAAAGAGGAAGAAAGCACTTTGGACACCCCTATTAAGGTGGTTAAACTCAGAGATAACTGACATTAATTAGATATGTGTATGTCTAGAAATGGAAAAAATGTGCCCTATGATTAAACCTCTCTGGAACTCTCTGGACTGTGATGGGCGAACCCACCCCGACCTCTCGCCATCGTAAACAGTCGCCAGTAAATACCGGACCATATTGTGAGAGTGACCTTACCCCTTCGGGACTTTATCCTCCCAGCACGCAGGTGTACCAGTAAGAGGGAGAGATCACACACCTTTTAACTCGCTAAAGGTGTCTGTGGTACAGGATGTTGGATTGGTTACTGTGGTCTGAGGTGAATGAGGACAATAAAAAGAAAAGAAAAAAAAAAAAACACGTCAACTCCCATGTAACCACCAAGAATTTTTTTTCTCCAAAGATAGTAAATAGAGACAATAATCCCCAAATAACAGCGACATAACAGAATGTGACTGTAAAGGAATTATATCCATAGAAAAACAATGGCATCCAACCCATAAGGATAATGAAAGTTGCATAGAAGACCACCATTAAACAATGGTAGCATAACGAATAAAATAAGAAGAAATCTTGATAACCCAACTAAAACAAGGGTCAGAACAGGACCTTGTTTTATAAATAGAGCTAGAAACCACACCTTACAATGTGTGACCAAACTTGCAGCCCCTAGAGGTAGGGAATAAGGAAATGAGTTGCCTACCAGCAAATATAGACAGATGCATAATAAAAGGAATTGACCTTCTAAAGAGCAAAGATCCTCAAGTCCGGAATAAAAGACTTCCTTAAAGAGTAGAAACTTCGAGGCCCATGCCTCTTCCCCTCAGAGATCAATCTATAGTAATTCTTAGTAGAAAAGAAATGTTATAGCATTAGATGGAAATGTTCTTCAAGAGCAAAGAAACAATATTTAATAATAACACATAGCGTCATGACCACCCAGAGAAGGGTGAAATATTAAATAACCTTTTTCCAATGGAAGAAATAGAATCACTCAAGACACTATATCTGCCAGAATTTTCATAGTAGCATGATGTAATACAAGGAACTATCACTGGCCATTAGAATAGTAAAATAAGGAGTAAGGTTCACAATACAAACATTAGGCTAAAAATGTTCTATATCAGCAGATGTAAAGAACTTCATCCATCTCTTAAACGGAAGGCAAGCACCAGACAAAAGCTACAGCCACATGTACAGTAATGCAGACTACAAGAAACCTGTGAAATTGTCAGAATTATCTTTTTTTTTTTTTTTAAGTAGACACTCCTTCAAAAACATAGACACTTAACAGGTCTATTAAGAGGCCCTTGCACCCAAGCCTCTCATTAAAGCGCAAAACATATACTCCCAAGGCTCCAATGGGGTACAAATTCAAAAGTATCAGAGAACTAATTCTACACAGAGTAGAAGTCTATCTACTTAACGCGAGACAAATAATGCATAAACGAGTAAACTTCTCCCGATATAGATATATAGATATATATATATATTAAAGCACATTTAAACAATGCTCACATCAGCATACAAACAATACCCCACACAGTACATACCATAATGGTATCACTCGAGGCTCAACTCTTCTCCAGAGTAAATCAAAATGTGAGTTCCATATAACAAGGCTCAGGTAAAAAACCTAGCACAAATTAGACACTGAAAAACTGTCAGAGTCCAGTACTTCCGCAGCTAGCAGAATAACCAAGAAAACCACTTATCGTGGAACACAACTTCCATAATCCCCGCTGTTTGATATCAATAAATCTTCGCATGAAGCAACAGTATCCTGGACATACCAGATGAAACATAACTCCGTTGTGTAGATGCTTCTCTACACCAACTCTAACACTAAACTTACGCTTATAAAATAGCTCAAATGGACTTATCAGACCGACCAGCTTTGAATTGCCTTAAGGCCGAATCCGCCTTTTCACCATATAAATGGACACCATCAAATGGCATATCTGAGACTCTCCTGCACAGGCTCGGGAAACCCAGACTGACGCAGCCATGCATGCCTGCGCAGAGCAACTGACTGAGCCATAGCTCCACCCACAGAATCAGTGGTGTCAATGCTACATTTGCTGGTAAATCTTGACGCCTCCCGGCCATCTTGTACCACCTGCAACAACTCCTTCCTGGCTTCCTCTGACAGAGGAGGTAGCCTCTGCACCACAGAGTACCATAAAATATGAGAAAACATGCCCATAACACAGGAAGTGTTTAGAGTCCTCAAAGCCAAGCTTATAGAAGACAATATATTTCTCTCACCATCTAGATTCTTTACCTGATGGAACCAAAGGGAGAGCATTAGGATCCAAAGAAGCTGTAGAAGCTTGAACAGCCAGCCCTTTTGTAGTGGAATGTTGCAGAAGACAAAGTGGAACCCCAGAAGCGGGTCGATACCTATGGCTCGTAGCCTGGTCAACCAAATCTACCGTCACTGGTTTTGCCCAAGCTCCTCAAAGAAGGTCAAACAGACTCATTAAACAGGAGCACAGGCTCCACTCTTGTCTCGCTTTAATGAAGAGCATTCACCAAAGGATCCGTGGACAATTCCACTGAGGGGAAATTGGCAGTCCAACACCACAGCTCCTCAATATTTCAGCCAAGGATTAACTTTCCTCCATTGCCATACCAGGTGGAGAAAGTAAACCTGAAACTGGAGAGGTCTCTAAACCACTAGCCTCCCCCAGTTTAGTCAGCTAATTTTACTCCACAGGAGGTTGGACAGCCTGTAACAGGTTTGGACCTTCAATAGTCTCTCCTTCAAACACCAAATGGCGTAATCCTGCAGGAAAAAAACAGGCAAGGACTGAATACCAGCAGATGGAGTCATCAAAAGAGAAAAGAACTATCTGAGCTGCACCCGGCGCCATCTGACGCTGCTGTCGGAAATAGGAATGCGATCTACGTCCATCGGCACCGCCGACATCACTAGCCGAGTAGACTCTGAAGCCCCAGGGTCGACGCCGACCGGCGCTGCCGACTTCAAAGGCTAAACGGACGCCAAGGGTGTGTACCACGAAGGGTTGTGCACCGGTGCAGTCTCGAATCAGATAGCGGAGTCAGAGGGCTCGACTGTCACCAAAGACGAGCCCGTCGGTGAGGATCCAGCCAGGGTACCTCCTACCTCCTTAGAGCCAGAGGGAGACTGATGCCCAAAAACCTTTTCAGGGAAAAATAATATTCCTGCATTTGGGCTAGAGTCGCCCGACGGTTGGGAGATGGCGTCAGATTTGCGTTTTGATAGTTGGGTTCTCGGAGCTTTCCTTGACGTTGGAGGCAACTCCTCACCCTAACGACTCCTCGACCGGTTCCTAGACTTCGATGAAGAATGACGACGCTGTGGTTTATCAGAAAAGCGCGCTGCTAGGAGGTTCATACGGTGCTCTTTCAATACCTTTGGCTGAAGCCCTCGGAGTCGTGATGTTGCCAGAGGCACCACAAAACAGACAAATGTTGATCACAGATCCGCATACTATCACAAGATCCGCAGGGTTTCAGCCCAGACGATATTGCTTGAAAAAAAGCACACAGTTCTCTCGACAAGACGTCAAGATGGGCCTGAAAAATTAGCCCCTAACTGCTCCAGATACACATTGCAAGCATAGAAAAGAAGGAACTGATGTCAGTGAGGGAGTTATATGAACTCCGTTGACGTCACTTCCGGTGGACACCATTGATATGGAGTCGGGTGGATGTTGTTGGGAGTCCGGATCCAGTCTCGCTTCTGGGGAGGATTCTAAAGTAAGGAATCTGCAGCTAGATGTCTATCAGATACGTCGACCAGCCGTCCTCCCATTAACATGCAGGTCGAGGAGGACGCCATAAGCAGAGTATGGGCGAGAAGCTCTACAACTAAGTGTTCACACTCACGCTTTACAAGCAACTGAAGGACTACATGCACAGCTAAGCCACTTATATTTAACCCAAAGTTTCCTTTCTATTTTTAAATGCTGTGGGGCAATTAACCCGCCTCCTCCCAGCGTCCAATGGGGCACAGGCATTCCCCTTCTAAGGCACATCTGTATTTTATTTCTTCCTTCACCCACAAGTCATTTACCAACCAACGAAATAATCACCAAACAGTTCATTCCAAACTATTTCATGATCCTATCTGACCGCACGAATAACACCTATGCACCACATACAACAGCTCTGTCTCCTCCCTGCGTCCAAAGGGCTAGATATCTAACCCATTTGCGGGTACTCCTGCAATATCACATGGGACGAAAAAACTATTACTCGCTGACCTCCTCATATCTTCTGGGCTAAATATCAAACCCGTTCCAGGCACTCCCAGAGTTTTGCAGGTACCGTGGTTAAATGTATCACCTCCCAGCCCGCTACAAACTATTCATTACCATCAGTCGCAATATTCCACCTGTAGTATGCTTGAGTGACCGCACGCATGGAGCACCACCAGTTTTCAGCTCTTACCGTAACCTCCTATAACTACAATATTGCTAGACCTCGCAGATACTCCATAAACTGAGCAGTCACCTTATTCCCTACCACAAATTGGAGCACACACCGTGCACCCCCACCATCAGCGCTTTGGACTCTCAACAGAATTTTTGGGAACTTTCTTAGAACTGCGTGTATGTAGGTCCAATTATCGCAATGCATCCACTACCCCAATAACCCTACTCGAACAACATGGTTCAGATTAATGTTACTTTTTATGAACATAGTTACTTTTGTGAGTATCCACCCAAAGATAATCTTACCCCTTGTTGCTGTGCATGATGCACACAATGGGTGTTGTACATACAATTCATAAGGATAAATAAGCATATATCTTTTATAGTCCTCTGTTCATGTAGCCTCCTCCTCCTCTTTCTTCACTGCTCCTTGC
The DNA here is from genome assembly GCA_963921515.1 of Calotriton arnoldi. Classification (NCBI taxonomy): domain Eukaryota; kingdom Metazoa; phylum Chordata; class Amphibia; order Caudata; family Salamandridae; genus Calotriton; species Calotriton arnoldi. The sequence goes on from CAWUFW010000961.1 coordinate 1,811,086, forward strand.
CGACGTCTGTTAAGTGAAGGGACAGCAGCGGGCCGTACTTTTCTGTTATTTGGTGTTGTTCATCCTATTTATTTATGTTGTTATATTTCTTTACTGGTAATAATGCCTGTAGGTAATCCCTAGCTCATCGCAGAAGCGTTCCCTCGCTTCTACGCGGTTTGAGGCCCCGCGAGGGCGTTCGTCTGTCAGAGGTGTGTCTAGCTGTGCGGCTTTGTCTTTCGACTAGTAGGGGCACACGCACACCTCTTCTGAAGCTTCTCTTTTGGCACGTATGTGCCGATCGCGCTGCTCTGATCACATTCGAAAGGCAGTAATCAGATCAGTGCGACTGTCTGACCGCCTCTTCACAAAGCCCTGTGTGCCTGGAGTGAGACGTCCCCAAGGCGGGTTCTGCATTTCACCTTGGGGCTGATTTCATCTCCCCTGCGCGTGTTCACGCCCCTTACTGGGATCTGCATTCGAGGTCAGCGAGCCTTGCTATTTGCATCTGTGAGGATACACGCTGGCTCGCATAGAGGGTGCTAGGACACTGCACCCAGGCAACTATATACCGTATGAACAAGTTAATTACCTTCGGTAACGCATTATCTGGTAGAGACCATCTAGCTGCAGATTCCTTACCTTTGAATTCCCCAGGCATCAGACTGAATCCGGAAACTTTTGCTGAGCAATACAACTTGCGCGCGACATCGGGTGGGTCCATTCGGCTCCGCGTGACATCGTTGGCGTCGGTAATAACGTTGCAGTGCCTACATAGGCGCCACCCAGGCGCGCGGACCTCAGTACTTTTCGTTTTTTCCAGGCCAGAAGCGCAGAGCCACGAAGTGACGGATGAAAAAGTGTGCAAAACTAGGGCCCTGAAAGGGGAGAAACCCTAGACCTACAATATCAGTCCGCAAAGCGGGGAGGCATGGGTGGGGCTGTAAGGAATCTGCAGCTAGATAGTCTCTACCAGATAATGCGTTACCGAAGGTAAGTAACTTGTTCATCTGATAGACTTCTAGCTGCAGATACCTTACCTTTGAATCAGATACCCGAGCCATACCATCCCGGCGGTGGGTTGCGGACTCATGAGCTAGACTAAAAAGTCTTGCAGGACTGAGCGGGCAAAGTGCCCCTCCCTGCGCACTTGACCATCAAGGCAATAATGTTTTGCGAACGTGTGCAATGAAGCCCACGTCGCTGCCTGACAGATGTCTTGAACTGGGACACCCCGTGCCAAGGCCGTAGTTGCAGCCTTTCCCCTGGTGGAATGGGCCCTCAATCCCTCAGGGGGCTGCTTCTTCGCCAAGGCATAGCAGATTTTAATGCAGAAAACAACCCACGAGAAATGGTTCTTTTCTGCACTGCCTTTCCCGTCTTTGCTCTCACATACCCCACAAAGAGTTGGTCATCCACCCGGAACTCTTTTGTGCTGTCAAGGTAGAACGACAACGCTCTTTTTGTGTCCAGTCGGTGGAGACGCTCCTCCTCCTTAGAGGGATGTGGGGGAGCAAAGAAGGTGGGCAAAGTAATGGACTGACCCAGATGGAGTGGGGTCACAACCTTTGGTAAGAATGACGCCCTGGTGCGAAGCACCACCTTGTCCGGAAAGGACATGAAATAAGGGGGCGAGCTGGATAACGCCTGCAATTCACTCACCCTCCGAGCTGATGTAATCGCTACTAAGAAGGCTGTTTGATGGTCAACAGCCGGAGGGGACAATTGTGCAAAGGCTCGAAAGGAGCACACATCAGATAAGTGAGGACCAAATTATGGTCCCATTGTGGAATAACAAAGGGTGAAGGTGGAAATAAACTAACCAACCCTTTCAGAAATCTATTAACAATAGGAGATTTAAAGAGAGAGGGCTGATCTGGCAGCCGCAAAAAAGCAGACAGAGCAGAAAGGTAACCCTTGAGAGTTCCCAAAGCAGAGCCCTCCTGGGCAAGGGTTAGAATGAACAAAAGGACAGTAGAAAGAGGAGCAGAAAGAGGGTCAATAGCCCTTTCTGTACAGTAGAATACAAATTTCTGCCAACGGCAGGCGTATACCAAATTAGCGGAGGGCCGCCTGGCCGCCAGAATAACATTACAGACTTCGGGAGGAAGGTCAAAGGCCATCAACTGCCGCCGCTCAATCTCCACGCATGGAGGTGCAGAGTTGACAGGTTCAGGTGGAGAACCCTCCCCTGCTGCTGCGACAGAAGATTCTCCTGAAGGGGCAGCCTGATCGGAGGATGGACACTCCTGCTCAGAAGCTCTGGATACCAGACTCTCCTTGCCCAGTCCGGCGCCACAAGGATGACTTGGGCCCGGTCGCTCCGGATCTTCTTCAGAACCCTGGGCAGGAGTGGTATGGGCGGAAAGGCATACAACAGGCCTGAGCTCCACTCGAGAAGAAACGCGTCGCCGAGCGATAGCCGCCTTGGAAACTCCAGCACGCAGTACAGCTGACAATGCGCGTTCTCTTCGGAGGCGAACAAATCTAACCAAGGTTCTCCCCACTGTTGAAAGAGACCTTGAGCCACCTCCGACTGGAGACGCCATTCGTGATCCTGAAGGCATCGACGGCTGATATCGTCCGCCCTGGCGTTCAGAGAACCTGCCAGGTGTTGAACCACCAGGGTTATGCTCTGCTGTTCCAGCCATGCCCAGAGACGCAGGGCCTCTCGACAAAGGGTCCACGACGCCACCCCGCCTTGCTTGTTGCAGTACCACACGGCGGTGGTGTAGTCCGTGAACACCTGCACCAACTTCCCCTTGACAGAGGGAAGGAATGCTTTCAATGCCAACCGAATCGCTCGGAGCTCCAACAAGTTTATATGGAGCCCCGTCTCCGCCGGAGACCAGTGACCACTGATCTTCGCCTCTCCCATGTGGCCGCCCCATCCCAGAAGAGACGCATCCGTCACAACTGTGAAATCTGGTTGGGGAAGGGAGGGAGGTTTGCCGTTGACCCAATCGCGGTTCGTTAACCACCACTGCAGATCCTTCGCAGTTCCTTCCGAGATCTGAACCACGTCGGTGAGATTTCCCCGATGCTGTGCCCATTGGAACTTCAAGTCCCACTGCAGAGCCCGCATACGCCACTTGGCGAGTCTTACCAACAGGATGCAGGAGGCCATGAGACCCAACAGCCTCAGAGTCAGTCTCACCGAAATCCAGGATAGAGGCTGAAACATCGGAATCATAACCTGAATATCCTGGACTCGCTGCTCGGGAGGATAAGCCCGAAACTGCACAGTGTCCAGAACAGCTCCGATGAAAGGGAGCGCATGAGGAGTCAGGTGTGACTTCGGCACGTTTATAGAGAACTCCAGCGAATGCAGGAGGTCCGCCGTAGTCTGGAGGTAAGAGATGACTGCCTGGGGCGAGGACGCCTTCAACAGCCAGTCGTCGAGGTAGGGGAAGACTGAAGCCCCTAACCTGCGCAGATGAGCTGCAACCACCGCCATCACCTTGGTAAACACCCGAGGGGCACTGGTAAGACCGAAGGGGAGCACGGTAAACTGAAAGTGCTCGTGGCCTACCTTGAACTGCAGGTAACGCCTGTGGCCCGGCAGGATGGGAATGTGAAAATATGCATCCTGCAGGTCCAACGCCACCATCAAGCCTCCTTGGTCTAGGGCAGACAAGACCTGAGCCAATGTGAGCATTTTGAATTTCTCCTTTTTGAGGTAAAGATTGACGGTCCGAAGACCAAAAATGGGCCGAAGCCCCTTGTTCTTCTTCGGAATTAGAAAGTAGCGGGAATAACAGCAACTGCCTACTTCTGAAGCTGGGACCCTTTCTATAGCTCCTTTGGCCAAAAGAGCTGTAACTTCCTCTTGGAGCAGTTTCAAATGATCCTCCACCAGCCCTTCCTTAGTTGGCGGAATAGGAGGAGGAAAAGAAAGGAAAGAAAGGGAATACCCCTCCTGGACGATCTGCAAGACCCACTTGTCCGTTGTTATAGATCTCCAGCGTGGGAGATGACGAATTCTCCCACCCACTGGAGTAGTGTGGTCCTGCAGAATCAGCCTAGGAGTGCTTGGAGGCTGGGGCTGCTGGGGGCAGTGTGGTAGACGACTCTGGCCTCCATTCCGAGGATGGAATGTACCACGTCCACGCACTGCTTGGGCAGTCTGTGCGGGACGGTGGCTGGGATAGGGCCGACGCGGCTGGAAACCCCTTCAGTTGCCACGAAAGGGGCGAAAGGAAGATTGGCCACAAGGAGTGGCCCAAGGATCTGGCCGTAGCTCGAGTCTCCTTGAACCTGACCAGGGCCGAATCTGCCTTTTTCCCCAAAAAGGCTGGTTCCATCAAAGGGCATGTCCATCAAATTGGCCTGGACATCCCCCGAGAAGCCAGTTGTACGAAGCCAGGCGTGGCGCCTCAAGGCCACCGTCGTTGAAATTGATCTGCCCAGCGAATCGGTCATATCCAAACCACACCGTATGGCGAATTTTGCTGCATCTCTCCCGTCCTTGACAGCTTGGGAGAGCACAGCCCGGGCCTCCTCCGGGACTTGTGGCAGCACCTGCGCAACTGTCTCCCAAAGAGTGGGAGAAACGGCCCAATAAGCATGCAGTATTCACCGACCGCAATGCCAGACTGGAGGAAGAAAACATCTTCTTCCCAAATGAGTCCAGTCTCTTGGATTCCCTATCCGGAGGTGCGGAAGGGAATGCGCCCTAAGTAGAGGCCTGCACCATCAAACTTTCTGGGGTGGGGTGTTGGCTGAGGAACTTTGGGTCGCCCGGAGCTGGGCGATGGCGGCGTGCAATCGACCTATTCACAGGAGCCCCTGTGCTAGGTTTGGACCAGGTTCCTAGAAGGACGTCCGTAAGTGCCTCATTAAAGGGCAATAGTGGTTCAGAGGTGGAAGCCCCAGGTTGAAGCACTTTGGTCAGGAGATTAGTCCTGACCTGCACTGAGGGCAACTCCAGTCCAAGGACCTCAGTTGCCCTCTTAACCACCATGGCATAGGGGACACCCCTTCCTCCGTAGCCACTGTAGGAGGAGAGAGCATGCCAGTGTCTGGGGAAGAATCCAGATCACTGGCTTCCCCAAGTTCACCATACCAGTCCATAGTCTCCTCAGAGACATCCTGGTTCTCTAATGGGTCTCCAGACTCCTCCCCTTCCTCTCCTGAGCCCAGCACATCCACAAAGTGCTCAGGCAACGCCATAGAACCCCTGGGTTCTGCTGTCTGAATCGGCGTCGCTCGACGCCGTTCCGGCTCCGTGTCGTCGGGGATGAGGATGGGGCTTGCGTCACCGACGGGCATCGGCGACATCGCAAGCACTGACTTCGGGTTCGATGCCGGGGGAGGTCGTGTTGGTACGACCGGCGTCAACCCGGATCGGATCCCTGAGGCCCCACCAGCTTCGCGGCCGAAGCCGACGAACCCGATGGGGCCCCATCCGACCCCGCGGGGCACAAGGGCTCACCAACAGGGTCGTTCCGCTCAAATACGCGGCGCATGGCCTCGTAAAAATCTTTAATTTGAGCGGGAGTCGCTCCGGCTCCCGGAAAGGGATGGAGGCGCGAAGTCGACTCCGGCTCCGGCTCTGCAGAACCATGCCTAGAGCGTCGGTGCTCCTTACCTCTCTCGACGGACGCCAGTTGAGGTGAAGTCGAAACCCGCTTGGAATTTCTTCTTGTGCCTCTTCCCAGAGTGTCCAGATGACCTCGAATGGGAGGAAGAGGAGTTAGGGCTCTTCTTCGAACGGGACCGTGACCTCCTCGGAGTCTCGCTTAACGATGTCGACTGCCGGGCCGCGAGCAACTTCATCGCCCGCTCCCTCAAGGTCTTTGGAGCCATCGCCTGACAGTCTGAACACGACTTTGAATCGTGGTTGCGTTCAAGACACCACAGATATACGCGGTGAGGATCGGTAACCGGCATCATGCGGGAACAAGTCCCGCATGGTTTAAAACCTGTCTTCCTAACAGACATCCCTCGCACACTAAGTCGCTACTCAAAACATGTCGACAAAAGTCGAGAAAAAAGCCTGCCAAAAAGCAGCAGAGGGGTAGCTCTTCCCAGATCTGCGCTTAACTGGTGCGGAAACAAAAGAACCGATGTCTGCGCACCTGGGTGGCGCCTACGTAGGCACCACGATGTCATAACTGACGGTACAGACGCCAACAACGTCACGCGGAGCCGAATGGAGCCACCTGACATCGCACCCAAGGGGTATTGCTCAGCAAATGTTTCCGGATCCAGTCTGACGCCTGGGGAATTCAAAGGTAAGGAATCTGCAGCTAGAAATCTCCATCAGATCTAAAGGTTTTCACAGTTAACCAACTGTACAATACCAGTTAAATCTTTAGCCCAGTAAATATAAGGGCAACGGTGTCCATTATTACCTGATCGTACCTTCACAGGCTTGTTTGATTACCTGGTTCACCCAGCATAAAGTGCCCTTAACATGCAGGGCATGCATGAGTCCTACATGGAGGAAGAGTCAGTTATCTCTCAACTGACGATTTTGCGAGGTCATGGATGCCTCCATCCAGTGGGCGGTCTCTGAAGCTATGGCACCCCTGGAGCAAAAACTCCTCACCGTAGCAGCACAGCGACTACAACTTCTCGATCTGAAGGAAGAACCCAAAGGGTCATCCACCCTTGTGCCTACGGGCAAGCCTGAGACATCCCAGACCTCAAGAAAGAAACGTGCCCATGACCCAGGGGTCAACTTAGATGCATTCGACCAGCTGAAGCGCGCCTTTCTGGGTCACAGTACCCTCTCCGAGCCAGTGAGTAGTCTCCCTCGGTCTGTGCTTCAAAAACTGCTATAAAACCCCGGCGACATCCCCTTTCTCCTATACACTAGATGGCAATGACTCTTCCCCCCTCCCCCCCCCCGCCACGTCGGATGGGGATGTAGAGCCAGACAGGCCCCGGAACCTCTCTTCTCAACCTAAGCCGTCCAACAGCGACAAAACCATGCCAAGATTAGACTCAGACGTGCTTGACCAGGAGGACCTCTTGTATCCCCGGTGAACTGAATAGGTCCCCGTGAACAAGGTACGTACGTGGCAGAAAGATTGAGAAAATCTCTTGATAAAGAGGTCCACAACCACCTGAAGGCGGAGTGTCTGTGGTGTTCTTGTCCTTCCCCGTCATGTATAGGCTATGCTATGTATTCCTTCCTATTCTGTATTCCAGTTCTATGTTGTTACCATGGAGCTACGTGGAGAATCTAAGAATGTTACTGCTTGAATAGATTGTCAGTTTGTGTCGGTTGTAGGATGAGGTCTGATGATATGGAGCTGCAATAAAGACCTTATCTAAGAGCCTACGTCTGCCTGTCTTTCTTCGGTGTTGGTCATCACCTCAGTGTCCCTTCCCATTCCTGGCAGGTAATGTTGCCCTTAGCCTAGAGATATACCCCCGCAAGGTGACTTTCCTTGCCAAGTACATCCGTGACCCTAAGAAGGGCATTGACCGCTCTTGGCGGTCCCATCAGGACAAGCTCCGTGACTTTGCAGGCCCCCTTGCCAAAATACCAGATATGGCAGAGGATGCCAAGGCCTACGGATCCCTGATCTCCACAGAAGTCCTGCCAGGATGGGCACAGAGGCCCATAATTTTCCATGGGGGGGGAGAGGGGGGGGAGGGGGCGGTTTAGTCTAGCCACCTCAGAGGCTGTCCCAGTGGCACAGGGAGGCCTATTCAGCGAACCCTTTTTAAAGAGTTGAGAAAGTTTGTGGCCACATTCAATTCATTGGACAAAGCTCAGTCTTCCATTAAAAAAATATTTAATCCCCAAGTTTCCATCAGGGATGTCCATGGAAGGGGGCGCTCGGCCAGCCGAGGGCAGCAACAGCCCTAGTTCGAGGGGAAAGCCTCTAGGCAGGGCAATGGCAGGATCAAACCAGGTTCGGTGGGTTTCACCCCACCCGCTGATACCCTCAACACAGGGGCTCCAGAGAAGGACCCAGAGGACACCAGCAAGGCACCTCCCACGTAAGATTGGGCGGCAGGTGTTGCTCAAAATTGAAGGCCACGATGTCAGACGTTAGGGTCTTACAGACCATACAGGGGTTCCAGATGGAATTTTTCAACTCACTCGTTCAGCCACAGGGCCCGCCTACTTTGCACTTTTTCGACTAGGAGACCTCCTTGGTCAATTCCCAAGTTCAAGGCCTCCTTTCCAAAAGGGGCTATAGTCCAGACACATCCTCACCCAACTTGACGGGGGAGGGGGGGGAAATCGGGGGAGAGACTATTCATCAATCTCAAGCAATTCAACGAATGGTTGGTCTTCTGCCACTTCAAAAAGGAGGGTGTCCATCTCCTCAGGGACCTTATTCTTCCCAACTACTGGTTAGCACGACTCTCTCAATCTCAAAGACGCTTACTAATGGTCACCATCATCCCAACTCTCAGGCGCTTTCTGCAGTTCCATTGGCATGAGGCCATGTCTGAATTCACTATGCTCCCATTCGGGCGATCAACCGGACCTTGATGTTTCACCAAGGTTCTCAAACCTGCGGCAGAATACCTCCGGGCCAGAGGCATCCGCCTAATCGTGTACTTGGATGATATACTGTTGATGAATCAAATCCCAGAGGCATTGCTAGCCCACCTTCAGTTGACTGTCTCTCTCCTCCAGTCTCTGGGGATTCTTATCAACGAGAAAAAGTTTGTCTTTTCCCAGACGCAGTCCCTTGTGTTTCTGGGGTTTGTAGTGGACTCAGTCCAAGCCAAACTGAGCCTTCCAACCTGGAAGGTGACCAATATCAGACACGAGTTGACTTGCATGCTAGCCATACCGGTCACATCCTTGAGACAGATTGCGAGGGTGGTAGGACTCCTCTCCTCCATGAGGCCATATTTACCACCCCCCTAGGCTATAGGGCCCTTCAAAGGCTCAAGATCTTGCACCTCCGCAAGGGCATTACGTATTTGCAGTGTGTACCTCTGACGGACAGCGTGAAAGCGGAACTCTGCTGGTGGCTAGCCCACATGGAGGCATGGAACAGACACGCCATCTTCGGCTCACAACCAGTTTTGGTGATTGAATCGGATGTCAGCAGAGCTGATAGGAGAGAATGTGGAGAATCCTCCACCAGAGGCTAATGGTCAGATCGAGAGAGTGCTCTACACATCAACTGTATAGAACTAATAGCCGGCTCCTTCAAGTGTTGGACGAAACAGAAGATTCAATGCTGTGTCCTCCAAGATGGAGAATGTGGCGGCGGTTCGGTACATCAACCATATGGGGGTACAAGGTCATAACCTCCATCAGACTTGGCCAAAGCTTCTGGGAATACTGCCTCGAGAACCAAATCTCAGGCACGGCAGAACACCTCCTGACTCGGCCAATCAAGTAGCGGATTGGCAATCAAGGTACTTTCAGACCTCAGCATCTGGAAGCTAGATCCGTCAGTGCTCCGGGCACTGGAATCCAGATGGTGTCGCTTTTCAGTGGACCAGTTTGTGTCCTGGTTGGACCACCAAGTGGCCAAATACTTTAGTTGGAGACTGGATCCATCAGCATACGTGACGGATGCCTCGCAGCAAAACTGGGAGGTGGCGACTGGATATGCATTCCCACCATTCTCCATGACAATGCGACTCTCCACCCAAATCCGGAGACAACGGGCGACTGTGGTGGTAATCATCCCCTTCTAGAGGTCAAGTGTGGTTTACAGGTCTGATTAAACTTTCTTGGGATTCTCCAATCCGTCTCCCTTCTATTCCTAGCTCTCCTAAAGGATCCATTAGGGAATCCCCAACATTTGGTTCTGGAGGGTTTACTGAGATTTATGGTGTGGAGGATTACTGGGGATGTTGGCATGTACCGGGACTTTAGATCCAAGCTGCAGACCTACTCTCCAAGGCATAGAGAGGTAACACAGGTAAAAGATATAGATCTTCTTGGTCTACATGAAGGAGCTGGGGTGGGGCGTGGCTTGCGCAAGATGGCGGACGCGAGTTAACATCGCTCCGCTACACACCCATAGTTATCCGTAGTTTTATTCCCAGCATAATTGGCATCCGGCACTCTCTGGACACCCCCGACAAGCTGCGGCGATTGCTGACTGCAGAGATAACTTCATAAAGCGGACAGCCCACGCCGTTGCTGAACGATGGGAACTGCATAGGTTCGGCGTAGCCGCGGCACTTGAAGAGGCCGGGTGAGCACTTCCAGAGGCCCCAGAGTGGGAAGACGCGCTCTTCCCGGGAATCGCGGGGCCGGGAGGAGAGCACAGACATATCTGAGGCCTGAAATTGGACTGACTCGGGAGTGGCGCGAGAGAGAGCGGGATGACCTTCTTGTCTGTGGAAGCCCCTGGGATCAGGTACTGAGTGCTCCCGACCTGGGCTTGGACGTCACGCTAGCGGTGGGGGAGGCGCTCTGTCCCGGTGGCGCCGGCCGCACAAACGAAACAGGTTAGAGCCTGGGGACCACCGGTCGCGCGACTGGACACACGTGGAAGAGCGAGGCGGCCTGGGCGCGGTCGTCGTGAATCAAAGAAGAGCGGCCCTAGCCATAAAGGGGGTGAATGAGAACTGCAATAAAAGAACAAGCACCAGAAAGGGGGGAAAACAGTGACAAAGAAATGCCAGGAAGGGCTCCCTCGCACTGCTGATAACATGGTGCACGCGGTGTAGGCGGCAGACGGGAGCACAGAGGCGGCAGTAATCAGCAGCAACACAGCATTTATACGAGGCGGCCAGGGTATTCAGGTCTTGGCGATTCCAGTGGAGAAGCACTGAAAAAGCACAGAAGACTTAGCGCAAATGCAAGTAACACAGGGGAGCTGAATTAGGCACAGAGCTTTAAACACCAGTCGGGAGGTGCCATTGCTCGACATACCTCCAGTGGCTGCCCAGGAAACCGTAAAAGCCGCAGGAGAGGCCACAAGGCATATAATAAGGACAGTGCTGGCTCTCTACACTCTGACCCCAGGGCAAGAAGACAAACAATGCGCACTACACCTAAAGCCATCTCGAGCCCCCCTCCGAAAGCATTAGAGGGCGGCCTGACATCCAGACAACATGGCTGACACCGAGTAGGAGCTTGTGACCTACTTTTAAGCAACGCATTAGCTTAAGCAGGTACAAACGCGAATTAAAACATATCGGGCGACTGCTCCCACCAGCTGTGCTGAGACTAACCTCGCAGACAATACCCTTTGGCGCAGGTCATCGCTGCTGCCAGCTACAATTAGTGGGCTTAAATGGGGCGGTCTAGAGGAGTGGGCTCCAGAGCCTCCTCGCGTACATCATCGGCAGCAGAGATGGAGCATCGGGAATGCCAAGACACTCGAAAATCACCGACCGAGGACAGATCGGATGCCATCCTGAAAGCGAGCGAAAGCTCCAGACAGTCGCTTGAGTCAAAAATAGACAATATGGCCACGGAACTAACGCTGCTACACGCAGACCATAGAAAACTGGCTGACCCTTTCACAACGGTGGAGCAGGTACTAACAGAAGTGCAGCCAGCAACGAACTTTATGGAAAAACAACTGGAAGTGCATGAGGTACGGCTCCGACAGTTGGAACAAAGAGTGGAAGTCGCGAAGGCTGCTCCAGGCGTAATAACATCCGATTGATAGGGCTGCCAGAGGGAGCGGAAGGTCAGGCCCCAGTGGACTTCATTGAAAAATGGCTGAAGGAACTAATGCCAGAGAATGCACTATCGCCTTACTTGTCAGTGGAGAGGACGCACCGAGTACCGTTTCGGAAGCCCGCCCCAGGCTCGAACCCTAGACCATTCCCGTTTAAAGTCCTCCACTATAGAGACAGGGACGTCATCTTGAGGGAAACCCGAAAGACACAAGCAATACGAATGGAAAACGCCAGGGTAATGTTCTTCCCAGACTATACAGTAGGGGTACAACGCCAACGTGGTTCCTTCATGGCAGTGAAACAACAATTGCGTAAATTGGATATATACAATACTCGTTTTTCCCAGCAAAACTGAGTAGTAGCAGATAAAAAAAACTCACTTCTTTGAAGCTCCTCAAGATGTGTGGGACTGGCTAGAGTCATCGGGGAGATGCACAGGACCCAGACCTACTGGAAGGGCAGACATGGGTGTAGAAGCTACTAACAAAAGCAGGAGACGTGACAGACGACGCGCAACCTGAACGACCCAGTGCGAAGGAGTTCCCAACGAGGAGCTAATGCTCGAAGAACGCCGACAAGCAATCCAAGAAGCCGAAAAAATCTCGGATCTCTCTAGGGAACTGGATAGAGAGCCGAGATCAACTTGTACATCTGTAGACGGAGACTCCTCTGTGGTCTGCCCCTCAGACATCAACTCCCTGGAGCTGCCGGAAGTGACCCCACAAACTGCAGACGGACTTATCGGATGACTCCATATATCCTTTTACGTACTGTGCCCTGTATACGGACATAAGCTATAGAAAGGGTAGAGGTTCAGCAAACGTGATGGAGGTGAAAGGGCAAGGGGGGGGAGAAGACTAGAGAGGCATTGGAGGGGGGATGGAAAGGGGTGACCGTATGTAACATATGTTATTACTCTGTGCAACACCAAAAGGGAAACACAGTTATCAAGGAATTGGGTGGACTTCACATATAGGCGAGTGTGTGTAAGACTTGCAACCACACACCCACACGACCCCGCGGACAATACACCAACTTGGTGACGAGTAAAGGTTTGGGCAGTTCTGCGCAGTTGTAGGATCCGCTCTAATGGCATTCTTTGGTTGTAAAATAATTGTTAGGTTTTGTATAAAGGTTCTTAGGCGCCGTTATGTTCCATTATGGCCACCCTCGCATGACAGCGCAACCAACATGTGCCGACACGGGACATGGTACTCTCCATCAACACATACTCATGCTATGTTGGCACAGCGAATACTCACATGGAACTTAAGAGGTTTACGCACCCCCTCACGTAGATATGCAGTGTATTCATACCTAAAACGACAACGTGCAGATAGCTTTACTGCAGGAAACCCACTTAACGCGCCCCGAAATAACCAGGCTACAACGTAAATGGAAAGGACATATCACCGCCACTGACTACACAGTATTTGCTCGAGGAGTACTAATATGGATACGACCTGGCACTCGATTTCTACTTGAGGGTGTTGAGACGGATGCAGAGGGTAGATACATCTTTATTAGGGGCAAATTGGATGGTAGATGTATCCTAATTGGCAATATATACGCCCCCAACACGGAGCAGCGGCCCTTCTGGAATAAAATATCCAAGGTGTTATCTAAATGGTGCCACCTACCCTGGGTGATAGGGCGATTTCAACAATGTATTAGATAGAACGCTAGACCAGTCATTTCCACCACTAAGGGGCACATCAGCGGCAGTAGGGGCTTCACAGTTGAGATCCTGGGTGAACAGATGAGTATTGGTAGATACCTGGGGACATCGCAACCCTTCCACACGGGTTTACTCATTTTACTCTGCACCACACACACTGCATGCACGACTTGACAGGATTTTATGCTCACCGAATCTGCTACCATACATGACGTAGGTGGAATATATGGGTAGAATGCATTCGGATCACAACCCTCACTATATCACTCTAACATGGGACATGCCGGGCTCCACGACTCGGACCTGGCGGCTACACGCTTTATCGGATAAGTCGGGATCCATGCTTGCATGGCTGGTCAGACAAGAACAGGCAAGCGGTCCCATCACCGCACTTCGCTCCTCAGAAGGAGTGATACACTATACTGAACATGAGATGCACAATGATTTGGCCCTACACTTTACAGCACTTTATCAAACACGGAGGCCACTGAGCAAGCTATCACGGACTTCCTGGAGGACGTTCCTTTTCCGCAGTTCACTCCGGACCGGCGTGCGGAACTGGATGCGCCCATCACAGTAGAAGAAATCCATGGCGCTATTAAATCATTGGCATCGGGGGAGGTGCTGGGACCGGACGGCTTTCCCCTAGAGTTCTATAAAACATATGCTGATCTGGTGGCCCCTGTGTTACAGACAGTATATGAAGAAGCCCTACAGCTAGCCCAATTCCCTAGCTCTATGTGCGAGGCCACCTTGATTACACTCCCGAAACCGGAAAGAGACCCCACCAGATTAGGCTCATACCGCCCCTTGGCGTTAAACGTAGATTACAAGATTTTAGCAAGTCTGCTGGCCTGCAGACTAGCAGAAATAATACCCCAATTGGTGCACGAAGACCAGAACGGGTTTATACCAAAGCGTTCCACGTCCCTAAACCTGCGACAGCTATTCAGAATCATGCGATATGCGACACCAACCTATCCCAGATCCGGCTGTATGGTACTAGATTTGGAAAACATGCTGGAATGGCCATACGTATTTAATGTGCTACCCCGGTTTGGTCTGGGACCTTATTTCATTTTGCTAATACAACTGCTGTACACTAACTCGAAGGTACGAATTAAATTAAAACAGATCGTATGGTATCGAAGCTGGTCTCGGTCTGCGGGGGTACCCGACAGGGCGGTCCCTTTTCTCCTCTTCTTTTTTCACTAGCCCCTGGCCCTTGCTCTGCGGGCATCTTCAGCCACATGGGGCATACAGATGGAAGAAGTCTCTAATGCAATATCGCTCTATGCTGATGACCTCCGGCTACATCTTCGGAATGTAGGGGAGGTACCTGATATTATACCCGCAATACTTTGGTGCTTTGCTCGACTGTAGGGACTGCGGGTTAACTGGGAAAAGTCCTGTGTTTCCCTTTCTAACTGATACACCTGACTCCGCGCTAGTCATTAATGGATCACAGGTCATCTGGCAGCCAACCAGGTTTCAATATCTGGGCATCAGAGTCTCCCACAACGAGCGAGATCTCCTGGAAGGTAATCTCACCAGGGTACTTACTTCCCTGGAGTCAAAGATAGTCTTTTGGAAGACGCTGGCTCTATCAATAGCAGGCAGGGTCTCCTTAATTAAAATGATAGTACTTCCCCCATCTACTTTACTATTTTGCGAATCTGCCCTTTTATCTACCGCCCTCCTTCTTCAAGCCTATTGAACAACTGATTCGAAGTCTCATATGGAACACTTCACGCTGTAGAGTTGCACTGACAATGTACCTACCGTCGGGCCAGGGGGGCTGGCGGTACCCAACCTTGAGCAGTATTACATAGCTTCCTACTTGCAATGGGTGGCGCATGGGTGGAAGGCAGACACCTATTAGACACGGCGACTGAGGCAACATCTTACTCAATAGATGCCATTCTCTCTATCTTCCATCCGTGTGGAAGGAGAAAAGGACCGTTCATTACTGCTACAAGTGGCATATCAATGCTTTCGCAGAGCACTATTCCTCACAAGGAAAGTAAAACCCTATGCCCCGGCGATCCCGCTGCTCGGGACGCCCAGAGGACCGCGTACCACCACTCAAGCTGAGTTGGAAGCCTGGCGCACCGCGGGTATACACACGCTGGGAGATTTGTATCTAGATGGTACGTTCCTATCATTCAATGATCTGATGCGGGAGGAGGGCCTACCCCCAGGACAATTTCTAACACATGCTTCATGGTCCAGGACACTACAAAACAGCTGGGGAGACATTACTCAAGAACCGCAGACACACATGGTACTCCAATATATCCATGTCATGGGGAACGGCAGTCACCTAACCCGATGGTTTGCAGAAGCACTACGACTCCATACAGCTATCGATCTGACCCCTTTACGCACTAAGTCGGAAGTAGACCTGGGTCGCCCGTGCACAAACAAAGGTCTCGTCCACAATATTAGCAACTCCGGTATATATTCCATGCAACGCCACGTTCAAATTAATCCAGTATTATATAGTGCATAGAGCACACCTCACTCCGGAAAACATAAACCGATATTTTCATAGGACGACTCACATTGCCCCCGATGCCTTCATGTGAACGCAGATCTAACACACATGCTATGGTCGTGTCACAAATTGCTTCAATACTGGGAGGGAGCTACTATCTGAATGTACTGAGCGACAAATCACAAATTCTTGGGAAATATGCATATTGGGATTATTTCCCAGAAACAAAACACAGAGCCACAAACCGATTCATAGATTTGGGCCTGATAGCTAGAAGGCTCATAACAAAACGCTGGAAATCCCAAGACCCTCCGACATTGGTTGCATGGTCTCGTTCAGTTGTTAACTGGGCCAGAACTGAAGGGGTATCACTTATAAGAGAAGACACACAGTCTGCGCAAGTTCCCACTCTCGGCTAGCTGGAATGCAATAACCACTGCACTCCTAACAACCTTACAGAATATACCAGATGATGCAGCTATGCGAGTCAAGTATGGTGCGGTACACTAAGCTTAACGCTAGGTATCAATTTCTCAGACGGGGGGGTATAGTCCTGCCTATACGAAAGAGGGGAAAACAATGTGCTCACATGTACAAATTAGATAAGAAACGCTGCAAATAAAGGTAATAAGTAACAGAGGGACGGGCTGGAGGTATCGGCATGCCTAGTGTTGTTTAGTTGGGAACTATATTGATCTTGTTTGTTCTTATTGAAACCCACCTGTATATGGACAATAATGCTGCATGTCACGACAAGGGCTATGTATTTTTCTATAACTGTAGGCATGTACTTTGTACTGCAGACAGCAATGTATGCTGTAATAGACTCATGAAGACTACTTGTAAAGATGATTTATGTATCAGGTGTAAACACAGATATTCATCAATCTGTTATATATAATTGTGAAACAAAAAAAATTACAATAAACGGATCAACAAAAAAAATGAAGGCGCTGGGGTCTTCAAAGACACTTGGATCCCAGGGAATTGTCAGTATCCTGAATCGTCTAGCCGACTTGTCTTACAGAACAGTTCATACCTTCCAATCAGCAATATCAGCAGGGCACCCCCCCCCCCGATTGAGGACCTCCCAGTGGGAGAACACACACTGGTCCGGAAATTACTCAGGGGCGTATGTCTACCCCTTTTTCCTCAACCGAGGTACTTAGTCCTTTTGGACATTAATGTGGTACTCAATCGGTTTCTCTCTTGGCCTCAGAATAAATATATCTTTCTAGGAAACAATTGTCGGCCAAATCGGCCTCTCTCCTATGCTTGATGTCCTGTAGATCAGTATTTAAAGTCGGAGTGTTAGACATCACCTGACGAGTGTTCACTCCAGAAGATATTACCTTCCACATTTCGAGACGAACAAAAGTTAACTCCCAAGTGGTCTCATATCCAGCTTTTCCTGATTCTCTGAAACTGTGCGTGGTGATGTGCATTAAGGCTTATGAAGCCATGGCGGAAGATCTCCGTCCACCTGGAGATCAGCAACTCCTTATAGCTCTCAGGAAAATACACCTAGCTGTGTCCTCCCCTACCATTGCTTGATGGGTTTGATGGACCATGCAAGAAGCTGGTATAGACGCGAAAATGTTCGGGGCACATTCTACCAGAGGAGCGATGGCATCCAGAAAACTCTTCAAGATGCAAAACTACTCCTACTGGTAAAGTAACCATTTCGTTTTGCAGCATGAATCTTTTTTTGGATTCACATGCCGTGCATTAGATTATGTAGCGGTTTTACCCTCCTTGGGATGGTAGGGGTGAGATGTGGAAGAGGTTGCGAACAAGTGTTGAAGTACTCTCTAACCCACCTGTGCTTCCTTTGTATGTCCACACAATAATGCTTGTTGAAAGTACGTGGGGAGGCCCAGGTAGCGGCAGCACATATAGTGTCAATTGGCACATTTGCTATAAAGGCTAGGGTTGCACCCTTTTTAGGTCGAGCCTCGAGTAGCGCGCAAGCGCTGCTAGGCGAAGACTTTATGTAAGGGGGTTTGAAAAGCTGACCAGACGCTCGTGCGTCGTGGCCTTTTTCGGGCGGTTACGCGCGCCGCAGACATGCGTTTCCCATTATCGTGCCCAGACGCGGGCGCGATAATTGGAAACACATGCCGGGAAAAGGCCATGACGCACGAGCGTCTGGTCAGCTGAGCAGGCTGCCGCGCTCGCTCGCCCCCGCTCCTCCGTTTCGATTCCGTGCTTGTTTTGAATGCTGAATGCGCGCTGTCCTGAAAGCATCGACAGTTTTCTTTTGTTGACTCAAGATGTCACTTTTTAAGCAATTGCTTTGTTCCCAAGCTGCTACGGCCCCAAGGTGCAGATGTAACAAAATGACAAAGCACTCACGCGGAATCTCAAGGCGCTGCTTCAACTTCAGGTCTGACGCAGTTACGAAGATATTTTATAACGCGCACATAGACGCGGTTTTATCTTATTTTTGGCATTACATGAATGCAAATTATTTCAGAGCCTTTCGCGTGAGATTAGTTTACAAAATAATCACAGTACAACATAAACAATGATGGCAGTGTAAGTTTTAAGGACGGAAATAGCACAACTTGTTTTTGCATATAACTCCATACAAGCAAATAAACTTAAAAAATACCCCTCCCTCGCACCCGTCTTTACTCGAATATTACTTAAAAACATATCGTGTGAGCCGCAGGGGTTTTTAATTGCAGGTGAGTGTTTAACCCTTAAACTGTAACGCTCTAAGAAGTCCCGAAAATGTGCGAAAATCACAAAGGACGCTTACAAAAAAACTAGGAAAATAATGTATTTAAATATTGTCTTAAGACACTGAATAAGGTTCGCCTTGGAGTATATGTGCACTATCGGACAATCCCGGAGTAAGTGAAACAAATGTTAACTTTGGTTTTGTAGCATCCAAGTCTCTGGGTGTTTAGTGACCAACACCCGCTCCCCACTTTCTCACTCTGGGCCACACACAGGTCTGCGCACAAGCTGTTTTCTGGACATCGAACCACTGGGACTTGCAGGTTAGACACACGCACCTGCTATACACTCGCTCAGTCCTGCTGTCACGTTCTCCATACAGCCCGACGGGTTAATGCACCAACCTCGTGGCCATTTCTGGGTAAATCCCGTGACTACCAAAACAAGCATTGGCATAGCCAATAGGTCTGACCTTATAAGTGTTTAGCCATGCAATTGTGCTGCATAACTAAATACTTATAAGGTCCCAAAGGCGAGACCTATTGGCTATGCCAATGCTTGTTCCTTGTTGAATGCGCTCTTGGGCGGGAGCTTAAATGTTTTCCCCGCTGAGGAGTAGCATATTTGGATTGCCTCCACAATCCAGTGTGAAATTGATCCTTTTGCGACGGGTGAACCTTTGCTGGACCTTGCATAAGAGATGAACAATTTATTCCCCTTACGGAATTGTTTTGTTTCCTGTAGGTAATATGGTAGTCCTCTTACATCCAGGGTATGAAGGCTTCTTTCTAGTCGTGTCTGTGGGTTTTTAAAGAAAACTGCTAACCTAATGCTTTGATTCATGTGAAACTTGCTTACCACCTTAGGTAGGAACTGGGGATTAGTTCTTAGAACCATCTTGTCCTTGTGGATTTGCATGTATGGTTTCTCAATAAAAAATTCTTGTAGTTCACTTACTCTTCTTAGTGATGTCATAGTTATTAGGAAGGCAGTCTTTATTGGGATATGACAAAGTTCTGCTTTGTGCATTGGTTCTAAAGGTTCTGTCATAATTTGTGTCAGCACTGTGTTTAAACGCCACATCGGGACTGGAGCCCTCCTTGGAGGTGTAATTCTTTTGGAACCTTCTAGGAATCTTTTGATGACTGGTGATGTGAAGAAACTTTTACATGATGCTCCCCTGGCGTATGCTACAATTGCCGCCAGGTGCACCTTGAGGCTTGAGTAGTTGATTCCAGTGTCCAACAAGTGGGCAAGATATATTATCACTGTTTCTTGGTTAAATAATGAATCAAGGGTATTGTTATTCTTACATCAAATGAGATACCTTTTCTACTTAGCTGCGCAGCATTGCCTTGTGGTTGGTTTTCTTGCCTCCTTTATTATTTCCATTGTTCTTTGTGACAAATTTAGGTGTCCAAATTTTATGTATTCAGGCACCAGGCTGCTAGGTTGAGCGTTGATGGTTCCGGATGGAATACTTGACCTCTTCTCATTGCGAGGAGGTCCTTTTCTTGTTTTAGTCTGATCATTTGTCCCTTGGGCATCTCGAGTAGGCTTGAGTACCAGGTTTGTCTTGCCCATTGCAGGGCTATGAGGATTAGATTTGTCCCCGGTTGCCTGGCCTTCTCCAGTACCTTGTGCAGTGGAGAAATTGAGGGAAAGGCGTAGACAATTGACCATGACCAATTTAGTGACAGGGCATTCCTTTCTGATAATTGGTATTGAAACCTGGGAGGCGAAGAACTGGCATTTCCTGTTCTCCGCTGTTGCGAATAGGTCTATAGTTGGTGTCCCTTACAGTGTGACTATTTTTTCTAGGCTTCTCTTCTTGGTTTCCCATTCGCAAGAGCTGCTGTTGTGTCTGCTGGGCAGATCTGCTTCAGTGTGGTCCTTCCCTGGCAGATTGATTGTTTGCAGATTGATCCTCCTTGGTATAGCCCATTGCTATATCTCCCGAGCTTGTTTGCTTAGGGTGAACAATTTTGTTTCTCCTCGTTTGTTCAGATAAAACGTATTGTTCATCTGGATCAATACGGTCTTCCCTGTAATGTGTGCTTGGAAGGCCTTTAGTGCTAAAATCACATCTTTCATTTCCAGGAAGTTGAGGAGTTTCATGGAGTCTGGGTTACTCCATTGACCCCGTAACTTTTAGTTTTCCTGTATGTGCTACCCATCCTTTGTGAAAAGCATCTGTTGCAATGGTCACTGAGGGAGTTGTTGTCTTGAAAGGTTTGCCTAGTGTGGTGTTCTTGGATGCACACCATTGTTTCCTTGTGCGCCTTTTCTGTTACAACCACTAGATCTTCCCAACTCCCAGTGGTTTGTGACCAGCTGTTGCATAGCCATTCCTGTAGAGGGCGCATGTGCAGATGTGCATGGCTGATGAGGGGGATGCAGGATACCATCATGCCCATTAGTTTCATCACCGTTCTCATGGTCAGAGACTGTCCCTTCTGGTAGAGGAGCGTTTGCTACTCGATTGCTGGAATCCTCATTTGGGTCGGTTATGCGTGTGCCACCTTGGAATTTAGTCTTGCCCCTAGGAAGGTTTATTCCGGTTATTCCTGTTCTGGCTTTGGTGAAGACTTGGGTGAGGTTTACGGAAAACCCCAGTTTTTGAAGCGATGTGAAGTGAAGCGGTGCAGTGTGCGATGCCCACAAGGCGCGGTGCAGGCAGCAGCTTGTGGCGGTCGTCCAGCGAGTCAGTGAAACTAAGGCTGCGATGCGGAGTGAGGCGGTGCTGGCAGGTCACGGTGCAAGCGACAGAGCTGGTTAGCGTGAGCTGGCGTCGGTCGACCCAGACTGCGGAGTGGAATGAGGCGGTGCGTCAGGAGACTTAGGAGCGGTGCCCCCAAGCCGTGATACTGTCACAGGTGTCAAAATCAGCAAGCAGCTACGGCGTCGGTGAGACCAGGGCGGTGAAGTGAAGCAAGGCGGTGCTGGGCCCACAGGTCACTGTGCAAGCAGCAGCTCGGTGGCGTCGGTGACAGGGTTGCGGTGCGAGATGCGGCAGTGCCTTCTGCGGTGCCTTCAGGACACTGAGCCAGCGACTGCCGATGACGGAGTCGGTTGCTTTTCCCCCTCTGTGGCAGCTGAAACCACGGTTCCAGAGGCGGGTCCCAGAGGACGGTGAAGTTTTTGCAGTCCCTAAGACTTGAGAACAGGAGGCAAGCTCTACTTCAAGCCCTTGGAGATACTCAGCAACAAGTTTAAGATAGTTCAGTCCAGTCCTTTCACTGCCCAAGGCAGAAGCAGCAACTGCAGGCCAACCCAACCAAGCAACAACACAGCAAAGGGGCAGTGCTCCTCCTGGCAGGTTTCCTTGATTCCAGAGAGTTCTGGGGTTTGGGCCCCAATATTTATACTTAGTTTTGCTTTGTCCTCTGAGGCAGAGAGTGTCTTTACCTAGTCCAAACCAGTTTGGTCCTCTCTGGCCCAGCTTCCCAGCAGGAGGTGGAGACAGCATTGTCTAAAGCAGACCAGGCCCATTCAGGTGCACGAAAATCTCCTCCCACTACTCTAAACGCAGCCTAGGTCTATTCAGCCCAGCCCTGACTCATCCAGGAAAGGCAGGACACACCTCAAACCCCCGAGTGGCTGTCTGAAGAGAATGCACATCCCCAGCCCCGGTCACTCCAAAGCCAGACCGTCAAACCACAAACCCAGTAGAGGCACACAGGATGGCTAAGTAAGAAAATACCTACTTTCTAAAAGTGGTATTTTCAAACAGAGCATAAAAATCATCTTCACTAAAAGATGCATTTTTACATTCCGAGTCCAGGCATACTAAACTCGATTTCCCTATCTTGCCCTAATGGGAAGTTATGCTTATAAGATGTTATAAGTAAACTCCCATTCTATCCTATGGGACAGATAGTCTTTCCATAGTGAAAAACGAAATGCACAGTAATTCACTACCAGGACAAGTCACGCACACCAGTACATGTCCTACCTTTAACATACAGTGCACCTTGCCCATAGGGGTACCTTGGGCTTACCTTAGGGGTGACTCACATGTAGGAAAAGTAAAGATTAGGGCCTGGCAAGTGGGTGCACTTGCCAGGTCGACATGGCAGTTACAAACTGCGCGCAGACACTGCAGTGGCAGCTCTGAGTACCCTTTACAGGGCTGCTTGTGTGGGTGGCACAATCAGTGCTGCAGGTCCACTAGCAGCATTTGATTTACGGGCCCTGGCACTCAGTGAACTTTACTAGGGTCTTACTAGTAAATCAAATATGCCAATCATGGAAACACCAATCCATAATACCATTTACCACAGGGGCACTTGCACTTTAACACTGAACAGCAGTGAGAAAGTGCCGAGACACTAAACCAGCTAAAACAGTCAAAACCATGAGATCAGAAAGCAAAGAGACAGGGGAAACGTGCCAAAAGATGCCAGGTCTAACACCTCCTCTTCTGGGCTCTCGATAGAGATCGTTCCACTCTTCCTCGAAACTCCCTGTTGCTTCCTCTTCTTTTGGGATGTCGAGTTCTTCTTAGACTTCCTCCTTGTGGAGTTCGGGGGTGGTCGGTGCCTCAAGAGCATTTTCTTTCTCTTCGGCATCCAAAGTTGTGGAAGATCTTGTAGGAATTCTGAATTTTTAGTGTCTCGTCGAACTCCTTCCTTGGAAGGAGTGCCACCATTTCTGTCACAACTGTCTTCTTTTCCACCTCGAGGGCCTTTTCGCCATCTTTCGACGGGGATGTCCTCGTTCTTGGGGCGGTGGCTTCTGCCTCCGAAGGATTGGTGCTACTCTTCGGGACCTCTCAACCTGAGCTGGTCTTAATCGGTTTAGACGGTTTTCCCTTGTTGGTATCCCTGGTATGGGATCCGTGAGGTTCTTTTGGTTGCGGCTGACCCTCGGTCGTTGTTTTCTTCTATGCCTGGGCTGCTTTCTGCGCCTTCTTATCGAGGCCCTTGGAATCGGAGGGGCGAGTGGTATTTGTTCCCTTCTTTTCAGCTTACTTGGTCGTCTTCTTCATGGTGCATTTTTTCCTCTGCGTGCCCCTCGAGGATTTCGACGTCCGAGCCTCCGTGGGCCGACTCTGCAGCCGCGACCTGTTCCTTGATGTCGCTTGAGAGGCCCAAGTCCTTCCGCAATACCTGCTGCTTCTGAATGCTGTACATTTTAGAATGATTTTTGCTTTGCTTTCTTCGGGCCTTGAGACTTCGATAAAAATACGTAGGCTTTGCACTCCTTGTCCCCTTGGCAGGCAGAGGTTACAGACCTCATGTGGATCCTGTTGCGCAAATTTATGGTGGCAATTTGCGCAAAAATTAAAGGGGGTATTTTCCATGACCCCTACCTTGCCACATTCTCTGTCCAAGTGCGTAGTGAGGTGTTCCGGCGGGATTCCAGCGAGTTTTGTAGTCTGAAGTGCTTTCCCTTCTCAGACTCCTCGTTCACCGTCCTTCGTTTTCTTTTCGCCAAAAATCGGAATTTTTGACAATCTTCTCCAAAAACTCTGAACCTTTTTCTTTGCTTCCAGACCAAACGGCAGAAAAAAGAATCTTAAGATGGCTACCACTCACAGGAATTTCCAGGGCGCCATTTGACAACAGAGGACGGACCAAGCACCAAATGGTGGTTGACAACAGCAAAAAAAAAAAAAAAAAAAAAAAAAAAAAAAAAAAGGAGGAAGCAGACTATTCTAGACCCAACCACCAGATGGTGGAATAATGCACAGCATGTGATCCAGAAAAGGATTCATGCTGCAAAACTATATTTAAGTGGAGATGAACAATGTGCACAAGCTTTGTGCATTCAATCAATCAATCACAGAATTTGTAGAGCGCACTACTTACCCGCGAGGGTCTCAAGGCGCTGGGGAGAAAAAGGGGGGGGTGCTGCTACTGGTCGAACAGCCAGGTCTTGAGTAGCCTCCTGAAGGTCAGCAGGTCTTGGGTCGGTCGTTGGCTTAGTGGAAGGGTGTTCCAGGTCTTGGCAGCTAGGTGTGAGAAGGATCTGCCGCCGGTGGTTGTTCTTCGAATGCGAGGGACGGTGGCGAGGGAGAGGTCGGCGGAGCGGAGCTGGCGGTTGGGGACGTAGAAGAGTCGTCTGTTGAGGTAGGCTGGGCCAGTCTTGTGGAGTGCCTTGTGTGCGTGGATGAGGAGTTTGAAGGAGATTCTCCTATTGACGGGGAGCCAGTGCAGGTTCCTCAGGTGGGGGGTGATGTGGCTGTGGCGTGGTACGTCGAGGATCAGGCGTGCGGAGGCGTTTTGTATGCGTTGCAGTCGCTTAATGAGCTTGGCTGGGGCTCCCGCGTAGAGGGCGTTCCCATAGTCGAGTCTGCTACTGACGAGGGCCTGGGTGACTGTTCTTCTTGTATCTGTCGGGATCCTCCTGTAGATCTTGCGAAGCATGCGGAGGGTGTTGAAGCAGGAGGAGGAGACTGCGTTGACTTGCTTGGTCATGGAGAGCGTTGAGTCGAGGATGACTCCCAGGTTGCGTGCGTGGTTGGTGGGTGTCGGGGCTGCTCCCAGCGTCGTTGGCCACCAGGAGTCGTCCCAGGCTGAGGGGTTGGAGCCGAGGATGAGGACCTCTGTCTTGTCCGTGTTCAGCTTTAGTCGGCTGATCTTCATCCAATCGGCGACGGCCTTCATTCCTTCATGGAGATTGGATTTGGCGGCGAGGGGGTCCTTGGTGAGGGAGAGGATCAGTTGAGTGTCGTCGGCGTAGGAGATAATGTTGAGGTTGTGCTGTCTCGCGATGCGTGCGAGCGGGGCCATGTAGATGTTGAACAGCGTTGGGCTGAGGGAAGATCCCTGGGGTACGCCGCAGATCTCGGAGGCTTCGGATCGGAAAGGTGGGAGGCGGACTCTCTGGGTTCTGCCGTCGAGGAAGGAGGTGGTCCATTCCAGGGTCTTGTCTCGGATCCCTGCGTCGTGGAGGCGTGCGCGTAGAGTGCGGTGGCAGACAGTGTCGAAGGCGGCGGAGAGGTCCAGCAGGATGAGGGCTGCGGTCTCACCGTTGTCCAGCAGGGTCCTGATGTCGTCGGTGGCGGCGATGAGGGCAGTCTCAGTGCTGTGGTTGCTGCGGAACCCTGATTGGGATAGGTCCAGGATGCTGTTTTCTTCGAGGTATCGGGTTAGCTGTTTGTTGACGATCTTCTCGATGACTTTGGCTGGGAACGGGAGCAGGGAGATGGGCCGGAAGTTCTTGAGGTCTCTCGGGTCCGCCTTGGGTTTTTTGAGTAGGGCGTTGATCTCTGCGTGTTTCCAGCTCTCTGGGAAGGTCGCGGTCTCGAAGGAGAGATTGAGAACGTTGCACAGGTGGGGTGCGATGGAGCTGCTGGCTTTGTTGAAGATGTGGTGCGGGAAAGGGTCTGACGGGGAGCCGGAGTGTATTGTGCTCATGGTCTTGATGGTGTCATCGATGTTCACGCTGGCCCAGGCTGGCAAGGGGTCATGGTCGATGGTGTGCGGCGGGTCTGGTGTATCTATCTTAGTAGGGGCTGTCTGGGTGTTGAAGCTGTCACTCAAAGTGTGAGCCACAGGGTAAAGTGGTCTGATCCATTTCCCCCATATGCTGTGGTTTGATGAAGCAAAATGTGAATGTCAATTCAACAGACCAATGGATGAAGTCTGCTGACCAAAAGGCCCTTTATGTATATTATGGATGAATTTATTTAAAAACAACAGTCTAGCAAAAGAGCTAAAGCTATCTCAATGGCGAGACCTCAAAAGAAGTTGCCAAAAAGAGAGCAGTGAAAGGGCACAATGAAAGAGGCCATACTCCAGGGGATGGACAAGGACAATGTAGACAAGGCAAGTAATTAATAGGAAGCAAGGAAATAAGAGGGACAATACAGCCAACTAATGGTAAGCAGTGGGCAGTCTTTAAGCCCAATGTAGATCTTAGTAGGCTGAAAAATATTTCTTTTGCACCCAGACAGCTTGCAATGTCTGGCAGGCTTGATCTAAAACTAAATTACTCTCCATCTGGTTTGCTCCTGGACATGAGCCTGGCTTTTTGTATTTTGGTATAATAAGATTGTGTTTAGCTAAAGTACAGCTGTGATTTGTTCTGCAAAAACAATACTTTGTTTTTGAAGGATAATCCCATTTGTTTATTCGGGATAAACACAGTTTAACAACTTCACAGCTTAGGCTTCTCCTGCAGTGAAACAGCACCATTGACAAAGGCAGATACTGTTTTAACACTAAGGAAACTTGCTTTTTGCAGGTTTACCCCCCCACCCCCCCCCAACTCTTTGCCCCATTTGACTACTAGATACTGATGTAATGGTTTTGAATTGCCCCGAGCCCTGCTAAAAAGACTCCGTGCATGTGCTCTGATCCATAAAATGGTGCATGTTTAATTGGTTTGTCCCTAATTAGCATAGCCTAACTTACTTGTAAGTCCCTAAAGGGTAACCAGGGTCTGTAAGTTAGAGTGCCCCCCAGGGACTGCAGCCCTTGTGACACCCTGAGAATGACAGGATTGTCTGTGTCTCTCTTTTGATTTTGTTACTTCTGTTACTGAAAGTAATCATAAATCGGAATTGGCATCTAGTATCAGACGAGATAGGCATCACGGATCGTCCCCTATTTGCTTTCAAAAGAGGAAGAAATATCAGGGACTATGTTGTCAGCTCTTACCTCAAAGAAAAGTCACCATCAGATACACGCTCTCTTTTAATGCTGCCACCGTTACAAGGACACTTTAAATGCGGGCGCTGTAAAGCCTGCAAGCTCACTGTTGAGCAAAAAGAATTCACACATAATGGCAAACAGTACGATTTACACCATCATACCAATTGTAACACCAAGGATGTGATTTACCCAATTAAGTGTCCGTGTCAAAAAGTGTATGTTGGCCAGACAAAGCAAAAAATCAAGACAAGAATTCTACAGCACTGTTCTCGCATCCGCTGTAAAGTGCAGGGTGCCCCATTAGTGGAACATTTTAGTGAGAAACCCTCTTGTAACAACTTAGAGTGGTGGGTGTTAGAAAAGATCTTACCCAATCCAAGAGGTGGGGCTCTATCAGCAATCATGAATCTTCGCAAATGTAAATGGATCCATTTGCTGGACTCAGTTAATGGGGGCCTGAACGAACTGGAGGAAATCTCCAGACAAATTTCGCTACTCAGTATGACCTAGGTAATACATAGACAACATGGCTCCTTCAACATATAGTGCTGTAACTGAATGTACATTCTATTTCCATATGATGTAAATTGAACTTGTATATTGTGTGTAGTACATATAATGTATCCATTAGTAGTTACTTAAACCATCAAAAGATGAAACTGTAATTTGAATATGCAAATTCTGTATACAACGTATCGTATTCATCAATACCCACCTAGTGTGTATGTGTTCAATCAGTGTCAATGATGTTTTAATACAACTAGTCAGCACACCATACATTTAGGAGCACCCACAGGCCTTGCTATTACATGCATGGTACTGCCAAACAAAGAACACATTTCAATCTCCTTTCTCCCAAACAGCTGTGGAGAACAATGAGTAACATTCTTGTATATAATTTTTGTATACACTTGCTCCTGACCCTTCGTTCAAATCCGGAGTTTCTTCGCTCCCCATAGTTTTACTCGGGGACGTGTATTTACAGCCATACGCCACTAGAGGGCTGCCTTGGCTTGCACGTAACCCAAACTGGACGTGCTTCAGGTCCCATGAGGACGCCAGCTACACGCTGACGCTTCGGCTTGGATTCTATTTTTAGGTCTCGCGCCTAGCGTTGCAGTGCGCAGCCCTGCTCGCGCAGCGCGAGACCTCTTGTACGGGCTTTAGAAAGCTAACCACACGCTCGTGCGTGTGGTTTTGCTTTCACCTGTTATTGGCTTTCGCGTGTTTTTTTTTTATAAATACAGCACGCGATTGGGCAAAGGCGGGCGCATGTCCCGCCTTTGCTCCTCCCATTCCCACTGGTGGCTAGCACGCGCCGCAGCGCGCGTTCGCCTCGCTGCCGCGCTCCCTCCCCCCGCTCCTCTGTGGTGCGCGCGCACCACTGGTTTTTTCCAGATAGTATCTGAAATAAGTTTTGCAGCTGCTTTTAAAAGTGTTGAAGTATTGAAGTATTATGCATTGCACTATGTTCACACAGTATAAAAATGTCTGCCCCATCTTTAGGCCGCTCCTCGGACTTCTGTGAGGCAGAACTCCCGTGTTTTCTGCTGACTGTCTTTGGCGTGGATGTACGGAGGAATGTTTGATTACAGTGTAACAGGTTTGGTGGCGAACTCCAGATAAATGTACACCACGCACGCAAAATGTTCCTTTGGGCATTCAGTTCAGCTACTTGCAGCGGTGGAGGGCTCTGCTCTTCGATGTACTTCCTGACAAGACTGCTAAGTTTGAAGTGCCTGTCGGGCACAGGTTGCTCTTTTGAACCTTTCTTAGATTTTTCACTGAGGAACAGTGCCGATGCCAACAATGAGAATAGCACTGATGATCCCAATGGGACTAGTACCGATGCCAACAATGAGAATAGCGCTGATGATAATGGGACTAGTGCCGATGCCAACAATGAGAATAGCACTGATGAGAACAATGGGACTAGTGCCCATGACAACAATGAGAATAGCGCTGATGATACCAATGGGACTAGTGCCGATGCCAACAATGAGAATAGCACTGATGATAACAATGGGACTAGTGCCGATGCCAACAATGAGAATAGCACGGATGATAACAATGGGA
Source organism: Calotriton arnoldi (assembly GCA_963921515.1). Classification (NCBI taxonomy): domain Eukaryota; kingdom Metazoa; phylum Chordata; class Amphibia; order Caudata; family Salamandridae; genus Calotriton; species Calotriton arnoldi. The sequence continues at coordinate 1,840,181 of CAWUFW010000961.1, forward strand.
CTAGTGCCGATGCCAACAATGAGAATAGCGCTGATGATACCACTGGGACTAGTGCCGATGCCAACAATGAGAATAGCACTGATGATAACAATGGGACTAGTGCTGATGCCAACAATGAGAATAGCACTGATAACAATGGGACTAGTGCCCATGACAACAATGAGAATAGCAATGATAACCATGGGACTAGTGCCCATGACAACAATGAGAATAGCGCTGATGATACCAATGGGACTAGTGCTCCTGACAATGAGGATAGCACTGATGATACCAATGGGACTAGTGCCGATGCCAACAATGAGAATAGCACTGATGATAACAATGAGAATAGCACGGATGATAACAATGGGACTAGTGCCGATGCCAACAATGAGAATAGCACTGATGATAACAATGAGAATAGCACGGATGATAACAATGGGACTAGTGCCGATGCCAACAATGAGAATAGCACTGATGATAACAATGAGACTAGTGCCGATGCCAACAATGAGAATAGCACTGATGATAACAATGGGACTAGTGCTCATGACAGCAATGAGAATAGCACTGATGATAACAATGGGATTAGTGCTCATGACAGCAATGAGAATAGCACTGATGATAACAATGGGACTAGTGCCGATGCCTACAATGAGAATAGCGCTGATGATACCAATGGGACTAGTGCCGATGCAAACAATGAGAATAGCACTGATACCAATGGGACTAGTGCCGATGCCAACAATGAGAATAGCGTTGATGATACCAATGGGACTAGTGCCGATGCGAACAATGAGAATAGCACTGATGATAACAATGGGACTAGTGCTCATGACAACAATGAGAATAGCGCTGATACCAATGGGACTAGTGCCCATGACAACAATGAGAATAGCGCTGATACCAATGGGACTAGTGCCGATGCCAACAATGAGAATAGCACTGATGATAACAATGGGACTAGTGCCGATGCGAACAATGAGAATAGCACTGATGATACCAATGGGACTAGTGCCGATGCCAACAATGAGAATAGCACTGATAACAATGGGACTATTGCTCATGACAGCAATGAGAATAGCACTGATAACCATGGGACTAGTGCCCATGACAACAATGAGAATAGCCCTGATAACAACAGGACTAGTGGTGATGATAACAATGAAAATAGCTCTGATGATAACAATGGGACTAGTGCCAACGAGAACAGTGAGAATAGCGCTGATGACAACAATGAGACTAGTGCTGATGACAACACTAATGACAACAACGAAAATAGCGCTGATGATAACAATGAGACTAGTGCCGATGACAACGAGACTAGTGCCGATGACAACAATAAGAATAGCGCTGATGATAACAGGACTAGTGCAGATGGCAAAACTGCATGATTAAGAGACTGTTACTCAGGGTCCGCACTGCTCATTCATAGGAGACACTGTCCTGGACTCACATGCCTCTCATCAGTGTGCACACTGGTCTTTAACCATATTCCTCCAACAGATTCTAGCACATTATTACAGGTTAATATGGTCCTTGTGAGGCCTCCTGACCACTGCCATTGGGATTTAAGTTCTGCCACTATGTTGATTATAATTCCAGTGCTGGAGCATTGTGCTTTTGGTTACACGAAGCCATCTCGTGCTTTACCTGTACTGGTTTGTTTTTGTGAGTAACGTTAAAGGAGCCAGTATGCGCTGTGGAAAGGGCATTTCGGTAACAACAAGCATTTGCAATGCAATAGGTCTCGCATTTACGCGAGTTTGACCTATTGGCATTGTAAATGACAATGGCTTTTATTTATGTTTCAAAAACCAAAACATAAATAAAAGGCAATGTCATTTACAATAAAAATAGCTCAAACTCTCGCAAATGCGAGACCTATTGCATTGCAAATGCTTGTCAGAGGAGAGGTCTCGTACTCCGGGATGCTTCCCCGAGTTCATTCTTCAGCATTGAATGCTACAGGTGAGACTTACGCGAAAGCGCGCTCCATAGCTTTTTCACTCAGACGGCAACTAATTCATTACAAAACCCTTTATGTTTGTTTTTCCAGAGGTCTGAAGTCACAATTAGTATCCTGACCTTTTTGGAAGTACTGTACGGAGACGGACGGCCCCGACAGTTATTGCCTACAAGTATTTCAAGTATCTGATGACCCCGAGCGCATGACACCGGAGGTTAGTGCATTTATCTGCCTGACAGAGCCTATTAAATTTAATGGTTTGACTGTTGCTGGTAATAACCAGACATCATTGGTTTATACTTAATAGATCATGAAAGCACACTGTGCCATTTACTAAATCAACCACCAGACAAGAGGAAATCTTTACAAAACAAGGTACAGTCCCTGCAAGGGCATGCCATAGACCGTATAATTTCATATGATTTTGCATAATGAGCATTGGCATTTACGGTCACCTTAATTTATTTTTGACAGGTCAACCTCCTCTTATATACAAGATGCCATGCTGTGTATACTATTCATTTCTTTGATATCCAGGTGGAACCCTATTTAAAAGGTGAGTAGAGACATAGGGTCTCTCCACATACAATTAACCTGTCCAAACCCCATACCTTATCCAAGTAGTTTATTTTTTCTTACACAGGCAACACACAGACATTTTATTTAGTCCTGAGGAAGACCCCGAGCAGATGTTTTCACAATCACACCAATTCCCAGGGGTCGAAACGTCGACGCATACTTACAAGTGTTATTGATCAACTAGACCAATAGCGAATAAGAGGATTAATTCCTGGTTGTGTTGAATCACACTTTATGTATCCCATGCTGTGTCTAAATGTATCGTTTTGATATATATGTATTGGTTATGTCTTAACTGTGTTGTGATATATATGTAAACACATTATTTTCACTTCACATCTCATATTCGTTAGTAAGTGTAGTTGTACACTATATATCTGTGTGTATACAAATGTCCTGTCGCTTTGCTTATTTTTTATGATTGTCATAAAAAACCTAAACATATTCAGAATTGTAGGAGTAGTTTATGGTAGAGTTTCTTTAGTTATGAGTTGCTCTTATGTTTATCATTAAATGAAAATCTCATCTTAATAGAGGGATATTACATAAAACGTTTTTTCGCTCTCTGAAAGCATGCTAGGTGGCAGAACCACTGTTCACTTAATGTACCCTGAGTTGGACACCGCAAAATATGGTTGCACTGCAGACTGGAAGGGCAGTTTAAAACTGCTAACTCAACTTTGCCATTTAAAGTAATGGCAAACCCCAAACCTCCCTTTTGAATATATGCAAGTCACTCCTATGGCAGACCTAGCAAGCCCTAAGGCAGGGGGATGCTATATGTTAAAAGGTGGAAAATCTACTTTTACATGCTCCAGCAGTAAAAACTCTAAATTGGTGTTCTTACTGTGGAAAGTCTAGTAGCCCATTGGCAAATACAAAGTTACAAGTTGGCACCCCAGCCCAGCTAACTTTTGAATAGGACTACTAAGGTTGGTACTGTTCGGTATCAAAAGAATCAGTGCATTAAATTCAACTTAGTGGTTAAATCGAAGTTAATGTCACTGGTGGTAAAAGTGCCACTTTAGAAGTTGCCCCTTTAGTTGACAAAGGTTTCCAGTGCCCGTTTACTGATGTACACTGGGTTTGTCCTGCAGACAGCTTTCTGCCCTCCTGGGTAAATATGCTGATGGAGACATGCTAGGAAAGGACACAATAGGAACTTGCTTGGGAGAGAGGCGTTACCTCCCTCCTGCAGGAAGCCACACTGGCATTTGCTCAAAGGACTAGCTTTAAAGGAGAGGCCGCCTTTGAAGGGCAAATGGGTAACACTTAGGAGAGGGGTGCGCTACTGTTTAGGCAGACAGGCTGGCACTGGGAACAGAAGATAAGCCAGTTGTTACTATTTTTCCATGGACATGTAGCTCCTTGGTAGCCACACATCTAGGGGTGGGCTAAGGAGCTCCGAGTGTCAAGAGCGGGGTCTCGCCATGTTGTGAGTGGGCAGAATGGTGCATCCTGGGATAGCCAGATACCACACTTTCCAGGAAGTGGTCATCAGGAGAGATGGGAGCTAGTAACCTATTGGCTACCAACCGCATACTACCCTGAGGGCATTTTCTGAAGAATAAGAGGGCTCACCCCTGGCACCCAGAACTCCGATCTTGACCGACTTGGAAGAAGGAGTGACCTGCTGCACCTAAGGACCAGCAAAGAAAGGCTGCACCATCTAGGACTGTAGCTGCTGTACCTGGTGGCTAGCACAGAGAGGGACTGTGCCTACCGTGTCTTGCTCAGAGAGAAGCTGTGTCCAGAGCCCAGTCAAACCAAGAGACTCTAAGAGCCAGATCACTATCCTCCTGCTTGCAGCACAGGGACACAACAGCTGAAGAGCCTGCTGGGACAAGTTTGCAGCCCGAAGTTTTAAAGTCACCGCTGCCATGCAGCACCAAGGACCAAGACCCGACGCACAGAGTTGTACCCAAGTTCACTGAACCTGGGGGTGCTGTTGGGGAGTTGCTGGGACCCTCAAAAGGCATGTTATTGACCCAGGAAGGATTAGTCTGTAACCTAGACACGGGGCGAGTAGTAGTCCAGTGGCGACTCAGCTTTGGCTAGACGGGAGAGGACCTCTTGGGACGTCTATTCTGAAACCAGGACCCCGCCCCCTCACCATCTTCGTGGACCAAGGAATTTCTGCAGGAAGACCCCCGTCGACTGCATCGCATCCACAGCATCCTTGGAGCATCTTCAGCATCTTTTATCCCTTGCATCAGCACCATTCCATAGGAATCCATTGCAACACGGATAAAGTGCCTGGAACTGCTGGAGGACTTTCTTCTGTGAAGGTAACTTCTTGAGGACCTTGCTGGTCCCCCCGACTAGCTCCCTGCTGGAGTTGGTCACCCCAAGTACTACTAAACGACTACATTGACACGTACTCCAGTTTTTTCAAAAAGTTTTAAAGTGGCAAATTTGTTGACTTTGCCAAAGAATGTTCTCGGCTGAGTGAAATTGCTTAGATTTATTATTGCTTGTAAAATATAAATCTCTGGATCCTCCGGTGTATCTTTTCTGTTATAGTGTCTAAATTCTTATAAAAATACACTATTTTCATAAATTGGTGTCGGATTTCTTGAGTGTCATGTCTATTTCTTCAATTATTTTGGTGCTATTTAAATACTTTATACCATTTCCTCTGTGTACGCCTTGCGGCTCAATGCCACAGCTACCCTGGATTGAGCGGAGGGTTGGACAGACAAAACCGAAGGTTCCTAAAGGTGTTGGTAAGTGCATTACACAGTGAGGTTGCACAACCCCCACACCATATAATACACCCCATTTCTTCACAACCACATACACATTTAAAAAGATGGGCTTACTTAGTAGTTGGGGGAACAGTTCATGAACATAAAGTAACTACAAAATGTATCAAAGTCGAGCTCCATCAATCGGAGGCAGGCTTCTTCCAGTTCATAAAGGTAGATGTAACACTGCCATTTCAGTTACAAAAAAGTCATGGGCCGCACTCTCCCTTTTAAGTGTGACACGACTGGTTGAGTTTCCAGTCTACTTATATAAAAAAAACTGAAGGGTTGTAGGATGTGGCATAGGACCAAAACAGCTGCTGTGGCATGCCTCTTTGCTCCACTGAAATGAGTCATAGTCCTTGCCCCCAGAGAGATTTGAAAGGGGGGGGGGGTGCCAATTACAGTATCATCTACCGAGGTTATCCTAAAAACCTTTTTCCCCTTAATTTCTGAAACAGAGCACAAGAGCATCTGTTCTCCAAATGCACCGGGATACCATTTTAACAATAAGCACAAACGTTCTTTCAATCAAGTAGGCACATTTATTTATTGAGGTGAGATGTGTATGGAAATTGAGAAAAAGTGGACACGAACATCTGAACAAACTCACCTCAGCATGCACCCCAAAGGCAGGAGGTGTTTTACGCAACGGAAGCAATCCATCATATAGCTATGTCTGAACTGGGGTGGCAAAGTGAGCTAAAGAACGATGATGGATTCAACCCAGATCTGTGACTGGGGTGGAGTGTCTGAAAAGTTTCAGCGCTCCGTACATCATCTCCTTGTGTTTGCTTTGTTCGCCCTAAGTTGGCAGGGTAGGTCCAGACGTGGGTCCCTTGCTCACTTTGCCACTGGATTCAAGCTAGCCTGGCTGATGAGGGTGGTTAGCCCGAAACCGGTCCCAGGATGCTGGTTTCCGGTCCAGGAAAGACATGGCTTGGCAGTTCGGACTGGACTGTTCCCATGAGGCACAGGGTCAAGACTGATTTGCATATAGCGGTGTCTGAACTGGGGTGGCAAAGTGAGCTAAAGAACGATGATGGATTCAACCCAAATCTGTGACTGGGGTGAGTGTCTGAAAAGTTTCAGAGCTCCGTCCATCATCTCCTTGTGTTTGCAATCCATCATTGACCATTTCCCTAGGCAGAGCCACTAGTGTTGCAGAGTACTATGCGTTTAAAAAAATATATAAAATCAACCTCTGTAGACCTGCCACCCTCTACCCTTTTCCAGGATCCTGTGTGCTTACCATATTCAACTATGGCCTTTCCCTATATTCAGAAACGCAACAGATATTGAAAAAGCCATCTCAAAGAGGTCAGTGAACAGAGGAGCAAACTGGTAAACAGCATCTGTTACCATGTTCTGAGATCCATATTTTCACACAAGTTACATTGCCTAAAGTTACAGGATCCAAGGGACGTTGCCTGACACCAATGGTGTAGGAAGAATTGTACAGAGCTCCCGCTGGGGAACTTCCATTCAGCGCCATCCTGAATTGTTGGCTGGCTCCGGGAACTCCAAATGACAGTGGTGCGTCCCCACACCTCTGGCACCCGCTTAAGTGATGGAGCCCAGCATTTAGGGAAGTGTTACCGTGCAGGCAAGAGGAGATAGCACCGCAAGGATGTAAATCCAAGATGGCACCAGTGGGCCGGTGAGGGACCAACGGGCCGCTGCTAGCAGCGACTGGCCTGCAGCAGAGCAGACAGCCATCACTGTGGCAGAGCGGGTCGCCAGATGAGGAGAGGGGACGCGGATTGCACCAGTTACTGTAGCCCGTGAGGTCTCCGTGCTGAGCATGGAATGGCAGGCGGCTGACAGGGCGGGCATCGGATAAGGGGAGACGAAGTGAAGCCTGCGGGAGGCGGTGCAGGGCAGCGGGGATCGAGGCTGCGACCTCCCTGCTGGTCGCCTACCTGAGAAGCTCGAGCACTCCGAGTGTAAAAAAATGAGTGAAGCCGTTGGGCGCTGCCCCTCTACCCCCTTCCCTTTACTTAAGCTTAAAAGTACCTCGTGGTGTATCAGACCATGACCGATGATCGAGGAGGGAGACCCTCGACTAACATAGGGGCTCCCACTTCCTGCTTCTGTGCTGGAGACGCTGTAGGAGGCATGAGCGGGGCAGCCTGCGGCCGTCGCTGCGGGAGATGGAGAGTGGCAGACTCCCAGAATTGGCCAAGGGCCCAGATAACGAGTCCTGCACACAGTGAAGGAGAAGAGCAACTGACCGGGGGGGCCGCTACAGGGAATGAGGCGGCAGGTGGTGGAGAATACTCACGGAAGACTAATTCGGGCATGGGCCCGCCTCACGAGAGCCTGTCGGTGTGGGAACTGGAAGCTGCAACCCCACAATAGCAGCCACGAGATCAACGCAACCCCGAGCCTTGACAGTAAATCACCAAGCCATCGAGGAGTGCTGTGGCCATGGGGAGAATTGCAACAAGAGCTGGCCTGGGAGCAGACCTACCCCCAGCATCGGTACATAGAAGAGACGGCGATACAGTGCAGGCCTACTGCCACGGAGGACAGTGAAACTAGCACAATGCACATCATGGGGCATCACAGATCTTGTGAAGGCCACTGGAAGAGCTCCCAAGGCAGTGGATTGCAGACTACCCTGGCACTAACATGGCTTCTGATCTTTACTTTTAGGAAGTAGGCACCAGACTCTGGGAGAGTGCTATAGGATCCACAAGCCGGGATGCGCACTGTATCCCCTAAAACTCATAATCAGCACACAGAACGCCTTTGAGGGGCACCCTCTCCCTACTCTTGCCAAGGAGGACACCGTGACCTCACTGATTTGATAGATGCAGCAGAGCGTGCACTTCACCTACCCAGACAGGTGATCACTATTCCCCCCAGAAACCATGGGGAAGATATCCTGGAAAAGAAACAGACCAGGAGGCGCACCTGCCGAGTGGGCAGTTGAAGTTCCACGACAGAAGCCTGGCCTCGGCACCCAGGCCCCCTGGGAGCCCCACCCACCAAGGCATCCTGCAAGCGTTGACAGCCTCTTGAGAGGTATTTAAGGCCAAAATTGACCCTGGTGACAGATATGGGGATCCTGCGCGATGACCATCGCCACCAAGCAGAACGAGTCACCAAGACAGGGAAAGACATGAAAGAAGTATCCCCCGCGTTGACTGCAGCGACTGAGCGACTATCCACCATGGAGGTAAAAAAATCGTATTGAGAGCAAAAGATACGGAAAATAGATTCTGTCGAAACAATATACGAGTGGTGGGCCTACCGGAGCGCATCGAGGGGAATAATATGGTAGACTATTTAGAACGATAGCGCCAAGAGGAAGTCGCAGTTGGGGGCCTCATTGTTCTTTGCTCTAGAGAGCACACAGAGAATTCCGGCACGACCCCCGCTCCTTGGGGACACCCCCAGGCTCCGTGGTGGCCAGGTAGCTCTATTATGTGGACCGCGACCACATACTGAGCCCGCCAAGGAAGAAAGTAGACCTTACAATCGACAACAGCAGGATCTTCCCTGATTTTTTACGAGAAGTGCAAAGACATTCAAAGAGGCTAAGAAAAAACTCAGACAGATGGACATACACTAAGCAATACGGGTCCCAGCCCAGCTGAGAGTGGCTATGCAGGAGGGAACACAGTTCTTCCAGACCCAGGAGGAGGTTTGGAGTTGGATTGAGCAGTAGCTGCAGCCTGGGCTAAGTCAGTGCTGCCATGGAGGCCGCCCTCGCAGGGGCAGATCAAGATGATGGCCTACTAACCGTAGCAAGAATACCCCCTCTAGGGCAGAGGTGCAACAGGAACGCCAGAAAGTGATGGCAGTAGAGGCACTGATTAGCAGTAACAGAACAAGCCCCCAGTTAATGATGGAGGATGAGGGTGCGCTGAAATCTGACTTGGACCACAGGTCCACCTCCTCTGAAGAGTAAAGCACTGAACTGCCAACGGTGACCCTTGGGACATCAGATTAAATTATATATCCCAATTATCCTGTTGGTACAGTACTGGAGCTGCAAATGTGTGATGTACCTGGGAGGTGTCCGGGAGAGAGCAGCAATCAGGTTTTCCCCATTGCCACAAAAACCTCACTTGGATCGGATGTTGGGTGGGGGGGGGGGGGGGGACCTTTCAAAGAGCACAATACTGCTACAACCCCTACGTAAGTGTTGGACGAGGGTCCTCCGGCGAGCGCGTGTAGATTGTTTGAATGTTTGGATGGGGGAGGGGTAATTGCCTGCTTGTCCTGGGGAATGGCAGTTAGGATGAATCTTGTTTTATTGCTTAAAAGAGTACATGAGTCGTAACCAGCTTGCTTTAACATCCTTGCACTGCATTGGGTTGATGTTACATGGTTGGACGGTGCTGCGGGACAGGCGAAAATCGGGGAATTGTAATCTAAAGCAATGGCCACACCCATGACCTATAAACTACTCTTGATGCATTAGGGGGATGCACACAATAACTAAACAGTACAAAGAGTTCTCCTACTTGAACAGGAGGAGGATCCCTGTAGCACGGCTACAATAGACACCTCACAGCTGCACAGAAGATGGAGGTCAAACTTACTACACCACGTACTCTGCCCGTGCCAGGGGCACATTGATTTGGATCCGATCAAGGGTCCCTTTCCACCTCACGGGAGACTTATTAGACCCAGATATGTAGTGGTGATGGGTCGCTTAGAAGGTCGAGGTATGGCACTAGTTAACATCTATGCCACAAATGTGGCTCAAGGAGCTTTCCTAACAAATTTGTCAGGAATACTGGCCCCCCCCCAATCTGGTCCATTACGCTGTCATAGGAGGGGACTTTAATTGCGTAGCACACCCCCAGGCAGACCACTCCCATCTCCCGCTGAGGGCCTCACTGGTACCCAGGACAGCCCGGAACTTCGCGGACTGGCAGAACCAATGGGGGCTAATAGACACACGGTGCTGGATGCACTGTAGGAAGCTGGCTCTGTATATACAATACCAAAGTAAGGTATAGTGTGCACAGAGTCCAGTGGAACCCCAAAAGGTAGGCAGAGGTAAAAGTAGATAATACCTTACTCTCCATTTGTGGTAGTGTGGGCGAGCAGTAAGGCTTTATCAAAGGGTAGTGTTAAGCATTTATTGTACACACTCAGACAAGAAATGAGGTCACACACTTAAAGACTGAACTCAGACCAATTTTGTTTATATAAAAATATTATTTAGTTTATTTCTAGAACCAAGCCAGGCCTGGTGCAGGTAAGTGAAATAATACTTTGCAGGTATATTGCAGTTGAAATACAATTGAAATGCAATTGGATGCAATTGATTTGTTTACAGGTAAGCAGTGAAAATTACTTTACAGTTACATTTGAGAACACTTTGTACATTACTTTTCAGATTCCTTTTTAAGTTACTTTATCTACTCAGTGTGATATGCCTAGATCTCACACTGGGACATTTCCAAGATAAAAGGCAAGTAATTTAGTTTTTGTACATTTTCAGTTTTTCAAGGTCTATACAAACTAACTCCACACAAAGAAAAGAGGCCAATGCAATCCTATAGGAGGAAATGGAGTCATCGGTTTACAGTAAGTACTTGGTTGTGGGAGTTGGGTTTCTGGGGTTAGAAGGATTAGTTACTTACCTGTAATCCTAGTTCTCTTCCAGGGGTATACTCATCAAAGTCATAAGCACTGAATTATCCCCGCCCATCTGCGGGATCCCGGAGCATATAGAAATATACATATATATATATGAGTATGTTGGGGGATCACAAGTGCATAGCACTTCCGCGACATACATATATACATGTATATAAATACATAAATATGCAGCCTAACAAATTCCAATAAGGCAAAATGCCAAAATTACAAAGGTTTTCCCTGTACAGACAATCTCCTATATACACTCTGTAATAGAGAAACATACACTGTAATAGTGTTATGCAAGAAAAACCTTTATTTTCAGAAAAGAAAACATGTAATAGCAGGCAGTTGGCCCATAGGCTGCATAGCTGAATAAATATCACCGTACAGTAAAACACTGGCACCTTGCCTTTAAGGCTTCCAAGAACTTGGACACTTTGCCTTTAAGGCCTCTAGGAGACCCTCTGCTCCCATCATGCACCACAGGTGACAGTTAGGTCAGTTCTTTTTGCACGGTGTACTAACTTGTAACAATTACTAAAAAATGCTCGTCCGGGGAGGCGGGAGGGTTGCTTATGACTTTGATGAGTATACCCCTGGAAGAGAACTAGGATTACAGGTAAGTAACTAATCCTTCTCTTCCAGGGGATACTCATCAATAGTCATAAGCACTGAATAGAGTAGCAAGCCCATACCCACTACCTCGCGGACGAGCAAATAGTATTAAAAAACAGATCATCTTAACATGACATTAAGCAAATAAATTCCTCAGTGAGGCTTGTCCCACTTGGGCATCCTCCTGAGCATCTGAATCTAAACAGTAATGGCGAGAGAAAGTATGAACAGACCGCCATGTAGCTGCTTTGCAGATTTCTGCTATAGGGACGTTCCTGAGGAGGGCCGTAGTAGAGGCCTTTCCTCTGGTTGAATGCGCTTTAGGCCTTCCCTGAAGAGACTTATTAGCTAATTGATAGGCTAGAGATATGCAGGAGACTATCCATCTTGAAATAGACCTTTTAGAGGATGCCAATCCTGTATTAATGGGGCCGTAGTTGACAAACAAGCGGTCCGTCTTTCTTATTACCTTGGTCTTATCCAGATAAAACTTCAACACCCTCTTAAGGTCTAACGAGTGTAAGGCCCTTTCAGGAGGTGTAGAAGGATTAGAGAAGAAGGTAGGCAAAGTGATAACCTGATTAATGTGGAAATCTGAAACCACTTTTGGCAGAAAACTTGGATGAGTTCTGAGAACTACCCTATTTGAGTGAAAAACAGTGTAGGGTTCCTTACAACATAATGCTTGTATCTCGCTGACTCTACGAGCCGACGTGATAGCAACCAAAAAAGCCACTTTCCAAGACAAGTGCTGCAAAGAGGACTTGTGTATTGGTTCAAAAGGTGCGCCCATCAGTTTGGTAAGGACCACATTGAGCTCCCAAGGAGGAGAAGGGGCTCGTACTGGTGGGTATACCTTTTTAACCCTTCAAGAAAATCTTTCACCACTGGCATTTTGAAAAAGAAACCTGTGAAGGTGATTTTCTATATGCCGTTATTGCTGCTAAGTGTACCTTGATAGATGTAAACTGCAGGCCCGACTTAGCCAGGTGTAAGAGATACGGCAAAATGACCTGTTCCTGCCCTCTAACTGGGTCATGACCATTATTCAAACACCATAAGTAAAAACGTTTCCACTTGAAAGCGTAGGAAACCCTGGTAGAAGGTCTTTTCGCTTCCTTAAGTATGTTCATACAGTCCGCTGGCAAGTCTAAGTGACCATACTGCAAGACTTCAAGAAGCCATGCTGTCAGCCTGAGGGAAGGAAGGTTGGGGTGAAACACTCTCCCCTGGCTCTTGGATAGTAGGTCCGGACGACAAGGCAATCTCTGTTGCGGAACTTCGGAAAGTTGTAGAAGATCCGGATACCACCACTGGCGTGGCCACTCCGGAGCGATCAGAATCATCCTGGAGTTGGACTTGTAGAACTTCGTGATCACTGCTGGAATGAGAGGCAGTGGAGGAAAAGCGTAGAGTAAGCTCTGAGACCATTTTATCAACAGAGCATTCCCGCTTGAACCTGGTTGGTGATACCTGGACGCGTAGACGGGGCATTTGGCGTTTGTTGCATCTGCGAACAAGTCTATGTCCGGCACACCCCATCTTTGAAAGATATCCTGAGCCACTTCGGTGTTTAGCACCCAGTCGTGCGCTTCTACGAACTCTCTGCTTAGGAAGTCCGCCTGTACATTTAGGACGCCCGGCACATGGACAGCCGTGATGGTGAGATGCCGTGCCAGAAGCCACTTCCAAATGGCTTGTGCCTCCTGAGACAGAATTCTGGACCTGGTGCCTCCCTGCTTGTTCAGATAAAACATCGTCGTGGTGTTGTCTGTCTGAATCAAGAGGGAGTTGGACTGAAGAGAAGGAAAGAAGGATTTTAGGGCTAGTTGGACAGCCCTCAACTCCAGAAAATTGATATGGTATCCCTTTTCTTTGTCCGACCATAGCCCTTGCACTTGAAGGTGATTCATATGAGAGCCCCAACCTTGCAGGGAGGCGTCTGTCACTATAGTTTGAGTCGGAGTCTCTTGATGGAAGGGAACACCTTTCATTAGATGTGATCGCCTTGTCCACCACACAATGGAGTCCCTGGCAGACTGGGGTAGAGTGATCCGATCCTCCCAGCTGCCCGAAGCTTGCACCCACTGGTCCTCCAGAGCTTGCTGCAGGGGACGCATGTGCAATCTGGCATTGGGAACTATGAAGATGCATGAAGCCATCGAACCCAGGAGAGAGGACACTTGTCGGACTGTTGGGTGGCGAATCCGCAGGAGTTCTCTGCATTTGATCCTGATTGATGAAAACCTCTCCGCCGAAGGACACACGCTTGCTTCCGCGGTGTCCAGCGACGACCCTAGGTAGTGAATGTTCTGGGTCGGATTGAGAATCGATTTTTTGAAATTGACTCGTAGACCCAACTTGTTCATTAACTGGAGACTGTAGGAGAGATGAGACTGAAGCAGGGAAGGAGTTGCACTCTTCAGAAGCCAGTCGTCCAGATACGGGTAAACAAATATTTTGTGTCTGCGGAGAAAAGCTGCCACCACTGCCATGCACTTTGAAAAAGTCCGTGGGGCTGACTTCAGTCCGAAAGGTAGGACTCGGAACTGGAAGTGACGTAGAGCAACCTGAAAACGGAGAAATTTTCGATGTTTTCTGGACACTGGAATGTGGAAATAAGCGTCCTGCAGATCTATGGAGCACATCCAGTCTCCTTGATGTAGATGGGGAAAGATCTGGTGAAGGGCAAGCATTCGAAATTTCTCTTTGCGGATGTATTTGTTCAAGATGCGCAAGTCCAGAATTGGTCTGAATTCTACTGTCGGACCTTTTTTTCTGACCAGGAAATATCGAGAGTATATTCCCTGGCGCCTCTGATGAACAGGGACGTATTCTATGGCTTTTTTCTGTAGAAAACCGTTTACCTCCTCGTGTAAAATGTGATGACACAAGCGGACTCGTCCTTCTGGAGGAACCGAAGGAGGTGGGATCTTGAACCGTAGCAAGTATCCATCTTGAACAATGTTCAACACCCATTTGTCGATGGTTATGTTTCTCCACTCCTCCAGATGTAATGCGATACTTCCTCCTACCGGAGTGGAACACGTGTCTAGAGGAAGCACTCCCTCATTGTTTTGATGGTTGCTTTGAGGTAGAGGCCTGCTGTCTATTGGTCCCTCTTCCTCTTCCTGGTCTCCGTTGGTGGAAGTGAGACCTCTGCTGCTGCTGACCCTGAGCCGACCATTGAGGGGTTTGAACCCTCTGTTGGAACGGGCGTTTATCATAGGGACGGGAGCGCCTACGGAATTCCTTCCGTTTTTCGAGACCCACAGCTTTCACCGTGTCCAGCTCTGCTTTCATCTTTGCCATTTCTTCGTCCGCATGCGGCCCGAAGAGAGAAGACCCGTTGAAAGGCAGGTTGGTTATCTTCCGCTGGACATCGGGTTTGAGGCCAGTCAAGCGTAACCAAGCAGAACGCCTCGAACAGATACCATGGGAGTATCCGTGGGCAGCCAGATCAGATGAGTCAGCGGAAGCACTAATCACCTGATTAGCCACTAGACCTCCCTCTTGTAGAATTTCTCTAAAGTCTTGCTGGTCCTCTTTTGGTAGTTTGTCTGCAAAACGTCCCAGTGAATCCCACAAGGATCTATCATACCTCCCCAGCAGAGCGGAGGAACTGGAGACCTTCATGATAGAAGCTGAAGTGTTGCACATCCTTCTACCTAAAGAATCCATCAGTTTACTATCTTTATCCGGAGGCGCTGAGGAGGAAGACATAGCTGAGTGCGTCTTTCTAGCCGCCGCCACAATGATGGAATCCGGAGGAGGATCCGATCTAAGGAACAACGGATCTTGGTCCGGAGCCTTGTACTTTTGGCTATTCGGGAAGGAACAGCTCCCACCGTTGCCGGTGTCAAAAAAGTTTGCATAGCAGGTTCGAGAAGGCCTGGGACAAGAGGAAGCAAAGGCCGAGTCGAGGAGCGATGATGAAGAGTCTCAAAAATCACTGAGGAGGTAACAGTCGGGACATACATAGAAATGTTCAGCTTATTCGCTCCTCTACAGAGAACTTCACTAAAAGTGCTGAGGTCATCGATTGGAGAAACTCTTGACGGAGGTGTAGCTGTCAAAGTTGGAGAATAGTCTCTGATAGAGGACCTGGTGGAAGAAGACCGGGTGGGAGACCTATGCCGCCTTCTCTTCGGCGAAGAATGATAAGAGCGAGATCTGTCCCTTGATCTAGCATGGAGAGCATGTGAAGATCGTGATCTGCTTGGAGTCCTCCTTCTGGAAGAAAACACAGTCGGTGATCTTGATCTTCTAGGCGTTTTAGGGGATGGAGAATCCCTGGACAAGCGTGAAGGAGAATAGGTACGGGAAAAATCAGACCCCGGGCTACTGAGGGCCCTAGGCTTCCTGCGCCGTGCATCTTCACCAACCACCGGAGAGCCTTCCGGGGAGATCTGGACAATATGCAGTCCTGGAGAAGATCCCGATTTTGACGATAGAGATGCAGCTCTAACCTCATCCGAGGCAACAGCAGGCTCTTTAGCTCTCGACGTCGAGCGCCTCGACGTCGACCTTTGTTTTTCCCTCGACGTCGACTTCTCCCTTGACGTGGGATGATGTCTAGGAGGAGTTAAGGACTTCGCTACCCTCGACGGCGACCTCACCTCCCTCAAAGGTGTCCTCGACGTCGACCGTCTACTCAGGGACTTCGACGTCGAACGCACTCGCCTCCTCGACGTCAATAGCCTCGCCGTCTTCGACGCCGACTGGTCTCGCGGCACCCTTGCGTCGCCAAACTTCTCGACGTCGACCTACGGGGAGGTGACGGAGAGTGCCTTGACGTCGACGGATGTCTCGACGTCGATGGATGTTTTGACGTCGATCGGTCTTTGCCATGGCTATACCTCGAGCCCGAGGTAGCATGCTTCGACGTCAATACCTTTCTCGACGACGGAGACTCACGCCGTCTCGACGTCGGAGATTGTGTCGGTCGCTTCTTCGACGGCGGCAACGACGTCGACGGTGAACAGTCCGGAATCTGCCGTTTCCTTGATGTTGAAGAGGCAGAATGATGCTGGCGTCGATGTTCTTGAAGAGAGGAGGGCTCTTGACACGCAAGGCCACTTCCCAGCCGGGTTTTTCCTCTCTCGATCACAGCCTGAAGGCGAATCCTCTCCCTGTCGCGAAGAGTCCTCGTAGAAAACTTACTACAATGGTAACAAGTGTCAGGCTTGTGACTGGAAGGAAGACAGGCGATACACACAGAGTGTGGATCAGAGATGGCCATCTTCTTTCCACAGGATGGACATTTTCGAAAAAGAGCTGGCATTCTGACAGAAAAAGTTTGAAATTTTGTCAGAGAATGATAATAAAACACTGCCAGCACAGAAAAATCGCAAAAAACAAAAAAGAAAACAATTCCTGACAGAAAAGTCAGAAAAACTGTCGAGCTCAAGCTCCAGGATCCTCATAGAAGGAGCCGGAAAAAGAACTGACCTAACTGTCACCTGTGGTGCATGATGGGAGCAGAGGGTCTCCTAGAGGCCTTAAAGGCAAAGTGTCCAAGTTCTTGGAAGCCTTAAAGGCAAGGTGCCAGTGTTTTACTGTACGGTGATATTTATTCAGCTATGCAGCCTATGGGCCAACTGCCTGCTATTACATGTTTTCTTTTCTGAAAATAAAGGTTTTTCTTGCATAACACTATTACAGTGTATGTTCTCTATTACAGAGTGTATATAGGAGATTGTCTGTACAGGGAAAACCTTTGTAATTTTGGCATTTTGCCTTATTGGAATTTGTTAGGCTGCATATTTATGTATTTATATACATGTATATATGTATGTCGCGGAAGTGCTATGCACTTGTGATCCCCCAACATACTCATATATATATATATGTATATTTCTATATGCTCCGGGATCCCGCAGATGGGCGGGGATAATTCAGTGCTTATGACTATTGATGAGTATCCCCTGGAAGAGAACCAGGGTTCCCCCAGGGTCAAAGATGCACGTTCAAAGCACCCTCAGCGGCACTAGGGCGGCTGGGTGCAGAGTGCTGAGGCCCAATGTTATCCAATGGGGGATAGGGGACCTCCGGTTGGTGGCTGCTCACAGGCACGCCACTTGGATGTGGGAGTAAAGCTCCTGGGGTTAGGCTCAGGGCAAAGGGGGATCCGATTTAGCACACAAAGTGCACCCACAGCGGCGGCCGAGTGCAGGGTGCTGGTTTGGCGTCGGGTGCCCTGTTGATTTCAATGGGAACTCTCCGGTTGCAACAAACACTGCAGGCTCAGGGACGAAGATCTTCTGGAGGCGACCACCGGTTGGAGAGGTAAGTTGGGATGCTTGGGGATGTTGGGACTCAGTCGGTTGGGCCACCCAAAGCCATGGGACGTCAGGTGCAGGGGTGTCTTTAGGGGTCGGGTTTTTCTTACCGGCTCCAGTCGCTGTTGCGGGGGGATCCTCCAGAAAGGGGCTCTAGGCGTCGGTTGGAGACTCTAGGTAGGTCAGGGATCACCAGATCCCAGGTCAGGATCGCCGGGGAGACTTCCTCGTGGTGTTGGGCCCCTCGGGCCGGGGGCATCGGGTGTAGACTCATGGATTTGGCCGGAGCCAAAGTCTGTTGGTGAGCAAATCCAGTGCTCATGGGAGACAAAGTCTGGTTTGGGAAGGCAGGGCAGGTCCTCCGGGTTCTTGGGGGCTGTTAGCTGCTGGACACACCGGGATTACGCTTGAGCAGGTTCAAGGCTGGGACAGGCCGGTAGGGCTGGGGCCAAGTCAGTTGGTGTCCTCCTCCTCTTCTTTCAGCACGGCTTCTTCGGTCCTTCTCTCTTCTTGTCTGAGGAGGCAGGGTTCAGGGTTGCTCTTAAATACTAGATTTAGGGGCGTTACAGGTAGGTACAGGTCGGGACCAATGGGTCTCTTCCTTGGTGTGGGTACAGCCCCCTATTATGCCACCCTTCAGTGGGAGCGGGCATAAGCCTCACTCTGGTTGGCTGGGTCACCCCATCTGCAAGATGGCGGGGACAGAGTTGTGCTTCACCTCGCCTCCACCCCCTGCAGGGTTGGGTTGGCAAAGGTGGGCACACCTCTCCCCCTAACTTGGTTTTCCCGCTGATTCTCCCGGCCACAGTGGGGGTCAGAACCGTTGGTGGCCAGTTGCTGGGATCAGCAAATGGCTGGGGTAGCTCACAAAGGCGGCAAGCCTTTGAAGCTTCCCCTTCGTGGCCCCTACCCATCCTGGGGGAGAAGGCTTGGCACCTCGTCCCAGGATGTGCTTTGTTTCAGGACCCCGAGAGCGGCAGGCTCTCGACCCAGGGGTCCAGAACCATGTCTGGTGGTGGCAGATGGCAAGCAGCCACTCAGCCAGGACACTAGAGTTGGGTCGTTTTTCAGGGGACATCTCCAAGATGCCCTCTGAATGCACTTTTCATTAAATCCCACACAGGCATCAGCGTGGGTTTAATGTGCTGAGAAGTTTGATACCAAACTTCCCAGTTTTCAGTAAAGCCATTATAGTGCTGTGGAGTTCGTAATGACAAACTCCCAGCACCATATACTCTTTATGGCATTACTGCACTTACAATGTCTAAGAATTGACTTATGTTTCAAAGAGGACCCCTTCTCAAAGAGAAGGGGGTACGGGGGGATTGGGAGCCTTATTAGGAGGTCCAAAAGCCCGTGCTATACAGAATCAAAGTTTCAACAAGGGGCTAGTGTTCCTATGAAGGATAGAAAGAAAGGCACAATCTCTCAAGAGTGGAGAGTACATTGGGTCAGAGTACTGGATAGAGACAGTCAGCTGGACTGTTCATAGTGCCCTCACACATCCCCTAGAGGATGTCATGCTTCATCATAGCGAAATGATCCTCGTCGGGCCGGCGCTGCAATGCCCTACGGGTCCCCCGAAGGGTCACTTTAGCGGAGATCTTTTAAGAGGATGCCTTATTATGAATGCAGGTGTGTTGGTTCGTGAAGTGGTGGGGTGTGAGATAAAGGATTAAAACTGGTAAGGGAGATCCTGCACTATACTTTAATGGGAGGGGGGGGGTGCGCCCTTCCAGGGATAAAAACCTGTTGGCAGGTGAATGCTACCTTGGGGTTTCCAAGGAACCCTGGGAGTCTGGGTGCTGAGACTATGTAGGAGGGATCTCCTGTTACCTCGCCAACCAGTGGTTGCCTCCAGAAGATCTTAGTCTCCGAGCCTGCAGTGTTTGTTGCAACCGGAGAATCTCCACTGA
Organism: Calotriton arnoldi; assembly: GCA_963921515.1. Taxonomy (NCBI): domain Eukaryota; kingdom Metazoa; phylum Chordata; class Amphibia; order Caudata; family Salamandridae; genus Calotriton; species Calotriton arnoldi. The sequence continues at coordinate 1,859,877 of CAWUFW010000961.1, forward strand.
AACCAACAGAGCACCCGATGCCAAAACAGTACCCTTCACCCCCAGTGATGCTGTGGGTGCACCTTGTGTGCCAAATTGGATTCCCCTTTGCCCAGAGCCTAAAGCCAGGAGCTTTGCTCCCACAATCTTGTGGCTTGCTCGTGAGCAGCCACCAACCGGAGGCCCCCTATCCCCCATTGAATAACATTGGGCCTCAGCACTCTGCACCGAGCCACCCTAGTGCCGCTGAGGATGCTTTGAGAGTGCATCCTCGACCCTGGGGGAACGCTGGTGCTAACCCCAGAAACCCAACTCCCACAAACAAGTACTTAACTGTAAACCAATAACTTCATTTCCTCCCGTAGGATTGCATTGACTGTTTCTTTGAAAATTCTTCTAAGTCTGGAGTTGGTTTGTATGAAACCTTAAGAAACTGCATATGTACAAAAACTGACTTACTTACCTTTTGTCTGGGAATGTCCTAGTGTGATATCTAGGCATATCACACTGAGTAGAAAAAGTAACTTAAAAGGTAGCCTGAATAGTAACTTGAAAAGTAATCTGAAAAGTAATTCAAACTGTTTTATAAATGAATGACTTGGCTGTAACCAATCCAATTGCATTCAACTACATTCAAACCGTTTTTCACTGCATAATTCATACAAAATAATATTATACTTACCTGTACCAGGCCAGGCTTGGGTCTAGAAAATAAAATACAACTAAATATTTTTACACAAACCAATTGGTCAGAGTTCAGTCTGAGTGTGTGACATCATTTCTTGCCTGAGTGTGTACAATAAATGCTTAACATTACCCTCTGATAAAGCCTTAATGCTCGCCCACACTACCACAAATAGAGAGTAAGGTATTATCTACTTTAGCCTCTGCCTACCTTGGGGGATCCACTGGACTCTGTGCACACTATACCTTACTTTGGTATAGTAAATACAGAGCCAGCTTCCTACAAGGTAAATTGGCAGAAATCCCGACATTTCCCCATGAGAGTGAATCGCCGCTTGCCAGAGAACCTGGGAGAGCTGAGGTGGGAACCTCGCTGCCTAACCTATCTGGGAGTAAAATATTTCCATGACCGGAAGGATTTGCTAGACGGGAACGTGGGAATAGTCGTTAGATCGCCAAGATCGAGCACAGAGATCTGGTGGATGGTCCCGTTGTCAGTGGCACTTAAGATGATAGTCCTCCCCCAGCCTGTTGTATTTCTTTATAGTACGGCTGCCCAGGGCAATATTCAGAGAATTAGAATCTCCGACGATGGCATTCCTGTGGGGATCGGCCGAAGGAGAGTGGCACTTTAACTACAGCGCCCATCGGGTGATGGTGGACTGGCAGGAACGGAGTTTGAATCCTACTATGTAGCAGCTCAACTCTAATGATACATGCAGTGGTTGGTGGGTAGACCGTTCCCGGACCATGCATTGGGGCTATTTGTCCCAGAGCTTTATAGATTGACGGGGGTACTACTAAGAACGGAACAACCATCAGAAGAAGACACCCAGAAACGTAGAGTCATGCGTCGCTGCTTAATCCATTGCTTACAAAAAACTCCCCTGACCTGCTCATCACGATGCTGAAAGTGCTACCCCCTGGAGGGAGCTGGGAAGGAATAGTTAAATGATCAGCAGCAGTAGCAACGAAAGTGGGGTATTTGTTCCGTACTGACAAGCTCGTTCCATTTGAAGGCTTCTGATCGGAGTTCAACTTTCCACAAAGAGCAGCGACAACAGCATTTCGTAACCATTGGAAAACTGGTATGGCAGAGCAACAACCCCACAAAACCTGTCAATATGTTCCACTGTCGGCAGGCCCATTTAAAGCAGTCACATGCTTATATAGGGCAATACGGGGGGGGATACTTTGGCCCCAAAATCCCTGAAGAAACTGTAGGAGGAGGATTTGGGGATCTCCTATACCCTATAAAGACTGTGCAAACATTCTAGAAAGAGTACAAAGGTATCCAGAAATGGCAGATTTAAATTGAATTATTACTACATCCTTCATAGAGCATACCTTACACCAGGACATACTAACAAATACTTCCATAACGTAGCTGCGGCATGCTGGAGATGGAGGAGGGGGTGTGGGGTGTGGGGGGGTCTGGGGGAGATCAGAGCTGTGCTTAAGCACATGATATGGGGCTGCTCTCAGTTGGCGGTTTACTGGGAGGAGGTCACAACAGTAGTAGCAGACACCATCTCCAGAGAGGTTCCCTGTTCAACTAGCCACTGCATACTGAGCTGGTTCCCACATACCTCCACAACAAAGGTCACAAGTAGATTCCAGGACCTAGCATTGGCAAAGAGAAATCGCAAGACACTGGAAGGTCCCCGGGGGACACCAAATTGCCGTACGGCGAATGGAGCAAAAGGTAGGATGGATACGAGGGGGAAGAACTACTTAGAGGCAAGAGGGAACTACACTCTGTGGAGGTGGCACAGGCCTGGGGGCACTGGTAGACTGCCTAAAAGCGCAAGAACCGTAGTCGCATGCACGGTCAATGGGAGGTGGGGACAGGAGGAATCACCTGCACCAACCCCCTCACCGCACTGAGAATGTATGCGAAGGCCGTTCGCTAAATACCCTAGATGACAAGTATCCCACCTTTGAAGGAAACCATGAGGTATCCAGACACCCTGAGGGGTCTATTAGAGCAGAGGTCTTCAATCTGTGGGGCGCGACCCCCGAGGGGGCGTGGAGTCCTGGGAAGGGGGTCGCACATTTCCAGGCCTCACTTCTGCCTGGAATCTAAAACATGTGCACTTCTTTTTGGAAACCGTGAGGCTTTATTCTGGTCGTTAAAATGCTTCAGCTGAATTTAATTGAGTCTCTTGTGCTGTTAAACGAAGAGGCTGGGCAAACCGGTAAAACAATCCTTCGTGCCAGGGTGCCTGAATGAAATGCATTTGTGCGTTATGAGTTAATCTGCAAATGTAAAGGGTGCTTGGGAGCGGTTCTGGCTTTAATTGCTTTGTGATGGCAAAGATTTGGTTTTGTTTTGAGTGGTAGTAGGAAGAGTTAACAACTGGGCTGTGAAGTGCATGCTTTTTTTAATTGTAATTTACACAGCACTTAGTACCCCTGAGGAGGTGAAGGGAAAGTTATGCAAAAAAAAAAAATGCATTACTTATGGTCTGGTATTACTAAAATCTACATTTTGGAACCTCCATTTTATCCTAAAACTATTTGCACAGTTTGTATCAGTCTATCTTGTAATGTGTGTAATGCAAGAATAAAATAATGACTTACACATTCACAGTTCTTTCTGTCACAGGCTGTGAAGCCTGTGACCTCATAGCACAAAAAAAAAAACACAAGTCACCATTCTCCACTGCACCAACCAAATTTAATTCTGTGGCTCTCTGGTTACACGCAGACCTCTGCAGTGCATTAACTAATAGAGGTTTCATAATGTACTACAGTGCATTTCCAACTGAGTAACAACTTTTCAAAATGTATTTTTCATTTAAGCTGCCCATTATTTTATATGTAGGTACCTGATGGTGAAAGACCTAAAAAATTAACAAAACATTTTGAGGCTGATTTATGAGAGACTTGCGCCGCCGGAGCGTCACTTTTTTTGAAGCTCCGGCGGCACAAGCGTCTCAATCATATCTATGAGGAGACGCAAAGTCACCCTGAGTGCCTTTACATGGCCTCATACATATGGAGTAAGACAAAGCAGTGCATGTCGCTGCCTTGCCTTAGTCTGTCAAGTAGGCATACCATGGGCATTGCGGTGGGTTTTCCCCTGCAACACCCATGGATTTTGACGCTGCCCCAGATTTACAAAACCATGTCAACCTGGGGCAGTGCCAAAACATTACGCCTCCCCACAGCAGGTGTAACAAGGCGAAATGTTTTCATTTCTCCTAGCTTTTTCCTCATTCCAGGTGTGTTGCATTCTGCAGCTCACATAGAAAGAGGAAAACCCCTCTCTGGATTGTTTTTGTGCAGGAAGGTACCCCTTCCCGCAGAAAAACAATCCTGCCTACATTGGCTCTAGGCAACAATTTGTGCGCCAACACAGGGGAAAAGAGAGGAATGCACCATATTTCATAAATGAGGTGCATTCCTGCCCTTTTACATTGGTATAGGCCAGCGCAGCAAGAAGACTTGCGGCGCTGCCCAACGCCAATTCCTCATAAATGAGGCCCTTTGTTTTTAGCTACACCTCTGACCATGCTTCCACTCTCACTGACCTTTAGTTTGATAAACACCGTTTAATATTTCCCCACTGTAAAAATGATTTGCTATTGGAATTGGGGGCATTTATGGTTGTTGATAGTTGTTGATGATGAGTACCAAGTTCTAGAAATTTGTCAGGAGGGGGTCCTTGCGCCTAAAAAAATCTTGACAGGGGGGGGGTCTCGGCATCAAAATGTTTGAAGACCTCTGATGTAGAGGGAAGACTAGCGAATCAAACATTAAAGACTTCTTTCTTGCATTGTGGGAGCGACTCATGGATGGGGGGGTCGCTTGCATGAGTAATTGTGACATGCTGAAGATAATTCTTTCAATAAAATCGGTTTAAAAAAAAAAAGCATAGAGGATCCACTCTTTGAATTGCCATAGAAGGGTCAGTCTTGAAGAAAGGATGATGTAAAAATCATAGCAGGAATTGATTTTACAATACTTCCATACAACATTTTTCCTGACTTCAAGACATTCTGATCTGTTTCGCGAACGTTTGTATAATTGGTCACGGAGTAGTCTACCAGATCTCAGTCATGGGCAGAGTCAAGATAAAAAGTTGTCTTTGATTAAAGATCATTTTTCCTGTTCATATTGTTGAAACAAATTCAATAAACAGACTAGACTTTTGCCATAACCCGAGGGAATTACTTTCCCTACTCCCCTACTATTTTACAAATTAACTTATGCACTGAAACACCCAAGTGAAAAAAAATATTCAGCACACGTTTTTTGTAAATTTAAAACCATGCAGTTACACCACCTTGTAAAATGTCAGTCTTTTAAGTTAGGAATACAATAGCTTAATTTTATTTGGCCCAATTGAGGTCTCAACGAACCATAAACCAATATTTATTGACGTCACACCTTCACTTCAGAGCCCGGGAAAACACTTGAGTGGAACAGGGAAATGGCTGGAATCCACAGTGGATTAGAGTATAGTGGAGTGGAAAGAAAGTAGTCAGCAGTGGTGAGCAACTAGATATGAAGATGAACTATGAATCCGTACATGAACATATCAACGTAAAATCATTCTAGACCATATCTTCTAGACCTACGATTGAAAAACTTACATTTAGTTGAGTCGAAGTGTGAAACTTGTTTCCCTTCGTGCCGAGTCCAAGGAGAGGGAACTATAAGGCTTTTCGTAAAAAACTAAAAAACGCAAAGGGCATAGATCAACAGCCATCATTAAACATGGAGACATGATAAACATGTTTAAAACATAATTAAAGACAATACTAGTCTCTTGAAAGATGCTTGTAAGTGCAATTGTCAGTCTCCAAATAGAACTTTGACACGTTCCAATATTTACATAAAGGTTTTTGAATGGTGACCATTGTGTCCCATCGTATACAGGGGGAAGATTTAGAAAGGGAAATATCAGGGAATTATCAGGATTAAGTATACTGATGTGACAGGGGACGTATACTAGTGTGAATGTGGACTTGTGAACTATGAGGATAGAACTTTATAAAGACACATATTGCATAACACCAGAACATCCTTCAAAACTTTTCAAAGCACTTTTCCTGACCTGGAAGCTCCTACGGTCTTAATAAAAGCTAGATTGAACACTTAACTACAACTGGTTTGGAGGGAGTACAAGCAGTTTCCCATATAGAATGGGGTAGGACAGTCATTATTAGGCCTTTGAGAGGGTTGGCCAAAGTTATTGAATAACTGAAATACTTTGAATATACCGCCAAGATGAGGATCTCAGAATACTGCACACAGTAAAATGGTTTTAGTTTATTCTCTTTGTAAGTATGCAGGTAGTTTGAACTTTACTAATCCCAAATGTTCCCATAACCTTTTCACCTGTGTGCACTGTGAGGTTCCTCATCACAGTTCACCTCTCCCTTTCACATGAGGTTCTCTGGAGTTTAAAACCTGTGTTATTTAGCAATACAATTTCTTGACATATTAATGTTTCCTCATGGCTAGGCATGTTTTTTCTTCACACAAGCCACCACTTTTCTCCATGGAGGCACTTAAACTCCAATAGGTGACATATGTTTGATGGGTATACAAGAGCAGCAGAAAGTGAAAGCCCCATCACCTATTTTGCCTCTCCAAAAGAAAGCTTCTAATGCTGCGCTTCTTTTCTCAATTCACACCGCTAATAGTATTAAGCACGGATTCTGATTTATCCAAATGGATAATAAAATTCACAACCTATGCTCACTTTTTTGTGAATATAAAATAAGAAAGCAGAACAGAAAAATGCATGCGTTTTTTCAGTTATCTAGTAAAGCCAGCAGATATCTCTATAAAGCATAAAAAGAATTTTAGGTACCCACTGAAATGATGCAGAGTTAATTTTACTTCCTTTTGTCTCTTAAACTATGTTACTGTGTCATAACCTTCAGATGAACATCTGTCTGAACTTTAGGAACGAATTTGGGATTAGTTCTTAGAATCAGTGTTATCCTTAAACTGTAAGAGCTGTTCCTTTATAGTAAAACGCTTGAATCTCACTCACTCACTCTTCTGGCTGATGTCACAGCTATCATTAAGGCTGCATTCCATGTTAGGAATTTGAGTTCTGCCTTGTGAATAGGTTTGAAAGAGCTCTTCATTAACTGTGATAGTACTGCGTTACGTTGCCAGGTGGGCAGAGGCGCCTTTATCGGAGGGAATACTCTGAATAAAAAAAAAAGTGTGTTATCAGCCTGTTAGACCATAACGAAGGTGATTCGGAAGTCCTGTATCTTGAAATGTACTTCAAATCGAAGAAGAGTAAACCAGGTCTGATCAAGCCAGAGAGAATAGATATGGCAAGACCTGTTCTGGAGGCAATAATATAGGATGAATCTTTGACCTCTGGCACCAAAAGCAGAAGAGCTTCCATTTTGGTCGATATGTTTTGTTAGTATTATCCACTCTGGCTCTCATAAGGATATCTCAGCAGTCCTGTGAGGTATCCAAATGTCAAAGCTAATGGTATTCAGGAGCTAGGCCAATAAGTGCAGAAAAGTTGGGTTAGGATGAAGTACCTGCTTGCAGCTCATCAATAGCATATCCTTCCAAGGCTCCAGTTGAATGCGATTCTCCTCGGACAGCAGTAGAAGTTTTGTGAACGAACATGGTCTAGGGCACCATGGGGAAATCGCTATCATCAGTCACGGTTTCCTTTTAAACTTTCTGAGGAGACTTGGTATGAGAGGGATCAGGGGAAAAACCATACGCAAAGATCCCAGACCATCTGATCGAAAACGTATTCCCCACGACCCTTCGTGAGGTTTCCCAGGTTGCGTAAAACCAGCATTTCCGGTGCTCTTGAGATGCAAAATGATCTAATTTTGGCTTGCCCCAATGTTGGAAGATTGTGTTCAGAATAGATGGATTTAGTTCCCATGCGTGGGAGATCCCATTCTGAGATCTTGTGCCTCCATGCTGGTTGTGTTGTCCGTTCGTATCAACACTGAAGAACCTTTTCTTCTTGGCAAGAAAGCTTTCAGGGCAAGTGAGATTGCTCTGAGCTACAGGAAGTTTATGTGCATTTTTGATTGTGTTAGGGTCCATTTCCCATTCATTTGGAGAGCCTGCAAATATTTATCCGCCAAGGCAAAGCTTTTATCATAGGTGGTGTGAATTTAGAGCCTTCTACCTGAACCTATTGTATGTCTAATCACTCCTGGAAGGGTCTCATCCTTAGACGAGCACACGGCATTAGTAAATTGGCTGACGACATCTTGCCGAGAAGGGATTTAAGGGTTCTTTGATCGGCGCTGTGCAGCCTGTGTGATGAGTCTGGTTTCGGATGGCCAACCAGACATGCTGGGAAGTCTTCGGGAGCTTAGTATTTATCGATTCTTGGTAGAACCACTGTGACCATGGCAGGAGTTTTTATGACCTTTATTCCTTTCTCCCAGATATAATCAAAAATTGGGATTGCTTTTACAGCTTTTCTAAATTGTTCCTTAAAATCAAACAGAAAACAATCTGATTGCTTGATTGTTTTTGGAAGTTGGAAACGTTTGGCTGCTCTCTCCATAACAGTATGGAAACCACAGATCTCATCTGGTGGGGAGTCCACCTGTAGTGGTGGAGGTGAAGGTGTCCTGATGAGATAAATCATCCTATTAATTGGAAACTGATTGATTAACTCGAATTTCACCTTCCTCTCCATCATCAGAGGATGACTAGTCTTTGGGAGGCGGCATAGCAATATTTGACAAAGGGGTCCTTCTTGGAGTGGCAGGTTGTGGCATAGGTTCGAGTGATCTTGGCATAGGAGGTTGTGGACACTTCGGAGACGTTGACCTTGCAGGTTCAGGGAAGCGTTTATAATAGTCCTGCAACATGTCCTGTAGGTTTTGCACTAGAGCCATAGGAACCTGAACCATGCCCTCTGAAGTTGGAGGCGGAGCGATTTGGTGAAATTGCGCCACTTATTGCCTAGGCTTCACTATATATTGCGGCCTTTCATAGATGTGCTCATAATGGTCCCCTTCATCATCTTGGTACTTGACATTAAGTTCTGAGGAACTATGAGCTGTACCAAATGTCTAATAGATGACTTGGTGGAGGGGTGGGGGAAATCAGGGGACACCTTGCTTGGTGAAGTATGTTCTGGGCGTAACTTTTATGTTGATTAGAATCCTCAATAGAGTCATCCATTGTATTGTCGACAAGGTTCTCGTTCGTTGCGGTTTAAGGTGTAACAGTTTTTTTCTTTCGTCTGCAGTTTTTGCTGCCGGTTGTGCCATCGACAAGTTCTGACTGAGTTGGCACAGCTGTCATCGACGAGACTCATTGCCAGTAAAAATTTTGCCATGACTGGTTCTGAAGAGGATTTCTCAGGATGTAATTCCAGGGCTAAAGAGGGTGTTGAAGGCTCTGAACTAGTGACCTCTGAGGAGGTCTCTCTCTAGAAGTGCTTTTTGAAGACTCATGGCGTGTCCATTTTATGGCTTTTCTGTGCACCTCCGGTGACCCTTGGCGCTGCCTCTACCTTTTCTTTGACCCTTTCTGTGTGGTAACTGAATCCTCACTGTCTTCCTCATCAGAAATTAGTTGTTTTAGATTTAAGTTTCTGTAATCAAAATAACAGCCTCCCCTCTCTGAGAGTTTTAGATGAAAAGGTCAGACAGATTTGACAGTCCTCTACCTTATAGGCAGAATGAAGGCAGTAGATCCAAGCCTTGTGAAGGTCTTCAGAGTGTAGCATCTTCTTTCCACAGGTCCCACAAGGTCTGAAAAGTCCTTTTGTTGCATATGCATCTTCTGTTTTTCCTCGTGCTTGCATGCACGCTCTTGCCTTGTTGTGTTTTCCTTTGAATCCCTTGGCTCATGGCACGATCACGATGTTCTAGAATAGAGCATCTGATCGGTCCTGGAGCCTGCCGGTGCTGGAAGAGTTGTAGCCGGTGGGGCTTCCTTTTGTGAGATTAAACTTTTTTCTCTACAAATTGCGTGCGCCTCCTACTTAACACCTTTTTTCAACAGTTCCCACATGTTGGTGCCAGGTGCTGCGAAATGAAACAGCAGAAATAATCTGGATGATCCAAATCAGGGTAGTAGCTCAAGAACTGAGCAGAAATCAGGGAGACTACCTTTCACCCGACGTGCAGTAGAACATCTGAGGGAAGATGCCTGTGCAGGGAGTGTTTTACAGAGTGCTTTCATCTGATTAGCTGGAGTTTGGTTCTTCATAAATGAGGTAGATGGGCTATTAAAGTAAGTGTCTTTTGCCATTAAAAGCTATGTATACTACTTGGTAGAAATGGGGGTTTCTAGTTGGCAGAGGTAGGTACCATTGTCCAAATAGGGACCCTTGCTTCTAGTCAGGGTAAGGGGGATCCACTTCTAAAATAACCCCTGCTCACCCCCTTGGGAGCTTGGCACGAGCAGGCAGGCTCATCTCAGAGGCAGTGTGTAAAGCATTTGTGAACACATACAGTAATACAGTGAAAACACTACAAATGGACACCACAAACCAGTTTAGAAAAATAGTAAATCTTTATCTAAACCAACAAGACCAAATACGATAAAAATCCAACATACAATACTCTTGAAAAATAGTACTTGTGCAAAATAACCTTTAAATTGCAGGAAAATCAATAAAACACAGTTCTTCCGACTCGGTAGCTCCTCCTGGGGCTACCGCGATACTGAATACGACAGAATAACAATTCCAGCCAACCGCGTCGATACGGGCCAGCTAAAGCGTTGACAGACTCGGACACAGTACCTTTCTTGTTGCGACCAACACGTCGGTGCGAGTCGGTTGGGGCAAACGTTGCGGTCGCGTTGTGAAGCAGAATGTTGCGCGGGCGGTGACCTCACGATGTGGTGCAGGCAGCAGCTCGTTGACGGAGTCGGTGAGACCAGGGCTTGCTTTGAAGGGTGAGACGGTGCTCGCGGGGGTGCTGGCAGGTCACGGTGCGGCGACGGAGCAGGTCGATGTTCCGGTCGGGCAGCGACGGAGTTGGTGACGTCCTTGCAGCGTCTAGCGAAGCGTTGCGGAGTGCGGTGCCCACAGGACGCGGTGCAAGTAGGGGCTCGTTGATTGAGTCAGTGAGACCAGGGTTGCGTTGCGAAGCGAGGCGTTGCTCTCAGCCGTGCTTTCAGGACACTGAATCCTGCGACGGACTCGATGACAGAGTCGGTTACCCTTTTCTTCTGCAGCGACGATCAGAGACGGTGCACACAGACACAGTGAGGTCTTTGCTGTTCCTGAGACCTCTAGAACAGGGGGCAAGCTCAGTTCAAGCCCTTGGAGATCTTTTCTTCAAGCAGGGGGGGCAAAGCAAGCAGCAAAGTCCCTTTCTCCTTTCCTTGGCAGCAAGTAGCCACTGCAGGCCAACCCCAGACAGCAAACAGCACAGGGGCAGTATTCCTCAGCTTCTCCGGCTCTTCTCCTTGGCAAAGGTTCCTCTTGATTTCCCAGAAGTGATCTAAAAGTCTGGGGTCTGGGCCCCTCTTTTTATACACACAAATCCTTTGTTCTCTGAAGGCAGAGTGTGTCTGTACCCAGCCAAAACCAGTTCTGTCCTCACTGGTGCAGCATCCTGACAGGAGGTGGAGACAGCATTGTTAAAGGCAGACCAGGCCCATTCAGGTGAAAAGGAAATCTCCTCCCCCTACTCTAAATGCAGCCCAGGTCTATTCAGCCCAGCCCTGACTCATCAGACTTCTGGAGCCACTGCCCCTCTCCAGCCCCTGTCATCCAAAAGCCAGACTGCAATACACAAACCTAGCAGAGGCACACTGGATGGTTAGGCAAGAAAATTCCTACTTTCTAAAAGTGGTATTTTCAAACACAGAATGAAAAAATCACCCTCACTAAAAGATGCACATTAAACATTCTGAGCTCAGGCATACTAAACTTTATTTTCCTACTTTGTTCTCAGGGCCAGGTATGTTTAGAAGATGTTATAAACAAACTGCCAATTTTGTCCTATGAGAACAGGTAGCCTTGCAATAGTGAAAAACAAAACTGGCAGTATTTCACTATCGGGACATGCCAAACACATCAGGGCATGTCCTACCTTTCACATACACTGCACCCTTCCCACAGTGATACCTTGGGCTACCTTAGGGGTGACTAATATGTAGAAAAGGGAAGGTTTAGGGACTGGCAAGTGTGTGCACTTGCCAAGTCGATATGGCAGTCCCAGACTGCACACAGGCTCTGCAATGGCAGGCCAGAGTTACAATTTACAGGCTGCTTCTGTGGGTGGCACAATCAGTGCTGCAGCCCACTAGCAGCATTTGATTTACAGGCCCTGGGCACACACAGTGCACTATACTTGGGTCTGACAAGTAAATCAAATATGTTAATCATGGAATCACTAATACATAACAACAATTTACAAAGGGAGCACATGACCTTGGCACTGAACTGCAGAGGCAAAGTGCCCAAAGCATCTAGACCAGCAAAACGAAGTCCAACACACAGCAAAAACACAGGAGGCAAAGGCAAAAAATGCAGGGGAGACCCACACCAATGGTGCCAGGTCTAACACTACTTCTACTCCCACCTCAACGGGGAATAATTCAAGCATGTGAATCTATGAAAGATCCAATACTGAAGAATCAAGCCAATTAACTTCTATGTTAGAACCTGTACCAGTATCAGGTTCCGATCAATGCTTTCTTGGCTGGATTTTCAACTACAGCTAAAGGCTAATCAACTGGCAGAGGGATCAGATTGCATACAGTAACAGTACCAAGCTACTGGGCTTGTATCTTAGAGTTAGTTTGTTCACTCCAAATTGACTTAGGTTCTTCAATCCAAGTATCCCGATAGGACTTGGAAAGAGTAGATTTTAAAAATGAACCAGTAATCTCCATAGCTTCAGAAGTAGAAGAAAGTGTTTGCCACTGGTGAAGTAGCAAAATCCCCTTTTGCATCGGGCAGCAATAGTGTTTATTGCATTTTTGAAAAGTGAAAAGAGCAACAGGTCATTAGACCTTTACATTGATCAGAATATTCCGGGGTCAAGCAGGTGAAGGAATAAAAGAATAGTTTTTCATACCCAGTTAGGCCAGTGGAAAAACTGGGGGAGCCTTGAATTGCACCTCACCTATGCTTCACCATTGTCTTTTCTTCTCATCCAGGTTCTCCTTCTTATGTTGACTGAGAAGCGCTTCAAGATGAACTCCAAGCACGTAACAGCTGAAAGGACTCACCGCTCTCGATAAATGGTGTAGCCTACAATATTGAGCATGCAGTTTGGGCTATCTCTCAGTTTCATGAGGGATCAGATCTGGGTAACACAAGTACTGAGGCATTGGGACCCTCAAAAGAGCAAAGCTTGACCTATAAGGGAATAGTTTTAGATCAAGACTTATCATACTTTTTCAGGGACTTGGCTCCAAGAGCCTTATCTACTCAGTGTTCCAAGCGGGTTTTGTTATGATCTGCGGTATAAGCACTCCTCCACAGTGCCATTATGTTTTTATCTGGTTGGAAAGAGTCATCAAGTGCCACAGGTTCGCAAGTCTTGAGCCTCAGTTGCAGGTACTTATAGGTATTCCTAGTTTTTGTGTGTGTTTTTTTTACCTTGCACAGCAGCCTCAGGGCAGCACATTCCACAATGTGGAAATTATAACTTTTCAACACTTTCTTAAAATACTTAAAGCATTTTCAACTTTCCTCAAAATATTCCAGGACTGAAGTTACACAGTAAATATGCCCTGTGTTATATTTAAAGGAAAGAAACAATGCCTCCATTTTCATCAAATCACTGAAATTTATTCTACAGGACTGCAGTATGCACTATTTCCTCAGAGCAATACCAGCAGTCAAATTATTCACTGCATATTTCTCCTACCACCACTTGTACAGGTGCTCACAGAAGCCATCCACTCCCCAGAACTGGACACAATGAGTGTGTGTATAGATTATGCCTGTTCAACTTGTACGAGCATACCACAAGGACCTTGCTATATGTATATATTTTTCTTTTAGGCATGCCTCCCTAAGGTAAGAAGACAGCAATGCACATGGGGATACTCCAGTTTAAAAAATTCCTTTCCAGCAACCTCAGAAAAGCCAGTCATGGCTTTCATCAGGATTAGAAAACCATCAAAGGCTAAGGTACACAATTATTGGACTAAAAACACAATCACAACTGAATTCCAGTATTATGAATTATTAACAAAATGTAGCTAACACCTTACCTCTTCAATGGCTTTTTGCTTCCTTTCTTCCATTTCTTTATCGAAACTAAATACAGAAAAGTAGAAGTATCATTCAAATAACAAGCTTTCCAGAGAATCATCTACAGCATTTGTTTTCTATCAATCCCATTCAATGAATCCCAGAAAATATTAGAAACATCCAGAGATAACACTAACATTTCATGTAGGCCAAACAGAGTAGCGTCAAGTTACACACAACAATAAAATGACAAGATAATCTTCCATTTCAAAGACTTGCTGAGAATCTTCAACTAGCCCACTGCAACCCAAAAGAATGATTAACAGATCATCCAAATTCTGCTTTGGCAAATAGAATCTGAAAACAGTCAACAAATACTCAATATAGTCCAAATTACTAGTCCGTTATTAAAGGGCAATTGGCAAAAGATATAAAATGTTATCTTAATTGTTACTGTCCAAATCACTTCAAACGCCATCTCATAGAAACTTGGCCAATGGTTGGTATGGTATAATCTGGTATACTGATTTAATTTGACCCTGGAGTCATGATAACTTAGCGTGTGCACAGAGACTCAGAAATACCTCTGACCATGTGAGGTCATGGACCTGTCCTGTGACCTGAAGGGGCACACCAAACGAGGGCTCATTGTGTGAAGGGACTGCTGTGGTAGAACTGTTTCTGTTTTGCCAAACGCCTCGTCTCATTTTTTCAAAGGAAAATTAATATTTGAGCAACACTGGTGGAGTCTTTGTGGTGTTTTCACTGTTACTGTAATTTAAGTATTGCACAAACACTTTACACATTGACTTTCAAGTTAAGCTTAACCGCTCTGTGCCAAGCTACCAGAGGGTGAGCACAGGTTAATTTAGGTTGTGTATCTGACTTACCCTGACTAGGATTGTGATCCCTACCTGGACAGGGTGCAAACCTCTGCCAACTAGAGACCCAATTTCTAACATTATATATTTGCCAGAGAGGAGGGCCCAGTGACTACAAGCACCAAAAGCGTGAATAGTAGATATAGTTCTACTATGATAAAACAATGTATATATGTTGGCATATAAAAGAAGAAAGGAATCGAAAGTACTCCTAATATGCGAACCCTGCTCTAAGTATACCTAGAGCGTGTGCAGGTGTAAAGCCAAGAATCCCCCCTCAAGGGACGATCCAACGTCATCACCTGGTGGGAGAGAACGAAGGACCCAGTCTTGGTCACAAACTGGACACCCCTCCCGAGATGTCAGACCGCTGCATGGTGATTTCTCAGAATGCAAGGACCTCTGGTGTCAGCTGGAGTACCTCCTCTGCTAATCTATCAGGATGCCAATCTTTTATAATAGAAAGCAGCCTTGCGATGTGCGAATAGATTAGGGATGTTATGAATATGTGGATAGCCCTGTCACCCCGTGGATGAAGATAGAGATGACATTTGTACATAGTGAGAAAAAAGACCTTGTACATGATATTCAGGGCATTGCGATAAAGTTGTGCGAAGCTAGATGTGTAAACAAGTTTAGTTTCAGGAAAACTAATCCAACATTGTCGCACACGCAAATAGGTGCAAAAGGTTACTGCTGAAAAAATGTTAGAAATAGGCTGCTTCGCTACATGGGCCTAACTCGGGAATATAACACTATTGAAATTTGAGTGGGTTGTTGACACTCTTAGTGAGTGTTTGGTTTGATAAGCCAATCGTCCAGTTATGGAAACACGTGGACTTTTTGTCTGCGTAGATGGGCAGCTACCATCGCTAGGCACTTTGTGAATACCCAGGGTGCAGTAGTTACTCCAAAAGGGAGGACTTTGAACTGGTAATTGTAGAAAGCTGGCTCTTTAATTTAGTGGACCAAAAAGAGGTACACTGTGTAAAGAGTCCAGGCAAACCCCAAAGTAATTACAGAGGCACAAATGACACCCCAAATGCTCTCTTTTGTGGTAGTGTGGGCGAGCAGTTAGGCATGTCAGAGGGTAGTTCTAAGCATTTATTGCAAACACAAAGACAGTAAATGAGAGATACTTAAATCCGGCACAAATTTATAAAAATAACACATACTTTTATATAAATTTAGATACCAAGATTACCAGAAGCAGGTAAGTACTTTGAGTTATGTATTTTTACAGTTTCCAAAAGTTGACAATTTTTGGGTGCGGTAATGTTATCCTATGGGGAAAAAACATGCACTACACTTGGGCAATTAACAGCGAATTACAGAACTGTTCTTCTGTACTTAAGGGGAGTATGGGGCAAGGTCCAGGGCCACACCAACAGGTCACCTCAGGAGGCTCTGGGTGCAGAGGTGTTACAGCATCATGTGTCCCATTCACTTCAATGGGAGAACGGTCCGGTCAGAAAGAGGCTGCAAGCTGGGACTGAGGGGCCAGTCCCGGGAAACCCACAGGGGGCTTGAGCCTGGAGATCCTCAGACATGTGGGGACACCATTGGTCCTCTGCTCCTCGGGCTGTGGGGCTCGGGTGCAGTAGTGTCTTTTGGCGTTGGGTTTCTGTGCTGGAGTCAAGTCAAAGTAACTTTATTCGGTTCCGGAAACCATAAAAGTTGAGAACAAACATTACAATTTAAAATTTTCACAACCTATTTACACAACGGCATAGATAAAACTATTAAAAAGAGAAATTCAAATTCATAGGATTCAATCATTTAAAGTCCACAATACAAGGTACTTAGCGTAACAAAATATGTCGCCCATCATAAAATTTCCTAGGTGTAAAAGTTGAACATTAAAAAATAGTTACAACGTTCCTGTTCATTTACTATGACTCATAACGTTTCCTAAATCGCCATTGCAACTTTAATATAGTTTGAAGCCACGGTGCAATTTGCAGAGGTAGCCAGGGAATGCAGATAATCAAATCCCTCAATACAAGTACAGGGCCCGATTTCTCTTAAAAGTGGAGCTAAAAATTTTCCCCATGGCTCTTTATAAAGGGGGCAAAATAGCACAGGGTGCAAAGTGCTCTGAGCTGCCAAATTATCGCATGGGCAGGGCGCAAGTTTGTCAGCCCATCCTGATTGTCTCAGGAATGCCATTTAAAAGTGCAAAGTACGCAAGCGGAGTCTAGTTAAATAAAATCGTGTCTGTACATTTATGGTGAATGTTAGATAAAATTGCTGTTGGGCGGGAAACCAACATGGAGAACCTGTCACCTCAAGTTAGGAGCGGCGCATATATACCCCGGAGTAACGCGCCCCTTATGATGACTTTCGCATTTGAGTGGATACTAGCAGGATTGTCAAAGTAATGCCCTAGGCCTACCTCATGGAACTTCTCTTACAAATCGGAGCCAAAGGATCAGCAGTGCACTATCTAAATTAATACAATCTTTGATAACCTCCCTTGAGAACATTAACTCCTCAGACAGCCAAATTTTTGCCCATAAAAGCAGAGGGGCAATAGCTATGCGATCCTCTAAAAATTCCAGCCCCAACTCACGATGACCAAAGAATGTAGGGGCACTATCTGGAGTCATCAATAGCCTTTTTATGAATTTATTTTCCAAGACCTGAAGGTGGCGGCTTTTGTGGTAAGCCCAAACTCCTGCCCCATATGATGCAACAGGCAAACATTTGGCTTTGTAAAGTGTAACCAGCTCTGTCACCGGCTTGTGGCCCAGCTTACAGGCAAAGCGGAAAAGCCCCTCCACAACCCTTGTAGTAACAAGTGGTTCCCAATTCATCTTATTATTGAAAATGTTCCGTAAATAGTTAAAGTTATTCAATTTATCAATGCTCTTATCCCTTACAGCAAAATTTCTAGTTTTAGTCGATTTGGGACCACACACCATAAAGGATGATTTAATGAAATTAACTTTTAAGTCAAGCACCAACATAAAATCTGTGAAGGCTTTGAGTGATTTTTGCAGACGGTTTTCTGTCAGGGCCATTAGCACAGTGTCATCCGTGTACGATAGTAGCGGGACCGGATTGCCCCCAATTCGGGGGAAATCGATTTCCTTATCTGATAAAAATGCCTCTAGGCCATTGGTATAAATTAAAAAGAGAAAGGGAGCTAAAATGTACCCCTGCCAAACACCTTCTGTAGAGACTATAGGACTGGTCTTTTCCCCTTGTGGGCCATATCTTAATGGTAACAGTGGTGGCAGCGTGAAGGCTACGCAAAAGGGAAATCAGTGCTACCTCAACACCCATTTTCCCCATTAGTGCCCACAATTTCTCCCGACTGACAGCGTCAAAAGCACTGGACAAGCCCATGAAGGCCAGGTGGATAGAACCCCTCCTGGCCTTTATGTACTAGCCCATAATCAGGGACAAATTGAGGCACTGCTCAGTGGTATCCATCCCCCTCCTAAAGCCATATTGTGTTTTTGACATGACCCCTGTGTTGGTCGCCCAAGCCTCAAGTCGGGCAAGGACGACCCTCCCCAACACCTTTTCTGTGGCATCAATAAGGGAAATTGGCATATAACAGGCAGGGTCATTCCTATTACCCTTTTTAAACACTGGAACCAAGATGGCCTCCTTCCAGGTTGCAGGGATGGGACCAGTCACCACTGCTTTAAAAACATTAGTCAGTAGGGGAGCCCAAAGATTGGGATTACTTTTAAACCGATCTAATGGGACGCCGTCAGGACCTAGAGCTTTCATACAAATTCCCTTCGCTAAGGCCTCCTCAACCTCTGCTACTGAAAGGGATGCACTTAATTGAGTAGCAGAGGTTAAATCTAGGGGCAAATCCCCACTTTGATCCTCTAACTGGAGGTGGTTTGGGTTAAATATGTCCGAAAAGTGGGATTCCCAGACGCCCCCAGAATCAAAGAATCCATCTGCCTTGCCTCGTCTGTAAATAGAGGGCGATTTATGATGTCCCAGTAGCTTTTAGTCTTTAAGGGAACTGGCTCTTTGCAAATCATCCCAAGCTATGCTCCTCAGTTCTTCTTTCCTTTGATTAATTGTACTTTTATAAGCCTGCCTTGCGCTTTTAATGTGAGTGCTGTCACGAGGGTTAGCATGAAGGGCCATTTTGAGATTCTTTTGGGCTCTAGCGCATTCGGTGTTGAACCACTATCTCCTGGGGTTCCCTTATCTGGACTGATTTAGTTAGTCTTTTGGCTACATCCGCGCAAATCAATTCAAATTTGCGGATGACCTCATCTGGGGGAAGAGTAGTTTTGGAGGCACCTCATAATCGGGTCATAATTGGCTATAACAGTTTTTACCTCAAATTGGGAAGGGTTTATTTTATTCCAATTTAATCTTACCCCTTTATTACAATTGTAGTGGATCAAACGACCATCACCATTCCCTGTCTGGGCTAAGATACTGAGAGAAGCTACGAGGGGGTTATGGTCGCTAGCATTATTTGGTTCCACCTCAAAGTAGTCGACAAGCGGCAGGAGCTTCCTTGAAATAAAAATAAAATCAATAAAACTTTCCCTCCCACCGCCAACATAAGTGGGGCACTGTGGTGAGGGACTACTAGCCAGGTAATTGAGGAGGCCTAGGTCATTCTCGATGATGATGGAATTTAAGGCCTCGCCCTGTGGTGTGTGGATAAAATGTGGCTGGGGCTGGCCCTCTATGTCCAGCAGCCCACAAACTCGATTGGTGCTATATGGACAGGTAGTGCAATTAAACCCCCCCCCCCCCAGAAGATACCTAATGGCTGCCACTTCCCAGAAATATTATTGATTTCCACCTGTAGGGCTTCAATGGCATGACAACTATTTTGGTCAAAGATGTTATAATACCAATTAACCATTAGTAACTTAACCTGTATCATGTTGGAGATCATGATTAGTTGATACCATGGTGACGAGCTTACAACACGGGCTTTTATAGACCCATATTTGACTGATTAGCAGTGCCAGTCCTCCCTGCTGGTGAAGGTGTTGCGTGGACAGTAAAGGGGCAGTAACCGTCCAACATGTCATCCTTATGCCACGCTTCCTGGAGGCAGATGATGTCAAAACCCCTGATGTACTCTAGCCATACCTCGTTTATCAGTTTGGTGCGAATTCCCGCAATGTTCCAGGAAATAATTTTAAGTGGGAGTGTGGTATGTTCCTGATTCGCCACGCCCACAGGTACATTATTAATGGCAGACGTAATAACAGGAGTTGCTGGACCAGGCCCCTCCCCTCCAGGATTATCATTTGAAATTGGGTTAGGAGGCAGGGAACGGTTTTCTGATTTATCCAAGTTCTTAGTAGAACCGATGGATTTGAACGGAATGATGCCAGGTGGATCTACAAGCTCCTTACTACCAGATTAAACTACATGCGAGTCTCTCCCTTGGTTACTGCATTGCAAACCCATTCTTCTCATTACAACTGAGTGTCTAGATCGCACAGTCAGTCGATTTCAGTCAAACAAGAGAGAGCATCAAAATGGTTAGAGTGAATAAATGGGGAGGGCTGTAAGGGGGGGTATATATACGGGCCTAGCCATGGGGGCTGTTGTCTCAAAGAAAGTACCGAGAGGGGTGGGGGGGGGGGGGGGGCATAGAAAATACCCAACGGGCGAGCCTTTATCAGTTCACCAGGAGAAACTCTGAGGTGCTTCAGAGCAAGGTGCACACACCTAGCATTGCTAAAGCGAAGCACAACACAATCCCCTTCCACACATTTGGCCATGTAACCCAACCAACTCAACTGCCTTGCCATGATGATCTATTCAAACCAATTTGTCGTGGACGGGATTTTCCTAAAGCTCCAATGAGCTGATTTATTGATAAGGCTTGGACTACTTTCTTGCTGGCCAGGGGGCAGATGGGGAACCCCTGTCAAAATCAATGTATACGAAGTACATTCGGGGGGTAGATTTAGTATGTTATTTACGTCACGCCAACTTAGGGGACCATGTGCTAAGCCATTAGCATTTGTGTTCCCTTGTAGAGGTTTACCCCCAGTTAGCGTGCCAAGTCTTAACCGATTTGTAACCCCATGTCCCCGCTTTTGGTTATTCCCGTGGGAATTCCCATGGGACACGGGTTCCCATAATGTCGGGACCAAGAGGTTATTGCTGGCATTATTGGGGAGTGCATCTTGAGGGGGAACCCGACTATTTAGAGTAGGTATTATACTTGAAGGGGGCATCCCACTCAAAGGGGGCTGGAAGGAGCATCATCTGCCCTTTTATCTGTGCTATTTAGGTGGATGACCATATCATTCTGCTTTTTAGTTGCCAATTTTTCCCCTGAATCCTGCAATACTCGAGCAAGTTGTTCTTCTATACAGCCTAGTCGGGATAAAATAAGAGCCAAAGCCTCTTGTACTATTTTACTAAATCTTTCAATAGAAGTGTCCATAGCATCCTGTGCGATGGTTCTTCCCCCTCCCACCAGAGATCGACATACGTTTCCGGTTAAGTGGGTTTGCTTAGTTCTCTTGACCCTCGGTGAATGGTCCTTCAGTCTACAGTCAACCCCTGCCAATTCTGTATGTTTCTCGTCCCTCCTGTTGCAACTTGAGATGTAGTGTTTTCAGGGGTTGGGCAAGAGATAGGCTCAACTCCCCCATGAGGAGCATGTGAATCGCCCTGGCTCAAGATTATAACAGTGGGCGGAAGTGGAGCTTGTGACCTCTGTTCAGTGTCGATTTCAGCCGCAATTACATGAGTCAGTGGTAGCGGAGACTAGAGGGTCCGGGAGTGGAGCTAATGAGAGTCTTCGCTCAGCCAGTTCTATCTCCTTGGTAATAGCCCCTACCGCCTTTTGAAGAAAACCATCCAGGGTAGTATTAGCTGTTTTTGAAATAGGTATAGGTTTCCATTTCCCCATAGTAAAAATTGCCTTAAATCTTCAAAGCTAGGGGAAAAATAGGGGTTTTACCTTCACGTGGCTTCACAAGGCTGAGTCTCAAAACCAGTGTCCCAGAGTCAAGATGAAAAACAAAAACCAAGAGGGTAGGCCCAGCCATCCTCCTCCGGGCGTGGACGGGCCCGTGCGAGTCCTGTGCTCCGGGAGCCCCAAGCAGCCTTTTTGCGCCTCCTGGCACGAGTCTCCCTCAATGGCAGCACCTTCCACAAGGCCAGATGGGGATTGTAGTCCCCGACAAGGAACAGGAAGGTGCCGAGTGCAGTGAAGGCCTCCCGCGCTGCGGGAGACCCAAGAAGCCTTTATGCGCCTGGCGCAAGTCTCCCTCAATGGCGGCACCTGCTGCAAGGCCAGATGGGGATTGTAGACCCAGACAAGGAACAGGAAGGTGTTGAGCGCGATGAAGGGCTCACTCGCAGTTGGAGGGGGCCTGCAGAAAGAGGCTCAAAGCCGCAACTGAAAGTCCAGTCTGGGCAAACCAAAGGATGGGCTTCGCTCTTGTGGGTCTGGGGACCCGGTTGGCACAGTCACCCCCGTGGACTCCGGCTCTGGAGCACAGGTGCATAGGTGCTTTGAGGCGTCTGTCGCAGACCCACTCTTTGCCCCTCTGCAGCAGAACCAAAGAGAAACAGGCCAGCTGGGCCACTCTCGATGTGTGTTTCACTGTCCCTGAAGTCCCTCGACGTGCAGGTCGGTCTTCCTCAGCGTTGGTGTCCAGACAGGACACAACAAGCCTTGGATGCTGCAAGGGGTCCAATACCTCAGGTGTTGGTGTTGTGTGGCTCCGGTCGGTCCTGGTATTCCCACACTTGGAGGGAGGAAGGATCTGACCTGTAGGAGCACTGCTACCTCATCCTGGGTGGCTGCTGCGTCGGTAGTCCCCGTAGGTCGGCAGGTCGGCGTATCGGTCTTGCTTCTTTGGTGCCTGCAGGGGAGTAGCTCCTCTACTCCAAAGGAGTTTCTTTGGCAATTGGCGAAGCACTAGTAGCCCTCAGAGTTTGAGGTCTGCACAGCGGTGGGACAAATCAGTTGCTCCATGAGGGTCATGTGCAGCAGGCAGGCTGTAGGGGTTAGCACCAAGTCTGTCATGCTCCTCTGTTTGAGTCGGCAGTCTTCTTTGTCCACTTCTTTTGGTCCGTTAAAATCGGAGTTCCTGGTATCAGGAGGTCCCATAAATACTCAATTTAGGGGCATTAAGGGGAGTGAGGGGTAGTAGCCAATAGGCTACTTACCCATGGGGTCACTACACCCCTAGATGACCACTTCCTTTGGGGAGTGGGCATCACTCCGTCCCAGAATTATAAATTCCACCACACACAAAATGGTGGAATTTCAAAATTCATGTTCGCATCAGGCTTTGTCATCCTAGAAGCGAGTCGAGCCTTGCAGTGCAACAGGCCTTCTACATAGCTTTTCCCGCCTGCCCTCCTCCAAAAAGCCGACATCCAATATCCACTTCTATAACCAGCCAAGCTGCGCATTTCCCATAAAGGAAAACCCACTACTTTGCGGACGCCAAAGCTGCCCTCAAGTTTGCCAATCACGACCAAGGCGACATCGGCCTGGAGGTCACTGCAACATGAAGAAAACCACCTCAGCGACAAGGGCTACATTTATCTGCGGGCACGCCTCGACACTGCTGAAGGTGCCTGGCCTCCCTAGCTGTGCTAATGCAGTGCTTCTACTTCTGGACGGCCCTTTGGCAGGGTCGGATTGCCTCTGTGTGCCTACGGATGCCTCCATCTTAACACTGACAATCCTCCATGGGACCAGGCTGATCTCATGCTGGTTGGTTTTGTACCCCCATCAGCCACTCAGTTTGCCGATGACTGGGGTGTTAATCATTCAACATGGGAATCCTCCCTGAGGGCGGCAGCAACCAGACTGTTTGAGGTGGTTGCTGGGGTGGGAATTGAAGATTTCAACCATGTTTGGGGGTTGCAGTGGGTGGGGGGAGGAGAGGGAGGCTGTTTGCAAAGGTTTTTGTTGGTTGACTTGCCCATTCCCTGACATATTTCATGCACGGTTATGCATCCTCTCCCTACCCCCTCAGACACACGCTGTGCTCTGCCCCACCTTCCATATCATTGACGCCATCTCTCCTCAACACAATGACCACCACTAAACACCTAACCTGGAATATTTGCGGGCCAAATGACCACAGAAAGGCCAGATTAGTTCACGCCTATCTCAACATGTGCCGCATTGATATTTACTATCTCCAGGAGCTCCACTTAACCTCATCCACTGCATTCCGACACCTACACCTCGCTCTATTCTAACTAGGTCAGAGGAAGGGCAATACTGCTACGCAAAGGCCTGCCCTGTGCTGCGACGCGCCATGGGAAGATATGTCCTTCTGGCTGGCATTGCATTGACACTCAGTCATACTGGCATCCATATACAGGCCCAATATAGATGGCTCTGAATTTGGTGCCTCTAGGCGTCCCAACCCAAGCACAACTCCACACATTTATGCACGACAACCACCTGAACGACGTCTGGTGACTCACACATACGACCAGAGTGGAGGGCATGTGCATTACTACTTCACACAATGTGTGGTCAAGTATTGATTACTGGCTACTCTCCCGTGACGCCATCACTTGGTCCACCTTGGTGACACATTTGCTTTGCACCCTCTCTGCGTGCCTTTTCTTTGCGACTGCCCATGGGAGCACTCTAGGATGCAGTGTTCCGGGATGAGATCTGCACTGCGATTGTAGACTATTTTAGTGATAACGCTGGCTCGGTGTCTTCCCCGTCCACCCTTTGAGAAGCCTTTAAAGCAGTCATTCGGGGCGACTGTACTGCCAAACAATCAGCATCCTCAGAGCAATACGTGGGCAACTTACAATGCTGGATTGAGACTTTCGAGTCCTAGCTCTGGAGTATTACACCACTAAAGAAGCCACTACCATGGCAGCTATCCGCGCAGAACTATCAGACTACGGGGAGGAGGCCCTGCGCGAAACCCAATATCTAAGCCAGGAGGTGACTGCATGCTGATATGACTGACTGCATACTTGGATGCTCCTTTCTCAGTGGACGTCATCATTTAAGTAATTTGGACTATGCCTAGCGACAAGGCGCCAGGATTAGATGGTCTCACCACCTATCTACAAAGAGTACGCAGACTTGCTTGCTCCTCATTTGCGGTCGATGTAGGAGGACTCCTTGGCGTACGGGGCACTGCCACCATCTCTGGCGTGAGGCAGTTATAGTTACAATTCTGAAACCTGGTGGATCTCTGAGACTCCTACTGGCCGCTCCCAAGATAAAAGTCAATAAAAAATTACTAGCAAAATTTCCTGCGAACCGCCTCCTCCACTTGTTGCCAGACATCGTACACCCAGACCAATCTGGGTTTGTGCTGGATAGATCCACTTCACAACCTCCACACAATGTTTGATCTCATGCATTCCACTGATCCCCCGCTTGCCGCCGCTGCCCTACTACTAGATGCCCCAAAGGCATTAGACCCTCTAGACTGACCGCATTTATTTCAAGTGCTATTGCGGCTCGGTCTTGGTCTGCACTTCATTCGCCTGCTATACACCTCCCCTACGGCCCAACTTCGACTTAACGACATGTTGTCAGAGCCATTCTTGATTACCCACGGGACCCGCCAAGGGTGTCTGCTGTCTCCGACCCCATCTGCCGTGGTGATTGAGCCCCTTGCGGCCCGGCTGTGGCAACATCATGCCCGCAGAGGCCTCAGTTTCAGGACCAGGAACCTGGTGGTCTCAATTTACGTGGACGTGATGCTGTACAATCGCTGACTCCAGGAGAACTTAGGCCCAGTTATCCGCAAGCTAATTTGTTTCAGTGGATATTCCGGTATCCAAGTCAACAGGGCCAAGTCCACACCGTTTCCCCTAATGGAGTGCATGAAGCAGTTTGCCTCAGACTCCTGTAGCAACGGGCCTCTGAACCGGTGCGCTATCTGGATAGCTAGCTCAGTCACAAGCTTGAAAGCCAATTATGGGTGTGTTGGAGTGGCTGGAAGACAGGATCCTGGTGTGGACCAGACTGCCCTCATCAGTGACTGGTCGGATTGCACTGAGAAAATGGTTGTCCTGCCGAAGTTTCTGTACCTATTTATAAACCTACCGATTCCACTTGTATATTTTTTTTTGCGGCAGCTGCAGGTCGTTACCCTAATCGGGCGGCAAACAACCGAGGATAGCATGGCAGGCACTCAGCCTGCCCTTTCAACAGTGGATGGGGAGCTGGACTTGGCCCTCTATGCACTCTGTGCTCAGGCTCAGTAGATTTACTTTGGTCTACCCAACGCAATTTCAACCACATATGGCTGTTGAGGTAGATTGTGCAGCACCGTGAATCCCTGGCTACGGCGTTGTACAAACCATATAAACCGCTAAAGAAAGATTGATACTGTGGATTGCGTGCGAAGGTTTCAGGTGCCGTGACAGACTCCCCTGCTAATACACGCCATCCGTCCCCCCCTCATACACAACCAGCTACTACTGTCCCTGCAGGACAAAGGGGCTGGGGCAAGAGTGCATGGCCTTCATACCTTCGAGGACCTATATCCTAATGATCACTTCTTATCTCCATTCGCGCCCTCCAAGCCCTATCCCCCCGGCGCTTGAGATCCTTCTCTATCACCAGCTTCGAGCCACCTGTCGTGTACTGCATGGTACTGTCCCAACTCCTCCTCCCACATTGCACGCCCTTAAACACATACTAACCAACCGTTACTCAGTCTTGCAAGAGATGCCGCATGTGACAGCCCGACTGCCCGCACTACCTGGAAAGAAGACACCCACCTGCTGATTTCCGACGCCCAATGGTCATATTGCTGAGGCCAAATGGCTGCCCTCTACCCAAACTATAGACTGTGCCTCATGAACTTCAAATTCCTTTCCCGGCTATACTGCACCCCGATGCAGCTCCACTGTATGGGTTTAGTGGAAGATGCTCACTGTCTTCACTGCCCCTCTGGCCTCCTTCCTTCAACTTGCCTGGTAATGCCCGCAATTAGCTACATACTGGTCCTGGTTTTTTTTTTCAGCTCTGCTCCTCGTCACTGGTCACCCCCTTTCTCAAACCCCTCTGGTTGGCCTCCTGGGTTATGTCAAAGACATTCCAGTTGGAGTCCGCTGCCTCACTTCCATACTCCTATTCCTGGCCAAATGCCAGTAGGTCATTCACTGGGGGAGACATCCCGCTACCACGATGGAGGATTGGCTGCAAGACGTGACCTACTGTCAGGGGCAACTCTCCGCGTATTGGGAGCTTATGCATCCTCCCTCCCTCCCAAAAGACAAAGAACCCTTGTTGACTTATTTAAGGCAGAAAGACTCGCCCCCACCCGCAGAATGCGGGTGGCTCCCCCTGGATGCCACCTCTACCCCATCCCTAGTGACGCATGCACCTGTCCTTGGCGCCATGTCTCCACCTGCTCCCCCCCTCCCGTTGATGTCGAACTGTCCATAACCTGGAGATATCATAGTCCTCTGTGCCCTACTTCGCTGCTGAAACACTGTCTGCACTTACATGGGCTGGGCAATGTCTTATTGCAAATGTGGTGAATGTAACCTCTTACTGGTGGGTTAATATGCCACCTTGCTTGTTCTATTTTTTTCATACCTTGCCCCCCCTCACCCCTCCCCCTACTGTTGTAGTATGGTTGTTCTTTTTCCATCAAAACCAATAAAAAAAAAAAAGAAGTTTACAGAAATAACAATATGCCACATGTAAGCACACCCTGATACCAACAAGGTGGGGTGCATAATATGGAGAAGTAGAACCGGTGTGACATTAGAAATGGCATGCTCCTCCAGTGACTAGGCCCAAAATGACTGTCACTGGTTAGGCTGTAACTGGTTGTAGGAAGCTGGCTCTCTATATAGTGTACTAAAACAAATTACACTGTGCAGAGTCCAGTGGGTCCCCAATCGGTTTACAGAGGCAAAAGTAGGTAATACCAACGCTCTAATTTGTGGTAGTGTGGGCAAGTAGTTAGGCTCATCAGAGGGTATTGCTAAGCATGTGCTGTACTTGCATATTCAAAGAATAAATCTGAGACCAGATTAGAAAAATAACACTTCTTTTTATATAGGTTTTAAAACCACGAACTTCGTTCAAAGGTAAGTACAGTTTGATACCAATATTCACAGGTAAGAAAAAAGTTCAAACATGGGCGCTTTTAAACACAATGCAATCCTATGGAAGGAAAAGTCAAAGATGCATTAAAAGGTAGGCACCGCCTGTTTCAGTGGTTCACCTTCGGGGTTCGGAGTTGTAGTGGGTCAATGTCCAAAGTACTACCAGCAGTTCTTCAGGAACCACCCAGGTTCTACTGGGAGAAAGGTGACAGTGAGGCTGGTAGTTAATGCACTACGGTGAAGGGGGGCCACATAAAAAACAGGCTGCACAGGGGGACTTGCAGAAAAGTCAGAGGGCTCCCAAACAGGGGTTTAGGGTGCTTGGGGTCTTGTAGCACAGGCACAGCTGGTTCATCGGGAGCCGGGTAAGGCGGCTCGGGTGCAGAGTGGTTAGGTCAACTGGGCTGGGTGCGCAAAGATGCACCTCGCTATCAGGGACAAACAGCTGGCAGGGGCAAAATCAAAGCAGCTGGGCCACTCTCGCAGTGGGTCTCAGTGATGCCGACATCCCTGGACGGCTGCTTGGTCCTGGTGCAGTGAGAATACGGACTCTACTCTCGCTGTTAGTGTTTGGTGAAAGGCATCCAGTACCCCGTGGGTTGGTGCTGCACGGCTCCGGTTGGTCCTGGTGCCTTCACACTCTGTGGGGAGACAGATCTGACCTTCCAGAGCAGGAGTACCTCCTCCTAGTCATCTGCAGCGTCGGTCGGGCTGGGGAGCTGCAAGGCAGTGGACCGGACTCTGCTTGTCGTGCCTGCGGACTGCAGGGGAGTAGCTCCTGTACTCCAAGGGAGACTGTCGGTGATTTACGAAGAGCTGGCAGCCTACCCAAGGCTTTGGTAGTTCTCCAGCTCGTAGGACGAGGTACTTTGTTACGATGGTCAAGAGAGGGCGGAGGACAGCAGGGTTTTGCGTCGAAGTTCAACGTTCTGATGCAGTTCTCACCCTGCAGTGACTCTTCTTCCTCCTTCAGTTGATCCGTCAAATCTGAGTTCTTGGGCTCAGGGGTGCCACCTAAATACTCAATTTAGGGGCGTTTACGTGGAGCGACAGGTAGTAGGGAATGGGCTACGTATCTTTAGGGTGTCTACAGCCTCTATAAGACCACTTCTTGTGGGAAGTGGACAAAGCCCTGACCCTAGAATGCTAATTCTGTCCAAAACAATATGGTGGAATCTGAAAAGTGGGGTCCATATCACCCGGCCTGCCCTAGGGGTGGTGCTGGCTGAATGTGGGCACAGCTCAGATCATACTAATTTCCCCGCCCGTCTCTGCCACCAAAAAGTGGGGTCAGGATAGGGGGTGAGCTCCTCCACTATCTGGAGAGGCCTGGGGTCCCATAACAAAGGCGCCAGGGCCTTTGAAGCTTCCCGTTCTGGAATGCCCATCCTGCTTGGAAGAGGTATGAATACCTGCGCCCAGAGCAGGCCCTGTTCCTGACCTCCGAGAGCGAAGGCTATCACCTCAGGAGGTCAGAAACCAGTCTATGGTGGCTGGCTGGTCAAGACCAGTCAGTCAACACACTAGTAGTCAGTAGGCTTTCAGGGGGCACCTCTAAGGTGCCCTCTGTGTGCATTTATTAATAAATCCAGCACTGGAATCAATGTGGGTTTATTAAGACGAGGTGTTGGGTACCAAACAATTGGGGTACAGTGAAGCCATCATGTAGCTGGGGAACTTGTAATGATGAGGGTCCAGCCCATGTACTAGTTATGGCTTCCCTGTGCACTGGTAATATCTAAGGGGGAACTTGGATATCACTGGGACATAGCCACTCCCGCAGGTATGCCTACACATGAGTATAGTGCACCCTGCCTTACGGCTGTAAGGCCTGCCGTAGGGGTGACTTACCCATGCCACATGTAGTGCTGGCAGGCATGGCACACAGTGTGTGCCATGTCGACTCTTCGATTTTCTTTGCACCAGGACCCGCAGGCTGCAATGGCAGTTTGCATGAGCTTGGTGAGGGGTCCCTTTGGGTGGCACAATTCGTGCTGCAGCCCTCAGGGGCCCTCTTTAGTTCCAAGGCCATAGGTACTAGGGGTAGCACTTACTAGAGACTTACAGGAATCCTAAAGGGGTGCCAACTGAGGATCAATCGCACAGTTTAGGGAAAGGATATGGTACTGGGGACCTGGTTAGCAGGAACCCAGTACACTTTCATTCAAAGTTGCACCAGATACTAGTAAAAAAGCAGGGGTAACTGACAAAAGAAGCACTTTCCTACACTGGTCCATAGTATACATTATACTCTTAAATCTAGAATTTCTGACCTGAACCAGCCACAGACGTCATTCAAAAGACTTATTTTTATATTTAATAAAAAATCTAAACGAATGAGGTTTATTTTTAATTAAATGAAATGGAAATGTAGTTTTAGAAAGTTACCTTTACCCTAGCTAAAGCTGCAGGAGGTGGATTTGCCCTTTCTCTCCAACAACTACCCAGCCGGTACTTGCCTGCATTATGGGGTCTAAACTGCTCCCAGAGCAGACACAATGGCTTGTGAGTGATAAGGTGTTTTCTTCCCATGGCAGAAAGACCAGTTGGGGTGAGCACAGGAGCTCAAGTTAGTTTAAAGGAGCCTTCTCTGCCACAAGTAAATATTAGGTAACACCTGGAAAGGTCCCAGACTTTGTTCCGCTGGTCAGCCTGGCACAAAACAGTGTGAGGAAAGCTAACCTCAAAACAGTTTGAGTGACCGTAGAAGAGAAGAGTTTCCCTATCTTGGATTTTGAGATCGAGGGACCCTTTGGGGTTGTTTGCAATGGGGCAAAGAACTGCTGAAAAAGTGAATAGGGTTGTTCCCAGGAACTTTTACCTCTTATCTATGGCCATTTGTGACCCACACTTGAACCTCTGTTTCTAGGTTGTTGTCTATGTGCCTCACAGCTGCCTGGAGGTTACAATACCTCTATGGTATTCACCACGTACATGCACAAACTCCGGGACTGATAATCAAGATTATACATAATAGCAGGTTTGATGCTCCGAGTACCAAAAGTCTTCTATGCAAAACATTGCACAAACTTTTGAAAATAAGTTATTAAATTGTAATTGAACATTCTCCGATTCATTAAACTAGTTATAAATGATCACTTACTGGGCATGGCTTAAACAGAAGGCCTGTCGATGAATATCTTCTGGATCAATTTCTATTGGATCATGTGCAGCAATTTGATCTATGGACCACCTAAATTTCAAAGGAGTCTAAAGAAAGAAAAATAAAATCACAAGCTCAGCAAGTTGCAAGTATTTTCATTGCTTGAAATTGCAAATGCAGCTAGGAAGCGGCTAGTAGACAAAAGGCAGAGAAATAACCTTGAAACAGTAGTCAGACCATCAAACAAAGTTTCAAGTTAGACTCATTCCTGCTGCATAATGCAGGAATACAAATAATTTTTAACGATTAACATTTTATACCTATTTGCATACTAAAGGCAGAAATTTCTTCGGACTTGCATTTGACAAAGGATTCTTCAAAAAGTGCAAACTTCAATTTCTAACCCAAGTGCCAGTTTAATTTGCATGTTGTTCAATGTTTATAAAGGAAAAAAGTGAAGGTACATAAAAGACTTTCTGCAGATAGTGTTTACCACAACAATCCAGTGTGGCTATAATTTTGCAGGCAGCAAATAACCCCCATCCTTCCACAAACAAGGTCTACAAAAATAACGTACACTATTTGATGCAGTCTAGTGGGCAAATGATGACCAGAGTTTAACACAAAACTTCTTTTGATGAAAATTGCAGTACACTGGGTAGATCAACAGTTCACAATGCCTCCATGTCCTGACCTGCCAATACTGGAGGCTCCAAGAAACAAGTTCAAAACTAATCTTTACAACCATCTTAATACATTAAAAAAAAAAAAAAAAAACATGACAGAAAGGCACCCAGAAACAGAGGCAATTTTAGAGCGTAGCACTGTTAATCAGGTATCCTCATTTATTAGCTCACAAAGATATATCGATAGGAGCAGTACGACAATGCTCACTTTTTGGTGCTAGACATCCAGGAGGAAAGGTCGTTCGGGGGATTGTTAAGTAGGCATGGCTGACACTGGTCCGATACACACCTGTGACCAGTGGACTCTCCGAGCAAGGGTACTGAGTGTTCGACCATGCCCTATGCCCATAGGCCGTTTGTGACTGGTGAACATAATGAAGTATTGTTAACTTATCGTAACGCACCCTGGGCATCTGTGAAGTTTGATGTGAAGTGGACTTTTTTTTATTTGGACTTTGAAGAGTACATTCTTTGCAGTTTAAAACATACTGGTACTTATCAGCAGTAGGAGAGCTTTGCATCAATTTTTTTTTTTAATAGTGAAATGTACATTGTGCGATAATTCTTGAAACCACAACTGTATTTTTGTACATTTTTCAGTACAATTACTCCCAATGCACTGCTCAGGACCTCATACGTCAAACACGATTATGGTTGAAAATCTCATACAAACGGAGCAAGTCTTATCATCGTCATTATTTTCCTTGTCTTGCTGGTCTTTTAAACATTTTGGCAACAATTTGTAGAAGCCTTAATCTCTAGGGGCCCCTAAACCGCTGACTGATTTCCTAAGAGCTACATCTTTCTGTGAGCTGGCAAAAGGGAGATCCCTATTCGTCTTCAATTGTTAAGTAGTCATGGCTGAATGTTGGGATGAATAGTGACGGCGAAACACGTTTTTAATTAGCATCACACACCGACTATGTCAGGACCTTGAGATGAACATTATGCCTCTCCCCCTTACTGCAACACTTCTTTCTTTGCTGCTCAGCATCCAGATGTTTGTTTGGAGTTTTCTGCCTTTACATGCCGTAAAGCTTGTGTACTATCCATAAGAGGCTGTTTGTGACACTGTGTTCCTGCACTGTATTCAAGTGCAGTAGGGTTGGGAGGTGGGGGTAGGCTTATAGCGGTGTTATGCAGCATTAGGTAGCAGGGTTTTGCAGCGGATCCTTGAATGTTATTGAACCTAGGGGTAAAAAAACAAAAACAACAACAAAAAACAGTATTTTATTTATAGGTTTGTAAATTGACCCCAGTTCATGACCCCATCTCAGATGAGGAGCGCTTTGAAAAGAGCCCAGATGAACCAGCAGGTGTTTACAATGGAGTCTTGATCCTATGGTGGCAGAATTTCAGATCTTTCATTTTTGGCCTAAGCTGGCAACAGCTGTTAATGTTATAGGATGGTCAAGTAGTAGAAAATGGCCTTTTAAGCAGTCCACTAGGCAGGAGCAGGTTCATTAGTTGGCAAACAACCACTCTTTGTTGACCTTATATCTTCAAGAGTGCAGATTAGTCGACAGAATCCACTTTCAAGAAGTTTTACTTCAAGTTGCTGGTCAATGTACTGCCTCAGGGTCCTGACAATGTAGCATTTTCTCATTATTTTGATGTAAAGTTATGATTTTAGTAAGGACATTGAGACACATATTAGCCCACACAACTACAGCAAGACTAACACACGATACTCTGACATGAAGTTCCATCATTGGTGACAGTTGGTTTATATTTACAGGCTTAGCCAAAAAGTGCACTTTTCTTACATAAAGTGTTTAGTAATTAGTGTTCTTCAGGCAGCAGGTTATATTTCAAATTTAACAAAGGAGATTAAAAGGTGAGAAAATAGTTTAAACAAGGAACTGGTAGTTGTATATTCCCCATGCCAGTTTTATGGGTGCTCGAAAGTTGAAGATCACTCATCCCTTCAGAAGGATGTCCCTTGTAACTGGCTACATGATGCTGCACAAATACTAACTGCAATCAGAGGCTATGGCTACAGGTTACTATAGAAACCATCAGGCTGACAAGCTAAAAGAGCGCCGCATACCAACTTTCATTAAGACAAAAATTAAACAAAAGTCCTTACCGCTGAGGTTCTGCAGGCTTTAAAAATCGTAGGGCTGGATACAGTCGGCTCATGCAAGCTGTAGCAATCACTTGGACTTTCAAAGGGATTGAGAATTGAGGTCCAACCAGGGGTCTCTGGTGTCTTCCGATCATTTGGTTCTTTTGTTTCACTCATCTTTGCAGATTTACACACGTGGTTCCAAACAGATCAATGTAGAGACTTAAATTTAGAAGAGACAAATTAGTTTTATCCTCATTCCCCACTCAACTTTAATACTAAATGGTAAAAAAAACAACACATAAAAACAAGTCAAGCAACAATAGAGTAGCAACTCAAATTGTACAATGTTTAATTAAAAAAATTACACACCTCAACACTACTAAACATGGACAGTAGTACTGTAAGTCCACAATATTCACCGAATGTTTGGAAATTCAACTGGGACAAGGGCTAACACAGTAGTAACCACCACCATTACCATATGCTATCATGGACAACACCTAGGCACGGTTCGTACAGAAAGCTCTTCTACAATAATTCATATAGTAGGATTTGTCTCCAAACATGGGGGAATCGGGGATTCATTCTGATGTGACGAATACATTTAAAAAAAAAAAAAAAAGACATCAAGCTCAAAACAGAATCTAGTGGAATCATTTAGTAGCCACCAAACCAGCCCACCAATTTTGCAAGAGGAGGGCTGGGTTAGTGCCCACCAATATTCATATGCAATATTCTGGTCTTCGACTTGCCAGACAATTGACTTGTCAGCACACTGTTTAGGTGTTTCAGAAACTAGTACTGGTGAGTAGGTGGTAGTGCACACTGAACCAGACTCTGCACATAACACTAAAAAAAAGGCAAAGGGAGGCAAAATGGCATTCTAACCCTGCATACGAGTAGGTGTTTGCAGTTTGATCCTTTATCCAGTAAACTTTTTTTGACGATTTACTCAGACGTGTGTACCTGGGCACAGTTCTGCCAGATAATGCGGTGAAATTTGCAGTCCAAAAAACCCCACAGATTTCAAGAAGACACGTATCAAATACCAAAAGACTACCACAAATTATTCAAGATGACGTGATTAGTGAAGACAGTGACGAAACACATCTTACCAAATGTTTCTTTTCCCAATGGGTGGAATGCTGGGAGGCCAAGTGAAAGAAGCCACATCAAAAATATTTGAGAAACAAGACTGCAACATGAACACTGTCAGGACTTCCAGGGTGCCAACTCCAGACATTCAAATATGGAAACATGTCTCCCTCACTTCAGAGAGTTTGTCTCAATCAGAACCACCAACTCCAGTCTGCCAGATTCTGCTATAAGTGGAAGAGTCCGAATTGAAAATCCTGTGTGCCTGTTGGCCGCTATTTTGGATCATGCAGGATTTCTGAAATCCAGAGATCTCGCCACTATCTTGGGAAAGCCCCTACATAAAAAGGGAGACTTGCCCAGATGTAACCACTAGTCAAGGAGCTACTCACTGAAGACAGCAGGGCAATTGCTGCAGTCAGAAGAGAAGTCGCCCATTAACATTTGTAACAAGAGAGGTAAGCGAGCTTCAATTCAAATATTTGGAGGACAGTTTAGCTTGCAAAGAGCATTAGAGATATAGGATTGGTCTGATTGTGATTTTAATACTTAGCTTTCTCGTTCCAGCTGGTTTACTATCCTACTCAGTCGCCCTCTACTCTGGATTTTGAAACAGAGTTCCTTCTCAGGTGGAGGGCAACAATAGTTTGAAACAGGCTGGAGTTCAGATTATTTAATTGCACAGAAGATTTTAATGGATGGAGGAAGAACCTTGGAGTGATGCAGTTCTACTTCTACAGGACCTACTCCCTGGCATCCATATCCCTAAACTCCCCCTCCCCCCCCCATATCTTGTGGCAGCTTGTCAATTGAGACTAGCTCACGGCAGCTGCACCAATGCGAGGGCGGAAAAAAGTTACATTCTGCTCTCATTTAAGTATCTAGCCTTGACGTACTGACTGGCAAGAGTCAATGTGAATTATTGAGAGGGGCTGTGTTTAGTGGTGGGGGGGGGGGGGCAGATCTAATAAAAATATAATAATATTTGGCCATATGTGACCACTAGGCCACCAGGGAATGTTTTTTAAAGGGCCTTCGTGATGGGGAGCGGCCCCTTGGGCAAGGGTCGCTCCCCTTGGGGGAGCAATGTTTGTGGATGGGTCTGCCCCCCTTGGGGGGGGCAGAAATTTTTTGTTTTTTTAAATGGCCTTATGTGACCACTAGGGAATGTTTTTTTCCTTTTCTTTAAAGGGCCTTTGTGTCGGGGTGCGGCCCCTTGGGCAAGGGTTGCTCCCCTTGGGGGATCAATTTTTTTTGTATGGGTCTGCCCCCCTTGGGGGGGCAGATCGAATTTATATAAATTAAAATTAAGTCACTGTGAGTCCACTAGGCCACCAGGGATTATTATTATTTTTTTTTAAATATGTTTTTGGGGAGCGGCCCCTTAGGCAAGGGCCGCTCCCCTTTGGGAATCATTTATTTTGGCCGTTTCTGCCCCCCTTGGGGGCAGATCGGCCTTGTGATTCTAGGCCCATCTGCCCCCAAGGGGGGCAGAAGCCATTAGACACCAGGGATTTTTTGTGTTTTTGGGGAGCGGCCCCTTAGGCAAGGGTCGCGCCCCCCTTTGGGGAGCACTCATTTGGGCCGTTTCTGCCCCCCTGGGAGGGCAGATCGGCCCAAGTAAACAATTAATTGTATTGTATGCCCGCTAGGCCACCAGACTTAGTGTTGTTGGGAGCGGCCCCTTGGGCAAGGGTCGCTCCCCTTTATTGTGGCCATTTCTGCCCCCTTTGGGGGCAGATCGGCAATATGTTTTCAGGCCCATCTGTCCCCTAGGGGGGCAGGAGCCACTAGACACCAGGGCTTTTTAAGTGTTGGTGTTGGGGAGTGACCCTTGGGCAAGGGTCGCTCCCCCTTTATGAGGGTGAATTTTTTGGCTGTTTCTGCTCCCCGTGGGGGCAGATCGGCCTTATGCTTTTAGGCCCACCTACCACCTTTGCTTGTTGGTGGATAGTGTGTGGACTAGTGCATTATTTGCATATTTGATTGTAATGTTTTATTTCTCCTTTTTATTCTAGTGCAAAGTTTTTGATTCTTGTTTGCGGTTTCGGCAGTGGTTGATCTGCAGTTTTGCGTAGTTGCATTTTTTTGGTAAGAAAAACATTTTTGTTGTGTTTACTCCAAATGAGTATTAATGTCATGCATGAATGAATTTTTTGTAAGTGGTGTCATAATAGCAGCATATTTAGTTAGTGTTTTGTGCATGAAATTCTTTGCGATGTGTTTTGCGATGTCTTATGAGTAATTTTCTTTTCTTTTTTAGTGGGATACTGTTGGTCCTTACTGTGTCTGTGCAGAGTAGGTGGTGGTGAGTCTAGCTGCTTCTGGCAAGTGGGTGGTATAGTGTTTGAGTATATAGGTCTTTGCGATAAAGCCACAATTTGTTTATTACTTATTTTACAAAAGGATTTATGGTTGTTGACTTTTTTTGACAAGTTACCTTTATTAGTAAGCATTAAGGCTAGCAGTAGAATTACTGCTCAGCAGGTGGTTGGTATGCTTTTTGAATCTTCCTCTGAGCAGGATTATGAGACTGACAGTGCGTCTGAGGGAGAGGAGGGAGCGCAAGATTCTGGCAGTGAGTTTTCTGTCCACGAGGAATCATCTGATGATGAAGCTACTCTTAGTGCAGATGAAGCTACTCTCAGTGCGGATGAAGTGCCTGTTTTAGAGGAGGGCACTGATGTGCTGATGGTGCAGCAAGAGACATTGGTATTGCAGCCTGAGGCTGCAAGGCTTCCTACTGGAAGTGCTGGACTCTGGGTTGATCCAAACATGGTGCAGGCGGTGTTGCCTGCCTTTAGTGGGGATGCAGGGTGTAGAGTGAATTGTGACATTTTTTTGCCTATACAGTTTTTTCAGTTGTTTATGGATGATGTATTTTTGGCTGAGATTGTTGAGCAGACTAATTTGTATGCTGAACAGTTTTTGAGGGACAACAGTGCCAGACTTAGGCCCCGCTCTAGAGCAACCAGGTGGACTCCCACAAATCTGGATCAGATGAAGTTTTTGGGTTTGACTTTTTTGATGGGCTTGATAAGGAAGCAGTCCATGGCTTCATATTGGTCTACCAGTCCCTTGATGGCAACGGCCATATTTCCTGCAATTATGAGTCGTGATCGGTATTTACTTTTGCTTTGGATGCTGCATTTTGTTGATAATGCTTTGGCGTTGCCACGAGATCACCCCGACTGTGACCGTCTTTTTAAGATTCGGCCTGTTCTTGATCACTTTGTAGATCGATTTTCAGAGATCTATACTCCAGGGAAAGAAATAGCTGTTGATGAGTCTTTGGTCCTGTTCAAGGGCCGTTTGGTCTTTAGGCAGTACATTCCTAGCAAGAGGGCACGTTATGGAATTAAGATGTATATGTTGTCTGAGAGTAGGACAGGATATGTCTATAATTTCCGGGTGTACACTGGTAGGGATTCCACTATTGACCCCTCTGGTTGTCCGTCCACTTTTGGAGTTTCAGAGAAAATTGTGTGGGATCTTGCTAGAGGACTGTTTAACAGAGGCCACCATTTGTACCTTAATAACTTCTACACTGCTGTGCAATTGTTTAAGGAATTGTTCAAAGTGGACACTTTTGCTTGTGGCACAATCCGCTCCAACCATAAAGGTTACCCAAAAGAGCTTGTTTGCAAAAAGCTTCAGAGGGGACAGTGCAGTGCCTTGCCTAGTGAGGAACTGCTAGCTGTGAAATTTGTGGACAGGAGGGATGTGTACATGCTGACTACCATTCATGATGAGAGTACTTCACCTGTGACTGTTTGGGGTCAGGTTGCTGAAGTGCGCAAACCTGTGTGCATTGTAGACTACAATAAGCACATGGGTGGTGTCGACAGAGTAGATCAGAGGTTGGAACCTTACACTGCTGTTCGTAAGGCTTACATTTGGTATAAGAAGTTGGCCATCCATCTCTTCAATTTAGCAACTTTCAATGCTTTTGTTGTGTTCAAGGAGTGTTCTCCTGCGTCAAAGTTGACTTTTGTTCAGTTTCAGGAGTCTGTGATAGGCAGCCTGGTTGTGGAACAGGCAAGTGTTCCTAGAGTTGGAGTGGTGGAGGATGTGGCTAGATTGAAAGATCGCCACTTACCTGATTTAATTCCTCCCTCGCCCAAAAAAACCAATCCCTGTAAGAGATGTAGAGTCTGCTTGCAAAGAGGTATGCGGAAGGAGAGACGTATGCACTGTGCCAATTGTCCTTCTAATCCTGGGCTGTGTGCGCCCACATGTTTCAGATTGTATCACACTCAAGAGTTTTTGGGAGCAACCTTGAGTCTAATAGTGTACTGCCTGGTCTGTATGGTTTTATATAGTTGTTGTTCAGTTTCACGTTTGGCAATAGAATGATGTCTTTAGTTACTGCTGTTGTTTTTGTAGTTATAGTTTTGTATCTAGTTGCAATTGCTTTGTGTTTTCTTTTTTGTTAAAAAACATTTTTACGACTGTGTGGACTGGCGCTTGGCTGGCGGTGTGCATGGACTGGCGCTTGGCTGGCAGTGTGCATGGACTGGCGCTTGGCTGGCAGTGTGCATGGACTGGCGCTTGGCTGGCAGTGTGCATGGACTGGCGCTTGGCTGGCAGTGTGCATGGACTGGCGCTTGGCTGGCAGTGTGCGTAGACTGGCGCTTGGCTGGCGGTGTGCGTAGACTGGCGCTTGGCTGGCGGTGTGCGTAGACTGGCGCTTGGCTGGCGGTGTGCGTGGACTGGTGCTTGGCTGGCGGTGTGCGTGGACTGGCGCTTGGTTGGCGGTGTGCGTGGACTGGCGCTTGGCTGGCGGTGTGCGTGGGCTGGCACTTGGCTGGCAGTGTGCGTGGGCTGGCACTTGGCTGGCAGTGTACGTGGGCTGGCGCTTGGCTGGCAGTGTACGTGGGCTGGCGCTTGGCTGGCAGTGTGCGTGGGCTGGCGCTTGGCTGGCAGTGTGCGTGGGCTGGCGCTTGGCTGGCAGTGTGCGTGGGCTGGCGCTTGGCTGGCAGTGTGCGTGGGCTGGCGCTTGGCTGGCAGTGTGCGTGGGCTGGCGCTTGGCTGGCAGTGTGCGTGGGCTGGCGCTTGGCTGGCAGTGTGCGTGGGATGGCGCTTGGCTGGCAGTGTGCGTGGGATGGTGCTTGGCTGGCAGTGTGCGTGGGATGGTGCTTGGCTGGCAGTGTGCGTGGGATGGTGCTTGGCTGGCGGTGTGGGTGGGATGGTGCTTGGCTGGCGGTGTGGGTGGGATGGTGCTTGGCTGGCGGTGTGGGTGGGCTGGCATTTGGCTAGCAGTGTGTGAGTAGTGACTAGCTGCTGTTCATTACACACACTGCTAGTCAAACGCCACTGCAGACACTATGTCAACCACCAGCCGGTGTGATTGCTGTGTCAGTCATGTGGGCGTATGAAAGTGATGGGCCCTTGAATGGCGCTGTCTGTTGATGTGAATGTTGTAATGTGCTGGGCCCGCGGCTGGCGGTGTGAATGGTCTTGTGTGTAATGTATGAAAGGTGTGTGAATGGCCTGTAAAGAGGTTGGTGCCTTGCCGTGGCTTTACAGCTCACAAGCTGAGAGTCATTGGTTCAGGTTTTTAGCCTTTTAAATATTAACAGTGCATTTCCTTTTTGTGAAATCTCTGGTTAATAGAATTTTACGCTCTGAACCTTCACTCACCCTCATGCCAAATCAAACCAGTATGTGTGAGTACTTAAGGAATTTTTCATTTTGAAGGAATATTTGTCTTTTCTGTCTCTCTGCCAGGGTGTACATGGTCTCCACATTGTCTGTGAATGTGAGTGTTGTAATGTGCTGGGGCCGCAGTTGGTGGTGTGAAAGTGTGTGTCAAGTATGAAAGGTGTGTGAATGGCCTGTAAAGAGGTTTGTGCCTTGCCGTGGTTGGTTCTGGTTTTTAACCTTTTAATTCTCTTGTTAATAACATACATTTTGAACCTTTCACTCACCCTCGTGCCAAATCCAACCAGTATGTGTGTGTACTTGAGGAACAGGTGGATAGGCAGTCATATTTGTCTCATTTGTCTTTCTGTGCTAAGGTGTAGTCTGTCTCTAGGGAAAATTTACCAACTTCAGATATTTCTGTAAAGTAAAAAAAAAAAAAATGGGGAGTGCTGGGTGGTGTGCCTCTCATGGATCCCAACATGTTTTTTTACTCGCGCCATGCAAACATCAAAATGTGACTATAGTCACTCATTTTCCTTGCATTACTGTGTCATAATAATCTGTTGTCAGATAAACCACAATTTTCCTACCACCCTGCATTTCCCCCAGGTCTCCCGATAAAAATGGTACCTCACTCGCGGGGGTGGGTCAAGTACCCGCGACAGGCAAGGGCACAAAACCTATCGAGGCGACATCAAAATTATATATTGCAAAACAACCTGGTTTTGCAAGGGGGGACCCATGAGTTTTTTACCCCGGGCTCGGCGGCCATCTAGGGAAACCTACCAAACCCACACATTTCTGAAAACTAGACACCCGGGGGAGTCCAGCGAGGTATGGCTTGCGTGGGTCCCCCAACATTTTCCTACCCAGAATCCCCAGCAAACCTCAAATTTAGCTGAAAAACTCACTTTTTTCTCAAATTTCTGTGTGGGAAAGTTCTGGAATCTGCATGGATCCACAAATTTCCTCCCACCCAGCGTTCCCCCAGGTCTCCCGATAAAAATGGTACCTCACTTGTGTGGGTAGGCATAGTGGCTGCAACAGGAAATGGCCCAAATCGTACTGTGGAGACTTCAAAATTACCTATAACAAAACTACCTGGTTGGGGGGGGTCACCTGGGGTTTTGGCCCCGGGCTCGCCGCCATCTAGGGAAACCTACCAAACCCACACATTTCTGAAAACTAGACACCCTAGGGAGTCCAATGAGGTATGGCTTGCGTGGATGCCCCAACGTTTCCCTACCCAGAATGCCCTGCAAACCTCAAATTTAGCTGGAAAAAACACATTTTCCACATATTTTTGGGTGGAATCACCGTGCCGGCACAAATGTCCTACCCCACAGCGTTCTCCTTAGTGTCCCGAGTAAAATGATACCTCACTTGCGTGGGTGTCCAATGCAGAATTGGCTAAAAACGGATTTTAAAAAAAATATAGCGCTTAGAATTCTTGGTGCTATACCCTTAATCCCTATGTTTTGGGCTCTTCCCAGTCACAGGCCCTTGCCCCACCCACACAAGTGAGGTATAATTTTACACGGGAGACTGAGGGGAACGCTGTGGGGTAGGACATTTGTCCCGGCACGGTGATTCCGCCCAAAAATGTGGAAAACGTGGTTTTTACAGCTAAATGAGGTTTGCAGGGCATTCTGGGTAGGAAAATGTTGGGGGACCCACGCAAGCCATACCTCCCTGAATCCCCCGGGTGTCTAGTTTTTCAGAAATGTGTGGGTTTGGTAGGTTTCCCTAGATGGCCGCCGAGCCCAGGGCCAAAAACTCATGGGACCCCCCCTTGCAAAACCAGGTTGTTTTGCAATAGGTCATTTTGATGTCGCCTCAATAGGTTTAGGGCCCTTGCCTGTCGCGGGTACTTGACCCACCCACGCGAGTGAGGTACCATTTTTCTCAGAAGACTTTGGGTAACACGGGGTGGGTGGAATTTTGTGGATCCACGCAGATTCCAGAGCTTTCCACCACAAGCAATCTGCTGCTGGTGTTGAAAGTGCATGTTTCAGTCTGCATGTCAGAATTTATTTAAATAGAAGAGGAAGACATTTGAGAACTCACTTAAAATGTGTCCCAATTTTTCTTTCACAAGAAACAAAAGAGAGCGAGGACTATGAACAGGGTGCATCCCTTTCCCCTATTTAATACTCAAAAACAACGTGGACGGGACCTCAGAAAAATCCTTAAGCAAGGACAACTCTTCTATAAATCTTGGAGTGCCAAGAACCACTAGGGTTTTGAAAAAGAACCCTCACCCACCAACCTAGTTGGTGGCATGCTTCATCATTGGGTTCCCAGCTGAGTGCAGCCCAGATGTGCGTCAACGCCTGAATTACAGCGGAGCGGGTTTTGTGTTTTTATGTGATTGGTGCTCAAAAAATGTGGTGAGGTTAAAAATGCCT
Source organism: Calotriton arnoldi (assembly GCA_963921515.1). NCBI lineage: Eukaryota > Metazoa > Chordata > Amphibia > Caudata > Salamandridae > Calotriton > Calotriton arnoldi. The sequence continues at coordinate 1,902,621 of CAWUFW010000961.1, forward strand.
CTGGGACTCCTTGCTAAAAACATTTTTTATTCTCAGCGGCCCGGGACAAGTTTAAAAGCAAACAAGGGGACAAAGTGAAGACTAGCAATTGGTCTTCATTATCCATCAAGTACTGGTCGACATGTTTCAGCCTCTTAAAACAATTGAGGCTTTCTTCAGGACCATTCAACGTGAAACAAAAAGTGTTGTGGCAAAAATACGCCACATGTATTTTTTCAGCACACTCGCTAAGGTGTACTGTGCATGCAGTGATGGAACCGTACTTACGGACCCACCGTCTGATTGTGTACACAAGCTACGTGTTTGCAGTAGCTTTCTTTCTACAGCACTAACCATAAATTCTACGACAAACTGAACCCCTTCATTTTGTTCCTTACTAAATTAAATGTTTTAAGTTCTACCAGTTTGAGTCAATTAACATGGCTTAAAGTGTGCCATAGTTTTGTCATAAGTAACAAAAAATGAAAAATCCCCCATAGACTTGACATGGGGAAAATGTTTTCTCGGCCCCCGCTTGACGGATCACCCCGAAACTTTCAACATAGCAACTGAACACAAAAGGGGAAGATTATTGTAAATTTTGTGAAGATTCATCAAATGGCGTCAAAGTTATTGGTGAAACAAAAAACACTTTGTGGTCCCAACTATAACTACCTACTGGCGACCACATATGAAAAGTGTTTTTGACTTGCCTATATCTTTGGCGCCGGCTGAAGAATCTTCATCACAATTATTATAATTTTTTTTTTTTTTTTTTTTAAAGTGCACCAGTGATTCTAGTTGTGCATGGAAAGTTTTGGGGTGATCTGTCAAGTGGGGGCTGAGAAAAGGGGGGGAGAGAAGGCGGGCTGGAAGGAAAAAAAAAAGTGTTGCCCATATGAATTCCCATATAGATTTTAGACATGATTGCAGCCCGAAACGCTGGACAAATTTACACCAAACTTAGAAGAAAGCTAGCTCTTGGTCCAAAAAGAGTGCTTTTTAGGTCTCGCCTGAGCCAGCGCTCATGCGCTGCACTGCGAGACTTTAAGTAAGGGCTTTTTAACTTTAAACACACGCTCGTGCGTGAAAGACAGCACGCAATTGGGCAAAGGCGGGTGCATGGCCCGCCTTCTCTCCGCCTTGGCCTAGGGTCCGCGGGGGCGAGCAGCAGTGCCATCTGTAACCAATTATCTTAATTGGACACAGATGGCGGTCAGCGCTGGTCGCGTTGGTTTGCCCTTGTAGCGCGTTAGCGCGTTCGTGGTCGCCGCGCTGCCCCGCTTGTTTAAAGTTTACCTCCAGTGACCTAAACTGGCATAACTGACTAGTTTGTGAACTCTCTGCCAGCCAGAGCCCAGTTGGTGGTCTTTATCCATTTGCAGGTCTCACTTATTTCCATGTGAGACAACAGTTGACTTCCCGAAATCCGGCAATGCACGTGGTGTGAAATAACACTCAGAGTGTCGACGGCTGGCTGGCCAAATACACAAACAACATCCGCCTTCCTCTCTAAGAACATGTGATTGGCTCTTTGACTTTACCGGGGTGGCTCTTGGGCTGCAGGACAGCGTTCTCGAAAGATGCCTCTGCTTCAGCGGTCAATCACTTTGCCTCTCATACTTCGAGGTAAACAAAATAAACATTGATCGGGACGAGGATGAGTAAAATATGCTTGCAAGGGTTAGCAGAAGCCTAGATTAGAATGTCTAAACGCGTAAGGACAATAGAATAATGGAAATGTGTTTACATAGCTCTGCATACCGTACTTCTGCCGTTTCTAAGCGCTATAGTCACAGGTGTTATTACGTTTCTGCTCTTGTAGTTGTTAAAATGTTTTGTGAAACTTTAAAATTTTAAACATTCAACTTTTTTTTTTAATGAAAGCCATAGGACTTGTATTATATAGAGTGAAGACACGAAAAGCAGGCGCGGCGAAACAATTACATTGTAAAGTTATACTAATAATTTAATTTTCCGCCGGATTTTCCACCACTTCCACAAGTCCTCGTGTTCTTGTGTAACGTAACTGGTGTTCGTGTAAAGCGCTCCAATGCCTTTGGGTCGAGTTCGCGCTATATGAAACTGCAAAAATAGTCCATTTTAGATTCCGCCTCTCTTGGACTAGTGTGCGAACTCTTGGAGACGTGAGCTGTAATCTTATGTCCTCTAATGCTATCACTTAAGTGGCTGAACATTTCAAACCTCCAGAGTATTATAACCGAAGTTCGAACACTCAGCTGTGCTTTTTGCCACACGTCATCATTATTCGATACCCCTTGCCTTCTTAATCTTCGACAAGAAACGACATTCAAGTGTATATCCACTCTGTGGTCGAAGACGTTACCGGAAACTGCGTTTATTTCACAAACCTAACAGAAATGGACGGGTCTGCTTTAAAATGAGAGGTGCTTTGGAAGAGAAGCATTCGAAAGTGAGGGTCCCTGGTACCGCTGTCTACAGTAGCGTCTGCATTTTGACAGGCTTATTTTTTGGTGCTAATCACTTTAATGACTCTGGCGGTGTGTAGCCAAGCATTGTGTCTGGGCTGAACGTAAACAGACCGGGACCTGGCTTTCACAATAAAGGATTACAGGAGCTCTGACGGGACCTTATTAAGGGGACGGCACATGGCCCTTCATGTGCAGCGCAGGGTACAGCACACTTTACGGATAAGGGCGGGCTCCACTGATGTCTGGTGGGCACTCAGCATTTGTGCATGTGTGAAACACGGTACACCCGGCACCATGGCTGTTGTCACCCTGCTGCTGTTCACACCACTTAACAGGCAGTCTGACAAGCCCACCGCCTCCCTTGGTGCTAATTCAAGCTGAAGTGATGGGTGAAATGCTAGACTCAGTGCTCTCTGTGAGCTAGTGGCTTCAGGTGGGGCACATCAGCCCTAATTTTCGGAGCTGCACTTATTTATTTTTCTTCAACAAATGTTGGTCCAGTGCAAGATAGTGAAAAACAAAAATGGAACAAATGAGCAAGAGAAAGACAGAAAACCGTGAGGACACCACAGCATCACTCTGCGCCACCAAACCATCACTCTGCGCCACCAAACCATCACTCTGCGCCACCACAACGCCAGAAAGCATCACTCAGGGCCTCAGCAGCATCACTCAGCGCAACCACAGCATCACTCAGCGCAACCACAGCATCACTCAGCGCAACCACAGCATCACTCAGCGCAACCACAGCATCACTCAGCGCAACCACAGCATCACTCAGCGCAACCACAGCATCACTCAGCGCAACCACAGCATCACTCAGCGCAACCACAGCATCACTCAGCGCAACCACAGCATCACTCAGCGCAACCACAGCATCACTCAGCGCAACCACAGCATCACTCAGCGCAACCACAGCATCACTCAGCGCAACCACAGCATCACTCAGCGCAACCACAGCATCACTCAGCGCAACCACAGCATCACTCAGCGCAACCACAGCATCACTCATCATGACTACTGCATCTCAGTGCCACATAATTACACACCACATAATTACACTCTACTCAATGCAACATAAATACACAACATAATACCAGCCAGTACCACATAATTACACTCTATTCAATGCAACATAAATACACTGCACATAATAACACTGTGCCACATAATTACACGCCACATAATTACACTACTCAATGCAACATAAATACACTCCACATAATACCACTCAGTGTGACATAGTTACACGCAACATAATTACTATCTACTCAATGCAACATAAATACACCCCACATACCACTAAGTACCACATAATTACAAGCCACATAATTACACTCTACCCAAGGGACTTAGCCGTTTGCTCCGACTTGGCGGGAGCTTTAACAGCTCCTGCCAAGTCAGAGCAAACACCAACTCTGCTCCCAGCAAGTGGGAGTTGTCAAGCAGAGTTTATCTGTTTCCCTGCCCGCTGTCATGCGGGCAAGGAAACAGACCAAACAATTGCTCTCACACACAGGGAGCTGCAAGTTTAGCAGTTCCCAGTGTGTGAGAGCAATGCCGGCTCCCACTGGAGCTAAAGAGACTGGAGGGTCTGCAGGGGCATTCAGGCTTCCTGTGAAGTCCTTGTAGCTGCTGACTGGGTGCCCTGGGTGGTCTCCAGGGAATCTCAAATAAATGAGAGGGACACAATACACGAAGAAAGTGGGTACCATCAAGACCTAAGTCATAAAAGAGCGTCTTTCTTCGGAAATATTCTACACCAATTCACACATACAAAAACATCTACAACCAGAGGATCTCTTAGATTACCAGTATATCGGCAGTGCACACAAGAAATATCTATACCACTAATTAAAAAAGGTTAAAACATTTTTATTCAATACAGTTAAAAAAGATCTTCATATCATCATATACACTATTACTTTAAAACCAACATATAAATAAGAATGTGCAAAAATACAGTAAATACAATTAGCAGCAATAGTTAAAAACAGCATATATAAAAACAGGGGGAAACAAGAACAAAAAGTAGGAAAAAAGAGAGACACTTCCTACAAGAAAAGTATGGCTGGCACAAGAAATGGATCAGAATCATACAACGGAAGAGAATGCGCGATTGTACATATATATTTTTTATGTTTTCTCAACCGATAATTTGCCCATATAGTTACACAGCACAACTTAAAAGAGCATCGACGCGTTTCGGTAGGTCACAATTTATCGACCAACACCTTCATCAGGAAAAAATATGTATATTCCCACCATCACAATCAATTCCTTAATTCAAAGGATCTAAAAAGGAAAGCAGAGAGAAAAAACAGCACACTCATTAATAAATTGCATATCCCCAAGGTCCTTGTTACACTGTCAACACACTAATAACCAAAAGGAGTATCCTCATTCATCCACTCTTCTTTACATCCAGATAATTTAATTCATCATCCTTATATATTTACCTTAAAAGGTTAAACAGGGGTCATAAAGCCTCCAACAAACTGACACTAACGTTTCGTAATGTTCTTATGAATACGCCATGTAGCTGTATATCACAAATAAAAAGAAAGTGTTACTACATCTCTCCCTCTAAATTCCCTCAAACCATTTAATTTAATCAATCGTAAGTCTTTTGGTACCTTTTATTAAAGTTTGAATGTGTGCTCCACGTGACTGTTGGCGAAACCTTCCTGTATCAAAAACTCCGCATAAGAATAACTGGTAGCCCAGACCTATGTATAACAAAAATCAATGTCTAAGTATCTATATTCCTCATAGTAACAACCAATGGCGATTCCTAACTCAACACATAGCAACAACAATACCTCCACTGATAAGTAATATTACGCCTTCAAACAGCAAGGGCCCATCCAAATCGATTCTTGATGACCTCTTTTTGTTTTAAATATACATATACAGGTCCTGATATATCAAGAATCCTTCATCCGCTTTTGTCGAGTTGCCTATAAAATAGGACGGCATAGAAACCATACGTTAGTAATATACCATTAAAAGATCATGGGATAATTATTCCACACAATCCAAAAGTTATCAATTTCCTAAAGTAAAAGGAAGAAAACACCACCCCAGGAATAGTGCAAAACTTCCTTACTCTACCTCAGTGCCATTTGCGCCCGGGTCTTACCTCAGCGCCTCTTAAAATAACACACAAACCGAATCAAGGTATGTACCTCCGTCTAAACTTTAGTAATATACTATTTAAAAATATAGCGGGACAGTTATTCTACATAGTCTAAAAGATATCAATTTCCCAAAATTAAAGAAATAACGCACCACCCCAAGAGTAATATGAATCTTCCTTACTCTACGTAAACACAATTTCGCCCGGGTCTCACCTCAACGCCTCTTTGAATAACACACCACACGGGATCGGGGTATACGCCTCCATCCAAACAGGAACAACAACGCCACTAGAAGACTTCTTATATACCAACACCCTTTCTCCGTAGTGATGCTTAATCAAACCCAGCTGGTTCAGTTGGCTAAGTCACATGTTCTAACCTACGTACACTGTCGGCCATCTTGTAGTGGATAAAGAAGTATCCACTCACAAGGAGTTTATGCCGAATCTATAATGTAAAAGGCTAAACCTCCACAACAATAGCGTATTTTCGTAAATACAAAAAATACCTAATGTCACTAAAATAATAAGAAATAAAAATAAAAAATACATTTAAAAATCGGAAAGTGGGCACCCAGAGTGCTCGAACCAAGAAACACCCACTTGTACAACCGTATCTATTTACAAACAATATATGCCACATAAAGCCGCAAATTGTGGCATCCTTCTCCAGGGAACCCAGCATTTCAAGGCCGGGCCCTGGGGGCTCCGGGGCTAAAACAGGACCGTGGGGGGGGAGGGGGGGGGGAAAGGGGCACGTGGCCCATCTCCCACACCGACTTGTGGCTGGGCCCCAGGGGATGGGGTTGCCGGGGCCGAAATCAGCCCGGGGGGGCACACAGGCCTCCCTCCTCTTCTAATAATTGGGTGGGTCTCCCCACCCACCTTAGTGGTAGTATGCAAAGGGCTTCCTGCCTTTAGCCAAGATGGACAGTTTATCAAAAGGACCCCCAGTGCGTTTCCCACCGATTTTGGGTGTGCGTTCATGCCGAGGTATACGAGGAGATCTCCACCAAACAAAGAAGCACTTACTTCATATAGCTAACAGGAAGTACCCTCGTTTGGTGGAGATTTACATCTCTGTAGTCTCGTTGTCCTCTCTATACGAGGATTCATGTTATCACAGATTTCTGGATAAAGAAGCAGAAGGAACAATCACATTGCCGAAATGCACACAAGGTCACTGGAGACATTTCCTTGTGGTCCATTACACAGATGTAGTGTAGAATACACACTGAACATTTACCCAACGAGTTAGCAGTTACTAATTAACCAGAAGAAAGTACTCCACTTGATTATCTAACGAGACCACAGTTTTGCACAAAATATCTAAAGGGGCAGGTGCAGTTCCATTGCGGCCCAGTCACGCACAGTTACTGACACACCATACAGACAATTAGACACCCACTCACACATCCACTGATACACCCACTCACAGACACACTCAGGCATATACACCCACTCTCAGACCCACTCAGGCTCCCACTTACAGAACCGCTCCTACTCTCACACCCACTCACAGACCTACTCAAAGACTTGAACATCGGCTCACAGACCCATTCAGACTCATGCACCCAGACTCATTTAGACAATCATGCAGTCACGTTTTAAAACAGTCTTAAACTGCAATTGATGTGCGAGTATCAACGCATTGGTACTAAAAGTGTACAAATATATAGATATATTGCAGAATGCAATTAAGATGTGCAAATCACATTATTCCTAATATGTATACATTAATCAATGTATAGTCGGTTGCATTTATTTGTTTAACCACTGGCAGATAAATACTATAAGATTCTGCCAGTATAGTAAATGTCCGACATGCTTTATGCCCAAACATGATGCGAATACCACGATTTTGGCTCTATTTGATGGCCACTTTGAGAGCTATCACCACATATTCCTCCAGATTGCCCAAGACCTACAGCCCATGTGGGCTTTGCCATATAACATGGCCGCCTTTGTGGTCTGTTTAAAGTGCTATAGTGCAAAATAAAGTGCTAAATGCCCATATACCCGACATTAAAAGAAGCCTGAAGACACAGTCTATGTGCGAAATGTTGCAGATTATTAATGGTCAAAATGCAGGATTTAATATCCCTATATTGCCGTTATCTTACGGTCCTAATATTGTGTGCGAAGAGGTAAACATTTTCTGGGAAGTTCACACATGGAGCTAAACCAATTGATGCCTCGCCAAAACTAAAGGCAGGTATAGAGATCCTCACTAGAATTAAGCCCATTGGGAGTTTTGGTATCTAAGTTGAGGATGTACCTAGTTTCTAATTTTCTTAGGGCTGCTTCACGGTTAACTCCTCGTCTTGAACTTGGTATAGTGTCAAGCACATAGTATTTGAGGTGACTCAAGTTGTTGCTGTGGATTTCCTTGAAGTGACGAGCCACTGGATATGCCGGGTCAGCATTTGTTACTGCAAGTAAGTGCTGGAGTAGCTGCTTGTGGGCTTGTAGCTTAGTTCTGCCTACAGGCACACTCCACTGTGTAGGATGTCATCACTTGATGCATGAGTGATGCAATATGTGAGGTCATAAGCAGTGCATTGCGGGGCCGCAAGTTATAGTTAACTCGGGTAACTATAACAGCTGAAATTCTCTGGTTTTGTACAAGTGAAATGTCAGCCTACCTTTAACGTCCCTGTAACCTTTGGGTTTGGCAGTTAATTTTCCAAGGTTTTTCAAATTCTATTTGCGAACTATAATGTCCCTGTAACCTAAGGTTTTTTAACTAGCAGTCCCGTTTGCAGAGGGGCGGAAAAAGGGGGCTGGGTCCCGACCAGCTCTCAGGAATTCTGCTGTGTTGGACTTATAGGAGGTACCAGGAGGGCTTTTTGGACCCCAAGGTCCCTCGGGAGTAAAGTGGACTGGATGAAGTCCCATTCATTGCTGAGGGTCCTTAGGGGCCAACTAGCCCACCTTTTACCTCCAGTAAGCCCCACACAGTGGGATTGCAGGCCACGCCCCTTTCTCCACCACTCTGCAAACGCTCCTCCTGGCACACTACTATGTGGGGGATGAAGTCCCCTTGCCTCTTGAGGGTCCCTTGGGGCCAACTAGCCCTCCTGTTTGCAATCCAGCTGTGTGGGGTTTACTGGAGGTGAGAGGTGGTCAGAGTCCACACCCCCTTTCTCCACTACTCTGCAAACACGCCTCCTGGCACACTGCTGCTTGGGGGATAAAGTCCACTTTAGTCCTGAGGCCCTCAGGACGCAAGGGGACCTCATCGCCCCACCAGCAGTGCGCCAAGAGGCGCGTTTGCAGAGTGGTGGAAAAAGGGGCGTGGCCTCCAACCACCTCTCAGCAATCCCATTGTGTGGGGCTTACTGGAGGTAACAGGTGGGCTAATTCGCCCCTAAGGATCTTCAGCAGCGAAGGGGACTTCATCCCCCAACCAAGAGCACACCAGGAGGTGAGTTTGCAGAGTAGTGGAGAAAGGGGGCGGGGCCTCCAGTGAGTTGCCAGCTTTGTTTTTTTTTTTTTTTTAAACGAAAGGGGCTGTGTGCCCCTCCCCCTTCCAGAGGCCGATTTTGGCCCCAGGGACCCCCTTCCCCCGGGGCTAGGCCCTTGTTTAGATTTTCATTTATAAATGGGGAGGGGGGCCACCCCAACTGGACCTTTTCCATGTATTTTCCAGAAAGAATGTATTTAGAATGTCTGTTTGCTTTATAGATTACTGGATCTTGTTTTTAACCCCAATCACGAAAGTAACTTGTGGTTTTTCTTTTACAACGAAATTAGTTGTCAAGGCATATGCGTTGTAAAATCATGCGTGATAAAGGTTATGCATGGTAATGACTGCCGCGTTGTAACGGCATGCGTTACAACGGAATGTGTGGCTCCCTCATACATCCCTCAGGAACTCCTGATGAAGGCTCATTTGACTGTCCAAGCCAAATCAGGGCTTGAGGAACTTGAATCAGTTTACTCCAATAGCACCCTCTTTCACTCTGTGCGCAGGGATTACAAGAAAGGCAGCTTGCCTGCTTCCTTATTTAAAGACCCAACCAGAGGAAAAACACCCCAAACCCTCACCACCACGTCATCAAGTCTTTCTCCCGGTCGCCATGAGGGCCTGGGCCGTCCCACTCCGGGTGGGCCATGGGGCTAGAGTCTGTGGCTGCTTTCCAGCCCTGTTCATTTGTCTTTCCTTGGAGCCTTGATTTCCATTGAGCAGGCAGAGATGTGAAGCTGACATCCCCGTGCAGGTCGACCTGCCAGCACTTTACTCTGATCAATTGGGCATTCTTGGTCCGTTCCGGGATGGACTGCTTGGCCACCCGCGGCTGTGTGTTTCAAGCAAAGAGCTACCACCCCCACCTGGACTGTCCGACTAGAGGGTCTGCATTTTGTGAAGTCTGCTTTGGTGCCGATGGGCAGCAATAATAACCCAGAATGAGCCACCACAAGGTGGTACGAGAAAGGCCAAATGCCCGGTCATCTAGATAGTAACACACATGAATTTGATGAACGATATTCCCAATGTCCATACCTACTTTCTAGCAAAAGCACAGTCAAGGGAATCAGGCTTGGCAGAATCAGCAGGGAAAAAAACCTGCTGAGCTGGACTATAGTCTAGCACTAGGAACAAACATGAGGTGTGGGATAAGTGGGAGGCCCATGGGCCACCAGTGAGATAGCACTACTCTTATTTTTTCACTTACCTGGTGAGGGGGTGGTGAGGTGAGCCCCGTGGGGCTCTCGCTTCCAGCTCCAAGCAGCCACCGGGGGCGATCCGTTCCAGGGTCAGTGGCAGGTGGAGAGTTTGACTGGGGCTGTACAACTGTCGAGGAATAATGCAGGTGTCCTACAGCAAGCTTGGAGGACAAAAGCTTCCAGCGTATTAAAAGGGCAAAAGCTCACATGATCTTGATTTTCATTATGAATACAGACCGCGAAAGCGCGTACTACTGCCCTGTTCCTGCCACGTCCCCAGCAGACAAGCAGGGGCTCCCAAGGATTGTGAAGGTTGGTCTGGGACGAGCACACAGCACTTCTGCCCATCCAGCAGGTGCTGCTACCTGGTCGAACCTGCCGGTGGCATACGCTTGTCTCGAAGATTAAGCCATGGACGTGTAAGTATGCAAGGCCGGTACAGTGAAATTGCGAATGGCACATTAAGTTTGTTATGGTCCCTTTGACCAGTCTGCGGAGCGCAGAGAAGACTATCGAATCTGGACTAGAAGAAATAAAAGTCAATAGAAGGTTTCAATGGGTGAACCTGCGGAAGCATAATTAACGGTGGAGCCGCCTGAGCAACTGATGACGACAGCCTGAACATTCGGCCACTTCCCAGACAGAACCCAAGGCATTGGGCCTGGCCATCCCCTTGTGCTTCCTGGCCGGTGAAGCGGTGCGCGGCCACTCGGTTGAGGACTGGGCGGGCTCCTCCACCCCGGAGAAGACAACTGAACCGCGAGATACTTGGGCAGGTTGCCCTCTGGGAGGGGAACATTCCGAGAGACAACCCTCCCAACATAGAACCCATGATCATCCCGCATGCACATGGGTGTAACTCAATTGCCCAACATTGGGATCTCCTAAAGATCTTGACACCTGGGCCCTCCCATGCCCGATCCCGGCACACCCATATTTTGAGCGATTCAGGAGTGGCCTCTCGTGTGGCAGTGCACCCTGGATGAGAAAGAGCTGGGGCCACAAAGGAATCCTGGCTACTCTCTGTGGTGATGTAGTGCTCCTTGAAACTAGTGTGAACTGCTTCGAGGGGTAGGAGGAAAAGCCGCTCCAGGCCGCTCAAGCTTTCACGCGAGGAGCAGAAGCAGGTGAGTCACTTTGATGGTGTGGGGAACGCAGTCTCTTCTCCACAAGGTGCCTCCCATCAAGGCAAGGGTACTCCTGCCCGATGACATGGCTCAGGGATGCAACCTACAAGGGAACTCTCCAAGTGTATGAGTGCCGCCCAGGCACTCTCTGGCCACAGTGGATGGCTGATGTGTAAATGGGGCAATCCCCCGGTCATTGGCAGGTACCTGGCAGCCTGGTCCTTAGTGGCCAGCCTGGGGTTTCAAGAGTCATGCGGAACAGTCCAGGAAGGCCGGTGGTGAAGCTGCTTGCCTCGATCACTGTGCAATTACTAGCATCTTATGACTGGAAAAAGGAAGAATTTGACAAATGGAAAAAACTCCCTGCTATAAAATACTTTGAAAACAATCCATCCACAAACGTTTGGATCACGAAGCTCAGTAAACTAAAGTAAAATAGTTTAATTATGCTGAGAGCGAAAGCTATGTACACTAGAGAAATAATATCCAGAGGAAGAGCTTGATCATTCGCTACTTGTAAATATTACAAAGATGTAGGTGAAAAAATTGAGCATGTGTTAGGGGCATGTCCTAAAATAAAGGACATTAGAATTAGAAGACATATCAAGGTTCTGGAGGTCCTCACTGATCGAGCCAAAAGATTTGGCTGGCTAACATACAGGGAACCTCATTTGAAGAACCGTCAAGGTGAACTAAGGAAACCCGATGAAGTATTCACCAAAGCTGGTACTGCTGTGGTGATCAAAGTTTCAATCGGTTACGAAAAACCTCACAAAATTCCCTTCAACAAGCATGTGAAAGTAAAGTCAATTATTACAGTAAACTCGCTCAGGAAAATAAAACTCACAAACTGTTCCACTGTGAAATTTTATGGTTTCATCATAGGTTGTCTGGGAATGTGGACTCAAGGTAACAATGTTGCTTTAGCCGATCTAGGACTGCAAATATCATTCGCATTCAAGAAGAAAGTATGCTCTACTACAATGATGGAAAGTTTAACTATGCGTCAAGTTTTCACTGACAACTAATAGATTAGCAAAGTTCAAAAATGGTTTACTGATTGATATGTTTTGCTTTAACTAGCATGTTAAAGTTAGAAATGTTGAAACTGGTCTAGTATTAGAAGTTAGTATGAATTCAGATATGCTTTATAATTATATTTTGAGTGTGATGTTAAATATATTAGTTATAGGTGATCTTAGAATCTGGAAAGTTAGCTATATAGCATGTGAATGTAGATTAGAATGCACATTAGAGAACTAGTTGAAAAAATAGCATGCAATTTTAGATTAGAACACAGTAGTGAACTGGTTGAATAATTCTTTATATACACACATAAATCAGTACAGGTCATATTACTGTAAGCTAATCATTTGTTAACCAAACCTTACTTTGCACATTCGTAATCAGAGGTGTGGCAAGAAATAGGCAATACTGAATGCTATAGAATGCGGAGGGGCTACTCTCTGTCCAGTCTGTTTCAGTAATGGCAACTGTAAGTGTAGTTGCACTCCGGGACAATCTTTGTGTTGTTGAAAGTATGTCCGCTTTGGTGCTGATGGGCAGCAAATATAACCCAGAATGAGCCACCATTAGGTGGTACAAGAATAGCCAAATGCCTTGTCATCTAGTTAGCAACACACATGAATGGATGAACGATACTCCCAATGTCCATACCTCCTTTATAGCGAATGCACAGTGAAGGGAATCGGGCTTGGCAGAATCAGCCGGAAAAGAAACCTGCTGAGCTGGACTCTAGTCTGGCACTACGAACAAACATGAGGTGTAGGATAAGTGGGAGGCCCTTGGGCTACCAGTGAGGGGGTTTGGGTTTTGGCCTGAGGGACTCTTGCTTCTGGCTCCAAGCGCCCGCAGGGTGCAACCTGCCCCAAAGACAGGGGCAGGTGGGGAGTTTGACTTTGGCTAAACACCTGTCACGCAATAACGCAGGTATCCAACGGCAAGCTCAGGGAGGACAGAAACCTCTGGTGAATTAAAAGGGCAAAAGCTCACTTGATCTCGATTTTTATTACAAATACAGACCGTGAAAGCGGGGCATCACAATCCTTCTGAATTTTTGGGTTTCAAGCAGGTGTCAAAACAGTTACTATAGAATAACTGGCTTGTGACGGCCAAGTGACATGGCTTTTTGATCATTCGATGTTAGCTCATCCTATTGCTGAGAAGCAAAATTCACCAAGCGTTAGACATTTTACTCACTAATAGGGAAAGTGAGCTGGGTTTAGACAGTCATGAGGCAGGGTAGTTTTATCTATTGATGATGTGTTGCAATATTAATCCTGCTCAGTACGAAAGGAACCGCAGTTTCAGACATTTGGTGTTGTGCTTAGCTGAAAAGCCAATGGGGCGAAAGTATCAGAGACGGAATTATGACTGAACACCTCAAACTCAGAATCTCCCCTAAACCATCCATCTCAGACCTCGGTTAGCCTGAGATAGCGGTCTCTTGGCCAGTGCGTAGAACCGCTCACTTGAGGATTGGAAGGTGGACAGAACGGGCCACCTCCACGTGTGGTACTTGGTGCGAAATCAATTGTAGATGACCGGATTCTTAATCAGGGTTTTAGAAGTAGCAGATCAGCTAACTTGACACAATCTACTTACTGAATGCCATCCTCTGAGCCAAGCTTTTGTCTCCATCCGTGGGTGCCTGTGCCCCCCCCCTGGGGTCCCACTGCTGCCAGACTGGTGGGAGGGACAGGGTTTGGGCTCATGGGAGGCTGCCTCCACCTAATGCAGTACGGCATTGCGGCCTCCCCAACCCACCATGCACCGCCGGGTGCAGGTATAGGGGTATGATCTATCGTAGGTCAGCAGGATGACCAGATGGCCGGAGTGGGCACCAACGGAGTTGCCTGGAGGCAAGAAGGCAGTGGGTGGCTCTAGGAAGTAGACTCCGAGAGCTAGTAGAGAAGTAGTGACAATAGCAGAAAAGGCATTATTAATCCTAAGAGAGTATGTTAAAGCAGAACATTCTATTTTTATATATTTTACTTATTTTAATTGAAATCAAGACATCAGTTCAAACCGGAGACATCTAATGTAATGCCCACTATGCCTTTCATGGCAAAACCCTACCTCTGCAGGATTTACACATAGAATGCAAAAAAAATATATATATATCTCAAACACACAGTGACTCACTCGAGAAGCACTCTGGAAACGTGCAAGGTCAGGCTAAAAGAAAGGCTGCCAATCATGTACCAGCTCCTGAACTTGTCTTTCTTTTTATTTTAGGTTGGTGACCTTGCACGTTTCCCGAGTGCTTCTCGAGTGAGTCACCGTGTGTTTGATTGATATATAGATAGATATATATATATACACATACGGAAGCACCGTTGCCTGCAATGCCTGTGAACAAGAGCCAGGAGGCTCGTAAGGCGAAGAAATTTCCTGACATCAATGCCCAGTTTTGCTCCTGCAATTAATAAAGCGCTAGAAAGTGATCTGTTGGAGTGCGCTTTCGTTTTTGGACGAACTTTGGAGGAATATATATATATATATTTTACAAAAGAATATTAAATGAATATAAACTTCACATGACCAATACTCTGCTAGTCTTCAAAGCCTGGTTGCTTTGAATTTTTTTCTCCACTTCTGTACATACTGAGAGACACCCCCAACAACTTTTCTCATGTTAGAGGACTGCTTCATCATTTTCCCCTTTGACGCAGTCCCATTCTTACATGGTTCTAATCAAAGCGCTCCAAAACTGGACTATTGTTGATTGAATTTATGAACATCAGCTCAAAAGAACAGCATCATTGCTACTCTTTGGCACTAATGAGCCCAACATTTGAAAATCCAAGTAAACTTTAATATTGCATCCACATGGCTCCAGGAGAGTCCCTGCAGCTTTGTGCTGTAGGCATCTCATCCGAGCTCTCCAAAACACAGGTTTATAGACATTTGTGACGTAGCGTGACCGAAACAATCTGTGCAATTAGTGCCTCTGCTGTTGCTTCTCACGGAATAGCAGGTGCCATCTTAGAAAAGTATGAGAAGTGCCCGATTGGAAGGTATGCGTTTTTTATTCCAATGTTGAAACATTTAAAACAGCCAAATAATAGCAGGCTGGATTTGCTGTTTGCATGCATTTTTCCCTCCACAGCTAGCATTCAGACAATGTTTATTGAGAGTGCTTTCCCTCCTTACCACCGCTACCTTAGTTTGCATGATTGGGCTTTGTTGTAATTCTCCACAGGCATCCCAACTGGGGCCCTCCCACCTAACTACACCTACTTAAACCCTCCACTTAGGGCATCCAGATAAAAAGGCGGAAGGTTAAGGGCATTTTCCTATGATGTCTTGCCTGTCTGGGTCTGCTACGGCCTGGAAAGAGCCTAGGACTAGAACCTCTGGCTAAACTCTCACCAACAACAGGTAAGCAGGTCTGTTGTACAGCAGGGTGCTTCACCTGGGAACAGCCTGCCCCTACCGCAGATATAACCCACATCACACTTTTCCCAACAGTCGCTTTTGATTAATTATTAATTTATCATCAATTGTAATTAACATGCATGCATAAGCATAATACACTTCTCCACGTTTCTTCCTACACTCGCCTTTCCCAAAATCCCCAAACCCCCTCTCTCCCTTCTTCACCATGCACTCTTGCCAGGCCTACACATATGTGCTGCAGTTTTGTGTCACACCACCTCTACTCTCTCCCCTTCATACCATCTATACGCTACGCCTGGAACCCCTTCCCACACTTACACCTCCATACTACTTATTTATCTTCAATTTTCTTCCTTCCATAGCCTACTACTCAAATTCACAACGCATTAACCCTGCACCGGGCTACCCTTCCCCAACCTCGTCACCTAGCAACTAATTTCCCACTGTGATATACTTAACCATGTCCTCCTAATAGCACCGTCCCCCACATCTATCTTACTCACCCTCACATTTACCAACACCAGAGCACCTTGCCTAAAACCCAACCCGTGCCCAACTCTAACCCTCTCTCTCCCCTTCTAAAGTTCCAGCGATCACCTCTAAACCCTCAAAAAACCTCAACCTGAAACACCCAGAAGTACTCTCCCACCTCCACAAACAACCCGCCTATTGGGAAACAGTGTGTGCCCATATCCCACAAACTCAGACTTTCTCCACCAAGCCAACATCTTCACGCAACCACTCAACTGACTAATTTCCATGAACAAAATACTCACACCCACTTCTATCACATCTCACCCCCAAGCACATCCGTCTTACAATACCAAACACCTGCTTTCTCTACCTGCATCAAATAACTCAATTCAGCAAAACACCTCACAAAGCAATACCTTATGCACACCTCATCAACTGCAGGATTCAAAGCACTAAAGTTTGACCCTTATGCTTTGGCAACACCTCTTACACACAAAAACACTCAACAAACCCCCCAAAAAACACAAACACTATCACACTTGAAAACTTCGCCTCACCTCTTCTGCAGTACGAAAAGGACTGAATTTTATAGCAAAGCGTCCAAAAAAAAAAAAATGCAACTATCCACCAACTCCACAAACTTTGTCAAAATCCACCTCGCCCTCCTATAAAGATCATAATATATATATATGCAATGGGTTCTTACTTTGCTCCCAGTTTTGCCAACCTTTTCATGGGGCGCTGGGAGGAGGACATCTTCACCAATCCGGCTCTCCACGACGACCTTGTACACGTGTCAGTGTGGCTAGGCTACATTGACGACCTGTTTATCGTTTGGAGAGGGCCGGAGGCAGGGGCGCACGAGTTTATCAAGAAACTCAATGTCAACGAGTGCAACATTGTACTCAGTGGCAGCGTCTGCAGAAACAAGGCAGAATACCTCGATGTCTGCCTTACCATTAGTGACAACCAGGTACACACCACACTGTACAGGAAATCAACGGCAGGCAATAGTGTTCTTCATGCCCTCAGCAGCCATCCTGAGGCTCTCAAATGGAGCATCCCTTATGGAGAACTGCTGAGGGCAAAAAGGAACTGCAACACTGAGGAAAGTTACCAGCGGAAAAGCAACAACATCATTGACCGCTTTAAGGAGAGGGGTTACCCTAGCTGGGTACTCACACAAGCCAGACAAAGGGCCGACAATGCGGACAGGGCTCAGACTATCTCTGATGTACCCATTACCCCCACTGACACTGAGGAGGATAACATCAGTGTGATCATGACATACAGCACTGACTCTAAAGACATCAAACAGATTCTATGTAAAAACTGGGCCATTCTTAAGTCTGACAACATCATAGGGAGTACCATTCCTGATAGACCCAGCGTAACATACAGAAGAGGGAGGAATGTCAGGGATATGTTAGTGAGGAGTGATATAACCATCTATCCCAGACGGTACGAACACGGTCTCAGTGGGTTTTTCCCGTGCGGCCATTGCAAGGCATGTAGGAACAGCAGGTTTCGCAAGCAGGTCAACTACAATGGGGTCTGCAAGGAGATAACCCAATTCCTCACATGTAGCTCTTCCTTTGTCGTTTATGGCATTGAATGCACGTGCAAGCTGTGGTACATCGGTAGTACCACCCTTATGGCTAGGAAACGCATCCTTGAACACAGCAGGGCCATCACCAATAATGATCCCAAATACCCAGTTGCACGGCATTTCAGAGAGAAGCACTTCAAGATAGACCGCAACCCCAGTGGAGGGGACAGGGTGCTCACACTGAGACAAAGGGAGTCGAAATATATCATTGACTTTCAAGCCAAAAGTCCGAGTGGGCTTAATCAGGATGAGGAGCTAGCAGTGCACCTGAAAGAGAAATAGGGGTCTCCCATAGGTAGCGTGTGGGTTTCTGTCGCTTTTCTTCAGTCATTCCAGCTTTGATAGATTATGGGGGGTAGCCACACCTATCTCTTCTGGCTGCCATCTCATACTCCTCCTCAAACAACAACAGTTAACTACATGTGACACAATATTTTGTTCACTGTCTAGCTCAGTCCTTGAGTGACATGGTCAGCATTTTATTCTTTTGTTTTTTCTGTTTGTTTTATAGGAGGAAAGGAAGGGGCCCACTCGCCTGTACTCACTTGCACGGGCCTCCTACCCTCCCCCCCCCCCCCAACCCCGAGAGCACATTTTCACTGATTTTACTGGCATATTCTTAGAGACATGTGGATGTTGTGGTACCTGCCCAGGCTGACGCTCTGATGACACTTGGGATAAGAGAGCTACTCAAGACCTGGCTGTTCGACCAGTAGCAGCATCCCCCCCTCTTCCCTCTCCCCAGCGCCTGAGACCCTCGCGGGTAAGTAGTGCGCTCTACAAATTCTGTGATTGATTGATTGTGGTGCATACAGCAGCTCGAGTGACTTTATGCATTAGCCGCAATGAACTTCACGAGATTGATACCCCTGTACAAGTATTTCTGTACTTTGGGCACTTGCCGTTGATTACTTTGTGAGATCACATTAGGTGGACGGAGACTCCCTTTGGCACTGACCTGGTCTACTCTCCATCTGTTGTCTGCCCGACTTTGCCGTCTCGTGGTTCCATGAGCCAGCTGTCCACTGGGATGCTTTTTCCCATTTTCATTTTCTCTTACTGTGTCGACGAGTAGGTCTTCCCAGGGCACTTGCCCAGTATGAACACAGTAAGTGTTTCACACAACTGGTTACCTTGCCTGTTTTCTCCTCGCGAATGTTCACGCTTGGGGCGAACAATAAAGCTGGCATGTTTTTACGTTCCCAGTCACACCATGCCTGGGGAGCTATGGGCCGTTTCACATTTATTTTATCTTTATTTCATTTGAGATTGACCATGATTGTAGGAAGGTGGAATCTGACTATATGGTTGCCCCCACTTTTTTTATGGTGTTTTGCTGGTTTATGACTTAGTTGGACTGGGATCCTGCTATTCAGGACCCCAGTCTATCTGCTTTCTCTGTAAAAGGTTTCCATGTGCCTTAGGCACATCTCTGATTGGAATCTGGAGTGCCCTTATAAGTCCCTAGTATATGGTATACTATGTACCAAGGGCATAGGTACCTCAGAGGCCTGCCAGGGGCTGCAGCATGTATTATGCCACCCCTGGAAGGCCATCCAAACTGACACCACAGGTCTGCTACTGCAGCCTGGGTAAGGTGGTGCATGCACCCTTACTGTGATATAGGTTACCTATATCACTAAATACATACACACATATAAACCTATAAGTCACTCCTAAGGCAGACCTTATCAATCCTAAAGGCAGAGTGCATGGTTCCTATGTGAGAGGGTGCCCCTGCATGAGCAGGGCCCCTCTGCAGCGTTCGGAGACCATCTCTGATGCCGTTTGTAGTGCAGCCTGACCATATACTCTTAAGCGCATTATATCCTCGCGGTAAAATGCCAACTTTGGAATGGCTGCACCTAAACATGTCGTGTTTGGTGTCAAACATCTTGGAATACTACCCCCCCCCCCCCAATTCTGGCGGCGGGGTAGCATTCCACCCTTCTAGAGGGAAAGACATGTTAACTCTGACTAACCCGGTAACTTCTCTCCAGAGCCCTGGCATCACAAAATGGATGCTGCTGCCATAGACACGAGTCTGGCCTCCTGCTGCTGGACGAAACTCCGGCAGGGGAGGCCTGGACAATAGGTTTCCTGTTGCAGGGAGGTGTGACCACCTCCCCAGACAGGATAATGTGTATTGGGGCTGGGCGGGAGCACCATCTGTGTGCTTTGAAGTCCTGCACTGGGGGCACATTTGGTGTCCCTGTGCATACCCCAGTTCAAACCGGATCAGGGGCTTGCAGCCCCTGCTTTGGCGCGAACTGGACAAAGGGAAAGGGGTGTAGCCACCCCTCTGCCCTGACCCACCCATAGGTGGGGCCACAGAGTAGTCCAACCCCTATCTTTAGTATAAAGATAGGAACCCAGTCCTTAGGACTTTAGATTATACCTGGACGAAACTCTGAAACTGAATCCTGGACCTTCGACGCTCTACGGCAAGATTAGAGGACTGAAGAATCTCCCTTGGGGTCAAGGAGTGACTCCCCTGCTTGGCAGGCACCAAAGAAGCATCTGTCCGGTGCGCATTTCTGAAGCTCCCGTCGGACGCCGAAGTCATCGCATCACCAGAGGTGGATTCTTAGACTTCCCGAGGCTACTCCTGAGTCCCCAGCAAAGCTGAGGCCCGTGGCTATCGTGGGTGACTTGAGACCGTGACCCCTGGACACCGAGCACATTTGCAAGGGCACCATCTTCTGGGTCTCCCAAGAAGTCGTGCTTTGGGCTCCGAGTAGCCCTAGCCTCCAGCACCACCTGCACCGAAGATCACTGGCCCCCACTCCACGAGTGTCCTGTAAGCCAGCTCCACGTGCGGCGTCACGAGGCTCCTTCGCGGTCGCTAGCCCGTTGGCTAGTAGCCCTTAACGAAGGCCAATCCTTTTCTTACTTGGCGTCCTGGTTGCTCCAGGCCTGCCCTCACTTACCCTCGCTGGGTGAGTTCCACAGACCTTGCTGGTCTGCACCATCGACGATCTACATCTTCCTCGAGACTTGCCGTTGCCAAGGCTTGTTGGGTCCAATCCGGTCGCCGACACCTCAGCAATCGACAGACATCGTGTACCAGCCCGAATCCTGCTCCTGGTCGCCGACAACGCCTCCTGGACCTCGTGGCTGAAGAGTCAAGACGACCGTCAACGCACCTGAAGCACTCGACATCGGTGGGCATCTGTCCATCGCCTTCCTGGTCACTGGCTAGTGACCCAGACTCTGTCCCCTCTGCTTTCAGGTTCTTCAGAACTCCGATCCACTCTTGGATCCACCCGGACACTTTTCTCTTGGCCGCCAGCAGCACTTTGCAGCAGATCGCCATTCGAATAGACGACGAAACCCGACCCCGAAAGGCACCTATGCACCCGGCTTCCCTGGGTGAGGTAACACGAGTACTCCGGTGCTCCCGTGGGTAGAGACTCTTCAAAGTCCTAGATCTCAAAGGGTTTTGTCCTAGTCCTCTTTTAAGTGTCCCTTTTCTATAATTTCCCGATCACGACTTTCTCCATAGAAGTCAACGGCGTATCGCGGTTGTGTATTTACACTGCACGCGTCTCCCGTAGGTCCCCTGTGTCACTACCTTGGGTGGTTCCTTGTGGTCCAAGCACTTCTAGAGGCTCTAGGCCTAGTGTCTAGTTCAGTCGTGGTTCGCATATCACTTTATTGGTATATGGTTTGGTACGCCCCTAGGGCCCAAACGTGTATTTGTGCTATTACTGTGATTTGATAACTTATGTACTTCGAACTCTAGCCTCATAAAGAGACTAGAGGGGTGTGTTTAGTAATAAATACATATATTTTGAATATATACCTGGTGTGGTGCTCTTTCATTTGGTCACTCAAGAGATTATAGACTGGTAAAACAAGCTGCTTTACATTCCTTCAAGACTTAGCCTGAAGGCTGCTCTCCATAGCTACCACTAGGATAGCTTTCAATAAGGTTGTCTTTAACCTATCTCCAATAAGGGGTTGTTTGGACTGGTGCAAGGTGCCCACTATAATTAGTGGACAGCATATGCCAGGCCAACTTCTCACAATGATGCTGACGCAATAGGCACTGTGGCACTATTCAGGAGCCTATGACAATGTACACATACATTATCGATTGTGACTGACATTGCATCTATGTATCATATGTGTTACACATGCGTCATGGGCCGCCGCACTAGGGCGTTGTTTATTCGGATTTATTATTCAGCAGTCTGCGAATATGTATACTTACAAGAGTAGTTATCTATGATTTGTACAGATTGCTGCAACGTATTCCACATTTATCCAAGTATCCACCACTCCAACATGTCTGCCGCTATTATGATTTTCATGTCCCTGGTTTGTGTTCACCATTAGCATTTTTCACTGGTTTGTGCCTTGCACGTGAACAAGGTTTCGTCAGAAATCGAAACGCGTCTTGAATAAATACTTGGTGTTGAACCTACGAGAACGGATCCCCTTTTTTCCTGAGAGCGCGCTGATTCTTGGTTGTTTGTGATTGGTTACCGGTACTCCGCCGGTGTGCACGCCACTCTCCACGGGTCCCAGCAATCCGGAAGGAGACTTTTTGCGATATATATATATATATATATTTCACTGAAAAACCCATAGGTTTTAGGGACAGTTATAGTTAGTTGGACATTGCACTCGTACAAAACCCGTGAAATTCCCCCGTTATAGTTAGTTCAGCTAACTATAACTCACGCCCCCGCAATGCACTGCTGATGACGTCACATATTACATCACTCATGACATGGTCAGTGACATCACTGATGACATCACTGATGACATCTCAAATGACATCACTGATGACATCATCCAGTGACTGTTTCTGTAAAGTTGAAATATGTTTAATATATATAGGGAAAGGCGTATTGAAGAATGAGTGGGTGTATAAGTGTCTGTATGGATGATTTAGTAGGTGCGTGACTAACTCTATAAGTGAGTGATTAAACTTATCTTACTGAATGCATGGGTTAGTGACTAAACTGGGTGAATGTCTGTATCCGTCTGTCTGTTGCTGTGTAAGTGGCTGCATGGGTTTGTGAATAGCTACATGAGTGTCTATATGAGTTATTGATTGGTTGTCTGAGTATCTGTATGGGTGCCTGAGTGTTTGTGTGGGTGGGGTGTGTGCGACTGTGCATAGATGTGTGAGTGGGTGATTCACTGGGTGGATGGTTTCAAGAGTGCATCTGTGATAGACTGTATGGGTGGGTAAGTGTGTGTAACAGTGTGTTAGTGAGTGAATGTATGTCCCAGTGGTACATGTGTGAGTAACTACATATGTGAAAGGCAGTATATATATGTGTGTTGGAGTATATAAATAGCTATAAGCGAGAGTGTGTGATTGTGAGAGTGACAGTATGGATGAGTGTGTGCTTGTATCAGTGATTGTATATGAGCGTAAGAATGTGCTAGTATTTGTATGAGTAAGTGAGCTGGTGTGTGTATAACTGTATAGGTGAGTAAATGGCAGTGTGTTTAATTATTTGCATGACTGACTAGGTGTGTGAGTACCTCTATGGATGAGTGGCGGTGTTGGAGTGTCTATATAGGAGTATGAGTGCATATGATAGTCCTGTACTGAGTGACCGAAAGTATGAGTGACTGTACGGGTGAGTGAGTGGATGTGTGTGTACACCTAAGAATCAGTGAGTGGGTATGTAGTTATTGGTGTTGGAGTGTCTACGGTTTTGCGAATGGCAGTCTGTAATTTAGAGTGGGTGTATCAAAGGTTATACTAGGGTGTGAGGAGGTGCATCAGATTATCACGTGGATGATGTCATCAGTGATGTCATGAGTGATGTCATCTGAGATGTCACTGACCATGTCATGAGTGATGTAATATGTGACGTCATCAGCAGTGCATTGCGGGGGCGCGAGTTATAGTTAGCTGAACTAACTATAACAAGGGAATTTCACGGGTTTTGTACGAGTGCAATGTCCAACTAACTATAACTGTCCCTAAAACCTATGGTTTTTTCAGTGAATTTGTAAGGTTTTTTTAAATGCTAATTCCTAACTATAACGTGCCTGAAACCTATGGTTTTTTCAGTGAATTTCAAAGGTTTTTTAAATGCTAATTCCTAACTATAACATGTCTGAAACCTATGGTTTTTTTCAGTGAATTTCAAAGGTTTTGTAAATGACAATTTTTAAATGTATTAATGGTTATATTTATTTTTTTGATACTGATTTACTACATTTTTTTAAACTATTTATTTTTGCATATTTTATTTTTTAAATTACATTGTAATTACATTATACATTACAAAATATACTTTCTCAGAATGAATTACTTTAGTTTAAATACTTTGCAAATAGGCAATAGACTTTTAAGTACAGAAGTTACAGTTGTTGCAATGGGCAACACAATTTCAAACACAATGCAACATTGAGCTCAATGTGAATTTCTAGTTAAATGCAATTAGTTACTTTATGGATTACTTTTCTAACCACAGGACTGGATCCTAGATTCAGTCCTGGGACATCTCCTGTAAACAGTTGAGTAAAAGCGTTTTGGTTACAGTAGTGATTTTTAAGGAATATTATTATATTTTAAAAGTTGACACTTAGAAAAATTTTCACATAGAATCAGCAATGTTATCCTATGGGAGGAAATTCACTTAGCAGGTAAGTAGTGTCATCGTTACTTTTTCTTACTCAGTGGTGGATCCTGGATCCAGCACTGGTGCATCTCCTGTAAACAGTTGAAAGAATGCGTTTAAGTCATACAGGCGATTTTTAAGGAATATTTGTAGTTTGTGAAAAATCGACACTTTGAAACTTTTCTGCTGAAAACCAGACAATGGAAGGAAATACAAGTTACTGGTAAGTATGGTTAAAATTACTTTTCAGGATCAGTACTGGGCTCAAAGATGCAGCACTGTGGTCTCTCCTGATAACAGGTGAGTAAATCGGAATTCGTAGTTCGGTTGATTTTAGAGGAATATTTGCACAATGGTGAAGGAAGGGGGTGGGGCCTGAGGTGACATGTCTGCAAACACGCCCTGTGGCGCGTTTTAAGTTGGAAAATTAATTCCTCCTCAATCCTGAGGGTCCCTAGGGGCCAACTAGCCCACCAGGAACCTCCAGTATGCGCCAGGGGGCTGCGTTGCAGAGAGGTGTACAGAGGCCATGCCCCTTTTTACAACACTCTGCAAAGCAGCTCCGTGCCGCTTACTGGAGGTACCTGGTGGGCTAGTTGGCCCTCAGGGACCTTCAGGATTGAAGAGGATTTAGTTCCCCATCTTAAAATGCGCCACGGGGCCTGTTTGCACACATGTCACCTGAAGCCCCGCCCCCTCCCTTCACCACTGTGCAAACGCGCCCCGTGGCGCATTTTAAGTTGGGGGATTAAGTCCCCTTGAATCCTGAGGGTCCCTGGAGTCCAACTAGCCCACCATGTACCTCCAAAAAGCGCCACAGAGCTGCGTTGCAGAGAGGTGTAAAAAGGGGCGTGGCCTCGGTACACCTCTCTGCAACGCAGCCCCCTGGCGCATACTGGAGGTTCCTGTTGGGCTAGTTGGCCCCCAGGGACCCCCAGTATTCAAGGGGAATTCGTTCCCCATCCGCAAACGCGCCAGGGGACGCGTTTGCAGACTGCTGCAGGGTGGGGGCGGGGCCTCCGGCACGATGCCGGTTTTTAAAAAAAAAAAAATTTATATGGGAGGGGGGCTGCGTGGCCCCCCTTCCCTTGGCCTCTTTTGGCCCCGGGGACCCCATCCCCCGGGGCATGCCCTCTTTTTTAAAATGTTAAATATTTGGAGGGGGGCTGTGTGGCCGCCCTCCGCAGGCCATTTAAGGCCCCGGGGACCCCATCCCCCGGGGCTGGCCCTCTCCGTTGGGGACTGTGGGGGGTCCCCAATCCCCCACAGTCCCGCCGGCTCCCCGCGTCCCTTGGGAGCCGGCATTGCTTTTCCACATGGGGAGCTGCTAAGATGCAGCTCCCCGTGTGGAAAAGCAATTTGCTTTGGATATTGGAAGCGAGAGCAGGTTTCTCTGCTCTCTCTTCCAATACCCAAAGCAGTTTGCTATAACATAGCAAACTACAGTGTCCCGGGGGTAGGCACCCCGGGACACTGCAGGAGCCGGCCCTGGGGGGTGGCGGTCCCCAGGGCCATCAAGGGCTCCAGGAGGGGGCCGCGCGGCCCCCTCCCTTGAATTGCACAGCCCCGGGGAGGTGGTGGTCCCCGGGCTCTGGGGTCCGTAACGGACCCCCACATTTTCTAAGTGCCCCGGGAGGTGGTGGTCTCGGGCGTGTGGGGGCTGGAGCCCCCACACGTTATTATAAATTAAAAAGAAGCCCCGGGGGTGGCGGTCCCCGGGGCTGCGGGAGGGCAGGAGAGCCCTCCCGCACCATTTTTATAAAGCCCCGGGGAGTGGCGGTCCTCGGGCTTGGGGCCTTAGAGGCCCCCCATATAAAACATAAACCCACCCTCGCATGCCCCCGGGACTCGGGCCACCCGGGGCAAAATACAATCGAAGCGCGGGAGACCGCGCTTCGATTTTTTTTGATTTTTTTTTTAATCTGCGGGATCCGCGCACCTCAAGCGCATCCCGCCGATTTTTTTAAAAAATGCTTTTTCTGCCCAGGGGTCCTTGTGGGACCCCTGAGCAGACCTAGGGGTCGGGGTGTTTCTACCCTGCCCCCTTTTGCGCTTTGCGCACTTGCTTCTGTCCCTCGGTTCTACCGAGGGACAAAATGGCTGCCAACACTTCCTGATTTGGAGTGTTGACAGCCAATTAGCATGCAGCTCGTGATCGGGAGGGTACGCAGACCCTACTCAGCCATAGATATATATGTGATTTTATTTGTGATTTTCTCAGAAACTACTGAACGGATTTACACCATTTAAGCAAAAGGCACGACACTGAACCAAGGGCTACCTCTTTGCCAAATTTGGTGTAATTCCGTTCAGCAGTTCGGGCTGTAGCCGCGATGAAAGGATCCTATGGAAAAATGAATGGGGAAAACGCGTTTTGGGACCCCCCTTTTTTCTCGGCCCCCGCTTGACGGATCAACCCGAGACTTTCAGGGTAGGAGCGGAGCGCCCCAACAAGTTGGAAGCTTTCGAAGATTCGTCAACCGGCGCAAGAATTATTTCAAATAGAATGTTGCGGATTTCCTATGGAAAATAGGTTTTAACTATAACTATCTACTGGCAACCGCCAGTAGATAATATACACACATATACATACTTATACACACAACCCATGCTCCAAAAGGAAAAGGCAAGCACATTAGGCTTGCTTGTATACAGCTTCTTTTAATGGAATGGGTCACCCGCGACCCTGCAGCTAAAAGAGACGCGTTTTGGCTGTGGCAATAGCCTTTATCAATCTGTATGTGTGTGTGTGTGTGTGTGTGTGTGTGTGTGTATGTGTATATGTGAACAAGGGCTTCGGGAGCCCGAAACGCGTCATCGTTCGTGAGGAGAAGGTTTAAATAAAACATCTTGCCTGACACTGTGGGGTCTGTTTCTCCTTTATCGCCGCCTGGAGGTTGCGGGAATTCGAGTCCTTTGGATATATATATATACATATATATATAGATATATATATATACATATATATATATAGATATATATAGATATATATATATATATATATATATATATATATATATATGTATAGATATAGATATAGATATATATTTTTATCTGTTTTAGTCTGTCCTTAAATAAAAATCTGTTATTTGAAACGCAACTCCGGAGTGACTAGATCTTCTTCCCGGGACGCTTGGGGAGACGTGTTCTGTATATATTAATATACACACATACACAGTGCGCAGAACATTTATGGGAAGGAGAAGTCTATCTCCTACCTCCCATTTGATGATGAGTTCTACGATGCAGTGGATGCTTCCATCCACCGTACTGTAGCCGAGGCTATAGCTCTGCTAGAGAGGAAATTACTCCAACTCGCTCATTGCTACCCAGGTTACCCACCGTCTTGGAAATTACACCTCCTGCCTGTTGGACTTGGCCCTTTTTTGGCTAAAGTTCCCTAAACTTTTTGCCTTCCCCCTAGACCTTTTTTCTGACATAGCGGTGCCAACTTAGATGCTTTGGGCACTTTGCCACTGCTGATCAGTGTCAAAGTGCAAGTGCTCCTTGTATAACGTGTTATGGTAATTGGTTGTCCATAATTGGTAGGTTTGCCTTACTAGTAAAGTCCCTAGTAAAGTGCACTATGTGTGCCAGGGCTGGTAATGCAAATGCTACTGGTGGGCCTGCAGCACTAATTGTGCCACCCACACAAGTAGCCCTAAAGAGAGAACTCAGGCCTGCCACTGCAGTGCCTGCGCGCAGTTTGCTAACTGCCATGTTGTCCTGACAAGTGCACCCATTTGCCAGGCCTTACCCTTCCATGCACATCAGACACCCCTATAGTAGGCCCAAGGTACCCCCCCCTGGGCAGGGTGCAGTGTCTGTGAAAGGTAGGACATGTACTGAGGTGTGTACCATGTCCTAACAGTGAAACTCTCTCCATTTCGTTTTTCACGGTTGCAAGGCCATCTTGCCCATAGGACAGAATGGGGAAGGCTGTGTAATATGTTTCCAGCCTATCTTCCCATAGGCTTAAGATGGAGAGGTGAAGTTTAGTGTGCCTGAACTCACAATTTAATAACATCTTTTTGTGAAGGTGGTTTTTGAATTGTGTGTTTAGAAACCACGCTTTTAGAAGTGGCTGGTTTTTTTGTTCTAACAATTCTGTGGGTCTCTGCCTGGTTGTGGATTGACTGTCTGGATTTCAATGTGATAGGATCTGGGAAATGTCTTGACCCAGGGGAGGAGTAGGTGAGACAGCAACAGGCTGACCTGCATCTGGAGTGTAGGGGGAGGAGTAGCCCCCTGGAGGTGAAGAGGCCTGGGCTGCTGCCATAAAAGAATGGCTCCCCCTCCTGCTGAGTGATTGAGGAACCAGACCCCCACTATCAAAGGAAGAAGGTGCCGCTGGCAGGAAGACACCCTGAACTGGTTTGGACAGGGGTCAGTGCCCCCTGAACACCAAGACTTCAAAGACATTTAGGGGTATAACTACGAGAGCTGAAGCCCCTGAACGTTGGACTGATCAAGACTGAAAAGGATTGAAACTACTTTGTGGTCAAGAGGAACCTATGCCAAGGAAGAACAGCTGAAGAGACTGAAGAGAAGGACTGACCCTTGCTGTGTGTTCTGGGGCTGGCCTGCAGTTTGCTGATTTAACTAAGGAGAGGCTAAGGGACTTTGCGGTGTCCCACTGCTTGAAAGGACTTTGCTGTGTCCCGAAGTAACTTGTCTCCAAGGGCCCGAGGAGAGCTGGCTCCCTGTTGTGGAAACTCAGGGACATCAAAGTTTCCAAGTGTGTCTCAGCGACGCTGTGTGCGTGTGCTTTTTGCAGCCTGAGACCTTCGTAAGCATTGCACCGGGAATGTGTGGCCCGAAACCCAACCGAGACTCAGCGACGCTTTGTGCGTGTGCAGCCCGAGACTGCTGTGGGGTCCGGGGTACTGGTTGGAAAGTGCCCAGTGTCTGCAGTGCCCCCGCAGCGTGAATCATCGTCCACGCTGCTGTGTAGCTGTTTGTGGCCCGAGCCGTCATCGTAACTGAGGCTGCGGATCAAGATCGCCGCTGCCGGCCTGAGCCGCAACGTGCTGAAGGATTTCGTAAAGCTACAGAAGTCGTGAGGTAATCGTTCGCAAGAGGAAACTGCCCAGGATCGTCAGTAACCTGTCCGGCTACAGCATCGCCTTGCATCGGAGCTGCGTCATCGGGAGCACCCAGCAGGATGTCCGACGAGCGGGGAGAGAGAGAACGGGGGGAGAGAGAGAGAGAGCGAGGCAGCGCATCCCCCAGGTAAGGCTTGGACTCCGGTCGGGAGCCGCAAGCGTGTTTGGCCTGGGGAGGCGCAGGAGGAGTACCGGAGTGCTCCCGTCTCTCTCCCGCTGCATCGCGTTAGACGCACGGAGTCCACGAGCGGCCCGGACCTGCCCGGCAGGACCGGGGCCGCCCTCGGAAGTTCAGGACTGTTGTCTGTGGTTGGGGCCTAGTGGTGCCCACGCTAATCGCGTCGATTGGCCTGGTATTATTCCTGCATTACGAACTGCCTTATTACGTGCATTAGGGATTGTATTATTCCTGCATTACGAACTGCCTTATTACTTGCATTAAGGAGTGCGTTATACTTGCATTACGAACTGCCTGATTACTTGCATTAAGGAGTGGATTATACTTGCATTACGAACTGCCCGATTACTTGCATTGAGGATTGCATTATTCTTGCATTACGAACTGCATTAGTCTGATAATACGAACTGCATAGCATTGCATTAGGACTGCATTTGAACATCGTGAACTGCTCATTAATACCGCAAGAACCTACAAGTGTTTGTTGGCCTAATAACCGGCAAAGTGAAATATTACGAATACGCATATGTTGGATTCTTATCGTTTGGTCTTACCGTATTTTTCTGCTTGATAAAGATACCGCTATTTTCATACATCAGTGTGGTGTCCATTTGTGGTGTTATCACTGTGTCACTGGGAGTGTGGTTGCAAATACTTTACACATTGCCTTGAAGATAAGCCTGGGGGTGAGCAGGGGTTATCAACGAGGGTGTCCCTCTTTTCCCTGACTAGAAGCAAGGGTCCCTATTTGGACTAAGGTAACTGCCTCAGCCAACTAGAGACCCCCAGTTCTAACACTGCCCATGTGGCCTTTACACCCCCCTATGCCAATGAACGTCCCGCCAAGGTGGGGAGCAAACAAAAGCTCACCCAATGGGTGGATTTAGAGGCCTTCGATCGTCTCAAGAGAAATTCCGCTCTCAACCCCCCTCCCCTTTCAGAACGTTTTATTCCCACCCCTCAGGACCAAGGTGTCAAGAACAATCTCACTCCCTTGGCTATCCTACCTCCGTCAGAACCCCTTGAGGCAGACGATTCGCAAGGGGATTCTGATGGGGAGCCTGCCCGCTCTAGATCATGGAGTCCTGGGCCCCAGGCCTACTCGAACCCAACCCCCACGGTGGAGGACTTATCAGGGATGCGGGACTCGAACAACCTTATACATCTCCGCTCCTCTGCATGGTCTCCTGAGGAAAGTGCAGCGTATGTTGTCAGCAGATTAAGGAAACCACTCAAGAAGGAAGCTTGAGCACGCCTTCGGGTGGAATATATCCGCCCCTCTCGAGGGGGAAGGTAACCCTCACCCCGGAGGTCGATGCACGAATGGCCAACTTCCTTAGTAAATACGTGCACGACCCCAAGAAGGGCATAGGCCATTACTGCCCTAGACAAATTGCTGGATGTGGTTGGCCCCCCTTACGAAGATATTACATATTGCTGAGGAAGCCAAACAATCTAGATACCTTATATCTCTGGATATCTTGTCAGGTTGTGTGCAGACAGCAATCATTCTACCAGGTAACAATAATTGCGCTCTTTCTATGGAGAGAAGCTGGTCGCTTTCTATTGAAGTTGACTAGAAACTGGGAGATTTGGCCACTTGAGAGGTGGGACAGATTGCCCAGGGTAGATTATTCAGTGATCCTTTTGTTAAGGAATTAGGGCAGTTTGTGGCAACTTTTATTCCTTGGATAAGGCGCAATCCTCAATGAAACTCATTCTTGCACCAAAGGTTTTTGCCCGGGCTGGCCATGGGAGAGGGCGCTCAGCCTGCCGCTTCCTTACACAAGTCCAAGGATCCAGTCATGACGCTAGTGTTGGGCATCATGAGTGCTCGGGACTGAGAAGAACGTATAGCTTTATTAGCAGAGGAAATTACTATATGCTGTGCAGCCCCACCTCACGGTCGAAAGATTGCTCTGTATGCTCCAACTCTTTGGCAGTTACTCTGGGATGTCCTTCCGGCTATGTCCCACATTTGTTGGTTGAAAGACACTCTTTGATGGTGAGAAATAAGTTTAAATACCTCGGTATACAAATAGAGGAAGGTCGATGATTTTATGGTCGATAACCTACTCCTGCAGCTAGATATGCTGAGGAGGGTCATGGCTTACTGGAGAAAGCTACCGATGTCTTTGATGGGCAGGGCGGTCCTATTTAAGATGGGCCTGCCACGTTTGCTCTATGTCCTACAGAATACCCCCTACAAAATACTGCCGGACTTCTTCCAAAAAGACGGTGAACAGCGTGAACTCCTATGGGATGGAGGCAGCCCTACGACATCGCTGTGCAAACTCCAGAGAGGAGTGCTCGAAGGGAGCCTGGCGATACCAGACAAAGAAATACAACTGGGCTGCCCAATTTATTACAATCCATGATGGGTGTTTGCGGACAGAAGAGCCCGCCTATAGGGCGAATCGTCCGGTGATGGGAACCCGTGGCTACCCAGGGGTACTCTACTGAAGGAGGGAGGAAGGGCGACTGCAACCACACACACAGGCAGTGGCCCAAGCGTGGCGGGAGGCCACCAGATTCTTTGTCTTGGGAGGGTAAATTAATGAAGAGGACCCCGTTATGGGACAGTAATTTGTTGGAGGGAGTGGGGAACCTGCGGGGTTTTCACAAATGGGGGCTTCTGGGAATGAACTATCTTGGAGATGTCTGGAGGGGCCAAGCAATAATCTCCTTAGAAGATTTGAGGGTTGAGTATCAGTTGGCTGACAGAATGATTTCGGTACTTACAGCTGGGGCACACGCTACGCAGACATGTGCTAGAGGGGAAAACTATTGCCAGAGTACATGTCCCTGGAGGACTGACTGCTGCTTGACCCAATGATTGATAAAGCCATCTCCTTAACATATAGGAAGTTCATGAACAACTCGCCAGACCGCCTAGGGGCCTTGAGGGAGGCATCGGAAGCAGACTTGGGACTGCTGGAGGAGGACTATTAGGTGGAGGCTATACAAAATCCTAGAGAGGTAGCTATCCGGACACGTTTCGGCCTCATACAGTTGCGTATCCTTCACAGATCCTATTCCTCCAGAACACGTATGCACCAGCTGAGATGTTGCAACTCTGACCAGTGTGCCAGGGGTTGCGGAATGGTGGGGGTCATTCTTTCATATGCTATGGGCCTGTCGCAAAATTCAACAGTACTGGTGGGAGGTAACACAGGTCATGGTCAGAGTCACAGGCCTGGACATTCCACTGGAAGCACGTTGGCACAACCTATGTGGGAAGGGAGTAGGCTTGGCCGAAATATCACAAAATATGGTTAATGGCGGCGCCCACTGAGGCAAAAGAAAGATAGCAAGGGCATGGGGTGCAAACAAAGGGCAGCAGATTGGAAAATTGATCTTGACTGGTGTTGCAGGGCTGAGAAAGTGGTGTATCAGGGTCAGGGCTGCCTACGGAAGTGGGAAAGGGTTTATGGTCCATGGGAAGCATGCAAGGGTTATTGAGCGTACATTCTAGGGGAATTGCAGAGGTGTCTGTCCAGACTTGGTTGGATTAATAAACATCGTAAAGGAATACATTTTATGGAAAAGTATTTATTTGAAACCACTGGATAGTATAAATGTGGTGTACTGCTATATTTTTTGTGTTTACTATCAATTTTATTTGCAACTCTGTATATTTCTACTGAGCAAATGTTTAATAACAAAAAACATTTTTTAAAGGATCCAGTCATAGACAATGGTAAGATCACTCAAAATGTGGCAGATTCTTTACCTCCAGGTGCTTCAACAGCCAGGGAGCCAGAGGAGGTTTCAGAGGCAACTCCCAAGGAGGTAACTCCGGTAAGTGTCCTACGTTCTTTCCAACTAGAAGTAGGGGGCGACTAGCTCAATTGATCCACAATTGGTCAAAGCTAGCGACGGATGCGTGGGTACTGCAGAGATTCCAAATAGCATTTTATGGACCGCCACCTCTTGTTTTTTTCAGAGCAAGCTTCTCTCCTCATCTCGCAAGAGAGAACAGATCTTCTCAGGAAGCGGGCGATTACCCCCAACTACCATACACCCATATGGTTGGCCGATCAAAGGGATGGCGGGTCAATTCCCAGGTCAACCACCTTTGGCAATTAGAGTGGCTGTTTTTCCGCCACTTCAAAATGGAAGGTATCCACCTTCTAGGGGATATTCGAAGATCTCACAACTGGATGGCGCGTCTGAATCGGAAGGACACCAACCTGACGATCCAGGTGTTTCTCCCCCTCTCCCCCCCCCCCCCGGTGGTTTCTGCAAATCCTATGTGACGGCCATCCTTACAAATTCACAACCCTTCTATTCGGCCTTTCCTCAACTCCTTGGTACATCACCAAGGTCATGCATACGGTCATGGAATAGCTTTGCTCTCTAGATATGAATCTTCTAGTCTACCTGGACAACATCCTCATACTGGACCAATGCCCGAGACGCCTCTCGGAACAGTTACAGATGGCAAATCTCTCCTTGTCCTTGCTCAGGAGGACGACGTTCTTGGGTTCTGTAATAGACTCCAAGGAGACCACTTTTCAGCCTTCCTTCAAAGAAGATCACGAAGATTCGGCAACAACAACAAAACGCTCGCCAGACCAATGACCTCGCTGAGGCACATCGCAAGGCTTGTGGGCCTATCATAGTCCATCCCGGTAATTTTACTGGTTCACTCCATTACCGGACCCTACGACGACTCAAAACTGATCACCTGCGCAGAGGCCTGACCTATTCAGAACAAAACTTCGTTGTCGGACGGGGCAAAGGAAGAAATGAACTGGTGGCTCATGCATATGGAGGCTTGGAATGGCCATGCGATCTTCGGGTCCAGTCCGGGTCTTATTATAGAGTCAAGATGCCAGCAACATTGGCTGGGGCACCTATTGCGGGGATTTGTCCATAGGAGGAAAATGGTCTGCTCAAGAACAAAGCTTGCATATCAACTGCCCTGAACTCCTGGCAGGTTCCTTTGCTGTACAATTCTGGATCAAAGACGAGGTGTTGTGCTGTGTTCTGTAGAAGATGGACAACGTCTCTGCGGTACGTTACATCAATCACCTGGGCGACACGTTTGAAGGCCCTTTCAGAGCTGGCTAAGAATTTGGCACTTCTGCCCGGATCACAGGATACCTTGAGTGCGCGACACCTTTCGGACACCACCAATCAAGTGTTGGACTGGCACACGTTACCTACAGGATATGAATCTGTGAAAACTCCATCCGCAAGTGTTTTTATGGCAAAAGAATGCAGGTGGGGTCCTTTCTCAGTGGAACTTTTTCGCCTCACACCTGGATCACCAGGTAGCCAAATTCTTCAGTTGGCGGCCAGACCCCCCTCCCCCCTAGCAGCAGTGACAGATGCCTTCCTAGAAGACTGGAGTCTAGAGAATGGATGAGCCTTCCCCCTTTTTGCCATGATAACGAGAATGCTAGTGCAGGTACAACACCAGACAGCGGATTTACTGGGCATAACCCCAATATGGAGGTCACAAGTTTGGTTTCTGGTTCTGATGGAATTTTCTTGGGATTCTCCAATCAGTCTACCCCCGTTTCAGGACCTACTTCTGCATCCTCAAGGGAACCCACACCATCTGCTGGTGAACGGGGAGTTGTATCTCATGGCATGGAGGATTACCGGGAACGTAAAAAAGTTCCAGGACTTTTGTGGGAAGCTGAACAACTTCTGTTAAAAGCCTGATTGGAGGATACCATCAAAAGGTACAAATCTGCT
Organism: Calotriton arnoldi; assembly: GCA_963921515.1. Taxonomy (NCBI): domain Eukaryota; kingdom Metazoa; phylum Chordata; class Amphibia; order Caudata; family Salamandridae; genus Calotriton; species Calotriton arnoldi. Next base: position 1,938,083 of record CAWUFW010000961.1, read on the forward strand.
TAGGCAAGAAGGATGGGTTGGTGTATGTAGAGGGACATGGATCCCATGGGGTCTCCATCCTGAATTTTGTATCCCCATTGGTCTTGGAAGGAATGGCCACAGATCTGTAAAAACTTCATTCCACCAATTCATCAGGACATTCTCCGGTGGACGGATCCCCGGTGGGAGGAGGGGGGGCGGGGGGGGAGACGGACAGACACCTGCTGGTCAGGAAATCGATGAGGGGAGTAAGACTTTGTTCCACCAAAACACGAATATTCCTCCTTATAGGACGTAAATAAAGTCCGCCAAATGTTCCTCTTTTGGAATAGCAATAAGTACCTATCCAGCAAAAAAATCTCAGGTAAGCTGGCTATGTTATGTCTACTTTCTTGCAGATGAGTCTTAGATGTTCGATCCCTCGATGTTACAGGTAGAGTGTTTACCCCAGACAGGGTCACCTTTCACATCTCTAGGAGGACAAAGTGTGATTCTAAAATATTTTTTTATCTTATCACTATTCCCAAATTATGTTTTATACAATGTATCAAAGCTTATGAGGATATGACTGCAGACTTCAGAACCCTGGGCGAGAGAGAGCTCTTGATCTCTTAGGAAACCTTTCAAGGTGGTTTCCTCTCCGACTACAGCCAGCTGGGTCCGATGGACCATGCAGGAGGCAGGGCTTGACAACTCACTGTTTTAAACCCATTTGGCTCGAGGCACTATACACTCAAAGGTTTTTTTTTTTTCTTTTTTAAGGAGCCAGACTAGAAGATATTATGAATGTTGCTGATTGGTTCTCAGACTCTACATTTAAAATGCTTTACTTTAAACCTATACAGAACATGGCCTCTCTGGTGGTCAATAAGCTTTGAACAAGCATAATCCTCGAATCCAGGTCCTGACATAGAATGAAAAGTGTCCTATCTCTCGTAGTGAAACGTTTCAATTCTATTAAAGGACAATGAGGCAAGGATTATCCCTCCTAGTGATCAGGAAGATAGTCGCTCTGCCAGTAGCAAATTAGGCTTATAAGAAGTGATTCTTCGTCTAAGAAGCAAGTATTAGGTTTTTTTAACCGATATTTGCCTACATGTTTAACTTATGGATTGTTACATGGGATCTTAATTTGACTAATCAGTGCTTTGCAATATTTTTTTATAACAGATTACGAAAAAGATATAGTTACTAGTGGTCTTATTGTTACTAGGAGTGGAATCATCCAAGCCAGAATAAACTGCAAGAAGACGGATTCTGTCGTGTGAAGAAAAAGGAGGCATGAGCATAGAAGGAGGACATCTATCTGCAATAAAGGACTGATTGGTTGTTTGTTTTTTTGCATCACCTTTTCCCTATGGTTGATGGGAAAGATAGTTAATGTTGAAATGCATGCTGCTGGTGAATAAAGCGAAGAGAGTAAAGCTTAATCCTCGCGCCTCTGTGTCCTTAATAGAACTGAAACTTTCCGTTACGAGAGCTAGGACATTTTTGATTCTTCTACAGTTCGAGTCAGATCAAGACAAACTTTATTTAGAATTCTATTACACTTTACAACAAACTATAGAATTTTCAAAATTGTATGCAGGAAGTTGATTAATTTATTTTCTAAAGAAAAGGACTCCAGCCGATTCATAATTTTGTTCAGCTTTCTCTTCATTTGTGTAACTGGTGAAGCATCATATTTAGCTTAGACTACGATTTTCGGGCGTCAGAAAATGTTTTTTTCTCCAGATACTTTCCTTAATTTTACTGTCCCCTTACTTACAAGGTGGGAGCCCACATTTTTCTGCTGTAATTTTGACACCAGAAAAAGGAGTGTTGATTTGAAAAATAGAAAATTATATAAACAAAAAGTTTTTGTTTTTTAAACCTATGTGAAGCGCTTCACCATGAATAGAGAAATGACAGCAAGACCTTTCAGGCACCAAGGTGATACCATGAGCAACAAAATTCAGCAAGAATTATCACTCAAATATCCACAAGAAATGGATAACGGGAAAACAAATTTGTCCCCACACCTAAGCATGAGCTACACATTTTCGAAAATAAAACTCCTTGAGCTCATAAAAAATGCTTTATGTTGCATACAAAAAAACAACAATCCAAAATTAAAGCTAGTAGTTTCCTAAATATGCTCGTTACCCCAAATACCAGCTTTTCGTTTTTATTAAGTAAAACTACTGCAGCGTGGAATTTTATGACCTACTTGTTCAAATGCCAGCATGCTCTAAAACACATGTCCATTTCAGTAGCATGCAGTGATGTGACAAATTATGATAATATTCTCATTATATCAGGAGGTCTAAAAATATCCTTTCAGATTACACCAGGGGTCACAATCAAGGTTTGGATTCTAGCAAGACTCCACCTATCCATTTTGTCACCTTTGCACAAATAGATATACCGGGACAGAAGCAATAGTTCCAGGGTTGGAGTGCTCTCCGAGTCTGTGCACGCCTACAAACTTACATTTTCGAGGGTATTCACCAACTCCTCTTCAATCTCTTCCCAATAGAGAAAAAGTTAGAAATGTATTCTAGACAGGCATATACCTTTTTACAGTGGGAGTTTAAGGCAAGCTAATTTGCAATCGCTCAGCAGATTTTTGCATAAGCAGATATATACAAGTACATTTGGTCCGGCAAAATGAAATTGACAAAACTATTCCAGGAGTACGTTTTCCAGGCTCACTGCTGTAAACTCTTGCGACATCCTGAAAGTCGTAAATCCAGACCGTTGCAAATTACAAAGGTCAATTCATAGTGTAATGGGAAGCATGTTTCGATGAGCAACTTTTCACAGGAATTCTTCACAACTGCGAAGTGGTTTTCCAATGCCGAACAATTATGTCTGGGTCTTCTGCCACCAAAAGAGCCATAAGACACACTGTTCACCTTCTTTCTGGAAAAAGTCTAAGATTTATCATTCTTTTAAGGCATCATCATAAACTGATTCTTTCTTTCAGTCTGGCTCATCCTTTCAGACTAGAAGTGAACTCGTGTGGTCCCATTGTTGAAAAAAGATCCTTGCATTCCCCTAGCAGTTATCGGCATCTCTCTCTCTCTCTCCTACTGTTCTATGCTAAAGTAACTGAAAAAGATTTTTAATAAGCAGCTGTCCGATTTGGTCTTTGTCCTCTCTCGTTTGATTTCTTCTCAGACTGGGCTTTGGCCTCACAGAATGTAAGCTGTGCTTGCAGCAGTTCCGAATGAAAACAGATGATTTTAGACCAGTGCACAGTGGCGATACACATCCTTCTCGACCATTTTTGTGCCTTGGTTTGTCATACACTGCCGTTAACATAACTGGTAGATCGGAGTGTATGGTTTCTCCCCCCTCCCTTGGTTGGCTGTGTTCCTTTCTCGCTGATATAAGTCAAGGAGTTATCTTGCTATCGCATAGATCAGCAGTCAGTCCTCTAAAGCAGAATCTTCCCTCAGTCCAACTCTTCTTAATGTTTATGATGCTCCACTAGTCAAATTAACTGAGGATTACTCTATCTTGAATGTCTTACACCAATGACAGACTAGATAGTGCTGGTGACCCTGCACTGGAGACCTTTGCCAATGGGATGAAAGCTATTGTGAATTGTACACTTTTTACATTGAAAGTAAACTGCAAATATTGCTTTTATGCTTCATTGTCAATTTGCATACAATTATGAAGCATTCTGGGGGCATTATAAATAGTCTAAAACTGATACATTTTGCAAACGTGCACGTTTTTATACTAAAACCACTGTCAGTAGTACAAGCAGAGCTCAAAGATCGCCCTAAAAGTAAAGGCTTCGCTTTAATTAGTTATAGGTTTAAGTTTGAACAAATTATACTAATGGATAAAATAATTTGCCTTAGTGGCAGGCAATCCTCTTTCACATGTCCATGCTGTGGCAGTGTGACCTGGCAGCAAAAAGGTTTATGCTGCATAGGGTTGGGCCTACTAGCCCAGTGAACAATATACCCAAGAAAACTCATTGTCTCCGACCTTAGAATACACGTCTTGGTCATCGGCCTATAGGAATTTCACATCCCTGTAAATATCTCCATTTACAACTGCTGAACAAGGACAGAACTCACCCTGCATGCCCGGGTATCACTATCATATAGTAGGTGGCATCCACTTGTTGGGATAGGGTGGTTTCCACTACAGATGTAGCTGCCTAAGGCAGAAGGGCTGGAAGAGACAAATGATTTTCCAAATAACAGTGTCTAGACGAATAGGTATTGATAGGGGTAAATGAAGCTGCATTTTATTAGCTTTATATTAGACACAAATGGGGCCTAAAGGCTCCCTTGGGTAGATTGGGGGAAAAAATGATAACATTCCACTTCGGTATACAGGAAATGCGTAAACTGTTTATGCACATTGTCCTTCAGCTCAAAGCTGGGAATGGAATTCTCACAGATATAAGCTATGTTCAAGGTTGGGAACGAGGGGGTGTAGAGCATTCTCAAATAAGAATGGATTAATTGCTGTCAAGTTGTTTAATGATTCATGAACCTCACCCTTGACCACTTTTTCTCCCTTTGCATAAAATCCTGCACCTGTGTTCTAACTTATTTATGCTCACTTTGATATTTATGTATATAAACTCCGACTCGCAAGCACAGCGGCAGTTCTGTGACGTTTTGTTCACTGAGCCCCGAGTTCATGAGGTCTCCAGCATGCACCGTTTATTAGGTCAAGCCTGGGCAGCACATGTGCTGCTCTGCGAGGCATGCTGTATTAAGAGTATGGACTTGAAGCCCCGCCCACTCTACGCCCATATTTTTCATTGGCTTGTGTCATTGTCCTTCATAAACGCTGGTTTCTGATACGTTAACAGGCTTGTTAGTCCCTTCTTAGTACAGCCTTGTCTTTATTTGTAACATCCCATGAGGAATGGCCCTTTTACTTCTGTTGCTACACGGTATGTCTCATTTAGTCTGTAAGCGATATTTTCTTTAATGGGTTTCTCCTACTGCAGGCACGACATGCTTTCCTGCAACAACTGCTCTCTCGCTCCTTGGCTACAGCTCCACCCCTTACTGCCCCAACCACCTCTCCGAGATCGGTTTATTTTTTTCTTTTAAATTTCTCTTTCCCCACCTCCACTTGACCACACTGTTTCATTTGTGTTTTTTTTTTTAATTCACCTTAGTAGATAGATTAAGTGATTTGATGTTGAGCCAATGCCACGGCTCAAACACTGGTCCCCAGCTCCTGAGTCGATAGCTCTGACCGCTGAGCCATATCCTCTCCCTCTGGGGGGCAGCACAATATCATATATATTTGCTTGTTTTACACTTTAATAGCGCCGCTTTCCTTAAACAAGTAGAGTATAATGAAAGGGGCGCGTCGCCATTAAAGTGAAAGGGCAGCATGGGGCGCTTTTACAAAAAAATACCATTTGTCTGTCAACTTGACAAACAAATGCTTTTTTTTGTAAAAGCGCCCCAGCCGAGCTTTCACTTTAATGGCGGCCACAACCCTTTCTTTAAACACGGCTCATCTAAAGAAAGGGGCGCGTGTAGTATGTGTTACACTGTATTTCCATGCCATTGTACATCGCGCGCTGATGGCGTTTTCCACGTGGTCAGCGCGCGATACTTATATCGTATATTAATTGTAGTAGTGTTCGTTTGAATGCTGTTCAGCACTCGGACATGGAGCGTACGTCGGTACAGGGTTCGGATGGCAGGAGTCAGTTGCTATCCGGACAGCTGGCCGAGAGGACGCTCCGTGTGGCGGGTGGACGAAGTTACGAAGTTTCGAATAAACCTTTTCCTGAATCCTAAAGAAGTCTGGTTCAACTTATTTCATCTGGCGACGATTGGGAACCTGTCCACCCGCACACCCACGCATCCGTTCCTACCTGTGCCGACTTCGTGCCTACTTCCAACGTCTTCTGAACCATCGGCATCGCGAACCGGAAGGCTGTTCATCTACCCTTACCAGTAGGTCCACGACCCCAGTCGGAAACGAGGTATGTGAACATTTACTCTCCCTCACGGAGCGCAAGCAGAGTTCAAATCGGCACCCCTCACGCTATCACCACCAAGCGAACTCCCGCTCGAGCCACCACTTAATTAGTGCACCGAACGTCATCACGTTATTTACGCGGCGCCATTTTGGATTGGGCCGTGTGTGCACGCAACTCGCCGCGCTTTGACTGTACATTAAAAAAAAAAAAAAAAAAAAAAAAAAAGAATAAGCGTGTTGTCAGTTTCGCTCTCGACGTCACGCTCGGCAATTCCAAATATTCAAGCGCATTTAGTGAAACTTTGCGTGTTGTCAGTTTCCCGACGACACGCACGTCAATTACAAATATTTAAACGCAGCCCCTGAAGCATTGCGTGTTGCCAGTTTCACTACCGACGACACGCACGTCAATTACAAATATTAAAACTCAACCTCTGAAACCTGGCGTGTTGTCAGTTTCACTTCCACACGTTATTTACAGAAATTGATCGACGGCAGTCCGGAAGTGTGTTGTCACCTTAATTCAGCGACGACACACACGTCATCTCTTTTGCTTAACTAGTGTGGAAACATGCTGTGGAGACAACACTATTTCAGCGCGTAAAGCTGTACTTCGGCGACGCGCACGTTTTTCTTCATTTTACAGCGCGTAAAGCTATACTTCAGCGACGCGCACGCTTCTCTTCATTTTGGAACTCTCTAACTCTCTAACAACGAGTTGTAAGTTATTGCCTATTAACCTATAATCCATGGCTACCAATATCAGTCATATCACACAGCCCCCCTTTCTTAAGCAAACCAGGCAGCCCGCCTATTATCTGGACTGAGTGGTTTAGACTTTTGAAAACCATTTAGTCGCTATAGACGCAGTGGACTATTCTGCTGCTCGTAAATTCGCATTATTGTTTGGTTGCCTGGGTCAGGCCGCCCAGAGAATTTTTGACAGCGTGGTTCCAATACCACCTCCAGCCTCCCACTCTGGTGACAGCCAGTGGAACGCATACCTGGAAGCAATAGCACGCCTTAAGAAACAGTTTTCGGACGAACCGAATATCATGTTAGAGCGCCACAACTTTTATAAAAGGAAACAAAAAGATGAGGAAAAAGTGGAGGAATACATCTCAGCACTCCGCGTATTGGCTATTACATGCGGATTTGGCCCTTTAACAGATAATTATATCAGAGATCAGTTTGTGTTTAATTGTGCATCCAGAAAGATCAAAGAAAGAATACTGAGTTGCAAAAACCCACCATTATCTGAAGTGATCGACTTAGCCTTGAGTATTGAACGTTCCGCTATTTCCAGTAAGGCTATGCAGGAGGATAATAAACTGGGAGTTAATTCCGTCACTCAATCTGATCCCGATCACGATATCTCATTGTCTGCGGTACATGTGAAGGGTAAACCGACTAAATTTCCTCAAAAGAGACAACCTCTTTTCTGTTACAGGTGCGGTTCAAAGAACCATATTGGGAACTACCCAGGTTGCCCTGCTATCAACAAACGTTGTACCGTATGTAAAAAAATAGGCCATTTTCAGGGGGTGTGCAGGAATGTTAGGAAACCTATCAACATTCGCTACATTGATTCTGAGATAGATTCATGTTCCGACTCTCTTAATAATATCATCGTGACTTTAGACTGTGAAGGTGATGCTATTTCCATAAAGGGCCCTTTGTGTCAGGCATCAATTGATAGCATTAGTCTACAAGTCATGGCAGACTCTGGTTCGCCGATTACCATCCTGAGAGATACTACATTCTACGATCTTTGGAAGAGTAAACAATTAATACATTCTGATGTCTACCCAAAAGCCTTCGGGGAGAAAGACATTAATATGATTGGGTATTTCCTAGGTGTGGTGCAATGCCTTGGCAGAGAAACTACAACAAAAGTTTATGTAGCAGAAAAAGGGAAAAATATTATTGGGTGGAAAGATTTAGCTCGCATGGGTCTGTACTTAGTTCCAGGTGACGAAAACCCAATCAAAGTGGGTGAGCTACCGATATGTAATATTAATTGTTCTGATTCTGACATGAATGTTGAAATGTTAGACGAGATAATTTCAGAATTTAAACCTGTATTTAGCAATCAGGTGGGTCGGGTTAAAGGTGTGGAGCATCATATCAGATTAGCCCCTGGTGCACACCCTGTTGCACATAAGGTACGTTCAGTTCCTATGAGCGTCAGAGAGGAACTAAAGCTCACGTTAAAAGATTTGAGTGATCAGGGCGTCATTGAAACCACGGATTCTTCTCAGTGGGTGGCACCCATCGTGGTCGCGCGCAAAAGTCCGGAGAGGTCAGACTTTGCGCGGACTTGCGCTCGCTGAATAAGAACATATTGGTGGATTGCCACCCACTACCCAGAATCCATGAGCTATTAGCAAACTTGGGTGGCGCTAAGTGGTTTTCGTTGATCGACCTGAGATCGGCATATCACCAAGTATCACTCTCTAAGGAGTCCCAAGAATTGACAACATTTGTCACTCCTTTCGGGGCGTACAAATTTCTTCGTCTCCCTTTCGGTTTAGCATCAGCTGGGAGTGTATTCCAAAAGTTAATGGACTCACTGTTTCATGACATCAAGGGCGTCCAAGCTTATTTGGACGACATCCTTATTTATGCTAAATCATTTGAGGAGCACAACGACATTCTTAAACGTGTTCTAACGATTTTAAGATCTAAAGAAATGACAGTGAGAGCTGATAAATGTAAATTCGCAGTTCAAGAGTTGGAATACTTGGGCCATACTGTATCTTGTCAAGGGATTAAACCAAAATTTTCAGTGATCAGGGCTATTGAAGATGCTATGGCACCTAAGGATAAAGACGCTTTACGCTCTTTCTTAGGCCTAGCAGAATATTATGCAAGGTTCGTACCATGTTATGCACAAGCTGTGGAACCCTTACGAGTATTACTTAGGAAGGGTCATAGTTTCAAATGGTCTGACGATTTAGAAACAGCATTTAAGAATGTAAAAATGTTAATTGTTTCTGCTCAAGCACTTCATGCTTTTAGAGACGACTGTATGTCACTGATAACTGTCGATGCAAGTATTTTTGGGCTTGGGGCTGTTTTAAGCCAAAGAGTGGATGGTCGGGAACTCACTGTAGCGTTCGCGTCCAGAGCACTTAAACAGTTTGAACAGCAGTACAGCACAATTGAGCGTGAAGCTCTTGCGTGCGCGTGGGCTGTTCAGAAGTTTAAGATGTACATCTGGAGGCGCAAATTTGAGTTGATAACGGACCATAAACCTTTGGTATACATATTTAACAAAATTAATACTTCCAATATGTCTGCCAGGTTAATGAGGATTGTTTCAAAGCTACAAGAATATAACTTTGTGGTGAAACACATACAGGGTGGAAGGAATTTCCGGGCGGACTGTTTGTCCAGGTTACTTATGGACAGGGACGATGAAGAAGACTCCCTATTGGAGGATATTGAATGTGTGGCATTAGTAGACGCAGTACATGAGTACAATTCTGTGTTGTCTGAGGGCGATTGGAAAACAGCTTACGAGAACGATGCAATTTTAAAAAAAGTAGTTGATTATTCAACTGGCGTTTGGCCGGAATCTAGATGTTTGAGCAGTGATTTACGTATTTTCGCTCAGGTGTCGGACGAACTATCCGTTGAAAATGGCATTGTTCGAAGGGGTGATAAGTTTGTTCCCCCGGCAGGGGTTCGGCCTTCTATCATTAACAAGGCTCACTTGGGACATCTGGGATCCACTAAGACCATTATGAAAATTAAACAGCATTACTGGTGGCCGTCTTTGGATTCACAAGTTAAGAGTGTTGTTGATAGATGCCCCGAATGTCTTCTATCGGATAAGCACTGGCGGACCTTAAAGACGCCTTTGCACCCTACAGAGTTCCCTAAAGTGCCATGGGAAAAGATTGGTTTAGATTTCTCAGGGCCTTACTCAACACTTGGTCAAGATAAGAAATATGCCATTCTGGCAGTCGATTATTTTTCAAAATGGATGTACCACGATTTCGTAGAATCCCCTGATACTGGATCAACCATTTCATTTTTAAACAAAATATTCGCATTGGAGGGTGCCCCAAAATCATCGTGACTGACAACGGCACGCATTTTGTTTCAGAAAGGATGTGCACGTTTCTGAAAAAGTTAGACATTAAACATCTCAAGGTAGCTTTATACTCTCCCACGTCTAACGGTTTAGTCGAAAGGGGTAACAAAGTGGTGAAAGAAGGTATTCAGACCGCGTTAGCTTCAGGGTTGGATGTAGGCGAATTTATTGTACAAAAGATCTGGAGTTATAACACATCCCCTCACTGTACGACTGGGATACCTCCTTTTACATTGTTAAGGGGTAGAGAGGCTCATACTTCACTGTTCCCATCTTGGTTGAAGGACATGTCTACAGAACCTATGGTTGATTACAAAGACATTTGTAATAGAGTTCACGCCAAACAATTACGGATGAAAGAAAAGTTTGACAAGAGGTGCCATTTAGATGGCGAGGATGTTTGTGTTGGTGATTGGGTACTAATCAGGAGACCTGACAGGGTCAGAAAGGGGAGTCGAAGTTTCTGACGCCTGAGCAGGTATGCAAGGTTAGCAAGGGAGCTGCTTTTGTTGGAACAAAAGGATGGTGGAACAAAAGACAATTAGTCAAAATTTCTACTGAACAGGCCAGAATATTACAAGGAAGACAGAGAAATTTCGTGGATGGACTTGATTGGGAGCACTGGTTAGTTTCTAAGGAATCTGCTAGTTCTTGCGATCATGTCTTTCCAGCCCAAGCCACAGGTGCAAACCAGGTTGGGGGCAACATTTCTGTTCAACCAGCCAACAGTAAGGGGGCATGAGCTCTTCCAGGGGGCGCAGTATAAACGTTCCAAAAAGATTTGACAATTTTATTAGGTATTGAACCTGTTCATCTCATATCAATTCATTATTTGGTTAGTTGCTTACTTTGTTTTCTTTTAAGGGGGAAGGTGATGTAGTATGTGTTACACTGTATTTCCATGCCATTGTACATCGCGCGCTGATGGCGTTTTCCACGTGGTCAGCGCGCGATACTTATATCGTATATTAATTGTAGTAGTGTTCGTTTGAATGCTGTTCAGCACTCGGACATGGAGCGTACGTCGGTACAGGGTTCGGATGGCAGGAGTCAGTTGCTATCCGGACAGCTGGCCGAGAGGACGCTCCGTGTGGCGGGTGGACGAAGTTACGAAGTTTCGAATAAACCTTTTCCTGAATCCTAAAGAAGTCTGGTTCAACTTATTTCAGCGCGGCCAACATTAAAGTTAAAGCGCCGCATGGGCATTTTTACAAACACGCATTTGCACTGCAATAGGTGTCGCATTTACGAAACTCTGAGATATGCGAGGCCTATTGCATTGCAAATGCTTGTTTGTTTTGAAATCAATTAGCATAGTCAAAGGGACATCGAGAGAGTAATAAAAACAGACAGCTACAATGCTGGTGGCAGGAAGATGCTATGGAAGAGGTAGGGATGCTTCCGTTGGTTCCTACCGAAGGAGGATCATGTTTCATATTAAATTAGTTCAATATTGAATAGGAAGTCTCCTCACTACAGGGAAGATGCGACACTGAATAGGATGAGTATTATGATCAAAATTAGGATGGACTGGACCCTGAAGGGGCAGGGGAAGAAAAAGAAGCTTAGAGTTGCACCATTTCACGGACGTTGATAAAAATGGAATGTAGAAGGGAAATAGAAAGAAGAGGGAAGGAGGACCTTAATGGCCTGGCATATATTCTGGGCCTCAGTTCGCAGGGCAGTACCCTGAAAAATGAATAGGTTGTACAAAGTGACTATCAAGATCGAATGGAGACAAGGGCTGACAGATGAGATTCTCAGGGCAAAAGGAATAATCTGACAAATATACAAGTCAGGCCGTTAATGGAATCTGTATTCGAGAGATTTGATTGTTCTAATATAACAATATACACACTAAAAGGGATGAATAAAAGGGAGGCGAAAAGGAAGGAAGGGTTAAAGGGTGACTGCACAAGAGCACTGGGGAAATTGGTAAAAGAGGCATTACTAATAATACGAGCTCAGATGAAGAAAGTGATTAGATGGATCTTACAGGAACGGGGGGGTCTAACTTGGGATGGACTATGATATGTTTAATTGCCGGGATTGAAGCTATTGTACCTACGTCTATGCTTTCATTGAATGCGGACATTGGTTTGTACACCTGTGTTATGTGGTTTCTAAAACGTACAAATAAAGTTAATTAAAAAAAAAAAAATGAAGAACTGTGGGTCACTGGAGCATGGAAAAATAAGCATCTCCAACCCAGTAAGGCTCCTGCACTAGTTAGACAACAGAATGACTAGGTGCCCCCAGCCCATCAAAATACAATTAATGTGTTTGACAATGGCGGCAAGAGCTATGGTGTCTGTTAATGTAGATTATGAAGAATATTGGGGGGCCCAAGTGATGATACGGATTAGACGGCATTGTGATGGATGTAAACCAAAAGGGACCCTATGTCAAAGGCACGGTGGAGGGCCAGGTGGTAGAATTTCTCCTCTACACTGGCACCACCTACTCCTCATTATAAAGTAAGTAAGTAACCTACCTACCTCTCTCGGGGAAAACTACCATAGTGAGGTTCTCAAATGTACCCTTTATGAGCACTGTAAACAAACCTGTAACTTTTACCTTTGTTCCTATCACAGACAAACATTCTTTTGTTGTGACTGATCAATGTGCTTTAAACTTCCTGGGTGTCAACCTTCCTAAAGAAGAATGTAATTAAGAATACGCTGAATCGAATCTTCTTTGAGTCATGAAGATTATCCTATGGTGTCGTCAGTTTATGCAACGCAAGAGGTGTCTAGTGACGACAGGGTTTAGAATTGCTTACCAGAAATAATATAGAATGCAGTTTCAAGAGAGGTTTGGGCTATAAACAAGAATGATGTGGAGAAGATTAAGGATGTTGAATATGTACACATTGTGCTTAAACCAAATGTCATGTTGCCCCAATAGCCACAATACAAGATTTCAAGAGACAGGTTTGTAGAAAGTTAGATCTGATCTGTTAAAGGAAGGGATACTGAAAGAAACAGAAGGAAGTGTATGTAGTACTCCGATTCTCCCAGTCAAGGAAAAGGCAAAAGCAAGGTCAAATTGACTAATGGCGTTTGGACCACGACCTGCGCAAAATTAATAAAATTGTACAACCCCGATTCACGGTGGTGCACAATCCAGTCACCATCTTGAAAACCATTTCACCCATTTCACTGCGATTGATTTGTCAAACACATTTTTCTACCTCCCCTTACATAAAAACGGTCAGTATCTCTTGTTCCAAGGAAAAAGTTAATCTTGTACTAGAGTCCCCCAAGGCTATCCAGCATCTCCGAGATTTAGATTTGTAACGCGTACAGCTACCCCAAGGGGTTTCCTGGCGCAAGGCAGGTAGGGAACAGGTTCCTAAGTTAGAAGAGCCAGGTCTTCATGCCTTGGCGAAAAGCCAAGAGATGTACATTTTCTCAGTGAGTCTGGAAGAGAATTCCAGAGTTTCAGAGCCAAATATGAGAAGAAGCGACCTTTTATGCGATACAAGCAGAACCTAGGCACGCTACACAGAGTGATTCATAGATCGCAAAGAGTGAGAAGGGTGGTAAAGCAAGACCAAGTCCTGAATATATTGAGGACCAGTTTCTACTTTAGCCTTAAACAAAGCATAAGGCTTTGAACTTTATCAGATTCGGAATTGTGAGCCAGTGAAGCTCGTGGAGAAGGGTCGAAACTGAGGGCGGTAAAGCAGCCTTGCGGCTGAATTCTGAACTATTTGCAACCAACGGGTAGTAGCTTTGTCAGCTCCCAGATACAGCACACTGCCAAAGTCCAGTCTTGCTAGAGTAGTTGGCCTAACGGCTAGGGCGTCCGACCTCGAATCTGGGGAACTGGGTTCGAGTCTCTGCAATGACGCTGAACATCCTGTGATTCTGGGCAAATCCCTTAATCTCCCCGTGCCGAACAAAAAGAAAAAAATGAATGTGTGTCCTAATGTAACTGGTGCTATGTAAAGCGCTCCGATACCAGATTCGGGTCTAGTTTGCGCTATATAAAACACTGCAAAAAAAAAAAAAAAAAAAAAATCAACACCTGGATCACAGTCCTTTGAGAAGAAGCAGGGACCATCCAGATGACCATTCTTAGCCACTTAAGGACCGCAAAGAAGGTGGCTGTCACCTTTGCCATCTGAGGCTTCATGGCAATTTACCATCCAGAAGGAAACCCAGATTTTTAACTTTCTGCGATGGAGTAAGCACGACCCCTAGAGAGTCGGGCCTAAGATGAGGGCAACAGAACGAGGAGTTTTTCCCCCAGAATCATGATCTCAGTCTTATCGCCATTGAGCCTGAGAGCGTTTTTATTCATCCAAGAGGAGACAACTCAGGCATAGGCTTGACTATGAAGGTCCATGGTTCTGTTCAGAAGACAGAGTAAGGATGCTCCGAGTGTCATCTGCATAGGAAAAAACTGTCAAATCATATTTCTGCACTTCATCCGCTAAAGGGCGAATGTAGATGTTAAACAATAGAGGGCTCAACACGGAACCCTGGGGGACTCCTGACCTCAGGGTATGAGTCTCAGATCTGGCAGTTGACGAGAAAACTTGGAACGTACGATCTGTTAAGAATGAACTAAGCCAGGCCAAAGCAGGGCCCTTCAGTCCCAGGGCAGCCAGTCTTTCCTCCAGAATAGAGTGAGACACAGTATCAAAGGCTGCACTAAGGTCTAACAAAATAAGCGCAGCCGTTCCGCATTCATCAAGGCGCTGCCTCAGACATTCGGTCACGGCCAACAGGGCGGATTCCGTGCTGTGCTCAGCCCTGAAACCAGATTGAGAGGAGTGAAGAAAACTCCAAGCCTCTACAAATGAAGACATCTTCCCATTAACATGTTTTTTTAGGATTTTGGAGAAAATTGGAAGGAGAGAAATGGGACGAAAGTTGACATGTTGGCTGGGTCCAGATTCGCTTTTTTCAGAAGAGGAAGGACCATGGCATGTTTCCATTTCTGGGGGACCAGCCCCTCCCTGAGAGAGATTTAAGATCTCTTATTAAGAATAACGAATTGGAGTCAAGTTGGCTGATCATATTAGGGGGTGGGGGGGTCCAGAGGGGAACCTGTATACTTAGTAGACTGCAGAATGGTATTAAAGGTTGCGATGTCCAGCAAGGACCAAATCCTTAGTTTAGGTGCTGCATCAGCATTAATCATAACACCACAACAATTTGCATGCGTATGTTTCTGGGTATCGAAATTAGTCATGGTAACATCTGGCTGGCCTTCCTGAGTGCAGTCTAGAACCATTTCAGAAATAATATTTTTTACTTTTTGATTAAAGAAGAAAGCTAGCTCCTTGCATTGCGAGGAGGAGAGCGAGGGTGTCGGAGGCAGATTACAGGGGTCAAATAATTCTTTGACTACCTTGAACAAGGGTTAAAACAATTTTTGGCGCTTAAAATTTTGCCTGAGTAATACGCAGCCCTTGCCCATTTGCAGAGGCCATGGTATTTTTTTTAGGCTGCTCTATACAGGCTTTTAGCTTCCTCTGCGTAGGACTTACGTCATACCCTTTCCAGAGCCTTGCACTGTTTTTCATATTTCAGCGCTTCACTAAACCAAGGGGCTGGTAGCAAAGACCGACAAGAGCATTTGACAGTAGGAGGCAGGATTTACTCCACAGCCGTTGCAAGACAATTATGAACCCCGGTCGGAATCAGTATCCATCATTTGTTTTAAAACTTGTCTTTTATGATGCAATACATTATTCAGTGCTGGAATATTCAGCTTCGTCCAATTCCTTGTTTTAAAGGGTTGATTAAGGCATTATGCTGAAAAACTGGGCGGGATTCTAATGGTAAAGGGCACGGCAAAATGGTCAGACCACAACAGTGGCAAAGGAGGGACAGTTGTTAAATCCAAGACACTGGAAAAGACTGGATCTAGTAGATGGCCGGGCAAATGAGTGGTACCAGTGTTGCACAGATTTAGGCGGAGGACACAAAAATCCTCTGAGACTGGAGCCCAGCTTGCACTGAGGGTCTTCTAAATGAAGATTAGGATCACCAAGTAATGTAAAATTTGCAGATTTTAATATAAGTGGAGCTAGCAAATCTGGCAGAGAGGTGCACCAATTACCAGAGTAGCCAGGGGGGCGATACAGCAAGACTCATGAAAATATGAATTTTTGTGTAAGAGAAAGCGTAGAGCAGAAAGCTTCACAGTTGGGGATCAAAGAATCTTAAATTTTACACTGAAGGTTGTTTTTAAAAATAATCGCAATCCCGCCACCTGTCCTACAATGTATATCTTTCCTAACTATAGCAAAGTTAGGCGGGAGAGCCATAATTACATCTGGTGAAGAGCCCTCATGCAGCCATGTCTCTATAAGAAACATAGCATCGGAATGGGAATCCCATAAAAAATTAAATAGGTGTTGTTTGTGTTTCGGGAGAGATCGACAATTCAAACTAAAGAACCAGAATTCTCTTGTCGGACTAGTACCTCCAGGAGACTCACAGGTATGATCCGCCATGGTGGATGAAACCTCAATGCTTTTGGCTATAGGTGGGAGCCAGGCATTGCTAGCATTACTATTTGCCTCAATAGAACATGCAAAGTTGCAGTTATTACAAGCAGGAACAATGATCTGACAGTCTGTAGAGTGGACAGGTTGCAAAACATTTAGTTGGTCTGCAGTGTAAGCTAGTCTCTTCAGCAGACAGGGACCAGGGCGCAGACGGGCTTGCCTTTGGCGCACCCACTGCCTGTCCGCTTCCGGCCATCTTAAATAAGCCCATGTCACTTGGAGATAGACAGCAGTCGACAAAGAAAAAATTGAAGCGCCACAAAGATGGCCGCCAGGTTAGGAAACAGCGCTCAAACACGTGCTTTCCTACAGCCCACTGGTAAATGCACACCACCCCAATTCCCCCCGAACAACTTGTTCACACAGTAGACACAAAATTTTAAATGTAGAACAAGCAGAATAATTAAAAATCGATATGAGAAATCCTTCCAGTAACATGGTTTTATTCTTGGGCACTAAAGAATCACTTGTATGCACACATGTTAGAGTCAGTTGACTACCTCACATTCAGTATGTAGATGACCTTTTATTGGCAGCAGATACAGAGGAGCAATGTACATTGGCTACAATAACTTTATTAAACTTTCTTGCGTCCCACGATCATAAAGCATCACCTGAAAAAAATTACAATTTTGCAGAAAACAGGTGTCTTATTTAGGCCACCTGATTTCTGAAGGGGAGAGAGGACGGTCATCTGAAAGAATACGAGCCATTGTACACCATCCTATACCTACCACAGACTGAAGTTGGGCCTTTCTTGGGGATGGCTGGTACTTTTAGACAATGAATACCAAATTTCTCTCTGATCTCCAAGCCCCTGCAGGAACTGACCCACAAGGATATTTCAGACCCCATACTATGTACACCATCTTAAAAGCAGTGCTTTCAGACACTGAAACAGGTTTGTGTAGCTTCCCAGCTCTGGATATTCCTGATTATACTAAGGAATTCTCAGTTTCTACATGAGAGATGTGCAGTAGCAGTGTTAGCATAGAATCATGAAGGACATCATAGACCTTTTGCATACCTCTCGGCCGTATTAGATCTAGTAGTCGCAGCTTTACCAAAGTGCCTATGAGCAGCAGCTGTATCAGTAGAACAGTGTGATAGTTTAGTGCTGGGAAATACCCTTTACGTATATGTTCAGTAGATCCACTCTTAAGTCAGACTAAGACTCAACATTTCACAAATGCTCAATAGACTAAATAGGAGCGAATATTGTTGGCTGCCTCCAATGTGATACTACATAGATGCACAACATTAAATACAGCAACACTGATGCCCTTGCCTGACCGACATATCATCGGAATTACACAATTGTGTTTTAGTGACACAGCAACAGACAAAGGAGAGGTTTGATAGGTCTGACACTGCATACGCAGAAAGAGAAGGGGATGTATGGGTGGATGGGTCCTGTCTTCAATTGCCATCAGGAGAGACAAGAGCAGCTTAGGCTATATGTACACTACAGACAGTTGTTGAAACAAACTGCATTCCCATTTATCAGCGCAAGCGGTAGAATTAGTGCCTTTAACCACATCATGTGAAATCAGCTAAGGTTTGAAAGTAAACATATATACGGAGAACCGGTATGCTTTTGGGTTGGTCATGATTTTTGGAGATTATGGCAAAAAAGAGCGTTTTTGACAGAGTATATAGAGCATGGCGAGTTGATACATTACTGAATGCCTTGGCTATGCCTAAAATATTAGCCATAATAAATTGCGCAGCAAACCAGAAGCTGACAGATGAAGTAGCTTAAGGAAATGATTTTGCTGATAGAATGGCGAAACAGCAGCAGAAGCATCAGATAGCACAATGTATGTAGCAACAGTTGAGGACTGTGACTTCAATAATGAACAGTTAGACCCAACACCTCAATAAGGACAGAAGAGAGCGACAGAAGAATTAAAAAGGTGGAAAGTGAAAGGAACAAAAGCAGGGACCCAAGTGGTGCAGTAAATTTCCTGATGTCTTGTTTCCTCATATGGTGCTCACTACACATGGCCGAGCATTTCTGGGCCGCAATGCTATGACAAGATAGGTTTCACAGTTCTGGTGCAACAAACAATTTAGTAAATTGCAAGTAATTGTGTAGTGTGTGGTTTGTTTAACATCTGAGGAAGGACATTTTATTCCATCGGAGGCACCATTCGCACATTTGCAGACTGATTACATAGAAATGCCTCAAATGAACAAGTACAGGTATGCACAGGTGGTAGTCTGTATGTTCATCAGGTGGGTGGAAGCTTACCCCTCAAAGAAGAATGCTGCACAGACTGTTGAAAAAATGTTTGACGCAACTGTTTCCGAGGTTCAGAGTCCTGATTGTCCTATGTCAGACCAAGGGACCCATTCTACAAGTTCGGTCGTTGCATGGCTATCCAAATCATTGGGCAAGACTCAAAGGTTCTATTGTGCCCAGCATCCTGAAGCAGCAGGTGCTGTGGAGGAGAAGAATGGTATTCTAAAGGCTAAAATAGCACAGATATGCACAGACACTAATCTGACCTGGGTTGATGCTTTGCTACTGGCACCATTTAGTATCTGCTGCACATCCAATGAGATGACAAAAAAGTGACTGGAAGACTGATGCTCACAAGGGGGCCCACAAAGGGTGGCCACAGTGTACCTGGCTGATGAGCTGTTGAGAAAATATTGTATTTCCTTCACTAAACAGTTGTACCTCTTACACACACACAAGTAAAGGACACTCTGCCAAAACCTTTGACCGAACATGGACACGGTCTAGAGCCTGGTGACTGGGTCTGGTGTGAATGCTTCTGATTACGAATACTACAGTTAAGTGTGCTGTGATGTCAATACAACGCATGCCTTTTCCACGCATAGTAAGTATTATACGGTAAGTGAAACCCAAATTTTATTATATATATATATATATATATATATATATATATACACACACACATATACATACATACATACACATACATATGCACACACTCATACATACACAATTTCTCATTTGGAGGGTGGGGGAGGCTTTTTTAAAATGAACTCCCAACCACCTTTTACCAGTACCCCACCCCTAAACCCTAAATTTAACAAGCCAATATCCTCCACGGCATCCAGGTGCTGGTACTCTCTAAGGTGCTATATACTATTGGGCTGAAAGAACTATTACTATGAGACGACGCTGAAATATGGGAAAAATTAGCTATAATTTTTACTATTTGTATATTTTATGTATCTACTGATTATGTAGCTTTTGACTCCATGTGAAAGAAGACTATACATCATGTTGATGTTTCTTGGTGGAATCTATTGAATATTTCATTCCACATATGAAAATATCAGATTGTTATGTTTGCTCACATGCACCAAATTATTCATCAAATCACTTTTCGCTTGTACATTTACCAGTATCAAGCGAGGAATTAACATGCGTGCTCTTGTCTAAGAATAAAAAAACACATAGGTGAACTACTCAAAGGGGGTACACAGGAATGTGAAAGTAGCTTACGCAATTTAGACTTGGGTTTTGTCAGGGTAAAATGAAAACTATGCATTTCTGATTGCAGTTATGCTTGTAAAAGGCTAAGAACATTCCTCCTGTCCCACCCAATTCACTGGTAGTTAGAAAGATTTCAGATCTGTTCCCCTTGGACTACTTGTACCACATAAAAAGAGTGCTATGTGGCTTGGTTACACACCATGATTAACATGCTGGTTAAATGGTCATCTACCACATCCAGTGCAATTGCTGCAGCTCCTCCAGTGTGATCTAATGCTGGGCTTGTGAAAATGAATGTCAATAGCTTTATGCTGGTTCCGCAGGAAGGGGGAAATAGGGGCCCATTTCAAGACAATACTGAGTTTGAGGAAGTAACTCTTATCTCCATCTGCCTCCCCAATGGTCAGGATGTTGTTTCCTGCAAATCAGACGTACTCTTTCACAGTTCTTCATAGCACAAAGATCTAGAACAATGCTAGATACAAACGTTATGTGGGTGAATATGAGGAACGGAAGAGGGTAAAATGGTATGAAAAGAAGTTTGTTAGTGTTACACCCCTCTTTGGTCCTATAAGTAATGCCCATTATAGTGATAGGCTTGCTTTGGATTCTCCTTGATATCAGAAGAGGTACAATCAATATCTTTGGTAACATTACAAAACAGACTAGCATTGGACTATATATTAGCTGAGATTGGAGGGGTGTGTCATCCCATTGGGGACTAATGTTGTAGATACATATCTGATATAAATGCTACTATGACTAATGTCATTGGTCATCTTTCTGACCTTCGTGACCAAATGTACAAGGAGAATAGTAATACTAAACTGTCCGACTGGGATCTTTGCACACGGCTCGAGGAAACTCTTGGGTCATTTGCTTGGGACATCTTGACGAAAATGCAGGTGTTCACTGGTATATGTATTGGAATATATGTACTGTTCAAGTGTATCAAAGGGGGAGGCTGTAAAACTTCGACAAGATTTAAATTGCCCATTGTCGCTGATGGAGTGAGGTTTGTAAAATACATCCTCATAAAGTCAAGCAACTCTATAACAACGTATTTACTGCATGAACTAATCAACTCCAGATACACCCATCTACATAGGGGGCAAACGCATATTATATAATACACTAAACCCTGTTGGCATGAGTACGAATTAATTGTTTGCGCATTGTAAAACAGTACTACTGCATGTTTATGTTGTGTTGTACATTGCACATTTTGCATGTTGTGCATAAATAACGAAAAGGTTGCTTTAAACCACGGGTACTCATAGTACGGCCCGCGGGCCGCCAGCGGCCAGTGGACCTTGCAGACTTCGTACCTGTGTTTATTTAAGTTTTTTTTTTTTTTTTTTTTTTTTTTTTTTTTAAAGAGTGTCAGCAAACACCGCCGGTTGCAGCAGCGCGGACTCCGAGAGACTCTGCTCTATAGGGGCCGGGCGATTTCAGCGATAGTCAGAGTGGAGATGCAGGGGCGCTAAGAAGAGGCGAAATACAACAAAGCCTCATTAACAAGTAAATGGTCTTTTAAAGACCTGTGAAGGAATCGGGTGCGGCTGTGTGTGCCCGGGAAGCTGTCTCAGCCCAGGCTGCCACACACGCGGGGTGAGGTGACGGAGGGCAGCAGGGAGTGAGAGCCGGGTGAGGTGACGGAGGGCAGCAGGGAGTGAGAGCCGGGTGAGGTGACGGAGGGCAGCAGGGAGTGAGAGCCGGGTGAGGTGACGGAGGGCAGCAGGGAGTGAGAGCCGGGTGAGGTGTGCGTTAAGAGCCTGTGATGTGATGTTTCCCGCCAGCCTGTAGTCAGAGGGTTGAGCCAAGGCCAGGGAGCTCAGGCCTGGTCTCCGCTCTCACAGCACAGCGCACAAATGCTCGCCGCCAGGTTGGCACTATATAGAATTGATGCATGCATACCTACACGGACGGGTGACTAGCGCCAAAGGGGGGCTTTGATCTGACAGCTCGGGGGTGAGAGTCAGAATTAAAGCCAGCGACAGATGTGACCCCAGGCCCAGTGGTGGGACACAAACACCGCGAAGCAGCAAATTCCGAGAGAAAATGAGCTGGCTTTTACATTACACAGGGAGAGGGGGGGGAGCTGTCTCTGGTCTGGTGACGGGGACGTGTAGACACAGTACGAGTGCACTGCCAGAGACCGAGACAGAGATAAGAGACAGAGATAAGAGACAGAGATTGAGAGGGGGATAAGAGACAGAGATAAGAGACAGAGATTGAGAGGGGGATAAGAGACAGAGATAAGAGACAAAGACGGGGATTGAGAGGGGGATTGAGACAAAGACGGGGATTGAGAGGGGGATTGAGAGGGAGACGGGGATTGTGTGGGGGAGTGAGAGGGAGACGGGGATTGAGAGGGGGATTGGGATTGAGACGGGGATTGGGATTGAGACGGGGATTGAGATTGAGAGGGGGATTGGGATTGAGACGGGGATTGAGATTGAGAGGGGGATGGGGATTGAGAGGGGGATTGAGATTGAGAGGGGGATGGGGATTGAGAGGGGATGGGGATTAGGGGATTGAGAGGGGGATGGGGATTGAGAGGGGGACGGGGATTGAGAGGGGGATTGAGAGGGGGATTGAGAGGGGGATTGAGAGGGGGATTGAGAGGGGGATTGAGAGGGGGATTGAGAGGGGGATTGAGAGGGGGATTGAGAGGGGGATTGAGAGGGGGATTGAGAGGGGGATTGAGAGGGGGATTGGGGATTGAGAGGGGGATTGAGAGGGGATTGAGAGGGGGATTGAGAGGGGGATTGAGAGGATTGAGAGGGATTGAGAGGGGGATTGAGAGGGGGATTGAGAGGGGGATTGAGAGGGGGATTGAGAGGGGGATTGAGAGGGGGATTGAGAGGGGGATTGAGAGGGGGATTGAGAGGGGGATTGAGAGGGGGATTGAGAGGGGGGATTGAGAGGGGGATTGAGAGGGGGATTGAGAGGGGGATTGAGAGGGGGATTGAGAGGAGGATTGAGAGGGGATTGAGAGGGGACGGGATTGAGAGGGGGATTGAGAGGGGATTGAGAGGCGGGGATTGAGAGGGGGATTGAGAGGGGGACGGGGATTGAGAGGGGATTGAGAGGAGACGGGGATTGAGAGGGGGGATTGAGAGGGGGGATTGAGAGGGGGATTGAGAGGGGGATTGAGAGGGGGATTGAGAGGGGGATTGAGAGGGGGATTGAGAGGGGATTGAGAGGGGATTGAGAGGGGGATTGAGAGGGGACGGGATTGAGAGGGGGATTGAGAGGGGGACGGGGATTGAGAGGGGGATTGAGAGGGGATGGGGATTGAGAGGGGGATTGAGAGGGGGATTGAGAGGGGGGATTGAGAGGGGGATTGAGAGGGGGATTGAGAGGGGGATTGAGAGGGGGATTGAGAGGGGGATTGAGAGGGGGATTGAGAGGGGGATTGAGAGAGGGGATTGAGAGGGGGATTGAGAGGGGATTGAGAGGGGGATTGAGAGGGGGATTGAGAGGGGGATTGAGAGGGGGATTGAGAGGGGGATTGAGAGGGGGATTGAGAGGGGGATTGAGAGGGGGATTGAGAGGGGGATTGAGAGGGGGATTGAGAGGGGGACTGAGGGGATTGAGAGGGGGATTGAGAGGGGGATTGAGAGGGGGATTGAGAGGGGGATTGAGAGGGGATTGAGAGGGGGATTGAGAGGGGGATCGAGAGGGGGGATCGAGAGGGGGATCGAGAGGGGATCGAGAGGGGGATCGAGAGGGGATCGAGAGGGGGATCGAGAGGGGGATCGAGAGGGGGATCGAGAGGGAGAGGGGGATCGAGAGGGAGACGGGGATCGAGAGGGAGACGGGGATCGAGAGGGAGACGGGGATCGAGAGGGAGACGGGGATCGAGAGGGAGACGGGGATCGAGAGGGAGACGGGGATCGAGAGGGAGACGGGGATCGAGAGGGAGACGGGGATCGAGAGGGAGACGGGGATCGAGAGGGAGACGGGGAGAGAGAGGGAGACGGGGAGAGAGAGGGAGACGGAGAGAGAGGGAGACGGAGAGAGAGAGGGAGACGGAGAGAGAGAGGGAGACGGAGAGAGAGAGGGAGACGGAGAGAGAGAGGGAGACAGAGAGAGAGAGGGAGACGGAGAGAGAGGGAGACGGAGAGAGAGGGAGACGGAGAGAGAGGGAGACGAGAGAGAGGGAGACGGAGAGAGAGGGAGACGAGAGAGAGAGGGAGACGGAGAGAGAGGGAGACGGAGAGAGAGGGAGACGGAGAGAGAGGGAGACGGAGAGAGAGAGAGACGGAGAGAGAGGGAGACGGAGAGAGAGAGGGAGACGGAGAGAGAGGGAGACGGAGAGAGAGAGAGAGACGGAGAGAGAGGGAGACGGAGAGAGAGGGAGACGGAGAGAGAGGGAGACGGAGAGAGAGGGAGACGGAGAGAGAGGGAGACGGAGTGAGAGGGAGACGGAGTGAGAGGGAGACGGAGTGAGAGGGAGACGGAGTGAGAGGGAGACGGAGTGAGAGGGAGACGGAGTGAGAGGGAGACGGAGTGAGAGGGAGACGGAGTGAGAGGGAGACGGAGTGAGAGGGAGACGGAGAGAGAGGGAGACGGAGAGAGAGGGAGACGGAGAGAGAGGGAGACGGAGAGAGAGGGAGACAGAGATAGGTGTATGCTGGGTCTGGTGGCTCAGTGGACGAAGGCGTCCGCTGCAGGGGCCTGTGTTCAACCTCATGGTCACAGTTTTTTTTGCTCTAGCCCCGCCCCCCCTCCCCCACTGACCCCGCCCCCACCGGTGCGGCCTCGGCCACAAACCACACTGTAAATGTGGCCCCCGAGAGAAATGTTGCGAGTACCCATGCTTTAAACTAATAACTTTTGCTAGGGTTTATTTAACATATGGCATTAGTATGGTGGGAGGTAAACATTATGGGTTTATTTTCACGAATTAATATTCTTTTGTGTTTGTTTATTTTAGTACGGGATTGGGCCTGCATGAAAATGGCCTCTCGTTGAAACCAGCATGTGGCTGGCCTAGTCGGTGCTGAGTGCGCATGTGTCGGGAGGGGTTGCTTGCTCGCAGACTGCTGGATGTACCCGATGATGCAACTCGTGTGAAGGCCATGTTGACCTGCGTCTTATTGTTTATGTGCCAAGATGCGACAACGACTGTGGGAACAGCCATCCCTACGTGCAATACGACGTGAAAGCGGACATTAAAAAGAACATTGTTGCTAAAAGTATAATGTATGAATGTTGGAATTATATGAATACATTGGTCTTAAATCCTTCTTTGTTAGAACCGGTATAGGATGGATTTGGCGGGGAGAGCTGAATGGGACGACCCTAGTATGATTTACGACAACCAATCACAGTCTGAGTTTTACTGATACAGCAACATTGTAAATTAGTGTGCTGGAGAAAAGAGTATAATTGATATCCCAATAGGGGTGTGGCAAGGCAGTATGGCGAAGCAGTGCGGTCCTGTATAGCAGAGCAGTCTGATGCGACAGATCAGAAAGAAGATCCAAGACAGAGAGAGCTGACTCGCATAGAGACAAAGAACCTTTAGGTACGAGAACGCCACGGGAGTGCTTGGGAGGAGACTGCGACCGAGGAGGTAGATTAAGTGGGAGATACATTTAATTGGTAGTATAGTAAACTTTACAGCATCTGTTCTGTTATCTTCGTCCTCAGAGCCTATCTCTGTGGACCTCTTGCCACAACCTCGGCCAAGGAAGTGGGTTTCCTGATTTCTTTTGGTGGGTATCACCCTCCTTGATTGCTTTAATTGAAAGTATATTTCCGCAAGTTCATGCTGTTCCTGCTCTTCCCCATTCCTGGTGCGCGCTTTGATTTCGATGCAAATGATTCATTTTGATTACATTGCTTGATAATTTGTTCTCTTATATGCAATCTTGTGTATGCACTGATAATCAATATAAAGAGCATTTAATAATATAAAATCATTATCCGAGAAAGTGACTTTGTGGTTATTTTAGTTAAAATATTAAACTGTTTAGTTAATCATAGTCACCATCAACTCTTCAACTAATGGTTCATCGACCAAAGGAAGAAGAAAGTTGATATTACAAATAGATATAAATAAATGCTATCAATGTGAAGTGTAGCGTTTTATTTAATAAAACTGATAAAATAAACCCCCCAAAATCCAGCGCCTGTTCTCAGGGACCATTTATGGGTAATGTAAGATGGGCCCCGTTGTTTGGTGAAGTAATTTATGTGTGATGAGAATTTCTCTTGATCCCTGGTTTCAGTATTAAGGGGTTGCGCTGGATCAGTTTTTCTGGTAGCAGAATGATGGTTATTATTGATTAGTTTGGTGATTATTGATTATATGTTAACATTCTATGTAAAGTGAGTCAGTGTTACGTTTTTATGTAGTCTTTGGAACACAGGTACGGATGGGTATCTGGGAAGCCAGCAGAGTAACAGTTAGCCTAAAGTAAGGCAGAGGAAAAGTGTGAGAAGTGAAATCACACGGGAATAGGTACATTGTCTGTTTAGGTTATTTTAGGGACTATTGAGTGTGTATGTGATAGCGAAGAGTCCACCTGTGAAACTTTGGCCTGATCCGCAGAAGAGTAGTGAGACCTCCTTTTTAATAAAAGGGTCCTCTTATGAAATTTTGGGCTTATCCCTAAGGAAGTAACAGGTCCTCTCTTAGCTTGAGTGAAGGGAAGGATAGCGGAATTGTTATACTTGCCCGTATTGAAAGAAATATTCTCGAGAGTGAAAACTCTCTCTCTATATAGACAACAGTGTGGTATTGTTTAAATGTTGTGACTAATAAGTTATTATAAAAGAAAATCGGACTAAGAAGAGTGCCGATAATTTTTGTAAAGGGAGGGTCAGCAGCAGGAGGAGAAGCTGACGTCACAGAAAGCCGCACTGGCATTGGTCGGTCTGTGAAGACTGAGCGAGCACCGATTGGTTGGTTGGTGTGAGCCGCGCTGGTATTGGACAAAATAGTGGAGAAGGAGAAAGCTCCGATTGGAAGAGTTAAGAGTGTGTCGCGCTGACATTGGTCAGGTGTTTGAGGAAGTAAAGAGTTCAACTGGTGAATTCTAGTGAATTGTGTTGATAAAGATTTGTCTCGAGTAAAGGTGTTGAATAAGTAGCGAAAATGTACTTCGAACCACCGCAGCAGGAGAAATTGACTGTTTGGCAAAATTAAAAGATTCTTTAAAAAGGACAAACCAGTAATAACGAGAGAAGGAGTTCCTATCCCTCCACCAAAGACACCAGCGTCTTATATGATGTTAAAATATGGTTATCACACATGTATTTGGTTAGAGAACTGGGTAGGATATACGAAGAATGATGGTACATTAGCTTTCCCAGAGCATGGTTCTTTTAATTTAGCAGTGTTGCGTAATTTAAGAGATAAAATGATGGCATTAGATCCGAGACCTAGACCTACACAGTTTGAAGCACTAGTAGAATGGGAAGATAAAATGTATGAAAGAGAGAGACACCGAAGTGGTAGAGTTAATAGGTTTATGTTTGGAAGATTTCATGATGAAAAACACAAAGACAGAATGAAGAGGTGGAGAAATGGAGAGATAACTGAAGGATTGTATCCAGTTTTAATGGCAGGAGAGACTGTAGGAAATAAGTGTAAGGAAAAGAAGAAACATTTAGAGCAATTTGGTTATGGATATGACCCGAATGAAACTGATGACGAGCTGCTGGATGATATATTAGTTAAACGACCACCACCTTATCAAGAAAATTCTGTGATGGTGACACCAAATGCACCGTCAATGGAAGTCCCAATGACACCTCAAACGACACCAGTTCTAACTAAGTGATGTAGAGCAGGAAGGAGAAGTAGAAATTGCCATACAAACTAAAGAATTAGTTGAAAAATTAAATCGGATGAATATGAAAATAGATGCAATAACTGTGCCAGTAACTATAGGTCCAGCAATACCTGTATTTGAAAATAGACTTGTCCATGAACCTTCCTTAACTGTCCCATTAAATTCTGCTATATCAGCTAGTAGTAGAATTAATGCTGCAAGTGTCCAAAGTAAACAACCCACTACAGTTATTAGATCTACACCTCCGACTAATTTAACGATTATTGAAACACCTAGGGAAATAATGCAGTTACAGCCTAAAAGGATAGAGTTGGATGAGATTTCAAGAAGTGAAGTTCTAATAGGACCAAATACTGAAGAATTGGGTGAAAGGGTTACAAAGGAGAAAAACACAACCACAGCGTATAGATGTATGTAAGTTAAGAGTAGATTTGGAAGAAATGATAATTGGAACCATAAGTCCAGACATGCTAAAGACTTATCAAGATGATGAATTGATGCATCTGTGTAAGAGTATTACTTGTAAGGCGAAAAATTTACATGAAAGGTTAGTGGAAGCTGCAGAGGAGTTGGGAATGGATATAGGAAGATGAAAGGTGTTGCAGAAGACCTATAGAGTGGATTTTACTGAAAAGGATATAGAAAATATGAATACGTCTGGTAGGCGATTGCAGATAAAAGAGTTAATGGTTGTATTAAGAAAACGAGGAGACGTTGAAAGATGGAAAGGTAGATGGATGAGGAAGAAAGAGGAATTAGCTGCTAAAGAAATACATTTGCATCCTGTAAGAGAAGTGGAAAATGTAGCTTTGGAATGTCCCATGAGAGAAGTTCCAGGAGGAGGTTATGTGCATGTTCCTTGGACTAGACCAATGAGTTACCTAGGTTGAGAGAAAAACCTGTGGAATGGTATAAACAAGTTGAGAGGTTTATGAAAGTATTGTTAAAGGATCTAGATGGATTGTTTGAAATTGTTGTCCCTGCAGATTTATGGACTGGATGTAAGATTACAGTAGATTGGCCGAAAGACAAATATCCTAGAGATGCTAAAACAGGAGCACCTTCTGATGAGGTGATGAAAAAATATCAAGTGATTACTTTCTTGAAAAGCAAAATTTCCCCTCAAGAAACAGATTGGGTAAAAATTGATAGAACAACCGAAGAGCCGAAAGAATCTGTACATGCCTATTATGAGAGGTTGTTACAAGTCTTTAAGCAGTATAGTGGTTTTGAGAATATTGGAGACAAAGATATGGGTCATTTTGTGTATAGGTTTGTGTATGGATTAAGACCGGAGATTAGTCAGATGATACAGCAGCATATGTTGTGCTGGCAAGCAAAAACGATTGACGAGATCTTGAGGTATGCGAAGTATTGCAGCGACGACATGGAGTCTCGCCATCGTAAATTAAAAGAAAAAATGATGTGGGCCCAAGTAAAGGTAGCGGAGCAGCAAGAAACTCAGTTGAATTCTCAGGCTATAAACCAAATGGGAGGAGTTAGTCAGAATGCTCAGAAATCTACTGGAGGTAGAGGTAGAGGACAAATGAGCAGAGAAGAGGCGAAAAAGAAATTTCCTTGTCATGGGTGTGGAAAGTATGGACACTAGAAGAATGAGTGTAGATCAGTGCAGAGGACTAATGGAGGAAATCAAATTTTAACCCCACAGGTGCAGAGTGAGATAGTTGTGCAGCAGACACCACAACAGCAGGTAGTAACTACCCAATATCAGGTCCCGCAACCACCGTTACCACATAGTGTAAATGCTCAAAGATACAGTGCGGATACAGGGTTTCACGGAGGAGACCAGGTTGGTAAAAATACTAACACAAATGTGATTCCCCAATTTTGGATGCAATGTGATGGAAATGATGCTTAATCGAGTCAATGACGGTGCCGGGGGGGGGGAAGAGAAGAAAGAGTGCGTGCTTGGCGCTAATCTAGAGGTAGATCAGTCAGGTCCATTTGTTGATGGAAAAGTGGAAGGTAATGATATTACTTTTCTTGTGAACACTGGTGCTACCCGTTCTACTGTGAGAGCAGCAGAAATTCCAAACCTACCCCTCTCGGGAGAAACTATCCAAGTAGTAGGAGTCTCAAACAAACAGATAAATACTCCAGTTACTAAATCAATTGAAGTACATATTGGTCCCTTCAAAAGACATGCATCGGTTTGTAGTGTGTGACTCAAGTCCAGGGAATTTGTTAGGAAGGGATTTACTGTGCAAGATGAATTGCACAATTTACTGCACACCGGATGGTATTGCATTTCAGACACCTGATGAGGATGTCGCGTTTAAAATGGTGTTAGCAAAGCAAGGAACAGAAGTGAATGAGCTATATTCGCTTCTTACAGACAAAAGTGTGCCTGAAGAATTAATGAAAATAGTGAATCCGGAAGTATGGGATTTCACAGGACAGGAGATTGGGTTGATGAAGAAAGTGGATCCGATTAGAATTACAGTGAAAGATGGTGTTGACTATCCAAATACACCACAGTATAAGATGAAACCAGAAGTAATAGCAGGAATAACTCCTGTAATTGATCAAATGATTGAACAAGGAATTTTAAAAGAGTTAAAGAGTAGTCCTTGTAATTCACCTAATATGGGATTGAGAAAGCCAAATGGAACTTATAGAATAGTACAAGATTTGAGAAAAATAAAATTGTTGTGCCTTGTTGTCCAGTTGTGCCAAACCCAGCAGTGATTCTATACCAAATCCCACATGATGCGGAATGGTATACAGTGGTTGATGTGTCATGCATTCTTTTCGATTCCCCTGCATCCAGATAGTCAATATTTGTTTCCGTTTCGGTTTGGAGATCGTGTTTTGGCATGGTGCCGAGTTCCTCAAGGCTATACTGAGTCTCCTTCAATTTTTAATCAGATATTGAAAAAGTGTTTGGAGGAATTGAGAATGTCTGAAGAGTCTGTTTTGGTTCAGTATATTGATGACCTACTGGTGGCATCAAAGACTCGAGAAGCCTGTGTTGCAGAGACAGTTGCTTTACTGAACCATTTGGCAGAGGGTGGACATAAGGTGTCCCCTGCAAAATTACAATTCTGCCAACAAGAAGTCCAATACTTGGGTCATAAGATTGAGAAGGGAGTCAGAAAAGTAACAGAGCGTATTCGAGTGATCAGGGATATGAAGCCTCCAACGAGAGAGGGAAGTGCGAATGTTTTTGGGAGTGGTTGGATATTGCAGACAGTGGATCAGTGGATTTTCCCTGATGGCAAAACCTCTACAAAAGTTAACAAGGAATGATGTGAAAGATCCAGTTAAATTGGATGAAGAAAGTATGGATGCTTTTGCTAAGTTGAAAGAGAGTTTATGTAAGGCTCCGGCATTGGGAATGCCGGATTATTCAAAGGATTTTGCATTATATTGCAGTGAGAGAGATGGATGTGC
The DNA here is from genome assembly GCA_963921515.1 of Calotriton arnoldi. NCBI lineage: Eukaryota > Metazoa > Chordata > Amphibia > Caudata > Salamandridae > Calotriton > Calotriton arnoldi. Next base: position 1,969,360 of record CAWUFW010000961.1, read on the forward strand.
ACTTGCAGTTTTAACCCAAAGGCATGGCATGTCAAGACGACCTGTGGCATACTTTTCACCTACACTAGATTCAGTAGCTGCCGCATTACCCGGATGTTTGAAAGCAGTAGCTGCTACTTGTGTGAGTTTGGAACAGAGTGAAGGAATCATAATGGGTCATCCTGTGAGTACGTACCACATTCAGTTGAGATCCTTTTTATCAAGAACACGGACTCAGCATCTCACATATAGTCGGCTGACTAGGTATGAGAGAGTGATTCTGGGAGCAGAAAATGTGACCATAGTAAGATGTACAAATGTGAATCCCTCTACTTTATTGCAGAGGTATGGGAAGAAGAAGTAAAGGATGAAGCTGAACATGATTGTTTGGATGTGACTGAATTTTGTACCAAGCCCCGTCCTGATATCAAGGACGTTCCTCTCGAGGAATCAGATCGTGTGTTGTTTGTTGATGGTTCGTGTTTGCGAACTGAAAGAGGTATATTGAGTTCTGCTTATGCGGTTTGTACTGTGGCAGAAATCCTGGAAGCATCCTGTCTAAAAGGGGTAAAATCTGCACAAGTGGCTGAATTGATCGCTCTAATTCATGCCTGCAAATTGGGACAATGTCAGAAAGTGACCATAATTACTGATAGTCAATACGGCTTTGGCATTGTGCATGATTTTGGAGAACTATGGATGCAGAGGGGATTCCTGACCTCTTCAGGGTCCCCCATCAGGGATAGTCAATTTGTAAAAGAATTGCTGGAAGCATTACAATTGCCAAAACAAATTGCAGTGGTCAAATGTGCCGCACATAAGTCAGGAGATGATTATGTGACTCAAGGCAACAGATTTGCTGACCAAGTAGCACAATATTGTGCAGAGAATGAGACTTCCATAAATCGGGGAACAGCAAAAGAACATACGGTTTTTCAACTTATGTTTACTAACACTATTGAAACATGGGATGAAGTAAGACAACTGCAGGAAGAGGCAAGTGATGAGGAAAGACAAGAATGGGGAAAAATCAGGATGTAGAAGGCGAGAAGATGATGATGTATGGGTATATATTGATGGAAGACCAGTGATGCCAGATAGTTTACTTTCTCATATGGCAAGGATGTACCATGGAGTGACGCATGTTGGACGAGACGCCATGGTCAGATTATTTAAACAAACCTGGTTTAATACTAGATTCAGAACTATTGCAGAAAGTCTTTGTCAAAGATGCCTAACGTGCCAACAGCAAAATCCAGGAAGAAAGGCAATAGTTAGTTTAGGAACAATAGGGAGGGCAGGTGGTCCGTTTACCAGACTACAGCTCGATTTTATTGAGTTACCTCCATGTGAGAAGTTCAAATATGTGTTAGTGTGTTTGTTTTCCCGATGGGTAGAAGCTTACCCCACAAGAAGGAATGATAGCCTGACAGTGGCAAAACTTTTGTTGAGAGAATACATTCCTAGATATGGTTTCCCAGTCACTATGGAAACAGATGGAGGAACACACTTCACTAGTGAATTGATCAAACTGATTTGTGAGGCTTTGAGCATTCAACCAAAACTTCATTGTGCCTATCGTCCAGAGGCTTCTGGAATAGTAGAACAGATAAATGGCACAATCAAGAACAGGTTAGGAAAAGTGTGTAGATCCACAGCACTGAAATGGCCTGACGCTTTACCCCTAGTTTTGATGAGTCTCAGAAGTATTCCCGACAAAAAGACAGGATTGAGTCTGTACGAGATATTGATGGGAAGAGCAATGAGACAAGCATTTGTACCTGCGAACAAATTGATAAATATATCTGATGATCTCATCCTTGACTATTGCAAAGGATTGGCTGATGTGGTACGTTCTGTGTTTCATCAGGTTGGAGCAGACGCGACCACAACACAACAGACTCAAGCTCATGATCTAAGCCCTGGTGAGTGGGTTCACGTGAAAAGGCATAGAAAAAAAACTTGCCTAGAGCCCCGCTGGGAAGGTCCGTATCAGGTTATATTGGTGACGACTACAGCAGTAAAGTGTGCTGGTTTAACAAATTGGATCCATGCCAGTCACACTCAGCGAGTCCCAAGTCCACTTGAACCACGAGTAGAGCCACATCTGGAGATCTCAAGTACAAGCTTTGAACCAGAAGGTGAAACACGAGAAATTGGTGAGGTTAAAACAATAGAATCTGAAACTGGCGAACCTGAACCAAAAGACTCTGAAGAGCAGCTTGATGATGAATTGCTTAGCACAAGTCAAATAAAGTGGGCACCAGCTACTGGGACTGAAGAAACTGCTGTTGATCAAGGAGAAAGACAATTTTCAGAGGAAAAGGGAAAGTGTAGAGAGGAAGTAGGTGAAAGGAATACCGAAGAAGAAGTAAAAGAAAGCAAACTTAGAGTAGGTACAAGGAAACGGAAGTACGAATTGAATAAAGAAGAAGAAGAAGTAGTACAACCAAAGAAAGTAAGGAAAGACGAGCAGTGGCCAAATGGAGTTAAAAGACTGAAATATAGGGTGGTGAAAGGAAGACCAGAAAACAGGTTAGAACAAATAAGCGAAACTTCAGAGCAGTTAGAACAGGGAGAGTCAGATGACGAATCAGTGCTGCGACCAGAGAGAGAAAACCAAACAAAAAGTACAGGTCACCTGATTGGATATATATAGTGTTGGAAGAAATTGAGGAAGAAGATTCAACCCAAAGAAGAAACAGCACTGACAACGAACAAGAAGAGAAAAGTGATCTAAATCCACCCTAAGAGACTGTAAACAAACTAAGGTGTTGCGTTATGAACTGAAAAGTTTCTCTGATGATTCAGAGGACGTCCTGGAAATTGGATTAAGTTAAAATAAAAGAAGGGGTAAAGAAGAAAGCTTTTTGAAGTGTGGGATCACACTATATTTTTGTAATATTGTCATGGCAGATACACAAGTAACTAGACCTAGATGTAGCCTTATGTGTAGATGCTACAAGGTTTGCTTATGTTTAATGTGTATATTGATAGTATTCTGGATAATATTGACAATAGTAATACCTTTACATTTTATTTTTATTTGTTTTTATTTGAAGAGTTTTATATAGCGCTGGCTAGACCCGGAGGTATCAGAGCGCTTTACATAAGGAAGTGGTTACAACAGAATATTGTTACATAGTTACATAATTTCCTAGAATAAAAACATAGCATGGAGAAAGACATTATTACAAAAATACATCCGGTACTAGAGCATAAGAATAAAATATAAACAGGTCCAAGGATGGTAGAGGGATAAAAGTAAAGGGTTAAGAGTACATAGCAAGTCAGGACGACTGGTAATGGAGAAGAGAACTTTTGTGGATAAACAAAAGTCAGAAGACAAGTTGAACAAAACCGGAGAGGGTCCAGGGATCCACAAACAAACCGGTGCCGGACTTCATCACTGGGAGGGGCAGAAAGTTGGAAGTGGACGGGGTGTCCCATCAAGCCGAAACACGAAGAGCACGGTGAAGCCGAGCAAGAGGGGCAATGACCAAACCAGAGGCAGAGGGAGCTGGCTTGTGGCAAGGAACAGTCAGGGGCACAGCCAAAATCACAAGATGGAGGCACCAAGGACTCGGACCCCAAGAGTTACAAAGACAAGATGGCGGGGCTGCGTGAGTGCAAAAACCTACCCCAAAGGCAGAGCTGAATGGGGAAGGCAGCAGCTTGGCACTGGAGGGAGGCAAGGTCGAAAATCGCTGCTCTCTCCCGGGTAATCCACTGCAGGGGAAGAGAGCGCGGGCGTCCAGGCAGCAGCCCCAGTAAGTGGAAAGGCAACAGCCGGTCAGGAGGAAGAGCAACTCTGCACTCGCGTTGGTTCTTGTTCCAGCGCAGCAGGATGCCCAGCAACCCCGTCTTCGATCCGGAAAGATAGGCGATGGCCGGAGGAGAGCGTCCCCGCCAATTCCCCAACAGCCACCATGGAAGAAAAGAAACCCCTCATCAGGAAGACGGGGGAAGAGGGAGGCACGCAGGAGAGGCGAGGAGAGACTATGCCCGATGCCCAGCTGGGTAGGTGACGGCCGCAGCGGCGAAACCGGAGCCAATCTCCCCTACAGCTGTCTGGCAGCTCCACCGGGCATCGGCCATGTTTGCTCGAGCTCCGCAGCCTGAAAACAACGATCCCGCAATCCTCTGAAGATCTCGAGCCGATATGCGGGAGATTGGAGAAGATGAAGACCGCTGTCGAGCAGGACCCCAGATGAGCAAGAGGGTCCAGGGGGAGGAAGAAATCGGGGGATTTAAGCCAAAAAGGCAATCCCTGGCCGGGAGCTCCCGGCCGGATGCTCCTTATCCGTCGGCCATCTTGGCTGAAGATCCATTTGATAAAGCTATACCAAGTCAATCAATCAATCAATCATGTCACTTATAAAGCGCACTACATACCCGCGAGGGTCTCAAGGCGCTGGGGGAAGAGGGGGGTGGTGCTGCTACTGATCGAAGAGCCAGGTCTTGAGGAGTCTTCTGAAGGCCAGTAGGTCTTGGGTCTGTCGGAGGTTGGTGGGGAGGGTGTTCCAGGTCTTGGCAGCGAGGTGGGAGAAGGATCTGCCGCCGGCGGTCGTTTTCCGGATGCGGGGGATTGTGGCGAGGGCGAGGCTGGTCGAGCGGAGCTGGCGGGTGGGGGTGTAGAAGCGGAGTCGTCTGTTGAGGTAGGCTGGTCCGGAGTTGTGGAGTGCTTTGTGTGCGTGGGTGAGGAGCTTGAAGGTTATCCTCTTGTTGACAGGGAGCCAGTGCAGGTCTCTCAGGTGGGGTGTGATGTGGCTGCGTCGGGGGATGTCGAGGATAAGACGTGCAGAGGCGTTCTGGATGCGTTGCAGCCGTCTCAGGAGCTTAGCCGTCGTTCCTGCGTAGAGGGCGTTTCCGTAGTCCAGCCTGCTGGTGACGAGGGCCTGGGTGACTGTTTTTCTTGTTTCGGTGGGGATCCACTTGAAGATCCTGCGGAGCATTCGGAGGATGTTGAAGCAGGATGAGGAAACTGCGTTGACCTGCTTAGTCATGGAGAGGGTGGGGTCGAGGATGACCCCTAGGTTGCGTACGTGGTCGGTGGGTGGCGGGGCTGTTCCCAGTGATGTTGGCCACCAGGAGTCGTCCCAGGCTGAAGGGTTGGAACCAAGGATGAGGACCTCCGTCTTGTCCGAGTTCAGCTTCAGGCGGCTGGTCCTCATCCATTCGGCGACGGCCTTCATTCCTTCGTGGAGGTGGGATTTGGCGGTGTGAGGGTCTTTGGTGAGGGAGAGGATCAGCTGGGTGTCGTCGGCGTAGGAGATGATGTTGAGGTTGTGCTGTCGGGCGACGTGGGCGAGGGGTGCCATGTAGATGTTGAACAGCGTTGGGCTGAGGGAGGAGCCTTGGGGTACGCCGCAGATGATCTTGGTGGCCTTGGATCGGAAGGGGCGAGGCGGACGCTTTGTGTTCTGCCGGAAAGGAAGGATGTGGTCCAGTCCAGGGCCTTCTCTTGGATCCCGGCGTCGTGAAGGCGTGTTCGTAGTGTGTGGTGGCAGACCGTGTCGAAGGCGGCTGATAGGTCCAGGAGGATGAGGGCTGCTGTTTCTCCGTTGTCTAGCAGGGTCCTGATGTCATCGGTGGCGGCGATGAGGGCGGTTTCGGTGCTGTGGTTGCTGCGGAAGCCGGACTGGGAAGGGTCCAGGATGTTGTTCTCCTCGAGGTAGCGGGTCAGTTGTTTGTTGACGATTTTCTCGGTGACCTTCGCGGGGAACGGGAGCAGAGAGATGGGTCGGAAGTTCTTGAGGTCCTTGGGGTCTGCCTTGGGTTTCTTGAGTAAGGCGGTGATCTCGGCGTGCTTCCAGCTTTCCGGGAAGGTTGCTGTCTCGAAGGAGATGTTGATTATTTTCCGGAGATGGGGCGCGATGGCTGTACTGGCTTTGTTGAAGATGTGGTGAGGGCACGGGTCTAGCGGTGAACCGGAGTGGATGGTGTTCATGATCTCGCTGGTGTCCTCGTCGTTGATGTTGGTCCAGGAGAGCAGGCGGTTGGTGGTTGTGGGGGCAGTGGTCTCGGTGGTTGCCGGGGCGGTCGTGGTGTTGAAGCTGTCGTGGATGTCGGCGATTTTGCGGTGGAAGAAGGTGGCCAGTGAGTCGCACAGGTCTCGCGACGGATGGATGTCGTTGGGGTTGGAGAGTTCCTTCACGATGTTGAAGAGCTCTTTGCTGTTGTGTGCGTTGTTGTCTAGGCGGTCTTTGAGTGAGGCCCTTTTGGCGAATCTGATGAGGTGATGGTGACTGTGGGTGGCGCTCTTGTGGGCGGCGTAGCTGTCCGCTGTCCGTTCGTGGAGCCAGATCTTCTCCAGTTTTCGGCATGTTCGTTTGGAGGCCTGGAGGTCTTCGGTGAACCAGGTGGCTTTCTTGCTGGTGTGGCTGTTGGGCGGATTCTTGAGCGGGGCGAGGGTGTTGGCGCAGTCGTCGATCCACTGTCTGAGGTTGCGGGCGGCGGTGTCGGGGTCGGAGGGTTCGGCGGGTGGGCTCAGGGCGAGGGTTGTGGTTAGCTGGTCTTCCGTGACTCTGCTCCTGCAGCGGCGAGGCATTTGTTCGGTGCGGTGGGGCGTGGTGGGCTTCCTGTAGGTGAAGTGGATGCAGTGGGGGTCAGTCCAGTGGGGTTCGGAGGTGTGGTTGAAGGAGACGTGTGGGCTTGCGGAAAAGATGGAGTCGAGCGTGTGGCCGGCGGCGTGGGTGGGTGTAGTCACGAGCTGTCTGAGTCCGAGGGTGGCGAGGTTGTCGATCAGGGTGGTGGAGTTGGTGTCCTTGTTGTTCTCGAGGTGGAAGTTCAGGTCCCCGAGGAGGATGTAGTCCGTGGAGGCGATGGCGTGTGTGCTGACGAAGTCAGCGATGGAATCGCTGAACTGTGGTCGGGGTCCGGGGGTCTGTAGATGAGGGTTCCTCTGAGGGTGGTGTTGGGATCGGTGTGGATCTGGAAGTGCATGTGTTCGGCGGTGCTGAGGGTGTCGTCGGTGTTGGTTGAGACTGAGGGTGTTCCTGTGGACGATGGCGATGCCTCCTCCGACTCCGTTGGTGCGGTCCCTGCGGGTGATCTTGTATCCGTCCGGGATGGCAATGGCGATGTCGGGGCTGAAGCGGGATTCAGCCAGGTCTCCGTCAGGAACGCGACGTCTGGGGAGGTTGAGTCGAGAAGGTCCCAGAGTTCGATGGCGTGTTTGCGGGCGGAGCGGGTGTTGAGGAGGATGCATCTGAGGTAGTTGGGTTCTTTCCTGGGCGGTGGTTTGGCGGGGGGTGCTGGCGAAGCTGCAGTTCCGGCAGGTGAAGGGTCCTTGGGTGCGCTTCGGGGTGGCCTGGTAGCAGGCGTGATCTTTTCCGGGGTTGAGTGCGTGGAGGGTGCTGGCGTCGTATCGGCGTCTGTTGATGTGGCGGGCGCGGGGAATGCCCGGACCAGGGGGTCTGGCGCTGGGCTCGGTCACGGCGCGGACGGGCGCAGACGGGCTTGCCTTAGGCGCGCCAGCGGCGCGGCCGCGCAGCAGCCGCCATAAATGGGGAGGTGGGAGGGAGGAGCAGGGAATGGGGCAGCGAATGGGCAGTGAGGGGGCGGGGCCGCAGGGGCGCAGCGGCGGGAAACAGGCACAGAAGGGAAAACGAGCACAATCAGGGCAGCAAGGGGGCACAGAAAGGAAAAAACTAGCACAATGAGGGGCAGCAAGGGGGCACAGAAAGGAACAAGCATTGGCATAGCCAATAGGTCTCGCTTTTGGGACCTTATAAGTGTTTAGCCATGCAACAGTTGATGTTGTTGCGCCAAGGATATTGTGCTGGATAACTAAACACTTATAAGGTCCCAAAGGCGAGACCTATTGGCTATGCCAATGCTTGGAGAGGAGTATAAACACTATATGTACTATGGAGTAGCCTGGAAGCAAATGTCAGCTGCAGGGCCCTCCAAAAATGAAACTGAAGGAATATTCTTAAGGACTGCAAGGGGTAGTGGAGCAATGGAGGAGGAAGTGGTGGCAAGTGAAGGGGAAGCAACAGGGGAACGGATATTAGAGGCCATGGGAACCAACAAAAACACATGCACTCTTATTGAGCACTTAATGAATAAGAAAAAGTAGCTCCTTAAATGGGGCCAGTGAAAGAATACAATTCAGCCGATCAAAAGGTTGATAAAGAGGCTATGCTCCTGGGTAGGGGCAAACACAAGAGGATTGCAGGCAATCTAATATGAAGCAGGCAAATGTTAGAGCCTATAAATCAAAACAATGGTAAGCAATGGAAAGGCCCTAGGCCCACTGCAAGTTGACTTGCATGTTTACAATGCTTTTGGTCACAGGCTAGGACCTCGTAGTACTATAAATACATATCACTATTCCCCCACTGCACCAACCAGGATTTCGTTCTGCAGCTGTTTGGTTACACAGGCTGGCAGGACCTTAAAACCATTTATTTTGAATGTATTTTTATTTGCGCCCATGCCAATCATTTTGTGTGAATGGTTTTCAGAAGCGTGCATAAGACCATCTCACTTTAACCCATAACACATGCGTCTGGCGAAGCTTGGCAGGCATGTTTAACTCTAGTAGGCACTGGCATAGAAGCGATGAACAATGTTGTGGGCTACTTCAAGGCACATGTGCGCACGCTCGTGATAACAGGGGTCTGTCTGTTTTGGGCCAGTTGGGTGCACGCGCCCCTGTCCCCAGAGCGCTTCCATGTCCTCGCGGTTGTGCTCACCCGCTAGAGCCCTGCCATCCTGCGAGCGCGGTCTCGTGACACTTGTAACAAGTAGTACTGCCAGCATTCGCAACGATGCTCGTTATATCGACCTCGAAGGATGAAGGGCCGTAGCAGCAACTATGTGCATTTGTCCTCTGAGCAATCCCTATCATAAGTGTTCGGGCGCTTACTGGATCGAGTCTGTGGGTTCAACGGAAGCTTCTGGAATCATTGGCGAATAAATCCTTTGAAACGTATTCTTTGTAAAAGCATCCAGCCTGGTATGTGTGCCCACGAGGGTTGTATTAATCACACCCATCAAATGACGCCTTCGCCCTAATACAGCGTCTTTAACACTGCATGTCGATTATCCTCTGCTGTTTACTCCCAGCCGATACAATTGTAAGAAAAGGACTCGTGTGTATATGGCTGCACAAGATGTCTGTGTGATTCGGTTGACACCTGTAATTCTGTATAGTATACGTCTTTGTGCATGGACATGCTTCATGTTCACGTGTCTGTTTGCAATTATTGGTGTCGCTATTGGCTTACAAGTGGTTTTGTGTGCGTGTTCTTGCGTTGGCGACGCATGTGCATCTTTTTCAAGAGTGTTTACATGCACGCCGGTACCTGTTAGTAATGCTGTTGACGCCTCGGTGAATAAGAGCGTCTTGATATTCATGTTTCACGTGTCTGTGGTTTGTGTACATCTGCGCCGGGCAGGCAGTATGTGTGCGCGCGCCTCTGTTTCTGTGGACACAATATGGATGAACGAGTGCGTGCATCTGTGGAAGAGGGGCGTGTCGACCACATGTATCAATGGCTTCTTTTGGATATGTGCTCTTGAAGTCTGCGTGTGATGTGTGACACGGACAACATCTCTTGGGGGCAGTGTATAGCACACTGGAAGTGCAGAAGTGATGACGCGTGCTCCACAATCAGCCCTTTCTTCGCGATTCATAAAAAGCGATCGCTACTGTAAAAAAAAAAAAAAACACGCCCGCGAGTGGTGCGCGCGCACCACAGAGGAGCGGCAGCCTGCTCAGCTGACCAGACGCTCAGCTGACCAGACGCTCGTAGCGTCGTGGCTGGCCTTTGGATGTGTACGCGCGGCAGACATGTGTTTCCACTTATCGCGCCCGCGTCTGGGCACGATAATTGGAAACACATGTTTGCCGCGCGTACCCATCCCAAAAAGGCCAGCCACGACGCACGAGCGTTTTTGGGACTGCTTTTAAACCCGCTTACATTAAGTCTTCGCCTCTAAGCAGCGCTTGCGCGCTACTCGAGGCTCGACCTAAAAACGAGCACAATCAGGGGCAGCAAGGGGGCACAGAAAGGAAAAACGAGCACAATCAGGGGCAGCAAGGGGGCACAGAAAGGAAAAACGAGCACAATCAGGGGCAGCAAGGGGGCACAGAAAGGAAAAACGAGCACAATCAGGGGCAGCAGCAGGGCACACAGACGGAGCTGTGTGGTGGGGAGCGACCTACCAGTCAAGGTCAGGGGTCGCTCTCTTCACCACGCAGCGGCCGCCATAAATGGGGAGGTGGGAGGGAGGAGCAGGGAATGGGGCAGCGAATGGGCAGTGAGGGGCGGGGCCGCAGGGCGCAGCGGCGGGAAACAGGCACAGAAGGGAAAACGAGCACAATCAGGGCATCAAGGGGGCACAGAAAGGAAAAAAAACGAGCACAATCAGGGGCAGCAAGGGGGCACAGAAAGGAAAAACTAGCACAATGAGGGGCAGCAAGGGGGCACAGAAAGGAAAAAACTAGCACAATGAGGGGCAGCAAGGGGGCACAGAAAGGAAAACGAGCACAATCAGGGGCAGCAAGGGGGGCACAGAAAGGAAAAAAGCGAGCACAATCAGGGGCAGCAAGGGGGGCACAGAAAGGAAAAACGAGCACAATCAGGGGCAGCAAGGGGGCACAGAAAGGAAAAACGAGCACAATCAGGGGCAGCAGCAGGGCACACAGACGGAGCTGTGTGGTGGGGGAGCGACCTACCAGTCAAGGTCAGGGGTCGCTCTCTTCACCACGCAGCGGCCGCCATAAATGGGGAGGTGGGAGGGAGGAGCAGGGAATGGGGCAGCGAATGGGCAGTGAGGGGGCGGGGCCGCAGGCGCAGCGGCGGGAAACAGGCACAGAAGGGAAAACGAGCACAATCAGGGCATCAAGGGGGCACAGAAAGGAAAAAAACGAGCACAATCAGGGGCAGCAAGGGGGCACAGAAAGGAAAAAACTAGCACAATGAGGGGCAGCAAGGGGGTACAGAAAGGAAAAACGAGCACAATCAGGGGCAGCAAGGGGGGCACAGAAAGGAAAAAACGAGCACAATCAGGGGCAGCAAGGGGGCACAGAAAGGAAAAATGAGCACAATCAGGGGCAGCAAGGGGGGCACAGAAGGAAAAAACGAGTACAATCAGGGGCAGCAGCAGGGCACACAGACGGAGCTGTGTGGTGGGGGAGCGACCTACCAGTCAAGGTCAGGGGTCGCTCTCTTCACCACGCAGCGGCCGCCATAAATGGGGAGGTGGGAGGGAGGAGCAGGGAATGGGGCAGCGAATGGGCAGTGAGGGGGCGGGGCCGCAGGCGCAGCGGCGGGAAACAGGCACAGAAAGGAAAACGAGCACAATCAGGGCATCAAGGGGGCACAGAAAGGAAAAAAAACGAGCACAATCAGGGGCAGCAAGGGGGCACAGAAAGGAAAAACTAGCACAATGAGGGGCAGCAAGGGGGCACAGAAAGGAAAAACTAGCACAATGAGGGGCAGCAAGGGGGCACAGAAAGGAAAAACGAGCACAATCAGGGGCAGCAAGGGGGGCACAGAAGGAAAAAACGAGCACAATCAGGGGCAGCAAGGGGGCACAGAAGGAAAAACGAGCACAATCAGGGGCAGCAAGGGGGCACAGAAAGGATAAACGAGCACAATCAGGGGCAGCAAGGGGGGCACAGAAAGGAAAAAACGAGCACAATCAGGGGCAGCAAGGGGGCACAGAAAGGAAAAACGAGCACAATCAGGGGCAGCAAGGGGGCACAGAAAGGAAAACGAGCACAATCAGGGGCAGCAGCAGGGCACACAGACGGAGCTGTGTGGTGGGGGAGCGACCTACCAGTCAAGGTCAGGGGTCCCAGCAATCTAACAAGTCCAAGGATAGATACTGATATTAGACAAACACAAATTACTCACTTGAATCAAATAGGTGCTAGTAGCTTACATCACAGCAGATTAGTTACTAATTTTACCTCAAACGTTTTTACCAAGCTACTCTAAGAATATGTAGAAACAATGGATGTGAATGACTGCTATGTATGCATACAGTTACCATTGTCGGTTTCTGAAGGTGTGACTTACCATCACCTTCCTTTGACTTATGGTGTAACCTGTAGTGTTTTATCAAGATTGTTGTATAGAACAGGTAAACTAAATTATTATTCCAATGTAGATACAATATTTTCTAAGGTTCCTGTAGTACCAGAATTGAATAAGATAGCACATGCAAATGTCATGGGAGATTTCTTCTCGACAACAAAGTATTTAGATGTAGCCAGTGCTAAGAAAAATAACCTAACATGTAGAGTGGAAAGAGAAGAGAAAATATTTTTAGAAATGGTAGAGGAAAGAAGGGTTAAGTTTCAGAGAAAAGCTGTGGAAGAGAAATTAAAAACACCACCTTGGGTTTTCAAAGAAGGCAACTATGACAAAAGTGAAACTTATGCTGCAATGGCTTTGGATTGGTCACAGAAGGGAAAATTATGCTTGCGTAGGGAGAAGACTAATTATAACCACTATTTCATTGGTTCCAGTGAATGTGAAGATACCTATAAAATTATTGGGGGTTGGGGGATTAAAGGGAGGAACTGACCCCGTCTTGCCTGGTATCTATTATGTCTGTGGGAGGAAAGCCTATTATCGATTGCCAGATCACTGGTATGGGACATGTTACCTTGGGATTGTCTTTCCAAAAGTCTATCATGTAGACAAAAATACAAATGGAATCAATGAAGTAAGGCAAGGACTAAACCGTGTAAAAAGAGAAAGTTTTTCAGAAATTGTAGGTGATATATTTGGAGCATTGATACCTGGAGTTGGAGTTACACTGAATGCATACAAAATTCGACAATTGTCCACAGTGGTTGATCGTTTATCAACAGATACTGCTGGAGGATTCTTAATGATTGGCACCGAAATGATTGCCATGAGATCTATGGTTATGCAAAATCAACTTACCCTTGATATATTGTTGGCAAAAGATGGTGGAGTCTGTGGAATGCTAAAAGTTCAACATTGTTGCACTTACATTCCAGATAAAAGTAAGAATTTGGAAGGATACATTCAGAATATCACTAAATTGCATAAGGAAGTAACTCAACTAGAGGTTTATGGTGTTTGGGAGAGACTAAGTAAATGTTTCTCTACTATAAGCAATTGGTTTTCTTCTATAGGTAGTTCACTAGTTGCAAAAATAATAGTATCAGTAGCTTTTGTAGTAATCATGGTACTCATGATACGAATGACCTATGTTTCCGTGAAGAAGAGTCGCAAAGAAAAGAAAGGAAATTGAGTAAGGAACATAAAGAAGGGGAAAGGGAGATAGAGGAAATTGAAATAGAAGGGTTTAAAGAAAAATTGTATGAAAGATGTAAAGAGCAAGGGTCAAAAGACAAAATAACTATATAACTTGAAAAACCGTATGTTTGGGGATTTTATGATGGTAAAACCATCAAAGGGGGGGATTGATGGAGTGAGGTTTGTAAAATACATCCTCATAAAGTCAAGCAACTCTATAACAACGTATTTACTGCATGAACTAATCAACTCCAGATACACCCATCTACATAGGGGGCAAACGCATATTATAAAATATACTAAACCATGTTGGCATGAGTACGAATTTATTGTTTGCGCATTGAAAAACAGTACTACTGCATGTTTATGTTGTGTTGTACATTGCACATTTTGCATGTTGTGCATAAATAACGAAAAGGTTGCTTTAAACTAATAGCTTTTGCTAGCATTTATTTAACATGGCATTAGTATGGTGGGAGGTAAACATAATGGGTTTATTTTCACGAATTAATATTCTTGTGTTTATTTTAGTACGGGATTGGGCCTGCATGAAAATGGCCTCTTGTTGAAACCAGCATGTGGCTGGCCTAGTCGGTCCTGAGTGCACATGTGTCGGGAGGGGTTGCTTGCTCGCAGACTGCTGGATGTACCCGATGATGCAACTCGTGTGAAGGCCAGGTTGACCTGTGTCTTATTGTTTATGTGCCAAGATGCGACAACGACTGTGGGAACAGCCATCCCTATGTGCAATAGGACGTGAAAGCGGACATTAAAAAGAACATCGTTGCTAAAAAGTATAATGTATGAATGTTAGAATTATATGAATACATTGGTCTTAAATCCTTCTTTGTTAGAACCGGTATAGGATGGATTTGGCGGGGAGAGCTGAATGGGGCGACCCTAGTTTGATTTACGACAACCAATCACAGTCTGAGTTTTACTAATACAGCAACATTGTAAATTAGTGTGCTGGAGAAAAGAGTATAATTGATATCCCAATAGGGGTGTGGCAAGGCAGTATGGCGAAGCAGTGCGGTCCTGTATAGCAGAGCAGTCTGATGCGACAGATCAGAAAGAAGATCCAAGACAGAGAGAGCTGACTCGCATAGAGACAGAGAACCTTTAGGTACGAGAACGTAACGGGAGTGCTTGGGAGGAGACTGCGACCGAGGAGGTAGATTAAGAGGGAGATGCATTTAATTGGTAGTATAGTAAACTTTACAGCATCTGTTCTGTTATCTTTGTCCTCAGTGCCCATCTCTGTGGACCTCTTGCCACAACATCGGCCAAGGAAGTGGGTTTCCGGATTTCTTTTGGTGGGTAGCACCCTCCTGGATTGCTTTAATTGAAAGTATATTTCCGCAAGTTTATGCTGTTCCTTCTCTTCCCCAATCCTGGTGCACGCTTTGATTTCGATGCAAATGATTCATTTTGATTACATTGCTTGATAATTTGTTCTCTTATATGCAATCTTGTGTATGCACTGATAATCAATATAAAGAGCAATTAATAATATAAAATCATTAACCGAGAAAGTGACTTTGTGGTTATTTTAGTTAAATATTAAACTGTTTAGTTAATCATAGTCACCATCAACTCTTCAACTAATGGTTCATCAACCAAAGGAAGAAGAAAGTTGATATTACAAATAGATTGATAACATTTATTTATATTTCTATGTGAAGTGTAGCGTTGTATTTAATAAAACTGATAAAATAAACCCCCCAAAATCCAGCGCCTGTTCTCAGGGACCATTTATGGGTAAAGTATGATGGGCCCCGTTGTTTGGTGAAGTAATTTATGTGTGATGAGAATTTCTCTTGATCCCTGGTTTCAGTATTAAGGGGTTGCGCTGGATCATCGCCAAGCTTACTGTTACAGCCCTTTTTTGCAATAAGGCTTCTATTCTGACCATTTGCCTGACCCCAAGAAGGAGGTCATGAGGATAATGCAGATACAGGTATAAATGCCTGTAGAGCAGCGGTTCCCAAACTGGGATGCCCGAAGCCTCCTCAGGCGGTCTGCGACTACTTTAAAAAAAATCAAATAATATTAACAGATTAATAAAGTGTAGATATATATAAAGATGCTAAATGTACAATCGAACATTTTAAAACATACTGTAAATGTGAAGAAATTTGAAACTGGAGGCTAAAAATTTAATTAGTATCTTCAGATTTATTTGTGGGAGCAGTGCAAGTGCATCAAACAGAATATAGTATGGATGATGAGTGGCCTCAATTGAATTTAGAAAAGATCCAACCATTCTATTAAAATTACATTTTGATTTCTTTTTTATTTATATATGTTTTCCAATTAGATCAAATGTGTCATTTGTGTATTTCTTTGATGAATGTTTTTTTCTGTATTTTTGTGTATTGTTTTGTGGTTCAAATCATCAATGGTGCTTAGGCTGGGGTCCCCGACTTCCAGTAATGACTAGTGGGGGGGGGTCCCTGGATTCGAATAATGGTTCAGTTAGGGTCCCCGAATTCCAGTAATGATTAAGTGGGGATCCCCAGAATTCAAACGTTTGGGAACCACTGCTGTAGAGCATGTAAGGGGGATGGGAGGGGCGGGAAGGGAATGAGAGAGCTAAATGTATCTGCATTATACTGGAATTAAATTAGACAAATAGGGGCTAAAAGCTCGCCGGGGTAGATTGGAAAGAGAAATGAAAAACAACATCTCTTCGTGTACGGGAAACTAGTCAACTGATTATGCACATTGTCCTTCTGCTCAAGACAGAACAGAATGCTCAGATAAGATAAGCTCTGTTCAAGGCTGGGAACGTGGGGAGTAGAGTATTCTCAGATAAGAATGAATTCATTGCTGTCAGGTTTTCTGACGATTCATGAACCTCATCCATGACCATCTTAGCACAAATGTAGAACTGTTATTCCTGCACCTGTGTTTGGACTTATTTTTGCTGCCTTTGAATTTTTGTATATAAACTGCCTTGCAAGGACAGCAGCAGTACTGTGACGCTTTGTTCACTGAGCCCGTTGCAGCAGAACAAATAAGCGGTGTATGCTGGAGGCCTCACCCTCTGTGTTTACTTGGTGGTGTGATATTACTTTGGCTTTATCAGTGGTGCAGCCTCATACTCTGCACAGCTATAGTTCCTAACAGCATGCTGGAGCATGTGAGAGTCTGCAGAAGCCCACACAGGAACAACACCGCATCCTCAGACTTGCTCCATGGCAGCCCCTGGGTTCATAAGCACAAGCGTGACTAACAGTGTTGTCTGCACCACATGGCTAATCACCGAGTCTTCCAGAAAGCTGCATCGCGACTGGGCAAAGATTACAGTCCCAGCAATATCAGTCACACTTGTTCTGTGAAAACGAGGCCTGTAAACAGCCCGATTGGCTGTGAAGCAAGTTTGCACACTGTTCTGTTAGTGCCAAGACACTCCAGTGTCTTTATTTTGAGCATTTTTGTAATATGATTTCACTTCACACACTAAGGATAACACGGTCTCAAATTGTGTGACAACTGCTAGAGCAGTTACTAGATCTGAAGAATTTTCTTGACGAGTGGCTATCCTCGAAGGATTCACGCACACTCCTGGCTTCAGGATAAGGCCCGTTGGCATTTCTGCCGCACTAAGGACACAGTGTATACGTGAATACCTCCCTTGTGACAACAACATAAGTAATGAATAAGGAGAAGCTTTTGATGAAAATGGAATAAAACTTGGTGAAATTGGAACAACTTGGCAATTTTGTCATGCTTAATGCAACGCTGTGCGTCTGGTATTGGGGTGTAATTCCACCCCATTTTTTCATGTATCCTCGAAGGCTCGCATGAATGAAACTATGCTTCCATGGATTTGGTAGGACTTGATGTGTAGTACTGGCTGACTAGAGTTTCAATTGGCTGTTTTTATGTGCACCACACATTAACACTAATTATTTTCTGTCCCATAGAAACCTGATTTAAGTAACTAACGGGTGAAGCACACAACAAGCTAGTTTGGCGACTCCAAAACTACCTCACTAGATGTATGCATGGTTTGTTGTTGAGAATTTGTTCATGCCCAAATACTGCTCTGTCTCAACATTTACAAAAAGAGGGAGTCGGTGTCCTCGTTTCAATGTTTTTTGTGTGGCATATGACATTTTTAACAGTTCAACATACAATTTACCCATTGTTTCCTTAATATTCAGTAGAAACAAAATGTGGTTACTGGATCACCAATGCAAGAGATCTTTCTACACATAATTTAGGGTCACCCACCAATGGCATTCAGCATTCCCTTTTAAGTTGCCCGGCATGGCCCAATGCCACTTCAGGGCTTGCTTTAAAAATAGGATCCTCCAGTCCGGTTATAAAGGTAACCTACTGAATGGAAGGGGGAACAGAAAAACATATTTTGGTCCCATCTCTCGCATGAACCTTAGTGCCCACAACTTGCTGAGAAATGTGGGAGCTAATTCTTTATCTGGTCCAAGAGCGTATTTGGATCAGTAATTGTTGGGAAACTTGGCTGCTGAAAAGAGCCTGCTTCAAGGAGCCTTTTAATTTTTGTTGTTGTTATTAAGTCATGTAGATAGGGTCATTGGTATAGATCGTGCTAGCAGCAGAATATGCATGGTCGGCTTCACTTTGTCCTGGGATGCTGCGAAGAAATTGAGATTTTTGGTATGCCACTACAGATGATTGAGGGAAGGTGGGTATTCTGAGTCCAACCCATTTATCCACACATGGCAGGTGTGTCAGGTATTCTGTTTCAATGCGACCGAGAGAAAGGAGAAATTAAGCTGTAGTTACACATGAAAAATATTCTCCAGCTTGTTTTGCAATAGTACGTATAGTTATCAGCTTCCAGGGAATATAGGCTATTGTATGTATTAGAGTATGTATTAGTCCAGAGGGAAAGAAATGATCCGAGTGTGTATTAATAGTCCCATAAAAAAGCCAAACCCAAGCAGAGAGCCCCAAAGCGCCTTCCTTGGTAATGTTTATTTTGAAAAAGTGCACATTATTGGAGAAGGAAATTTAGTGATAAGGAAGGGAACATGAAGGTGCCTGATGCAATGAAGTTTCTTTGTATACATGGACATTGCTGCAGTTATTGTGGGAAAAGAGTGTGGTGTGTTTAGGAAGGAAAACTGTCTATCAGCACTGCTGAGAAGAGACTACAAAAGAGAGCATGACAAAAAGCAGAGGTCAATAGACAATTGAAGGATTTGAGATGAGACACTACTGAAGTACGTCCGCTAGAGGAAATTTCCTTCACAGGCTCACAATCAAATAATTTTATATTTAGGGCACTTGTGGAGACTTAGGGATTTCGAACTACAGCGGTATTAGACGGTAGTAATATCCGTTAATTACATGGCTCAGAAATTAAAGAAGTGCTGCATCGAGTGTGTAAGTGTGAAGAATGTAAAGAACAAGTCATTTATTATCATTAAATAAAAGGAAGTGGGAGGGGTGGTGCAATTCAGAAGAGTTCACTAAAAGTAAAATTCACAAGAGATGCTGGCTTGTTATGTGCATGTGAATAAACTTATGCACAGCAGTTAGAAAAGCATATTGGTATATCTTCAGCAGCTGCACGGCTATTCATTTTATTACTTTTAAGAGTACACAGATGTGTAGAAGTGTTCTAGCTCAATCTGCTATACAATGCACTAAATGTAAAGTTGCTTTGCCTGCCATGGCCTAACAATAGCTTGTAGAAATTTCATTTTGTGTTTGTTAAAATGGCTGCACAGTGTATGTCATGGAATCATATGTATGGCTATGTTTTAATTATACATTTTAGTTAAACTGAATATACTCTGGGAACTGACGAGGTTGTGAACGTCATAGCTTTTCGTGGGGAAAAAAAAAAAAGACTAAAAACGTGGTTTGCTCATTGTGTTAAATTATATGGGGAGAAGAGGGCAAAAGGTTTGTAAAATAACTCCAGATTGAGCGTTAAGATTCAGTGTGACACCCATGGCACTGTATGAGCTTGCTATTATATGACCACCTTCAGCGAGAAAGCTGCCAAGACATTACATCTAGAGAGATGATCATCAGGAATAACACTAAACCAAGAGCACTGTGGGCCAAGAGTCCTGAAGGCTTCCAAGATGGATCTGAAGATGTCTGTGGAAATATGGAGTCCTACTGTACCAGCAGATTTTTCTTCTACAGAACATGCTCATGTGATTGTGCCGGGTTCCAACGATTTGCCAACTAAGTTGATTGTTTCCCTGTCCATCTGGGCAGTACAAAACATTCCTATGGCTGGGAGCTTCCTTTTAAAAACTCAATGCACTGGTGTCCTATAGTGGAGTTTCAGATAAAGGAACTAACATTTTTGTTGCTCAAATGACTGAAATCATCTCCGTTTTCAATTCTGGTTTTTTCGCATTAAAAAAAAAAAAAATCTGCATCTTTTAAATAGTTTAAACCCAGCTCCCTATGACAAATAAGATGAGGAGAATATGGGGAATAGACAGAATTTTTCTACAAATACGATTTTCCTCTACCTGTATTGCAGCAGTCTGCAATGCCCAAGATCTCTGCCTTGTAGGATGCCACAGGGACACACCGAGTAGTATATATATGTAGCAAAGGAGAAAGTGCCCTTCCCCCTGCTGAATATGGGAGACTGAGGAGTGAGCAGACAGCCCTAGATAACTTCGTCCTGCAATATGTGATATTTGGTACCCATGAGCCAGCTGCATCGTAGGTAAAGTGGTAATTCTTAGCAAATGATTTGTGCCAACCACAAAGCTCGAAAGCCAGGTACACTTAGGGCCACACACCATAATAAACGATTTAGAGAAGATCAAGTGCTGCAATAAATTGTACAAGTGAGTGAACCAGCAAATGCAGTGATTTTGGGGTGCGAGCTATTAGCACGGTGACGGATTATAGCAGCACTGGGAGGGGAGTGCCATTTACCTGGGGATATCAGGAATGCAAGAAATTAAGTTGAGGCTGAGCTTATTTTTATACAAAATTAACAAAGGGGCAAGCACACACCCTTGCTGCACCCCGCAACCAATGTTAATTTCTAGAAAAACGTCACCATTTTGTCCGAATCTTAACGTGGCCTTCATATTCTAATGCAAGGAAGCTAAGAAATGAACTAGAGCTGCGTACATCTTTATCTACAATAAGAGTTGCCACTACTTAGGGTGCTTGACGCAGTCAAATGCCATGAACAATTCCATGAAGGCAAGATATAAAGTGTTTGCTTAGCTATTGTGTATTTGCCTTAGCTCAAGTTTAAGTTCAGGCATTGCTCTATAGTGCCTATGCGCTTTCGGAAGTCCTACTGGCACAGATTTATGATTTCATTTCCGCAGCCCACTCCTTGATCCTATTGTATAGAACTCTTCCTAAAAATTTAACTGCAGTATCAATCAATGAGATGGGACGGTAGCAACTGTTTACCTTCTTAAAAATTAGAATAGTAGATGTGACCCAGGAATTCGGTACTGATGAATGTTTAAGATAATTAAAAACATCTTTCAACAATGGGGCCTAAAGTTTGATATTGCATTTAATCAAAACCGATAGACCCCGTCCGGACCAAGTGCCTTTCCCCCAGCACTCTGTTGAATAGCTGTGAAAACTTTGCATAAAGTAACCTACATTCGAGATGGTTACTATCCTTCAGGATAAGCTGTGGTTTCGTTTCCGAAGCAGAGTAAATTTCGGAAAAAATGTGCCTTCCACGGCTCACTAGTGATGACAACCAGTCGAGATCACAGTGTCATTAGCAGTTCTCATGGCTGACACAGAATTCCAAAAGGACTTACTGGCTTTCTTGGATACTGCATAAACCAATGTGCCCCACTGCTGAAAGAGGACTTCTCTCCACCTCTTAGCACTTGCCATTTTATAAGGTTTCTGAGAGACGGCCACTGCAGAGGGGCCCCTAGGACTAGCAGTTAGGGCCCTACGCAGTGAGTGGTTTGCTGCCAAGCATTCATGGTTAAACCATTTCGGTGCTGTGTGAGCCAGTTTAAAAGGCTTTTAGAGGGATTTTTTGATACTTTTAGTCCTAGCCCTTTGATATACCTCTGTAAAAAAATTATTGTCCAGAGATTTTCATTTTTGGTTTTTGTAATGATGTAATATTTCAGCAACCATGAGACCTATATACTTCATTTTGGTGTCAAAACATAGGTTTTGGGGGTCAAGTAGTCTTACAGAGACAGACAATAACTCCTCAGAGCTACCCTTTTGTCTTTTTGCAAAATGGCGGCTCTATAATGATTTTAGCCTTCATATTGGTAATTTATTTAAATATTGTTTTTGTTTCAGGTTTTCCGTTGATTCAAATTCGTAAACATGAATGAGGCAGGTGGTAGCAGAGGATCATTACCTCCTGACAGTTTTGCCAATTACAAAATCTGAGGACTACTTCAACAAAGAAAAGTCGGTCATATGCCAAATCAATCCAAAAGAAAAGCTAACATCAACTGCAGATGGACAGAAGAAAGTTTGAGATGCTACAGAAATACAGCAAGACGAAGTTCACAAAAGATTGAAACTGATGGATGAAGAGGATCTAATATTTTATCATTATAACAAGTGCTACAAGTCGTATACAATGGAAAAAGGCCTGGAAAAAAATTAGTCAAACAATAGCATAAACCAGTGAATCACAACAAGAATCCAAATCTTCTGAGAATGCGATGACAACCAAACTCAATGCCCATCCACTTAGAAGATTGATGGCTACCCCTCGTCCACAACTGATCAGAAAGCAGAGAATCTTCAATGTGTTATCTGTGATTTAGCCAGAACAAGGGCCAAAGGGATTGACGAAAGAAAAAAGTACAGAGTATGCGAGTCTCAATGGGCAAACGTGTTTTTATCTGCAGCTAGTTTCTTCTAAGATGAAGTTTTCAGCCGAGCAGCTGATCTAAACAGTGAGATGAATGTATTTGCAGCAGATTTGTATGTCCACCGAACTGCATGCGTGCATACATTCGAAAATATGAATGTACAATGAGCAACGCACCCACCAGCCTTCAGTTAAGTTTGCATTCTTTGAAAAAGCAAATTAAGTTTTAGAGCCACTCGAGTACTGGCTACGGGTTCTCACTCAGTGTGATCAGAGAAATAATGGTCAACATTGTTGAAACTGGATTAATCCAGAATAAATTAAGATTTTTCTAGTGTGAATGCACAATGGCAGAATTCGTTTTTGCCAGTCTAACTAAACGAATGAACCACTTATGGTGTTCTCAGCCGTTGTGACTCCTGAAGTTCTTGCTGCCAAAATAAGATCACAGGATGAAGTAAAATCAGCAGGAACCATTTCAAGATATGTCCTGAAAGATTTAGATTTGAATTGAATGACAAATTTTGTGATGCCCCAGAGCTCTGCAAATAAAGGAGTCAACAAAAATGCCCGATGTTGCCTTAACATTTTTTACATTATTGTCTAATATCAGTTAAGGAAAACTGTTACAAACTAAAGTTCGAGTTAGTAACAGAAGCTAACACTGATGATGGCTTTGAAGGTATAAGCGAAGAAGTGGAAGTCAATCCCATGACCCGACAGGCTTATGCTGTGCAAATGTAATCTCTTTTCCAAATCAGGTTTTATGAATTACATTAAGACAAAAAGAAAAAACTCTGCTAACCATGATGACTGCCCATGTAATCTATGACAAGTGCAAAAGTAGAGAGCTAATCACTTTATTTAATAGGATTGGATTATCAACAAGTTATGACATAGTACAGAGCAAGGAACTTGTTAGCAGCTCATGCTGTAAAATTCTGTGACTCCAACAGCACACCTCTTTCAAGTCACTTTACCAGGAAAGAATTTACAATTGCTGCTCTTGATAATTTTGAAGACAGCTCTTCTTTGTCTGGAAGATCCTGCTTTTTCAAGACTGTACCAATTAAATAGCTGCTGGAAAACAAGCGGTGTCAGCTGTAGACAAACAATGGAACCTGCAAACTTATAACCCTGTTTTCTTGCCAATGCGTGCAAAAATCGCTACAAGCAATCAACACATCCCAGTCTACCAGAAAGTTTTAAAGTGGCTGAGGACATGGATCTTCTACCTGATGCTGCGGTCCGCAAAGCTGATTTAACTGAATTTATTGTATCGCTTATTCGGTGCGGACTGAAGGATTAAGAAAAGCCAGTTCCTCCATGGGCTGAATTCATGCTCTGATCTCCCAGAAGATCGTCCCACTGAAGGAGGTTAGGTTTTTACCAGTCCAGTAATACCATCTCCAGTCACAAACTACGCAACAGTATACAGAGCTCTAAAAAACCTCCAAAGCATGCATGCTCAACTTCAAGACCAGCCCATTCTGCCAATTTTCTGCGATTAAGGTGTTTTCTATATTGCAGATGACATTTTTATGAGCAACCCAGTAAAATTTGATGATTTTTATCCAATGATGGGCGTTATCCACATGACAAAAGTTGTGCTGCTGGTGTGCAGGGCGTTCTCAGTGGATGTGGCATAGACAATGCACTTCTTGAGGCTGAAATCTTCGGAAGCAAAACTGTCCAGTCAGTATTGAGCAGAACTCATTAGGTTTGTTTGTTACAAGGAATGCTCATCATATCCGAGGTTAGAGAAACATTGTATTGGAATGCTTTCTGGAACAAGAATGACAAATTAGGTCTTGCATATCTTATCTCAAAAGTGAACAAGGCACAGGGTGCACTTCATAAAAAAGACATAATGCAAAGCCAGGCAATGTTAAATACACTCAGTTCAAAATCAGAAAAACAAGTTTGTAGAGTTTGTCAAAGAATGTGAAGAAAAAAATCAGAACTTTGCAAGTACTGGGGAAATGTTTTACATATAATAGCCCTAGTGAAACACTTGGTACATGCTGATCGGGCGCAGCACGTGAAGACTGTGGAGTCGCTGATTACTGAGTTTCACGAATTTGATTCCCTACCTGAGATATGGGTCCTGGTATTTGGAAAGCGTGATTAAGCTAGAGGTGGATAAACCATACCTCTACAGAAAATTCATTTTGAGGTGAAAGACAGAGAGGGAAGGTTCAGTGCTGTAGCTCCAGATATGAAACTGGAACAGACGATCCAGAGATCACAGAAAAGCTCCAAGAGAATTGTTGGCCAGACATGTAAAAGTGAATATATTGCTCAATGGCAGCTAGCTTACCATGAAGTCCTTTCCATTTGCAATGTTTTCGGAGCAATGACAAATTTGAAATTAATGGACCACCGTCAAACTGTTCCTCACCACAAACTTTTGGGAAAGAGAGGGGAACATTTAACCGCCGTCTTCCTTTCATGAAGCAGTAAGGAAACCTCTTTAAAATTACTGAGTCTGTGCGACTACACAGCTTCATGACCAAACAGTATGTGGATAACGATATAAAGACAAGACTCCTAGATGTCCTAGAACATGGATCGAAACTATACGCAGAAATGAACCAGGAGAGATTTGTATTGAAAGAGAAAAAGCTGTTTGACAATCACTAAAGCTAAACTTCCACACTTTCATTGCCATAGTAGGAGTTTCGTCCAACCAGCCACTACAAAACAGGTTACAAAAATAAATAAATAACTTTCACAAGCACAAAGATGGATGTAACAAAAGAAAGGAGTGAATTTATCAAGGACATTCTGTTGCATCAAATTATTCCAAACAAACACATTATTCAATGGAGATGCTGCAACCAAACCAGTGAAGCACAAACGAACAAGAGCTCCAAAAAAAACTTTCACCTGAAGAACTTCAATTCGAAAAGGTGTCCTCATTGAAAACTGTTGTTGTTTGGGACTATAATGTCACAATTGGGAATGTTCGAGATTTCATCCATGCAAAACTTCGGAGAGGTTGTTCAGACTATTCTACAGATATCAAAGTCGGTGTGCACCTTGCAAGAACTGCACATTGTCTTTGACGGTTATCTTGAACTCTCTGTCAAAGAATGTGAGAGAATCAGCCAAATGCCTACAAGTGGAACAATTGACCTTGCCTGCATCAAAAAAAAAATCACCACCATTACCTGTGCAACTTAATAAATTCTGGTCATCAACATCGAACAAGATGAACTTGGAGATGTTAACTCCCAAAACATTGATGATAATTCAGAGAACACTGAATTTCCAATTATTGCAAGAGGAATGATTGTCAGTGAGGAACTGGTCCTGCAGAGATATTCAAAAGGTACTGGCCATGTTGTTCAAGAACTTAACAGTATCAAAATTAGGGGGGCGGGGTAGAGGTTAGGTTCACCCTCCTTACTGAATGTAGATCCACAAAATCCGGAATGCCGGAATTAAGAACCTAACCATGGGAGAAAACCGGGTTTTCACTTAACATGTGTGAAAAAACCCTATATCCAGAAAGGAAACTCCTTTTCTAGAGTCCCCTCACCCACCAGGGTTTCCCCTAGGTGGCATGCTTCATCATAGGGGTCCTCTCAATCCACTGCGGATTGAGGCGTGCTGCAACTTGCAAAATTACGTAGGAGCACTTATTTTTGAAAAATGTGTAGTGCAGTGATGTGGAGTGGAAAAAAGTGGGTTAAGAATACCCAACTAGTGGGCTAATATTTTATTCCTGCTCCTAGTTGGTATGTTTAAAAACAGGGGTAAATACTAGGGAAAGAAACAACCAGACTATGATGAGTATAGTGTCCCTAGTATTGAGTCGACATGTTTCGAGCTGTCCCCTAAAGCTCTTCTTCAGGACCGCACAGGGGCCAGCCCCGTGCGTACCACTCCTATAGTATCCTGTAATAAGGAAACTGAAACGTGCCCACCTACTGTGAGTTCACCAGTGATTCAATACATACGTTTATACATCACCTAATGGCACCCCAGGAGACCGCATCTTCTAGATGCGGTCTCCTGGGGTGCCATTAGGTGATTATCCGTGAGGTGTACTTTGATGAAGGTGTGACTACAAGCCCCTCAACCCCTACAGACCATGGGGCATATTTCAGCCTTAACAAAAATACAACGTATCAATGTATGTATGTATTGAATCACAGGTGCACTCACAGTAGGTGGGCACGTTTCAGTTTCCTTAATACAGGATACTATAGGAGTGGTACGCACGGGGCTGGCCCCTGTGCGGTCCTGAAGAAGAGCTTTAGGGGACAGCTCGAAACATGTTGACCCAATACTAGGGACACTATACTCATCATAGTCTGGTTGTTTCTTTCCCTAGTATTTACCCCTGCTTTTAAACATACCAACTCGGAGCAGGAATAAAATATTAGCCCACTAGTTAGGTATTCTTAACCCACTTTTTTCCACTCCACATCACTGCACTACACACTTTTCAAAAATAAGTGCTCCTACGTAATTTCGCAAGTCGCAGCACGTCTCAATCTGCAGCGGATTGAGAGGACCCCTATGATGAAGCATGCCACCTAGGGGAAACCCTGGTGGGTGAGGGGACTCTAGAAAAGGAGTTTCCTTTCTGGATAGGGGTTTTTTTCACACATATTTCAGTGAAAACCCTGTTTTCTCCCATGGTTAGGTTCTTAATTCCGGCATTCCGGATTTTGTGGATCAAGAACTTAACAGCACATTGGAGGAAGCCGACCTTCGTGTTGTGCCAGATGTTGAGTGGGCTGTTAAAAATGAGTCAAGGAAGACAGTCACCCACGCACTCATAACCAGCAGACTAGACTACGGAAACGCCCTCTACGCCGGCATAAACAAGTCTCTCCTCTGCAAGCTCCAAACGATACAGAACACCGCCGCCAGACTCGTCCTCGGTATCCCTCGACACGAGCACATCAGCCAACACCTACGGAATCTCCACTGGCTCCCCATCGAGAAGAGAGTCACTTTCAAGATACGCACCTGTAGTAAGTAACTGCGGATGCTTGAGTAGTTGTAATTAGGAGTTTATTCAGGAGCACAGCTAGAGGCAACACAAAGCCTGCTGACCAAATCACCAACTGACGTTCCTAGAACACACACATATGGAATAGAGAATACACGCAGGTATTCTGGAAGGGTGAGTAAGGGGAGACATAGAGAAAGGCATAGGAATACATTGCGACCATATTGTGAGAGGTTATAATATACAACACACCTTCCTCCTTTATGGGGAAAGAAAAACAGATACAATAAGGATGTAAAACACCCATCCTGAATGTACAATTAACAGCAATAATCATTGAGATAAGCTGGAGGTCTGCGACACCTTGTGATTCTGTTGTTCACAGACAAAGGAGTGATGTGAAGATTAGGGGAGTTGCCAGGAGAGTAGTTGGAAGTACTTCCCGAATCACAAGCATCACCTCCACCCACACTCCTTCTACTAATAGGAACAGTCAACAAGGGATCATCCTCCATTGTTGACAACATGTAACCACTGTTACCTGTAGAGGCATGAGTGTCTTGAACAGTGGTATCGTTAGATGCAGGACCTTTTTTTTGATATAACGCAACTCTGCGGAGGTTTCATTTTTCACCATTGGTCAAAACCACGTAATGTGGAAACACCTCTTTGACACAGAACGGACCTTTGAACTTGGTTAAACCTTTTGAAATTCTACCAGGTTTTACTTTGACAAGATCACCTTTTGAAATATGAGGAGAGAACGTCCTTTCGGAACAAATGGTGTGAGTGGATTCAGAATGACCACCTTTAGAAACTCCTTCTTTAATCCAGGACGGAGTAAGTTTCGTACTGGGAACTCTGCCCCGCATTAGTTCAAAAGGTGACTTTTCATTTAAGCCATGAATAGTAGTGCGATAGGCCCACACCATATCTTGAACCATGTCATGAGCAAAAACGCCACTGGAGCAAGCCATCTGAATAATGCCTTTGACAAGTCTGTTGGCCCTTTCGCACAAACCATTACCCTGTGGGTTATACAAGGATGTGCGATGATGTGTGATACCACACTTAGATAAAAAAGAACACATATTGTGGGAGACAAGCTGTGTACCATTATCTGTGATGAGAGTATTAGGATAGCCCTCTTCTTGAAAGAGTGTTTTCAGAAAAGTAATAGTGCTGTCCGTGGTAATGTCTTTTACAAATCTAACTGTAAGCCATTTGGAGAAGACATCAATGGACACAATGGCGAAACGTTGACACAAAGGCAGTTCCTCCATTGGTCCAATGAAATCTAAGCAAATGCTGTGCCACGGACGACTAGAACTTACTAGCTGACCCATGGATGAACCCACAGCAACTTTAAGTCTCTTCTCACCCTCTTTGCATGCTGAACATTTTTCAATCCATGAAGACACTTGAGAATCCATGCCCGGCCACCAAAAATTGGCTTTAAGCCTGCGCTGGGTCAAAGTTTGTCCCAAATGTCCTTCATGGGCAATATCAAGTAATTTTGATCTTAAGCTAGAAGGTGGAACGAATCTGTCACCTCGCATGAGAATATTATCTCCGCAAGTTGATAACTCATCTAATACCTTCAGGAAAGGACGAGCCGAGATGTGTACACAACTCTCTCGTCTGGATCCCAACCTTATAAGAAGAATGACCTGTTTAAGAACATGGTCATTAGCCATTGCTTTACACCATTCCTCGTGTGTGAAAGTGCCTTCACTGACAGCAAGGACATCTTGAACTGAAGCAACAGCCCACTCTTCATTCTCAACATTGAGAGATGCATCGTCAAGATCTTCCCACTTGATAGACATTCTAGATAAACAATCAGCTTGAAAGTTGCGCCAACCCGGGACATGTGAAATGTCGTATTGATATTCTTGAAGTTTGGCAGCCAACCTAGCTAGCCTGGGAGAACCCTTGCCCGCCCCACCGGGAGACAGTATGCGAACTAAAGGTTTGTGATCAGTTTTGAGTAGAAATTTGGTACCCCACAGATAAGTACGGGAATACTGGACACCCCAAGCAGCAGCGAGTGCCTCCTTCTCAATAACAGAGTAGTTTTGTTCTGAAGGAGTGAGGGTACGAGAGGCAAAAGCAATTGCTCTCTCCCCTTCAGAATACTTCTGTAATAAAATAGCACCTAAACCAGTGGCACTTGCATCAACCATGACTACGGAGGTACGCTTTGTGTCAAACGGGGCTAAAACATTGGCTTCACAAATTTCTTTTTTGATGAGGCTAAAACATGTATTCTGGTCGTTCCCCCACCCAAATTTTACACCTTTTTTGAGTAGAAGTCTCAACGGCAAAGTCTTGTCTGAAAAGTTTTTCACAAATTTAGAATAGTACTCAATCAACCCCATGAAGGATCTGAGCTGATCTTTGTCAGATGGACATGGGGCAAACTGAATCGCTTCCAACAGATTCTTCTTGGGTTTGACTCCAAGAGCTGATATTTCATAACCAAGATACTCTATCTGTTGCACAAGAAAGGAGCATTTCTCTTTTCGAAGAGTAAGGCCGGCTTCCATAATTCTGTGCAAGACATCCTTGAGTACAAGATTGTGGTCAGCAATAGAGTCTCCAAAGACAAGAATATCATCTTGGAAGAAGACTGCTTTTTGAACACCTTTGAAGATCTCCGTGACCATGCGCTGAAAAACGCTGGCCGCTGAGATTAGACCAAACGGGAGCCGTGTGAACTGGAATGTTCCCTCCGTAGTTATAAATGCGGTCAGATGTTTAGAATCATCGTGAAGCTTTATCTGATGGTATGCGCTTTTAAGGTCTAATTTGGAGAAGAACTTCGCTCCCTGCAAGGTAGATACCAACTCTCCAATATTTGGTAGAGGAAAGGTGTCCGCAACAACACATTTATTCAGTGACCTTAAGTCCACACAGAACCTCAATTTTCCGTCCGATTTCTTTGTAATAACAACCGGAGACACCCATGAGGATGCCTCTACTGGCTCAATTACACCATTTTGCAACATTTCATTCAACAAGGATTTGACCTCATCCCTAACTGATAGAGGAATTTTCCTTAATTTGTGTTGGATGGGAATGCTATCTTTTTTTAATCGGATAAGATGAGAGTAACCCTTCAATTCACCTAGCTCATCTTTGAATATGGCATTAGCCCCCTGTAATATGTCATCTAAGGAGTAGTCATCGACCACCATGACTTGAGAAGGTGCCCTAGGGTTGATAATGATATGGAGGTCGTATTGATGGACCCAACCCAGTATAGGAGGACCATCAACAGAGACATAGACTTTTCCTCTGATGGATCTATTCTTAAAAGAAATATGAGATTCAAAATACCCTAGAATATCAATCGTGTCCCCTTGGTATCCTGTAGGAGATATATCGCTTTTATATAGTGGTTTGTTTTCCCAATGACATTTAAGTAAGGATTCTGGAATAATAGTATATCTGGAGCCTGTATCAACCATGAGGGAAACTTCACGACTATCGATGTTAAAAAAAGCTTTAGGTCTATTTTGTCTCTTATCATCATCACCCACTACATCAATGTCACTAACAACTAGCAACCTTTCCTTCTCTGTTCTGAATCCTTCTGTGGAATCTTGGATGACCGCTACTTTCGGACGATTCTTAGTTTTGCACATCTTTGAAAAATGTCCAAGCC
Organism: Calotriton arnoldi; assembly: GCA_963921515.1. Lineage (NCBI taxonomy): Eukaryota > Metazoa > Chordata > Amphibia > Caudata > Salamandridae > Calotriton > Calotriton arnoldi. Next base: position 2,000,037 of record CAWUFW010000961.1, read on the forward strand.
TCCCACATTTTAAGCATTCTTTGTTTGATGCAAAGCAGAACCTGGATTCAGACGTGTGTCCATTGCTGCCGCAACGTGAACAAAACTTGGATGGAAACTTATTGGGAGGAAACTTTTTGTTGCTTGGCCTAATTTTACTTCTTACCAAAGCAATTGATTCATCATCGCCTAAATCACATTCATCACTCGGATTTTTGTCTGAAACTTCCGACACTTCTTGCTGAGAACAGTTTTTCCTTTGTATTTCCTTCATGCAATTCTCCGATTCCTCAATCACTTTGGCCAAATCGATGGCTACTTTCAAAGTGGGATTTTTCGCAGCCCATAATCTTTCCTGAATCTTTTTATTATTGCATTGAACTATTAACTGATCTCTAATAAGTTCGTCATTCATGGGCCCAAATTTACACTTCACGGATAATTCTCTTAATCGAGCCACAAAGTCATCAATAGATTCATCACTCCGTTGGCGATGAGTATAGAATTTGTAACGGTTCATTACCAAGTTTTCCTCTTTGGAAAATCTAACCTCTAGCCTGCAAATTGCCTCTTTGTACTCGTCTGGTACGGGCTGCCCATTGGCTTGGAGTGCCTGAGGAAGAAATCTGAAAATGCGTTGTCCTTCCTTACCGAGTGTGCTGAGGAGTAATGCTTTTTTGCGTTTCCCTGAAAATTCCTGACCATCTAGAGCATCAAGGTAATTCTCAAAGATGATAATCCAATCCTCCCAGGGAGTGGAGGGAGTACCAGGTTCACTTAAGAATGGTGGTGGAAGGGTGACTGCTATCTGATGAGACATTGTAATAATGTGAGATGCGCAAGCTCTAACGAAGGTATGTAGGTCTGGTGGTGAGCTAACCTACACTGTTAGGAAGTCTGAAGGAAAGCTACCAGACACTGAATGTGTATTGATTGCAAACACCTCTACTGTTGTTACATGCCCAGAAAGAATTGATGGCCCCTTTTTTTTTTTAAAGTCAGGATGTGCGTATCATCGTTCGATAAGCACTGTAGACATACCTGGAACCCGAAAGTAAAGGACAGGTGCGCGCGTATCACCGCAGGTACACCCTGTGACACGCTGCAAAGTGTTGATTTTTCCAATCTAAACACTTCCGAAGGCTTTCCTCAATAGATGGTCGGTTCCCTAGCAACGCGTCTTACGGTGCACTTTGCGCTCAAAATGGCCGCTTTGCGTGCTGACGCGATGCGCTGAGAGAAGAAAGCGAAACGAGGCTTTAAACACAGCGTGCGATTTCACTTACGCTTGCTGACGCTGGTTTTGATGACGTGATAGTGGCTGGTTACCTAGTCTGATAGCAACTAGGGGCGATTAACAACTGTCTTGTGCTGTTTGATGGCGCCGTGGGAGGTAACCATGGAGACGCGCTGGAGTAGGGAGACGCGCTCGGAGGTATGCGCGCATACAGACTCACGGTTGCTGGATGACGTCAGTAAATCTTCTCCTCTTTTGTTTTGGGACCATCTGTCCCGTGTCACTCTGGCTGGGTGTCCGTCTTGTCTCGTTGGACGAAGATCCTTTTATTTTCGTGGATTCGTTTTGGTGAAGCGTCGCCTGCTAGCCGTGGTTGGGAAACGATGGAAAACAGCACCGCCCTGCGATCTGGTCAGCTGCAACAATCCCAGGTCGTCGCCAAATTGTAGTAAGTAACTGCGGATGCTTGAGTAGTTGTAATTAGGAGTTTATTCAGGAGCACAGCTAGAGGCAACACAAAGCCTGCTGACCAAATCACCAACTGACGTTCCTAGAACACACACATATGGAATAGAGAATACACGCAGGTATTCTGGAAGGGTGAGTAAGGGGAGACATAGAGAAAGGCATAGGAATACATTGCGACCATATTGTGAGAGGTTATAATATACAACAGCACCCATGCCTACAAATGCCTCCACAACACCGGACCCCAATACCTCAACGATAAAATCGCCTTCCACGTACCCAGAAGAGACCCCCGATCCGCCAACCTCGTCCTCGCCGGGACCCCACGCATCCGCAGAGCCAAAGCAGGGGGAAGGGACTTCTCCTACATCGCGGCCAAGACCTGGAACGAACTCCCGATCGACATCAGACACGCCCCCTCCCTGAACCCCTTCAGGAAGGATCTCAAGACCTGGCTTTTCGACTGAACGTAACTGCGGACCATCCCCCCCCCCCCTTGAGACCCTCTCACGGGTGAGTAGCGCGCTTACAATTTCCCTGATTGAGTCATTGTAATGTCAAATGTCACAGATGTTCATTATTGTGCTACTTTGACAATCCTTGACTTATGAACATTTCAACAAATCAGAGTTATGGATTAGTTATGGAACAGGAGCGAAAAGAGATTACGTAACTTTGCGGGCGACAACCTTGCATTAAACTCCCCAGCTAGGCACAGGTGTGCTTGGCACCCTTCACCAGTTACTCAACCCAGAATGAGGTTGATGTATTTAAACAAACCAGGGAACCTAGAATTTGAGATACGATCAAAGTCATGGTTATAAAAGTTAAACAAATACAAGGTCAAGTCCCCCTTAAAAAGCACAGCCTGAAAATCTCTACCTGGAGTATTGAATGCCTGAGCACTGCCACCAGTTAATAAATCTATCCAGAGAGACAAACCCCCAGATGCACGGTCAGAATGTGACAGAGTTGCTGGCACACAAATTTTGAAACCCATCGAACACAATAGGCTGGAGAGCCCAGGTTCACTGCAAGCAACAAATCCGTCATAACTTCTTGCAAAGGGCTGCTATTCCGGGAGATGAATTTTGGAGCAAAGACCTGCGATGTTCCAGCTTAAACTATTCATGGGAGAGATGGGTACATTAGGGGTAACAGTGAGGGGGCTTGAAACAGAGGACTGGGGTATGACAACAGCCTGGTCTAGCAGGACCCTATTCATAGGCAAATTACACTCCCCCAGTTAATCTCAGCGAGGCCGGACAAGGCTGTATATGCATCATTACATTGCAAAACTGGCTTGGGCAGTGAATGAAAACTTAAAAAGGAGACATTACCCGAGTAGGAGGCTTATTTAAAAAATAAAAAAAAGTGGTAGAGAAACAATGGGTTGGCGAGAGAACCCTCCACATTAGATCTTAACTTCCTCAGACAGGACGGACATCTAAAAGTTCACAACAATCCTAATCTATGGTTTTTGGTGAGGGCCCCACCCAGTCAACTCTATGCATCATTAAAATCTCATTACACTCCGTTACCTTAAAGTTTTTGGGGGTACTAAGCCAATGGGTGACCCTATTATACAGCTGGTCACATGTCTGTTTGATTGTGCTTTAAAGAGGGCACTCGAGCCAAAATCAGCACATAGGGAGACGCAGCGGTAGGTAGATTTAGAGTCGCTATATTGGGGGTCAGAATCTACACCTCCATTAGCTGTGTTTGCCAGAATTCCTTGGCCGTTCACTCCCACTGGTTTAGATGAGGGATCATCATCATTATTATTGCCCATTCGAGAAGCCCCTGCAGCTAATTCAGTGGAGGGGTGTCCATCAGGGCGAAGACTGGGGCTGGTTGTGATAATAGGAGTGGGGGGAATTAAATTTTGCTTTGCTACTGCTGACGAGGATGAGTTTACCCTGACACTCACACAACACTTGCAATAATAAGCACGGGCATCGAGATTACGAGGAGAATTGTTCCGGCTGATAGCATTATTACATGAATTTGTTGAGCTAGCCATTTGAGACTATGAGAGCCAGGCGATCATTGATCGTGCCAAGTTGATCTTCTAACATGGCGGATAATTTTACATAGCTCCATGTTGTTTGACAGGCCCAAATTAGGTGGATCTCCCTCCTTGCCAAGTTTGGTCTAATGTGATTGTGGGTTCAGCCGGGTTGCACAATGGCTGTTCCTTTTGCACTTGACAGCCGGTTCTTGGGGCGAGTTAATACTCATTAAACTGGAATGCACAGGGGAAATTGTCCAAATTTGCCAATTCAGCTGTGGGCCAACTATGAGCATTGTTACAGCTAGGGAATTGCAACTCATCGTCGTTGAATGCGTTGTTTCCTACATGGTGTACCTTGCTGTTGTAGCCAAGCCAACAAAGGTGAACCAACAAACTCAAACAGAAATCTGTTTACCTCTGTAGACTGGACCACAGGACAACCCCCAACACTTAGGCCACTCACAAATACAGCAGTAACTGATGTTATAAAGGGCAGGTGCAAACTGAAGTGGCAAATAAAGAGAAGCACAGACGAAACTGAGAAGATAGCTTGATAATGAGATGTCAAATGAAAAGAGGATTCAGATTAAGTGAAATGTGGATGCAAGGTCTGCCATGTGTGATAGTTAGGTATGAATTAGTAAGTGTCTAGAATGTGCTTGTATAGGAAATAGGAATTGTGAAGATCTCTTGCCCGGCGAACACGGAGACATAGCAAACACAAGGAGATGATGGACGGAGCGCTGAAACTTTTCAGACACTCTTCCACCCCCCCCCCCCCAGTCACAGATCTGGGTTGAATCCATCATCGTTTTTTAGCTCACTTTGCCACCTCAGTTTAGACCCAGCTGTATGCAAATCAGTCTTGACCCTGTGCCTCATGGGAACAGTCACGCCCGAACTGCCAAGCAAGTCTTCCCTGAACCGGAAACAAGCATCCTGGGACCGGTTTGGGGTAACACCCCATATCAGCCAGGCTAGCTTGAATCCAGTGGCAAAGTGAGCAAGGGACCCACGTCTGGACATACCCTGCCAACTTGGGACGAACTAAGCAAACACAAGGAGATGATGGACGGAGCGCTGAAACTTTTCAGACACTCACCCCCAGTCACAGATCTGGGTTGAATCCATCATCGTTCTTTAGCTCACTTCACCATCTCAGTTCAGACCCAGCTATATGCAGATCAGTCTTGACCCTATGCCTCATGGGAACAGTCCAGTCCGAACTGCCAAGCCAGGTCTTCCCTGAACCGGAAACAAGCAGCCTGGGACCAGTTTCGGGGTAACACCCCTCATCAGCCAGGCTAGCTTGAATCCAGTGGCACACGGAGACATACAGAACCTGCATGTTACAGGAAAGTTTGCACAACAATCAAGGTGATGCTTTGTAAAGTCAGCTGGATATTCAGTAAGATAGTCACCTTTCTTAGAAAAAAGTACAAACCGTTTTCTGATAAAAAAATTACAAAGGCTGGTCCCCTGAAGATGTGCACAATACTCTTATTTTTAGTAATTAAATCCTGCCCGTTTCCTTAAATAAAATCATGTAGGAATGGTTTAGGCAGCTCAAAAATATCTTTGAAGTATTTATTTATGTATTTACTGTACTAAGTTAACATTTCAGACGTGGGACAGTGGAATGCCGGATTTTGCAGAGGTGTTTGTCGTGAGGTGCAGGAGTAACATGAAAGATAATAAAAAATGATTGGAGAGCTCCTTCTCTTTCAATGTAAAATGTGATAATGGAGGATTATGAGCTAGTTTTGAAGACATTGATTATGTTTATCTAAAGCCTGTAAATTGAGCACCTGCAGTCACTTTGTTTATTGCCTCCTCCCCTTCATCATTGCTTTCAGCGTCTCATGCAACACTATACTTGGTGCAGTATATATATATTTTTTTATAAAATATTTTTATTGTTTTTCCCAAAACAGTTTCTAGAACCAAACAGTAAACTGTGTCACTGAACACAGCGGATCTTATCAATAAATACATACAATGTACATGAGTTCACAGACTATGTTCAAATAGCGGATCATTTCTATTGCTGTAAGAGCAGGTCACAAATCAGCGGTCTCCGTGTCTGAAGTCCACGGGCCCCAGACCTTCACATGCTTTCTGGTGCATGCTCTCAGCTTGTAGATCACCCTCTTCACCCTAGAACAGTAGTCCACAGACCGAGACCACTCCTGTATTAATGGGGGTTCTGGCTGTCTCCAGTGCTTAGCAATATCCCTCTTCCCAATTAGAAAGCAGATTCCCGCTAGGGCCTCGATGCTTGGGAGTCAGTCCAACCTTCTATTTTAACCAACAGAGTCATTTTAGGGTCCAAAGAAGCTGGGGTAGTAAGGACATATGCCAAAGTTGTGTGACTCTCTTGCCAGTACTGCTCTATAATAGGGCATGCCCTTCTGGAGCCCTAACGCGTGTGCATCATGGGTTGCTCACCCCAACCATTTTTTATAGCCTATCAGGACTAAAAGAAGTTCTGTAAAAACACTTCACTTGAATTAAACATAGATTAGAGGTGATAGCAAGCAGTCATCATGTCCTTCCGCCACTCGTTGGCATCCAATTCCCCCACCCCTCACTCCCAAGCACTTCGTACACCCTATAAATGGTCAGGCCTTTCAATATAAAGGAACTGTCTAATTTCAAAATACCCTTCCTACTCAGTGGTTCCATGATTATTTTTATTTCGCATGGGTTATGATCAACTAGGGTTTCAAGATCTGTGCAGCAAGTATTCTTTGCATGGCTATGAAACCACAGATAGGAGCAGTGATCTTTTCGTGCTTTTTCCAAGTCTGTAAAATTAAGAAATCTAGGAAATATTTTACCTTTGAAGCAATCAGAGGAGTTGGCCTAACGGATAGGGCGGTCGTCCTCGAATCTGGGGAACTGAGTTCGAGTCTCGGCAACAACGCTGAACAGCCTGGGATTCTGGGCAAATCACTTAATCTCCCCGTGCCTAACAAAAAATGAATGTGTCCTCATGTAACGCAACTGGTGCTATGCAAAGCGCTCTGATACCAGATACCTTCGGGTCAAGTTCGCGCTATATAAAAAACTCCGTAAAAAAAAAAAAAAAAAAATCAACTAGATAATTGCCTTCGTGATGTCCCGGATTGATTATGCAAACTTTCTATCTAGGACTGTCAAAAGGACTGAATCAGAGGCTACACATCGTTCAAAATCAGGCAGCTAGGATGGTTTTGCGCCAGCCAAGATATTGCTATATTATGCCTCTGATGGGAAAGTTACATTGGCTCCCTGTAGCCCAGTGGACCATTTTGAAAACTGGTTGCATCATTTTTAAATCAATCACTCTATGGAAAAAAAAAAAAAAACTTGTGTCCTCCAGAGTTCAGAGCTACATTTCCAAATGCAATCTCAGATCGGCCCACCATAACCGGTTAGTTCTTCCCAAATTTAAAAAGAAGAGACTGGGTGGTGCCAGATTCTCTGTGATTGCTCTGCACCTACGGAACTCTTCCCCGTGACATTACAACTGTCTATCCGAGATTCAGGACACTCCTAAAAACATGTCTTTTTAAACAAGTTTATGGCTAAGTTTTTACATTGTGATCCCTCTTCTTACTTAGCACCATGAAACCCTTTGGTGTATGTGCGCTTTATAAATTCTGGGCAACATAACATACTACTAAAAACACAAATGCCAAAACTGACTAATCCTTTTCAAATGTAATTCATTTGTGGCCGTTTTACTCAATAAGTACGCTCACCATTTATTTTTTAAATTTTATACAAACATAATACAAAATATTGTTGATCTTGTCGCACACAAAGAATCACATACAAATAACAAATGCAAACATTGTTCCCTCCCACTGACAAATCTCAACAAAACAGTGACTATTTACACAGTTTGAACAAAAACAAACATAATAATACAAATTAACCGTTCACATTAATTATAGCCCAAGAAGAGAGCTTAAAAGGAATCTCATATAGAATTTTGAAATGAGACTTCAAATTCAATTCAACTGCTCTCGTGTGAATGGACAAGGCACCTCTGATAGAGCATAATTTTTGAACCCAGGTTATGATTATTTCAATTAAACCATTAGCAATTTATGTTTTCCTGGATTCAAACGGCACTTTAATATCACACAAAGTAATGCACAGTAGGAGCACAAAATGATGGTCGCAACATAACATGGCGCAATTAGAGGCATCTGAAAAACTGAGATCTATGAAGCAGGAGCCCATCTTTTAGATGATCGAATGAAAAGATGTGTTACTAATCCCATACATCTCCAAGTCGTGATATACCAATAAGGTACCCAGGAGGAAACCCCAGCAGTTGAATCACTCGCTTAATTCGCGTTCCTGTCCACAAGTGAGGGGTCTGAGGTTCTGTGTCCCCACAGGGGAGTCTGAAGTGCAGCAAAAAATATTGTTCTGGCATTAACCTAGACCTTTTATTGATTTTACTAAAATGATATATATCATCTAGTTACTAATAAGGACTTTCAGGCAGCCCTTTTCACCCACTGGTCTACTGTAGTTTCACTCACATTTTCTTTCTGCCCACTGTTGTGTTGTGAGCTTGTGCCTACTGGTGAGCTCATGGAGTTCCAATCCTTGAATCCCCCTCAAGCTGTGGAATGCGATGAGATCATTCTTAGTACCCTTTATTCTTGGGAACTCTCCAACGGTCATTGACCGTTATGCCCGTGAGGAACTCCTGAGCTATGCGCGACGCATTCCCTGCTCTGCTATTCCCTTATGACATCTTCAGGATCCTGAACGGGGACGGAAGGACGAGGTGATATGCAACACTTCCACACATGTTACGCTCGCAATGTGAACAACGTGGCAGCCATCTAGGTTAGGTGACTGCAGAGCGCCTGCTACTGCATCACAGCGAGTGCTGCGGAGCCTCTTCAGGAACTGGAAGGGCTGCTTTCGACTACGGTGACATGCACACCTTGAGTGCCACGTATTTTGATCTCCGGCGTTGTGAAAAGTGCGATTTCGGCACACTGGTCAACAGTGCCACTCACACCTGGCGTGTCATTTTAGTGCACCTCCAGGAAGGGTGTAAGGAGCAGCTTGCACATCCCTGCACAGCTACAGACACATCCGGTCTGACACACAAGAGATTCGACTTTCACACAGATATGATATGCGCTGGATGTCTTGAAGTGTGCACAGCTACATGGTACTTTCTCCCTTCTTGTTATTTGTGGTTCCTCACTAGCGCATTTGCGTATTCTTTCAGGGCTGTTCTTTGCACATTTTATTTATTCTTTTGGGCAATTATCCTGTTCTGTGAAGCTATGGCCACAAAGAATCTTCCTGCTCTGCAACCCTTTATGGTGAAGGACGGCAAAGTCAATAGTCTAAGGTGGGAAGAGTGGAAGGATTGTTAACTAAATTACATTGACACCTTCGAAAGTAAGGAACTATCCCCTGAAAGGAAAAAACATTTTCTTGCATTGTTTGGAGCCAGGTGGCTAATGGGTCTACAATTGCATTGAGAAGAGACCCAGGGCAGGTGATGAGGGCAATGTTTTTACATAAGCCATAGCAGATTTAGACGCTTATTTTGCGCCCACTGTGTGCAAAGCTGTGCACCGCTTCAATTTTTATCACCGTAAACAAGGTGCTAACAAGAAAATTGAGGATTACGTAGCTGCCTTGAGGAAATTAGCCCTGTCTTCTAAGTTTGGGGTTATAGAAGAAGAGTTAATCCGTGATCAGGTAATTATGCATTGCAACAACCCTCATCTACAGGACAAACTTTGGATCAATGGGGATGCCAGTCTACGTGAAGTTACTGCTATCATGACTAAGGCAGAACTTACTTCCAGATGCGCTAAGGCGGTTGTTGCTTCAAGCAAGTTTGATAACAGCGATGAAATGGTCAAATTGGTCAAAGGAAACTTTTCATGTGTCAATTAACAAGGGAAGAAGAATGAAAATGACCAAGGAAAGGAGAGGGGGGGTGATTCAAACCTAACCAAAGGGACAAGCTTGCTGATTTAAAAGGCAAATGTTATAGATGTGGTAGCTCGTCTCATCTGGCACATGACAAAAAGTGTCCTGCGTTAGGCCAGAAATGGGATAAGTGTAAGCTAACTGGGCATTATGCACACGTTTGTCGCAAGACTAAATTGGTGAAATGGGTTGTTGACGAGCTTGAGCAGGGTGAGGAGAGTTTGGAGTCTGATGTGGAGGACTCCCACGTTCTGTGTGTACGGGAGAAGTCTTACAGGGCTGAAGGCAGACTGAGGAAAAAACCGGTATGCAGAATTGTGGCTGGTGGTGTGTCTGTTACTCTTATGGCTGATTCTGGATCACCCCACAAAGTCATCAATCATAATACAAGGGTTGCTTCGTTCAAGAAAAAAATAAATAAACGGTGAGAAGTTAGAAATTCCTGATATCCATCCTGTGAGTTACACAGGTGAGCCTATTGATTTACTGGGGTTCCGCAAACTCCCTTTTGAATTTAAAGAAAGGTGTGTGGAATGCAAACTTTGTGTCGGCTTCAGGACCGAGTGTCCTGGGGTGGTGGGATCAAGGGGAACTGGGCATTTTACTTTATCCCAACAGTCCTGATCCCATTCTTAGTGTGGGCGATAAAAAGGAGGATGCTATAAAAAGGAGGATGCTGATGCTTGTGGTGGTTTCCAAGTTTCCCAAGGTCTTCTCTGGGAGTGTGGGTGAGCTGAAGGGGTCCTCACACAAATTTATTCTAAAAAAAAAAAAAAAAAAAAAACACACACAAAGACACCTGTCCTTGTATCCACAAGGTGAGAAATATCCCCATGGGTGTTAAGGAAGAGGTAATTAGTGAAATTCAGAAATTAGTGGACAATGAGCTTATTGAGAGTGTCGAGTCTTCAGATTGGGTCGCTCCCCTTGTGGTCGCCCGCAAAGCCAATGGCCGGATTAGTCTTTGTGTGGACTTGAGGGAGCTCAATAAGAACATTTTTGAGGATGTACTCCCTCTTCCCAGAATAATCAGAATTGGGTTCCGTTACAAGGAACATGCAATGGTTCTCTACAATAGACTTGACCTCTCCCTTGCATAAGAGCAGCAGGCACCTGACTGCCTTCGTCACCCCATCTGCATTTTTCAGTTCAAACGAGTTCCGTTTGGGTTGGCATCTGCCGCCGCCATGTTCCAACAGCTTGTGCATCTAATTTTTAAGGACATGAAGAATGTGGTCTTCTTCCAGGACGACATTCTCGTCATGGGGTCAGATAGGGCTGAACACGACAGAACCCTGGTTGAGGTACTTCAGACCCTGGAGCGGAATGGTTTGACTGCGGAGGAGTCTAAATGCAAGTTTGCAAGGAAGAGTGTGACATACTTGGGGCATGAAATCAGTTCAGTAGGTATTTGTCCAAAATCTGAATTAGGGGATTCCATTAAGGAGGCCCCTGTCCCTCAGAACAAAGAGGTCAGATCCTTTTTAGGTCTGGCCGAATTTTATTCCAAATTGGTCCATAATTCTTCAGGGAAGATGTTTTGCATCAGACAACTGCTAAAGAAAGGTTACAAATTCTCTCGGACTGAAGAGTTCCAACTCAGTTTTGAGGGTATCAAGAAGGAGATTTGCTCAGCCCCCGCACTTAAGGGTTTTGAACCAGGTCTCAAGAGTTTCATCACCACAGACGCCAGTGGGAAGGGTCTAGGTACGGTGTTATCCCAGGTGCAGGAGGATGGTATGGTGGCATTCGCTTCCAGGGCCCTCACTCCCACGGAGGAGAGGTACTCCATCATTGAGAGGGAGGCTCTGGGGTGTGTCTGGGGACTCAAACACTTCAGACAGTATGTTTGGGGCACATGTGTTACTGTGAGAACGGATCACAAGCCTCTCAGGAAGGTGCTCACTTCCAAGGGCCTCAGCAACGTGTCTACTAGGATTTCACGCAGGTCTGTGCAACTGTTTGACTTTGTATACGAGATCAAGTATGTACCTGGCGTTCGCAACAGAATTACCGATTTCCTTCGAAGATGTCCCTTGCCAGTCAGTGGTGACACAAAGAATGAATGGGATGATTGGCTAGTAGTGACCATTTTCAGTGAAGAATTGCACAGCATTTCTCACGATGAATGGGCCAATGGTTTGTCTCAAGATGGGAATTTGGTGTCAGTTATCAGTTACATTAGTGTGAGTTGCCTGGGAAAGTTCATTTAAGTAGCGACTTACTGGCTTTTTGGGAGGTCAGGAATGAGTTGTCAGTGGAAGATGGTCTCTTACTCAGGAGTGGCAGATTGATTCCACCACTGGATTTCCGGGACAAAGTTATCAATCTCTGCCATGGGGGTCATCTAGGTATCGTTAAGAGTAAGTGCAGGGTCAAACAGTCCTACTGGTGGCCCGGCGTGGATAGGGACGTGGAAAGAAATGACAGGGATTGTATGCAGTGTACCAATTCTGATTAGAGTTTGGTCAGCCACAGATCTCCCTTACACCCTATTGTTATCCCTAGCATGCCATGGGAGAGAGTGGAAATTGATGTTTTTGGTCCTTTGAGAGACATCAATGGTTTACAAAAGTACATTCTGGTCTTAGTTGATCACTTCTCTAAGTGGCCTGAAATCAAGGTTGTGGAAAAGGCCGATTAGAAAACGTTTTTGCTTTACTTGGCTGAGGTTTTTGGACGAGAAAGCCTGCCCAAGGACATAATTTCTGACAATGGTGGACAATTTATTAGTGATGTTTTCAGAAAATTCATCAAAGAGGCAGGTATAGTTCACAGGACTACTTCCCTCTATCACCCAGAGGGAAATGGTAGCGTTGAACGCTTTAATAGAGTCATTAAAGGTATTATTGAGCTGTCCTTTAGTAACCACATGGATTGGGAGGATGAATCAAGGATAACTGTGTGCTTACAGGGTCACACGTTGTGACTCTACTGGGCATTCCCCATTTGAGTTGATGAGAGGTAGATCCCCAGGCACCAAAGACAACATGGGGTGGTTGAATAGCACCAAAACTGTTTCAAGGTCTGCCAAGAGAGTGAGAGACTCCCTAGTGGCAGGTCAAACTAAGTATAAGGACAGGTATGAACTGTCTCACGGGACTAGGAGGGTGTGCTTACGTGTTGGTGACATCGTCATGGTTAAGAAGGGATGGTTGACGCGCAATGGGAAGAGTTGATTTTCTGCTTCTCTTAAAGTTCTGCAATTCTGCTGTGCTCAGTGATGGCAAGTTATGGTATGCTAATAGGATAGCTTTGTTTAAAGGCATGGACACAGCTGTGAGTGACAAAGATGTTGGACGTGACTTGGGGGCAAATGTCCGTCCCTTGAGGTATGATTGGATTGAAGATGTTGCCTCTTCAGGGAGTGCTCGTCTCCCAGGACCATCTCTTGTTGTTAATGACAATGGGCCACCCTTGGAAACCAGTGTTAAGGTTCCGCCCTTACCCATCTGTTCACCTCAGGGTTCAGGGACTTTTGCACATCCTCCGTCTGGTAACCCAAAAATCACAAGTTGTGCTAATTCAAATGTTACAGAGGGGAGAGTTGGGCAGATGGTTGGTATGAAGAGTGGGGAGGTCACTAGGGCTGGGAGGACTTATGTTAAACCTAAACGTTTGGATGATTATATTACGCACATTTGACAAACCTGATGCTTATGTTCTTTCGCACTTCACACATGCTGTTGTTCTCTTACGCACTTCACGCCTGTGTCATTCACTCCGTTTGGCGGCGCCTTCTCGGCCTTCGTTTGCTTTTGTTCTGTTCCTTAAAGGACTTCTTAGCATTGTGGGGTTTCCCCCTTTTTGCAAAACCTGTGTAGTACTTGTGTTTTTGTTTTGGCTTTTTTTTTTTATTTTGTAGGGAAGGGGGAAGTGTTGGGAGCTCGTGCCTGCTGGTGAGCTCATGGAGTTCCAATCCACGAGTCCTCCTCGAGCTGTGGAATGCAATGAGATCACCTAAGGACAGAGTACCGGGATGAGAGGAGGTTTCTTGCTGGGTCACCTCAACGCTGTACTTGGATTCAAGTTAATAAAGAAGTGGATTCAAATACTCTTGTCTCTGAGTATTTGCTTCGCGACACTCAACAGCATATAGCGCGGCCAGCCCGATATATCCAGTAGGTTTCTTGTGTTGTAAATAAAGGATTTTGCATGATCACCCAAACATAGTTACCTGGTTGTGAGCACATAGTTTTGGGGCTGGTGTGCCTGGACATTCCTATACTTTTTATATTTTTTGCACGTTAAGTTAGTACCCACCATATGCAACATTACCAGCATTGATTACCTCAGTGCATCATGCTGGATTGACAGAAATAATGTCAAAAAAACCTTAGCAATCTAGAATGCTTCTACACATGTACCACATACAGCCGTAAAGCCCCCGACACCAAGGTACAAATATTAGTAATAACTCTTTCCAGCACATGATATGTTACTTAACTATCCACTTTAAATATATTTTAGGAATTCAACCATGTTCTCCACATTCTCAAAATACATATAGTTCAGCCTTGAATATTTGCTTTGTTATTTTGGTATACGTATATAAACTAAACCAAGCACAAGCTTTAATTTAGTAGGCTGGGCTGCACATAGGAAAGCTACTTACAGATAGCAGGAGAGCTACCAGTAGCTCACTAACTACACTTTGAAGAAGCCTGGCCAAGACCTTTTGACATAGATATATGTATATATTATTCAGAGAGACTTTCAGCCAGTCCTCTTCATTTATTTATCTGTCATTGGGTCGAGTGAATCTCGTTTCTGTGCCTTGGCCAAGAGGGAGATTGCAACCCAGGAGAGGACACCCCCCATGGAAGGAGTGGTCCTTTCTGTGCAGGATCATCTGGGGGTTGTTGCACCCACGCTGGCATACGCCTCCCTCTGCCTGACCCTAACATGGCGGCCTGATCCCATCACAGACTGTTAGTCTCAAGATCACGAGTAGACGTGCTGCAGCCCCTCTGCCTCCGTTGGTTGCGGTGCTGTGCCTGCAGAGGCAAGTGAGGCCCCAAAGGCACGGTGAGTGCCAGGCCTTATTACTTCACAGCTGCCCAGCAAGTAGTGGGTAGCTGCACCGTTTAGGCTACTGTTTAGTTGGGGGACATACCTTGGCAGTTAGGAGTGAGATGCCCTCCTTTAGCCCTGACCTTCACAGCTGCGCAGCACTTAGTGCCAGCTGCAACGTTTAGTCCTGCGCAGATTGCGCACCCTTGACTTTCGCTGCTTAGGCAGCGCGCCCGGAACTTTTGGGACATAGGGCATTTGAGCCCCTCTTTGAGATGGCCAGTTGGCCGGGGGGACTGTTAGGATTGTAGGGCGCCAGGCCCTAATGCCGGCCTAATCTACCCACGCGTTCCGCCCTGCTGCCCTGGTTGTAACGCCGGCCTCCGCACCAGGATCTGCGGCCCGTGTCTCTTCTGCCATCTCAGGGGGTGCTCCCGGAAAGATCACTACGGTGGAAAGTCCGGAGCGACGCACGACTCTCGATGCTCCTGGGCCCTGTTAGACCAGCGACTCTACCTCACTGCGGGTGTCGGGTGCTGTCTGCTGATGAGACATGGTGGAGCCGCCGAGCGTAGTGCAGGATGGTTGATTGGAGTGGTTTGATCAGCTGGCTGGTTGGTATCGTCAACCACCGTAGTGTGCACTGCGACTGAGTGGTGCTTTTTGGTCCGAGGAGCTATCTGGTTCCTAGTAGTCCTGCTGCGGTGAAACTATCCTGTGCTCGCTAGGTTCCCAGAGTGTCCTGTGAACCAGACGTGGCGCTGGATAAGGCTGAGGGTAATGCGTTCATCGGACTGATCTCGTACGGTCCCGTTTGATCCCCCCTGACTATCCCTTCGTTTTGCAAGTAACAAGCACGGGAACACTGTCACTTTGGTTTAATGACTCTCACATTTTGCTGACATGTTTTAACTGGTGTCCTAGACGGGGTGTGTTGTTTCCTATTTGGCTGTCCTGGCTCGTTCGGTGGCCCATGGGATGAGTGATTCACATAATTGGCACCCATTTTGCTCTCCTCTAATTGTGCTCTTGGTTGAGGTTTGGTGTCCATTTGGGACTCCTCCCTGGGGAGCCGAAGAATGTCCTTCCCCATCACTGCGATCCTATAGGTGACTCCCATTTCCATGCGGGTTTCCACACTGAGAGGTCCCAATCCCGGGTGGTAGGGTTTGCCCCGGTATGATCACACACCCTCTCCACTGCTGGAGGCAAGCCAGCCTTCTATCCCACCGGTATGATGTTTTATTAGGGAGTTAGACCAGAGTCCCTGGCCCTGCATTTCCCATTTCCATGCGGGTTTCCACACTGGGAGGTCCCAATCCCGGGTGGTAGGGTTTGCCCCGGTATGATCACACACCCTCTCCACTGCTGGAGGCAAGCCAGCCTTCTATCCCACCGGTATGATGTTTTATTAGGGAGTTAGACCAGAGTCCCTGGCCCTGCATTTCTAGTCGTCTCCTGACCTCTATCTCATTGGATTATCCTCACTCGTCTTCCGGCTTATGTGCCCTCCTCTTCTTATTATTCTTCTTGGCTCTATCACTACCCTAGTGGCCCCTCTTCTCCCTATCATGGCTTCCACTCGAATTAAGTCGGGAGTTAACTGCTTCAAAGTCATCTATCCCCCTAATCTGTCCAAAGCAGCAGCAAAACGGTTCAAGCACAACACCATTGAACACTTCCCGATTCCCTCTTTGTGGATCAATTCCATAATGGGCACCTAGGGAAGCTAAAAAATGACTTAATTTTTTTCACCCATGACATCCCTTCCTGGTCCACCAGCTTCCTCAATTTCTTCAACGTCTCCTCCTCCTCATCTATCCCGCATGGACAGCGGCTAAAAATGTCCCCCTCCACGAGCTTTAAGGGCTCTCTCACCATAACACTCTACAATAATGGCACCGTCATGATTCAAGCGACAGACTCCTGTCTCTCCCTCTTTGACCATCTCTTCCACTCCCTTCGTCCAACCCACACAACTATGATTTCCCTCGACTCTTCTTTGAACTCCTCTCTCCCCCCCTGACCCCCCGATACTCCAGCAGGCCGCTATCCCGTGAGGCACAGGCCTACCCTTTGTTCCCCCCTGCCTCTGCTCCCTCATCTCCCTCTCTTCCCCCTTCCCAAAATGCCCCTCCCCCTATCTTGTCTTTCCGGCCTCTGGCCTCCACCCCCCTCCCCACCCTGCACCTGCTCGATTCGCCAACATTTTCGCCCCCCCCCCAATCCCACTAAACCTACCCACCGCCCCCCCTCAACTCACCTCTCTTACAACCTGGTCTACCGATCAACTTTCCTTACCCTTCCCCCTTCCCTCCCCCTTTCGCCTCATCCCTTTCCGCTCTTCCCCGTCCCCCGTACCCTAAATTCTTCTCTTCCACCTCCCATCTATCCTCAACCCCACCTTCCTCTTCCCTTGCTCCCCAACCTTGTCTCCCTCCCTGACAATTCCTTCCTCGTCTCTCCCTCTGACCTTGCAGTCCCTTACTCCTCCCTCAGTTTCCCTCTAGTTAATTCCCCCCACTCCAACTGTTACCTGTCCCCCTACATTCCCCCTTCATAGCCTACAGTACCTGTCTTGCACCATCCTCTCCTTTCCCCCATTCCTCTGGCCTTCCTCGGACCCCCCGCCCTCCCCCTTTACAGCCCCCTTTCCTCTAGTCTCCACGCACATTCTGACTTCATCTGACCCCCCCGCCCGGGTCAGTCTCGTCTCCCCTCTTCTCCCCTTACCTCCGGCCTTCATTTGTCCCCCCTCCTACTCCTCAACTTCCTCCTCATACGTATGCCCCCTTCTCTTCCCCTCTGTTCAACTCCAATAAAAATATTTCTCTTCCCACCACTGTTTCACCATCCGCTCCTTCTGTCCACCATCTTTCCTCACCTTCTACCCTTGCTCCCCAACTCCCCACCCATTCCCCCACCCCTCCCCTCCCTCACCCTCTGCACTCCCTCCTTTATCCCGTTCCACCACCCCGCCCGTCCTCCCTCACTCTCTGCACTCCCTCCCGTATCCTGCTCCTCCAGCCCGTCCTGTCCTCCCTTACCTTCTGCACCACCGCCCTCAACTCGTTCCCCCACCCCTCCCTGTCCTCCCTCACTCTCTGCACTCCCTCCTTTATCCATCGAGCCACCAAACACTCCGTGCTCAGCTCTCCTCTCTCTGGAAAATAAACTTGATTCTCTCATCTATTCCATTTCCCAGCTTGTAGCGTCCATCTCACGGTTAAGCGCCAAGTTGTCCCCTGTCCCTAACAACCTCCCGAGGAGCTCCTTGCTCCCGCGCCCCAATAAAACCAACCACAGTCTGACCTCTGCAGACATCACCAACTTACTGGCCAGCTTCAAGACCACCAACGTCACTCCCCCTCCGCCCTCCTCTCCTAATAATTCTACGCAGTTTCCTATTCAGATCATCTCCTCTGTCAGACCTCACCAACCTCCCTCTTACCGGGCTCCCTCATTCAAGAATCTTATTCCTATCTCCCTGAACAACCCTAACACCCCCATCACCAAAACATCTGCGTCAGAGCTGCACTGTTTGCTCCACAACTGCAGATCTGCAATCAAACACAAAGTGGAAATCTCTGATACTATCATACACCAAAATCTTGACATGTTCTTCCTCACTGAGACCTGGTTTAATGACTCCTCTCATACTTTGTTTGACCTTCTGGTACCCACTGACTACTCTATCCTCAGAAATGACAGGGCAGACAAAATTGGGGGAGGTGTCGCTATAATCTTCAGAAACTGCCTTCAAATTAAAGCGTTCCCTACCACCCTCTTCCGTACATTCGAATGCCTTTCCCTAGAACTTCAAATACATCACGGCTCACCCTTTAGATTCCATGCCATCTACCACCCGCCTGGTTACTGCTCTTCCTTTGTGGAGGAACTGACTGACTTCATCAGTGACCAATTCTCTCAAAGTGACAGACAGATCTTCCTGGGTGACTTTAATCTCCACTGGGGCTCTTTGGAAGACGCGGCTGCCAACAAGCTTGCCTCCTTTCTCTCAGCCAATGATCTCCTCCAACATTGCTCAGAAACCACACATTCCAAGGGCTCAATTCTGGACCTTGTCATATCCAAAGCAGACCTGCTGACTACTGCTCCTCCCATCCATGTAGACTGGTCTGACCACCTCCTCATTCCCTTCCGTTTTCACCTATCGCACGTTATAACTCTCGGCCAACCTAAAAGAGCTACTACCTGGTTCCGCAACACTAAGAACATTGATCTTGACACTTTTTGTGATTCCGCTATGCGGGCACTTCCTAGACTAGACCCTAGCGTGGATGTCAACGTTCTCACTTCTCAGTGCCTCTCAGTACTAGCAGTCGAAATCGACATTGTCGCTCCTCTCCAAAGCAAAAGGAAAAGACCCACCCCTCAGCACCTTGGTTCAATAAAGCGCTTTACGATGAAAGGAAAAACCTTAGATTCCTGGAGAAACATTGGAGAAAATCTCCTTCCACCTCCAATCTCTCTCTTTACGCTCAGCAAGATCCAAATATCACAACGACATCTTCCTTGAAAAAGCATCACATTTCAGATCCCTCCTTGACTCAGCCAAAAACAGACCCAAAAAACTTTTCGACCTCATCAAAAACCCAAACTGTTCTCCCCTAACCATTAAGCCTGAGGATTCCTCAAAGAAAGCAGCAGATTTCGCTATATTCTTCGATGAAAAGGTCAAAGCACTGGTGGATCAGGTCGTCCACCCCCCCATTGAGGAGCGGAAATCCTTAGTTACCTGGCAGAACTTTGACGTCATCTCGGAAGATGACCTCCTCAAATGCATCCTCGAAACTAAACCCTCCAACCATTCTTCTGACCCCATCCCTAGCGACATCGCCATCGATTTCTACACCTATACTCTCTCTTACTGGACCAGGCTAGTCAATCTCTTCCTCAGTCATGGCTCCCTCCCGGTTGCCCTCAAATCAGGTCAGGTCACCCCTCTTCTAAAAAAAACCTCCGCCGATGCGAACGACCTCAACAACTTCCGCCCTATCACCAACCTCCCTTTTCTTTCGAAAATCACCGAAAAATGTGTTGCGAAACAACTTTCCTCACATATTATGGACAATAACCTCCTTGACGTCTTCCAGTCGGGCTTCATCCAAAATTGCAGCACTGAAACTGCCCTGCTGCAAGTGATTGACGATGCGCTGCATATACTCGACTCTGGGGAATCATGTCTTCTGATTCTTCTAGATCTCTCTGCAGTCTTTGACACGGTTAATCATAGCACCCTCCTCAACACTCTTCAACAGAGAATGGGACTGGACGACACAGTGCTCAAATGGTTTGCCTCTTTCCTCTCGGACAGATCCCAAATGATCAAGATAGGGAACAGTCTTTCATCTCCTGTGGCCGTAGGTCAAGGCGTCCCTCAAGGTTCTATCCTGGCACCCACCTTGTTTAATCTCTACCTGGAACCTTTAGGGAACCTCCTAAGCAACTCTGGGTTCCTTTACCATCTGTATGCGGACGACACGCAAATCTACCTTAAGGTGTCTTCCGCACACGATCTCTCC
Source organism: Calotriton arnoldi (assembly GCA_963921515.1). Lineage (NCBI taxonomy): Eukaryota > Metazoa > Chordata > Amphibia > Caudata > Salamandridae > Calotriton > Calotriton arnoldi. The sequence goes on from CAWUFW010000961.1 coordinate 2,020,261, forward strand.
CTACTCAATTCTACTCTCAACTCTATTCACAACTGGATGTCAGCTCACCAACTCATTCTGAATCCCGCCAAAACTGAATTCCTCCTCCTCTCTACCTCTCTCTCACCTCCTCCTGATCAATCTTGGATGGATCAGCTGAACCTACTCAACAACAAACCCATCATTGTCGACAGCGCTAAATCCCTAGGTGTCATTCTTGACAAAAGACTCAACCTAATCTCCCACATCAACTCTATTGCTAAGAACGCACGGTACCAGCTGCGCCTTCTTTGGGGGATCCGTCGGTTCTTCCCGGAGAAAGACTTAAAAACCTTGGTACAGTCTCTGGTTCTCTCAAGACTGGATTATTGCAATTCTCTTCTGACGGGCCTACCCAAATCCCACCTCTCCCCTCTCAAATCCATCCTCCATTCAGGAGCTCGCTTCATCTCAGGGTCTAAACGAAGCGACCACGTCACTCCTACCCTGTCCTCTCTTCGATGGCTTCCAATCGAGGCAAGATCTATTTACAAAACTGCCTGCATCACACACAAAGCCTTACACACGTCCTCCCCTCGTTACCTGGCGAATAAATTGAAATTGTCCGGTGGCTCTCGCCCTTCTCGCAATGCGGAAAAGCTTCTGCTTGAGCCCCCCAGTCTTCAAAAGGGAAAGATCGATGGCTCAATCCTTCTCGGGCAATGCGGTGATAATCTGAAACTCGCTTCCCCCACTGCTCCGTGCCACCTCCTCTACCCGGATCTTCAAAGCTGACCTCAAGTCTCTTCTCTTCCAAAGACACTTCCAGAACTAATACTTTCGTTCTCAGGCCCCTCTAGGAAGTTCGCTCGTCAGTGTAAATTTGTACTTTTTTCTGTTCATTCCTCACCTTTGCGTGTTGTGTTGGATTTTATGTGCGTGTTCCCTTCATTTCAAGTCCCCTGTTGAATTCACGCCCTCTCTACTACCTCAAGGAAGTTCTTCCACTATAGGAGTACTCCAAGCCTATAGAAGTGCCTTCCTAGTGTGTTATGAGTGACTGCCACTTACTGCAGTATTATACCTCTATTTGTATTTTGTACCCCATGTATCATGTATTTTGTACCCCATGTACCCCCTGTTGAATTCACGCCCTCTCTACTACCTCAAGGAAGTTCTTCCACTATAGGAAATTCTGTACTCCAAGCCTATAGAAGTGCCTTCCCAGTGTGTTATGAATGACTGCCACGTCTGCAGTATTATACCTCTATTTGTATTTTGTACCCCATGTATCATGCACACCTGTCACTTTTTCCTCTTGGAACGTATACCTCTTTTTGTATCTGGTTTGTTTGTTATCTGCACAATTGTCACTTTTCCTCATGCAATGTAACGCGTGCTTTTGTATTATGCTCACTGGTATCCTTCTCCTCATGTAATGTTACTGATCCTATTGTGAAGCGCTCTGACACCCTCGGGTAAAGTCCGCGCTATATAAAACCGCATAAATAAATAAATAAATTCTTGCACTCAAAACATGGGGAAGACCGCTTCAGCCATTAGCTAAATTCACTGTGTGAGCGACGGCATTATACTCTTTCACAAGGAGCAGTTCATTACACAAAGCAGTTCTCTCAGTGCCAGCTTTTTAACATCAAAAAAGTAATTTTACTTTTACTCATGTTTTATATTAGCGAGGGCCAATTATCTCCCACAAATGTGACGTTTTACAAAAATCATGAGAAAACAAGCAGTGACAAAGCCAAAAACCTGCCAGCCAATGCCAGACCAACAAGCTTTGCGAATGCTTGTTTAACAGATCTTAACATAAACATGCCCAAGTATAGCGGTCATGTTTTTTGTTTACCCTAAAAGTTAATACACCGTCGTCAAATACCGGAGTTCTCAAAACATCCATCGTAACAATATTATGTTAATGAACAAATGCAACACTCCACCTTTCTCTCTATAACACGTTCGAAGGGGGTGTCTAGAAAGGTTATCACGTATGCTGTAAAAATGCTCTGTTCTACTTCCGGGAACCGCATGCTGCGGGTCACAACCGTCGACCAAGCTACGAACACAGCTGTGAGCCTCACCGAACCCTGCAAAGCTGAGCCGGCGCGCGGCAGCGTCACGCACGTTTCAGACGCGATAAAACAAACGACACAAACCCACCAGAATCCGGACAAGCGTCTCTTTTCCAAAATCCACAACGCTCTGAACTGCGACTATCCAAAGCGTATCTTCTCAGTTTACGTCGTTGTATGCAGTTTTAATTTTTCCACCTTTTTTCGTCTGCTCCGCCCCATGCCAATCAAGGCACTCAGTGGCCGGCCTTTGACCAATCAGATGTTCAAACTTAAAGGTTTTGACCAATAGCAGCTCAGTTATTCCCCTGTTTCGAAAACAAGCTGCTTCCGGGGGAACCATTCTGGTACATTCAAATGTTCACAGCTTTATGAACAAGTAAAGGATACCTGTCCGTAGGAGACCCCCGAGTGAACTCACACCTGTGACGTCACGCTCGTAGAGTTAGTCACCACTTTGCTGTGAGGTACTCGGAAGCACCAGTAAGTGTGCCGACCAACCATTTCCGATATTTGACAGAGCCGGATGCGAACATTGGAGCCATGTTAGAATGGTAACATTGCCGATGGGTGTCCTCGTGGACGTTTGTCAGATTTCTGTTGGATTCAAAATGAAATATAAGAATACCGAACTTGACTTTTATCTCTGGCTTTTGTCAAGCTGTGTATATAAAAAAAAAACAAGATGTGTGTACATTTAACTCCAGTCACACAATGGGAGAGTCCTGCAATTGTTTGATAGGTCATTATCTTATATACAAACCCAGGTTCGCATACTAATAGTCAGAACAACGTTACTGCAATTTGGGGATCATTCGGAGAAATGCAGGCAATCGTCAGTCTAACATGACATTTTTATACGAGTGGTTTCCAGTGTGGCTGCCATGCTAGAAGCGCAGTTTTTCCTAGTGGCTCTTTAGACTCAACATAAGAAATTGGCGAGATGGCCAAGTATTTCTAATAAATGCACGTTCCGAACATATACATTTATGATATTCACATTTAAGTTAAACTAAACTACCCAGTTTGATTTGTATTCACAAATATAGCTAGTAAACCAGATAGATATCTACCAGTTTAACGTAGTCAATAAATAAGAGTAACCGTGGATGCAATATTTGTACGACCCGTGCTATACCGCAGGGCAGTCTTGTACTGTTAAGGTGCTCAATCTATCCAACATGGCCGCTTGTGTACTTTAACCGGGGAGGGGCGCGTTTTAAGCGTGTCGTTAGATCTCTTCTGTATACAATACTGGCCGCGGTTTTCTTGAGCGGCTGGCTGTATACGAACCGGCAATGGCGAGCGCCGGCCCCGGGAGTCTGATGGCCATGAGAGAGACCATAGATGGTAAGTCAGGTGGCGAACAAACACCTACGCGCACAGGTTTTTTCCCCCAGAGACTACCCTCACACCACTAGTAGTTACGCCACTGACATTCCTGCCTGTGCTAATGTGGGGGCTCAGTCGATTTTTGAGGTTTTCCCTAGTGACAACTTTAGATGCTCGATAATAGCTTATGTCGTCACACATCACACGCGACACCGCTAAGTACCATGATATACCCATTTCTACAGATCCTTAAAGGGGCTTTTTGGCAGCTCCTTTCAGCCATTGACTGCTGTGGTTCGTCTGGAGGCGTTGGCTTTAGGGGTCGTATCACCGTTTTTATACCCCCAGGGCCCCAACCTTTTGCACTCTTTTATGTTTTTGCTTCCGCTTGCTTGTTGCTCAATGAGGTGTGGAGTGCAGTGTTATTTCCACCTGCTCTCTACATTGTAGCGAACTGCTATTGTGAGCTGCTCCAATGCTCTGGGTCTCTTCTACGGGGTGTCACCTTCCACAATGTCGAGCAAATGTGTGTTGCTTCATCATTGTAAATCAATCAGGGAATTTTTAAGCGCACTACTCGCCCGAGAGGGTCTCAAGGCGCTGGGGGAGCAACTTCGGTCAGTCGAAGAGCCAGGTATTGAGGGTCTGCCTGAAGATGTGCAGGGTGGGGGCGCGTCTGATGTCGATCTGCAGCTTGTTCCAGGTCTTGGCCGCGATGTAGGAGAAGGTTCTTCCACCTGTTCTTGCTCTGCGGATGCACGGGGGTTCGGCGAGGTCGGCGGATCAGAGGTTTCTCTTGGGTAAGTGGAAGGAGATTCTGTCGTTGAGATATTGAGGTCTGGTGTTGTGGAGGCATTTGTAGGCGTGGGTGAGTATCTTGAAGGTTACTCGCTTCTCCACGGGGAACCAGTGGAGGTTACGCAGGTGTTGGATGGTGTGCTCGTGTCGGGGGATGCTGAGGACGAGTCTGGCCGCGGTGTTCTGTATGGTCTGGAGTTTGCGGAGCAGAGACTTGTCGATCCTGGCATAGAGGGTGTTTCCGTAGTCCAATCTGCTGGTTATGAGTGCGTGGGTGACGGTCTTCCTTGATTCGGGGGGGGATCCATTTGAAGGACTTTCGGAGGAGGGTGTTGAAGCAGGCTGAAGCGACGGTGTTGACTTGACGGGCCATGGAGAGGGAGGCATCAAGTACAATGCCGAGGTTTCGGGCGTGGTCTGTGGGGGTGGGGTGGCTGCTGAGTGCGATGGGCCACCAGGTGTTGTCCCATGCAGAGGGGGAGGGTCCAAGGATGAGGACCTCTGTCTTCTCCGAGTTGAGCTTCAGGCAGCTGCTGCTCATCCAGGATGCGACGTGCTTCATTCCTTCCTGGAAGTTGAGTCTGGTGGTGATGGGGTCCTTAGTGAGGGATAGGATGAGCTGGGTGTGGTAGGCATAGGATACTATGCTGAGTCCGTGCTGTCTGACGATGGGGGTGAGGGGGGCCATGTACATGTTGAAGAGCGTGGGGCTGAGCGACGATCCTTGGGGTACTCCGCAGTCAATTTCCGTGGGTTCGGAAAGGAAGGGCGGCAGTCTCATTCTTTGGGTTCTGCCAATGAGGAAGGAGCTGAGCCAGTCGAGGGTGGTTCCCTGTATGTCGGCGTCGTGGAGTCTGGCGGCGAGTGTACGGTGGGAAACGGTGTCAAATGCCTCAGAGAGGTCGAGTCGGATCAGGGCTGCGGTGTGTCCTTGGTCGAGGAGGGTGCGGATGTCGTCTGTGGCGGCGAGTAGGGCGGTCTCGGTGCTGTGGTTGCTGCGGAATCCGGATTGGGAGGGGTCGAGGATGGAGTTTCCTTCGATGAATTTTGTTAGTTGGGCATTGACTGTCTTCTCTGTGACTTTGGCCGCGAAGGGGAGGAGGGCGATAGGCCGGTAGTTCTTGAGGTCCGTGGGATGTGCTGAGGGTTTCTGGAATAGGGGTCTGACCTCTGCGCCTTTCCAATCGTCTGGGAAGATGCCGGTTTTGAAGGTGGCATTGATGGTGCGTCGCAGTTCTGGACCGATGGCAGCTCTGTGGAAGATGTGTGGGGGGCAGGGGTCCGTGGGGGCTCCTGAGTGGATGCCTTTCATGGTCGATGCGGTGTCTTCGGTGGTGACTGGGGACCAGTAGGAGATGGTGGGCTGGCTGGCGTTGCTGGAGGAGGGGGTGGTTTCGGAGTCAGATGTCTGGTCGTTGATGTTGTCGTAGAGGCCCTTGATTTTCAGATGAAAGTAGGAGCCGAGCTTGTTGCAGAAGTCCTGGGAGAGGGTGATGTCCGAGGATTCGCTGGGGGGTTTGGTGAATTCCTGGATGACGCTGAAGAGTTCCTTGGAGTTGGCGAGGATCTTGTTCTGGATGAAGGTCCTTTTGGTGGATCTGGTGCTCTGGTGGTATTCCGTCATGGCGTTCTTGTAGGCCGTGCGATCTTCTGAGGTATTGCTGTTTCTCCAGTTCTTCTCGAGATGTCTGGATTCTTGGAGGTCGGCGGTGAACCAGGCGGCCTTCCTGGGGCGCTGTTTGTCGGGGTTGCGTAGGGGTGCGAGCAAGTCTGCGCAGTCGGTGATCCATCTGTGGAGTTCTTTGGCTGCGAGGTTGGCGTCAGTTGAGGTGGCGGAAGCATCGCAGCTGAGGGTGGAGTTGAGTTGATACTCAGTGACTTTGCTCCAGTTTCTTCGTGGAGGACGGGGTGCAGGTTTGGGCGGCGTGGGTTAGTTGACGAGGAAGTGTACGCAGTGGTGGTCTGTCCAAGGTGGATGTGTGGTGTGGCTGAAGCGGATGGTATTCCCACCTGCGAAGATGGAGTCGAGGGTGTGACCTGCCCTGTGGGTAGGGGCGGTGACAAGCTGTTTCAGTCCGATGTTGGCGAGGTTGTCCGGAGGGTGGTGGAGTTGGGGTCGCTGGGGTTGTTGAGGTGGAAGTTCAGGTCTCCGATGAGCATGTAGTCCATGGAGGCGATGGCGTGGGGTGCCATGAGGTCGGCGATGGTTGTGGCGAACGAGGCGCAAGGTCCTGGGGGTCTGTATGCGAGGGTGCCGCGCAGCGTGGTTCTAGGACTGGTCTGGATCTGGAAGTGGAGGTGTTCTGTGGTGGAGGGGGGGGTCGCTCGTGGTGGAGGTGGAGAGTCGGACGGAGCTCTTGTGTGTGATGGCGAGTCCTCCTCCTGGGTGGTTGGGGCGGTCCTTCCTCTGGATCTTGTATCCGTCAGGGATGGCGGTGGCGATGTCGGGGGCATAGGAGGCGTTGGTAGGTTTCTGTGAAGAAGGCTATGTCTGGCGATAGGGTATCGAGGAGGTCCCAGATCTCTACGGCGTGTTTGTGCATGGAGCGCACGTTGAGGAGGATGCATTTCAGGGCTTTGGTGGTGCTGGCGTCCAGCGAGGGGGCGGTGACCATGGGGGTGCGGAGGGTGGTGAAGTTCTGGCGGCAGGAGAACTGGCGGTGGGTGGTGTTAGGCGTGGACATCTGGCAGTTGTTGTTCCTTCCAGGGTTGAGTGCATGGAGGGCAGCTGAGCCATAGCGGTGGGAGGCCGGAGATCCAGGGTCTCTGGCGCTGACGGGTGCAGACAGGCTTGCCTTTGGTGTACCCGCTGCGCGCGGCCGCCATTACATAGGGGAGGGAAGCGCTGCTGGGAGGCGGGAGTGGGAACCGGCAAGGGGGAGGGGCAGCAGCGGTAGGAGGCACGGCGAGTGGGCACGGAGGACACAACAAAAGGGACAAAAGAATTAACAGGCAAAACAAATAAGAAACGGAGGACACCACAAAAGGGACAAAAGAATTAACAGGCAAAACACGTGAGACAACAAAACAAGTAAGGCAGAAAACCGAGGTGACAAATACCGCAAATACCAAAACCAACAAAAGACAGACAGCAGAACAGAAACGGGCACAATCCCAGATACAGAATCGGAACCTGCGAGGAGGCTCGAACCTACGAGTGGAGGTGAGGCGGGGTCAGCGGCAGCAGCACAACAGCAGAGCTGCGGGGGAGAGAGCAGGTCCCTGACTGTCCGCCTTCCAAAACCCTCTCTCATACTTGGCTTTAAAGTAAGGATCCAGTTTAGTGATTTGCAGTACATTTAGAGCGGAACAAGACCATGCAAAAAGTAATAATCGCAGTCTAGCACAATAACAGCTTTATTTAGTTTGCTGAAATGTACCAGTTCTGCCCGCATGCGGTTAAAGCTCATTTTAGCCCAAACCATAAGTATTTAAGGATCCTCTAAAGACTGAACCTGCACAAGGATGGTTTAATCTTGTACTGCTTTAAATATGTGAGACCATGTGGGCGCGGTGACCCTGCAATTTTGACACGCCCAAATTTACTGGATCAGAACTCTCACAATTCGATGAATCTGAGTTAGTGTTTCACCTCAGTTTCATAAAGCAATGTGTCCCCGAGGTAAGGCATCTCCTAGCTCATCAAACATATCAGAAAACAGTCAATTAAGTAAAAGAGCTCACCCAATAATGGAGTTTTAGATCAGCAGAATAGTTTAAAGCAGGGATTTCCAACCTTTTCTGTAATAAGAGCTATTCATGTTCATTGAAAAGCATCTACTAATATTAGTAATGTAATGTTGACCACCCCATCCACAATTGTCTGCTGTGATCACGTCAGTGCACTAAGCAGGGTTTTCAACAGTAATGTAAAAAAGGCTTTGACAATTTGAATTGAAATATTACATGGGTAATGTATAAAAACCATAGCTGCAATCGCCCACAAGGCACAAAGGTAAGAATATGAATAATCTCTCCAACTCAAATAATGCAGTAAAAAACTTTTGAAATGAAGCCCATTTTTCTCCAAACATCAGCTTATCAGTTCTGCAAATGCACACATTCTAGTCTTGAATAAATGTGTTTTAATGTTGGTATGCATACAATAATTGAACCAAACAAAAGCTTCTATATTAGTAAGCTGAGCTGCACACAGGAGAGCAACTCACAGGTAGCTGGAGAGCTACTGGTAGCTCACAAGCTACTGGTTGGAGACAAGTATTTATTACAAAATTAATAGAAAATGCGTGTCAGATTTACTGCCATGAAGTCTATTCAGCAAATAGAGCTTTAAGGAGAAGTACAAAATCAAAAAGTCCAACTGAACAGCAAAATCAGGAGATAAAAGGTCAGCATCCGTATTAGCATAGGAAAAGTCTCAGGGAAGTTCAGGCTCACCCCCAAAATTGAGGACTTTTATACATTATTTTCAAATAACTACATTCTGCACGTTGTTAATGATGTACAAAAATATAAATGCACAAAAATCCTCAACAACCCTGTTGCACCCCATCTTGTGTGATTGAACCTCTGCTAGGTCGTATCTTTTTCAGTTTTGAATCATAAAAGGGAAGCTCCCTGGTGCAACCTCCAGTCCCCACTGTCTGTCGCTTAGGGTTGTAATTGCATATTCTATTTTTCAGTCATCCTTTGTCAATGGGGTCGGGATCTGTATACGTACTTTTATATGTCGGGCAGAGAGAAGTCGGGGAATTGCAAGGCCTTGTGACAAATTCAAGATTTCAAGGAAAATACAACCTTTTCGTATAGCTGTAAGAAGTTTCAGCAAGTTAAGCACACAGTTTGTTACATGCATAATTTACAGTACACAAGTCCTTGTCCTGATTACAGCCACTGGCAGTAACTCAGGGCTGCACTCCAGTCTGTTGCTTTTTGACCGCTATCCACACTAGACAGAGACCCACCTTATGAAAATCAGTACCAACCATGCTCCTCTTGGGAATAGTCCATCCCGAAGTGCCAAACGAAGCCTCCTCCCGAAAGGAACACAAGTAACCCCAGACCCATGCCAATATGTGGTCATTTTAAACGAAATGACCTCTAAAGATTTGTAACACTATATAGTGTTTCCTCGTCTGTTGCGCTAGTGTGTCACATACATCACAGGTGGGTGCTTTAAGTGTTGAATATTTCACCAAGTGATAGATGAATACTAAACGTATCTTGTGGCCTTGCAAAGCTTGGTAGTGCGGTCAGGGAATATGGCCGGTCAATGTGTGTAGCCCGGCGGTGGAATTCTTGTCTCTCTCAAAGAGGTGTGGGCCGTTCTGGAAGTTCTCTCCTAGGTGTGCTAGGCAGTGCCGGAGACAGTGTTTTAGACATGTCCCCACATGCACATCAGATAGAAGGGGCCCAAAACACAGACAAACATATACTTGGTTTAGGCTGTGCAATGACATATAGCGGGGTTTAATTGGAGGGCAGGGGTGCAGTGGGCAGGTTAACCCAGGAAGAAGGAGGCTCAGTCCTATGTGTTGCTGGAATTTGACAAAAGAATGAGGAATAATGACCAGGTGGTGGCCCATATGGGGTCTGATCCTGCAGCATTTGTGTTATTGCCACCGTACTCTAACCAAGTGGGCTCATTGAAGCCAGTGAACTATACCTAGATTCCAATCTCCTTGGTGTGAGTATGTTTGCTCAAAATGCTGATGCATGTAGCCGTGTTGGATTCGTAGAACTTGCATTTTAAACGTCTCCGACACTTATGTGATTTTTAGTATATAGCGCTCATCAGAACCTCCACTGATAGGGAGCACAATGGTAAATCTGCATGGGCAAAGCTTTTAGCAAAGTTTGCCAACAGTCTGTTGGTGTTGGCTAGTGCCAAAGCAAGACAAAAGCCAAGGTATGAAGTCTCTTTAGCTATGATTTGCCATTAGGTACGAGAAATAATTTAACATTCTACTCAGAAACTATCACTTCTTCCCCAACTTGGTAGATCATAAATCATGTTGTCACTGTACAGATAAGAACTCAGGCTAGTTAATCAGCTATCTTATCTAAATGAAACTGTTAGTTGAGGCCAAGGAAAAACGTGCTGCATTGTGCCTGCTTTGCCTCCCTTGGGTGCTTCAGACTACACACTAAGTGCCACTTCTCATCAAGCAATATGCCTCTTCCCCAGCCTACAAGAAATGTATATGTTGGCCTTGTGGCACAAACTTACTCTTTCGCTCATGGACATTACAGAGTAAATTACTACAATAATATGTGCCAGCCACTCTTGTTCTTGCATAATTTCATAATTCAGTGTTGCACCAGTTACCTCTCATTCAGACACCGCTTGTGGTCTTGGACTGTGAAATATAGAAACCTATACTGTTTGTTCGAGCAATCATAGACAGAGTCCGAGAGCTTTAAGTCACTCCATGCCTGAGAGTGAAGATGTTTACTCATGATCGTGTTTACTCACTGGTGGGAAGGGGTTATTTAGAGCTGATTTTATAAAGACATTGGCCACGAAGGAGAAGTCGCCATTTGAGGTCATCGGGTCCTAATTGAGTTTTGTCAGTAGGTGAAGCCTTTGGCTAATTTACAAGACGGTTCAGTTGTGAAACAGGTTAGTGACAATGTCTCAGTAAATAGCAGCTGTATTGGAAAGGGACCAGATGAACAAAGCATATCCATATTTTGTCATGGTTCTTTGCAGGAATTGTAGCATGTTAAGTGATTTACTGTTGAGTGCTGTGGACTGGAGTCGTGAGAGAAAGGGGAGAATGGAGATGGCATTCAGTACTTGTTTGAGTTGGTGAGGTCATTATTGCGAATGGTTTCAATTTTGTTAGTAAAGAAGTTGTGGATGCTTATCCCTTTCTTGCTTGTGTGAGGTATAAGGAAAGGTGAGAGCAGGTTTGCCCAATGTTAGGCTGCTTTGAATGTCAACTTGTGTTCATTCTCTTCTTCAGCGATTTAGTTTTGGCGTAGTGATCAGGTCTGGCTTGTTAAATACAACATTTATGTGGAGCAGTTGTGGTTTTGTGGGCTAAGGAGGTCTTTGGTGATGGGGTAAACACCTGATCCTTTGTTTTTTCTTGGTTGTTGGTATGTTAGAATTCAGGTCTCTAGTGTAACGGGAAAATGGCCATTGTGTTTCACCTTCTTGGTGCAGATGGGTGTTTGAGTGCCAGTGAAAGGTGTGGAACTGAGGGTTTCAGTATTATGCAAACTGTTGTGCTGACTCAGTGTGCGGGAGGAATTCAGTGGGGAAGGTCGAAGTAGCTGATGGTGAAAAGCTGGGTTAATATTTGAGATGGTTTGTTAGAAGAGCGGTGGGAGGGTAGTATAAAGTGAGCTGTCGAGAGAAATGGGGTGAGACAGGTGAGCAAGAGTGTAGCAGAGAATATGTAGCCACAATTGTTGTTCAGCTTGTGAGCGAGGGCTGTAATGTAGGTGGTAAGTTTGAGCAGGACTGTAAGGTTTAGACGTATTTCTAATCTTAGAGTGGATTGAATTTGTGTAGGTAACTTGTTCGTTTTGTCGACGGAAATCAAGAGAAATAATCCTTGAAATATTTCTTGTATCCGAGTGGGTGTAATGAGGTTGAATAACATTTTGTGAGAGGGGCAGTACAGGGAACTCGGACACGTGAGGGTGATGATTGCAGGTATCAGTCTGTGGTTGATGAGTCCATCACTAAGTCGAACTAGAGCGGGTAGGTGATGGGTATTGTATCCTTGTTGTATGAGCTCATCAGAGACTGGGAAGGTGTTAGTGAACTGACTCTGAGTGATGAAGAGAGCATCTAATTTGTGCTAAGCGAGAAGATCAGCATAATTGGCAGAGTGTTTGGTAGCAGGGCATGAATTGATGAGCATAAGTGTTAGGGGTTTAGGAGGCTTGATGTCAGTGTTCCTTATATGTGGTGATCCATATAATGTGTGTGGGGTTGTTTGCAGGTAAAGGGATGCTTGGATCAGTGCATATTATATCAGATAGAAGTAGAAATACTCTGGGTTTCTGTGGAGATGCACATGATCTAATGTTTCGAAGACTCAATAATATAGAACGAATGACTTTGGAGCAATTCTTGTCAATTTTGGATGTCTTAAGAAAGGTCACTAGGGGCTTTTGTGAAAGATCCGAGATTCGAACACATGACTCTGGGACAAACCTTTGTCAAAAAACGTACATTTGTGCACAGTTGGCTCTGTGGCAGATTTTTGTCAACCATGCTTATTGTCGCTCAGTTGACTCTAAAGTAGTTTTTTTTTCTCCAGGGAACAACTTGGGTGCAGATTTTTTGTCTGAGCAGGTATACAAGTACTGATTACTCAGGAGCACATTTTTTTCAAACTAATTGACTAAATAGCAATTTTTAGGTCTTGCCTACCAGACCGCACAAGCTGTCTGGTTCCGAAAGCTCTGTTGTGAACTCACCGTGGGCCTACAGCCTGCCCAATGATTTCTATTGACTGTCTTTATTGTCAGTGTCATTTGCTTGCTTCTTATTTGATACTTGCATTCCTCTTCTTGTATTTGTCCCTTCCCTTGAGTATAGCCCCTTTAGAATCCTTTTGATTGTCTGACTTGTATTCCTCCACTGCTCGCATATAGGGAACAACTTTTCTTTTCCATTCAGCACTCCATGAGAGTGTATGTGTAATTCTAGCACTCATGTGAGCTGCTTCCTGCCTGAAATGTGCGCTGCCACACTCTGTGTTGTGTTGCTCCCCACCTCTCCTAACTTGTTTGTAAAAACACACCAACAGGGGTATTTTGTGCGGGGGTACGGTTAAAGAGGAGGCTTTAAGGCTGTTTTTTTTTGTTTTACTCCTGCATTATTGCATGAAAGTACAAACTGTGGCCTGGATACCCCCCGGCGAATTTAGCCGCGCTTTAAAAATACTGTTTGATTGATTGGCACACAAAGGCTTTCCTGGTGCTGGGGGAGGGTCATCTGCTGCACTCAGCCAGCTTCTGAGGCATAAGGTGTTTATTTTATTTATTTATTTGAAAAGTTTTATAAAGCGCGAACAAGACTCAGACGGGTATCAGAGCGCTGTACAAAGCAGCAAATTAACGTTGACATGAATAAACAGTAAACGTACAATACAAAATAGCAGCATAAGAGGAGCCTGAGACATAAAATAAAATGTGGGTGCTAGGGGAGGACGTGGTGGCAGGAGGACAAACCAGTAAAAGCCCTACTAGACGGGCCGTGTAGTTTAAGCAGCGCACTACGTCCAACCAATGACGAAATACATTTCAGATCCAAAGTAAAAGTGATTGTCAAGTACATATTTCAAAACATGAAGAGAAAAGATTGTCAGGCATTCATTTCAACACACAAAGTAACAAGCATTGGCATAGCCAATAGGTCTCGCTTTTGGGACCTTATAAGTATTTAGTTTTGCAGCACAATATCCTTGGTGCAACAACATGCAACATGCACCTGTTCATAAAATAAATTACCTATGCAATTTATGTAACACTTAACACATGAAATAACGCAGTCCCTCACATTACAAACGTATACAAGCATCTAGCAGATTTCTGAAAAATTTACAATTTAAAATGAAGCATACCCAGTAGGACAGTATACATTCAAAACTGATTAACACACTGACTGCAGCGAAATGCTTCATCGTGTGCACAAGTTAGGACAGGCAGGCACCCACCGTCACCACTCTCTCCTATGAAACCTGTGCCTCTCCTGCTCCGCCAGGGCACAAAGCCCCTTCCCAGAATAATAGCGCTTTTGTTTCTGGCACGGTCACTTACAGTCATTTGTTCACACCCTACTTCTTGCATATTCATTTTCTAGGGCTGTCGCCCAGCTTCCCAACTGGGGCGCAGTGCCCAATGCAGAATCGGTGGTGTCGCTGGGAGTCAGCCATGGAGCTGCCAGGGAGTTCAGCTGGGCAGCTGTACAGGGCAAGTAGTCCATGGTAAAGAGACATCCTGAGGGAGAGTTTTGAAAAGATCCTGCCAGGCGTTTGCAGTTTAAAAACATTCTGCCAGTACCTGCGCTCAGCGTGCCACTGCCCACCCATCTCCAAACACATGTGGCGATGCACAGCAGATGTTTGCAGTCCAGCTAGGGCCTGCCGGTGCTGGGGACTGAGTGGAGGCTGGGGATGCAAGTCTTGAAAACGTGGTGCCTGTTGACTCCATGCCACACTGGTTCCACCTCCTCGGCCATGCTGGTAGCAGGTGCCCAGTGCCGTGCAGTGTAAAGGAGCAAGTCTATGGAAGTCCATGTAGGGAAAACAAAGCTGCTGCGGGCTTACCCCCCCCCCCCGGTCACACCCAGGTACCACTTAACTGTCTAGCCTGCCTTGTGCATAAAAAGTGCTGAAGCGGTACATTTTAACGTTCTGGGTATTTCCTTAAAGCTAATACCCATGTGGAATTGAGCTCAGGGCTAAGGAACCACCGAGGCATGACAGTGCAGGAAACACCTTGCCAAGAGCCTACTGGCAAACCCACCAGAATATTGCAAATGAAAGGAATTTCGCGGGCACTTTTGTAAAAAGCACGGCCTTTTTACAAAACTGCTGATTTCGCAATTTTTTTGCAAATCGCGAAATCCTGGAGGGTCTGATTAAGAATCCTCATGTCTTGCCTTTAGCCCCGCCCCTAGCCTCGCCCACTCACATCTCTAGATCATTTTAATGAGTACCCGTCTTATTTTTTCCACATTTAAAGCACTGTGCATGGCTATACACTTATAAGATCCAAAAGTCGAGACCTATCGGCTATGCCAATGGTTGTTTTATTCGAGCCTGTTACTGTTGTGAAATTTGGTTTGCTGTTATTAAAATCAGTGTTTTTGGCCCTGATGAAGCGGCCTATATAATCTGTACCAGTCGCAAAACATGTGTTAGCCTTTCTTTTGTTAATGAATTTATGGAGAAAAACTATTAGAAAATTAATAATGGTTCGAGTCTGGGCAAGGACACGCAACATCCTGTGACTCTGGGCAAATCACTTAATCTCCCCGTGCCTTACAAAAAAATAAATGTGTCCTCATGTAACTTAACTGGTGCTCGTGTAAAGCGCTCTGATACCCAATACCTTCGGGTCAAGTTTGCGCTATATAAAATTCCGTAAAATAAAAAAAGAATACATTATATAATTGAATGGATGCCTGATGAAGTTTGGTTCTTGAAACACTTTCTTTGACCTTGATACAACTTGTTCACATGTAAAAGGAAGTGAAGGAGGTGTTTGTTTTACGAGTCAGGAATAAGGTTCAGTGGCAGTCTGGGGGCCATGCCCCTTTAGTTGAATTGAAGGAGAATCACACAGTCAAATTACGGGGCATTAGCAGCAGGCTGACCAGGTCTCACTACTGGAATAGAATGTCTATAATATAATCATGGCTGTGGTGCTTTGACATGGGTAAATGCTGATTTCACTGACGTAACAGTAGAGTGCTGCAAAACCGGGTTAAGGTGATTGAACCGAGCTACGTATCATAGTGAGGTAACTAAGGGGGATGCTGCAGGTCAGATACTAGGTGCAGTGGCGTACCTCTGTGTATTACTCTCTAGACAGAAAGAGCACTACGGTGGTCAGGATTTCGTGGACAGGGAGAGCAGCACGTTTGTCTCGGTACAGAATTCAATAATCACCGATCCTGCTTTGCATGAAACTTCTACTCCTCACTCACCAACTGCAATATAAATAAATGGAAATGGGCACATCGTTCTACTTCCTTCTTTGTACTGGCCTCGTCTCCCGGTACTCCGTAAGGGCATCATATAGCACCTTTTCTCCACTCTCTACCACAACTAATCGCTTCAGGCTTCCAGCACAATCCTCTGTACCTCCAACCTATCTCTCTTTTGCTTCCTCGCTTTTCCGTGACTCTGCTTTTACTGCTAACACTTCCCCACGTCACAGGTAAAAACAAAAAAAAAACACGATGGGTTTAATAAAGGTTTGAGACATACTTTCAGTTAAAAAAATAGCCTTCACTGCGTATGAGGTGCATATAGTGGCGCTCTTATGAACCGCATTACATAACCCATGCCTTCCAAAGCCAGCTCCTTATCTCTTTCTTACGCTATCCAGCGGCAGAGGCCACCGACTCCCACCTCACTTGCCTCCTCCGCTCTCGCCTAAGCTGTCCCCTCTACATCCCAACCCTCACCCGAGACTAAATCCTTCGCATCTCTCTCGTTTTACTCCCTGCTTGTCTCTCACAACTGTAACATCCACCCTCCCTTTCTACCCTCTTCCCTTCACTCTCACCTGCCCCTGCACTTCTGCCTGCGGGGCCTTTCACCGCTTTGCCTGTTTTCTTCGCTCCTGATCTTTGAGCTTTAAACTTCTGCTTTCCTAGAGCCATGGCGGCGATGAACGTCGCAGGATGTGAGCGAAGAGCCGTGAAAAGAGAAGAGAGACTAACGACGACATGCACGGGCGGAGTCCAGAGGTTCTGCTGTCATAAACAAAACGAGCGAGCGCGGCAGCCTGCTGAGCTGACCACACGCTCGTGCACAATGGCCATGTGTTTCCAATTATCGCGCCCGCGTCTGGGCACGATAATTGGAAACAGATGTCTGCCCTGCGGGTAACCGCAGGGAAAAGGCCATTGTGCACGAGCGTGTGGTCAGCTTTCTGAAACCCCTAACTTAAAGTCTCGCCAGAGCAGCGCTTGCGCGCTACTCGAGGCTCGACCTAAAAATGATTGTCAAGCTCTAGAGGGAAGTGACTATCACATGGCCTAGAAGTTATTGCTGCTGAAGTTTTTCCAGAAGTATCCATTTGACCTGCTTCTTGAATGAAGCAGTTGAGGGGTTGGCTCTGATCTCCGTCGGTAGGGCATTCCAGATTCTTGGAGCCAGCCCTGAGAAGGTGCGATTGTAAGTACTTTTTTTTTTTTAATTTAGGTGGTTTCAGGAGTAAGGTATTAGAGCTTCTTAAGTTTCGCCTGGAACCAGAGAGCTCGAGTTTCTTTGCCAGGTAAACGGGGCTATTGAAGTGTATAGCTTTATGTGTCAGACAGGCTATCTTAACCCCTTCCGTGCTCATGACGAGCTCAGCTCGTCATGCTGCGCGGTAGCGCTGTGCGCATGACGAGCTGAGCTCGTCACGACCCCACCCGCGATCGGAATGTCCAGCACACGAGCGGAATTCCGATCGCGGTCAAGGGGTTAAAGTGGATCCTTGCTTCAATGGGAAGCCAGTTAAGTTGAATTAAGTCAGGTGTAATATGATCATGCTTTCTGGAGCCTGTGATTAGTCTGGCAGAGGCGTTCAGAGTAGCTCTTAGCGGAGCTAACCTAGATTTAGGAAGCCCAGCTAGGGTCACCAAGCCATATTCAACTTGCGAGATTATAAGGGATTGGACTACTGCCTGAATGTCCTCAGGAGGTAGGAAAGGTTTGATTTTCCTAAGAGTGTTGAGCTGATGATTGGCACTCTTAATGGTGGCACTGATGTGTCCTTGCATGTTTAGAAATTTGTCCAGGGTGACACCTAGAGAACAGGCGGAGTCCACCATTTGCGGGGTGCAGTTGAGTGCAGAGATTTTTTTGATCCAATTTTCGTTGGGTTCTCTTCGTTGCAGGGGGTAATCAGGAGAATTTCTGTTTTGAGGGAATTTAGTAACAGATGGTTATGTGTTAGCCACTGTTGAGTTCTGTGGAGCGCTCCATTAATAGTTTTAATGTCATCTGGAGAGGAGATCTTCAGATACAGTTGAGTATAGTCCGCGTACATATGGTACTGAATGTTTGACCCGTTCAGAATAATAGTTAGCGGTTCCATGAAGAGATTGAAGAGCGTGGGTGAGAGTACAGATCCTTGAGGTACCCCAATAGTGACCGTGGAGCTGTCAGCCAAAGATTGGTTGACTTTGATTCTTTGTGTTCGGTTATGCAGGAAGGAGGAGAACCAATTTAAGACCGGGCCAGATAACCCCATCCTGTATTGCAGAAGGTTAATTAAGTTATCATGTTTGATAGTGTCAAAAGCGGAGGACAGGTCAAGAAGAATTAGAAGACAAGGCGTATCTTGGTCCAGAGCTCTCAAGGCGTCATCAAAAATTTGAGTTAGCGCTGTTTCTGTACTATGACCTGAACTAAAGCCTGACTGATGTCGGTCAAGGAGCTGAAATTTCTCGATGTGGTCGCAGAGCTGTGTGTGAACGCATTTCTCAAGCAACTTCGCAAGAGACATGATGCTGGTGATCGGCCGGTAGTTATTGGGGTCTGTTGGGTCTGCATTGGGCTTCTTCGGGATGGGTGTGACTTGCCCCATTTTGAGGCAGTCTGGAATCCTCCCCTGTACGAGAGATTGTTGGATGATCTTGGACCTGAGAGGCAGAACAGCCAGGTTGAGGTCTTTGAGCAACTTAGCGGGGAGTGGATCACTGAAATGGTTGGATGGTTTAAGAGATGCCAAGGAATGTGATAACTCCTCCCGGTCCGGGAGTAGAAAGGTATTCCAGCATGCATTGTTTTTGGGTGTGTACTCAGTAGGGTAGGGCGGAGCACTCACTGCTGCAGGTACTGTCAAACCCAAGGGGCTCATCGACAACAGGTTTGCAGCGGCACGTTGCAGCTCCCGATCAATACTCCTAGACTTTTCAGAAAAGTGCGCTGAGAAGTCCTCCTCACTGGGACCAGCGGATTTGATTGCTGGAGTAGGATTAGCCTGTTGTTTGATGTTATCAAACAGTTTTTTGGGGCGGTTTTTTGTGCTGTCAAGCTGATCTCTGAAATGATCTGATTTAGCAATGCGAATGTGTTTGTTATAAGAGCTTCTCATCTTCCTTAACTGTTTGAGATTGGAGGTAGAGGGGGCATTTCTCCAGCGTCTCTCAGAGAGCCTTAGATTGCGTCGTTCATCATTAAGGGCACCATTGAACCAAGGTTTGGATTGTTTGCAAGGGATCCTTTTGAGTTGCTTCGGGGCTGCAGAGTCGAGAATGTTTGACATGGTGTTGAAGTAGTGATCCGTCAACTCTTCCAAATTATTCATGTCAGTAGGAGGTTCTAGAAGATTCTTGCTCAAGTTGGAGAGGTTAGGGATGTTGACGTCTCTCAGATTACGGGTCAGTTGCTTGTTTTTGAGCGGTTGACCTTGTCTGAGCAATACCTTTTCTTGAATTTGAAAGGAGATTTGGTGATGATCCGACCAATCACATGGTACTATGTCATCCAGTTGAATGATGTGATCTCTAGCTATGATAAGGTCAAGGGTAGCGCACTTGGAGTGAGTGGGTCTGTTGCAGGCCTGTATATAGTTGAGGTCGGAGAGGAACGTCATAAAAGAGCAAACTAGTGGATCATTAGTGTCATTCCAGTGAAGGTTGAAGTCACCGAGGAAGATATGGTTAGGGTGGAGGGCTGAGCTGGCAGAGATGGATTCCATAAGTTGCTCTACAAAACGTAAGTTATCCCCAGGGGGGTGATAGATCGAGTGTAGCACACCGACAATCTTGCTCTTGTTCCAAATTTCAGTGACTAGGATCTCACAGGATGACATCAGATCCTTATGAGTCTGCTTCAGAATGAGGCTAGAACGATGGATGCAGGCGATTGCCCCCCCCAGGGTTAATAGGTCTATCGCATCTAATAATGTCATAGCCAGGAGGAATTAGGATGTCCAGTGTAGGGGAGGAGGAGTCATTAAGCCACGTTTCCGTAAGAATCGGGAGATCCAGTTCTTGTGATATGATGAGTTCGGAGATATCCGCTGCGTGTTTCACTGCTGATCTGCAGTTGAGAAGCATCGATTTGATATGAGAGTTTGTAGTTGCTTCCACTCGGTGTGCCGTGGCGATCTGAAGTAAGTTATCCTTATTCAAGGATCTAGAGTTAACGCTAGGTTCTCTATCTGGATCAGAAGTGATAGTGGGGATGATGTTCGTAGAGACCGTATAGTCATCATAAGATAGTGAGAGTGTGAGCGTGTCCTCCCCAGACAACTGGGGCTGGAATCTAAGAGGTCTATCCTGGAGGTTGGTGAGAGGGCGAGAGGGCCAGTGTGGCTTACTAGGGTAAGTGTCAAAGGACCTTTCCATTCCACCCCTTAAAGTGGTTGTTAGGGGCTTAGGGAGATCGTACCCCGGGGGAGGGTGTGGTTTGCACAATTTCTCATTCTTCAATGAGCAGTGTAGGAGGGTCTGGAGGTTATCCTTTACAGTAAGTAGGTCCAACTTCAATTCAGTTAGTTTTACCTCAATGCGGCGAAGGCTGTCACAGTCATGTACCCGCCCAGAATAAGATGTAGGGCGAGGCCCTTTCTCCTCACAGCACTTACACAGGGAGAAGGACTCATGCTTGGGTTCATTTATGGGCTCCGAATGTGGGGTGGGATTGGCAACTATGGTGTTAGGGATCTGAGCAGGAAGTTGGGGAGAACACCCTTGAGTATGCCAGTGGGGGGGCCCAGTGGACATATCCTGTGCCATGGGTGTAGCGTTAGAAGAGGCGGAAAGTCGAGGGGGGATTATAGGCGAAGGGGGCCCTGATGTAGTGTCCAGAGCAATAGGTGAAGAGGTAGAGGAGGAGGGAGGACGTGAAGAGGTAAAGGAGGAGGGAGGACTTAAAAGGTTCAAAGAACGGGAGCTGAGGGTTAAAGTTGTGTGAGGGGAAGGAGGAGCAATCAGATTGGCGTTATTGGTACTCGGAGACGCAGTCAGATTAGGGTTACTGGGACTAGGAGACGAGAAGCATGTAGTGTCAGGGTTGGTATTGGAAATGTTCAGCTCCAACGTGTTGCTGGCTGTATCAGAACGGAACATCGTGAGAGAGGTGGAGGGTGTGGCCCCATGCTGTGAGGTAGCTGGTGGTTCAGTAGTAATGGGGCGGCTAGAGTATTCTGGTCTGGTAAGTTCTGGGTTGTTGTTACGGATGTTTGGAGGGGAGATAGGAGGGGAGGGTGTGGAAGGTGTTGCCGAGCTGGTGAGATCTGGATGACCTAAATTGACAGGATTAGGATTATTAAGTGAGTTTTTAATCTTATTAAAAATACTGTCAAGCCTATTCAAGTACAAGTCAGAGGCTTGAATAAGGATGTTGCCATTATTGTAGAGAGAGATGGTCAGTTCCGCATTGAGGAAACAAGACAGAGTTACGTTAATACGGAAACCGTGAGGGGTTTTGCATAGAGCTTTGTAACGAAGCGTGTCAGCAAACACTCTTCTCCATTGGGCTCTTCTGGTTGTGTAGAAGATAAGGTCTGTCACCACAATGCCCTTGTATGCACATAGGTAGGTATCAGAGATGAGGGTTTCAGGATATCGTTTGAGTAGATTGTGTTTAAAAGACTTATCTGCCTTCTTCGAGAGGTTAGGAGGGTAGATAATCTTGCAAGCATTAGTGCCTACCCGTGTCAAGCCCTTAGAGGGACGAGTAGAAGGTTGTGCCATAGTAGCTAGTTGAGTTGTTAAATCCAACAAAAGCTTGGAGCCTTGTAACGATCAGGTGTATAGCAATCAGGTCGTGTCCAGGAGTGCCCGGGGGGACATACCAACCTTCCTAACACAGTCGGGACTGGCAGTAGCCAAACTGTGTCTTAGTGCGACTAGGTTGAAACAAGCTGGCCTCACAGATAGTAGCTAGTGGAGTGATCTGCCTTACTGAACATGGGTTAGAGTAGGTATTGAATCGAAGGGACCCTGAGCAGTACATCAGAAGAAAGTGGTGACCCCTCCCATAGCCTCAAGCTGGAGCCCGGTGAAAGTACTCATGGAAGATTGGGTGTGCTCCTCCTTATGTAATGTTTGTAGCTCCACCCCGCCAGCTAGTAGATAAATAACCTCAGCAACGTGCTGGTATTAAGGGAGGTAGTCTGACCAAAAACCTCATCAGGTCAGTAAGCAAAGATTGGGTGTGCTCCTCCTTATGTCATGCTTGTAGCACCAACCCGCCAGCCACTAGATAAATAACCTCAGCAACGTGCTGGTATTAAGGGAGGTAGTCTGACCAAAAGCCTCATCAAGTCAGCAAGCCAAGAAGCTACACTCCTTATCGAGGCGTCTCCCCAGCAGGGGTCAGCGGTCAGAACGATCGTCTCAGTCCAGCGAAACAGGCGTCAGTCAGAGCTCCAGGGCACCCCCCTCGGCATAATCCGCATTAGTATCATGGCAATCAGGTGACCGGGCAGCCTTTTTAAATGTTGCACGGCGCAGGCCGAGAAATACCTCGTGTAAACCCATCGTAAGGAGCCGGTGCCACAATATCAGCAGTGAAAAATGCGCCTCACCCCCGCTAACTATTCATTGACCACGGGGCAAGAGGGCTCAGACTCACCCGTGTGTCCGTTAGGATCTGGAGTGTACTTAGCAAGACACTCTTGGATGTCTATAAATGTGCTCCCTGGCTACTACACAGAACTGAATGGCCGAATCTTGTGGAAAGTAAATTAGACTGCGGTAAGCGTTTACCTTTACATTCTGACAATTATTTATTCCTTTTTTAGCCTCCCTTCTCATTTTTAAAGATAGGCATTATATCCAATGGGAATAGCTAGATCGGCTGTAGTTGTTAATATACTTACAATTTAATCTCCTACGTGATTGACCCTGGGTGATGTAAACATCCTACACTTTAAGAATTGTAGAGTAAATTCAAGGTCCATCTCCACACCTCGAGTATCAATAGTTTGTGCTTCTGCGTCATGACTTCTAAATTGTCTCTTGCATGACACTGTCCTATATTGTCTTGGATTTTTTTTTATTGTAGTTGCAGCAGTGATCTGTCCTTACTGCTGTGTTTTGACAGAACTTGGAGTTTTATCATGATTTCCTTACTAATTTGGTATTCTCTGTCTGGGAGAGCTTTAAAGTTTGTCTGTTGTCTGCACTTAGAGTGGAGGTGTGTACTTTAGTGTCGCTCATGTGATCTTATTAAAATAGGAATTGTACTTAAAGCAATTGAATGCATATATGATTTGACTAATGACCCTGTACTCTTGCTCTGGAGTTGAGAATAAGCCATGATCTGTCTGCTGTAAATGAAATTATGTTATTGGCTTCTAAAGTATGCAGTCCCCAGATCATCTCTGGGAACACTGAGCACTCCTGCTGACGCAACTTGCCCCAGGTCTATTCTGGCATATATGCTGCAAAAGTTGCCCTAGGCAGACAGGCTCACGTGGCAGCAACCTTAAGGATGGAAGATCTGATTATCTTTGGTAACTAAGCAAGGCATATAACCTCAAAGGCAAGGCATACCCAGCGTTTCCAATAGTGCTCCAAAGTGCGGCGAATCTAACAGATTGAGTAATGTTTTGACATTGTTGATTTACTGAACCGTAGAGTTGGGAAAGGTTAGTCTCATTATCTTTTGTGCCCCTTTTTGACATGGTCACCACCCCTTTTTTTCCTGGTGATTGGTGCAATTTTGACAGAAGTACACTGGGTTCCTGCTATCAAAGTCTACATTACCAGATCTCTTTACCGCCTCTTGTAAGTCCCCAGTAAATGGTACCCCTGGGAGGTTGAGGGCCCCTAAGGGCTGCAGCATCTATTGTGCCACCCTAAGGGACCCCTCACCACACTCATGCAAACTGCCATTGCAGGCAGAGTGACATGGTGCAAAGAAAAATGAAGACACAACATAGCCCTCCTCCTGTATGCCATGCCTGCAGACACTGCATATCATTTAAGTGAGTCACCCCTACAGCAGGCCTTAGAGCCCTGAGGCAGGCTGCATTACATGTGAGGGCCTATCTGCATGAGCATATACCCATGTATGTCCATGTCAATTCTTGGACATTGTCAGTGAACAGGGAAGCCATCTTGGGTATATATACCGGACACTGGTGATGAGTTCCCCAGCTACATAATGGCTTTACTGAAACTAAATATGTTTGGTATCAAACATCTCATATTAATAAACCCACACTGATTCCAGTGATGGATTTATTAATACATGCAACAAGAGGGCACCTTAGAGGTGCCCCCTGAAAACCTACCAATCTCTAATGTACTGGGTGACTGGTGTAGACCAGCCTGCCACCACCAAATTGGTTTCTGACCCCCCTGCAGGTGATAGCCCACACTCTCTGATGGCAGAAACCATGCCTGCTCCCGCCGGATGTGTTGTCACCTCCTCCAGGCTGGATGGCTAAGTAATCATCATATTAACGCAGTAGACTTCAAAGGCCCCTGCCACCTTTAATATGTGACCCCGGCTTCCCCCAGACTTGGGAGATGCCACCCCCTGCCCTGAGGCCCATTTGGCACCAAGACAGGCGGGAACATTAGCTAGTCAGGAGGTGTGTTTCCTATCAGACTAGTTCCACCCCTAAGGTGGGCTACCTGATGTGAACATGAAAACTAGAATTCCACCAACTTGGTTTTTGGTGGAATTGGGCTCACTGGGTCAGGGTTATGCCCACTTCCCACGGGAAGTGGTCATGTAGGGGGTGTAGTCACCCTAAAGGTAAGTAGCCCATTGGCTACTACCTGTCACTCCCCTTAATGCCCCTAAATTGAGTATTTAGGTGGCACCCTTGATGCCAGGAACTTAGATTCAACGGATCCAGAAGAGGACAAAGAACAGCCGCAAGAAATCCAGAACTGACGACCTGCTGTGGGCTTTTGGCGCCAAACCCTGCCTGCACCAGTTTCGACAGTCGTGACCAAGTGACTCGCCCTGCAGCTGAGCATCTGCCAAGAACCCTGGTAAACTGCCAGCCATTCACAAATTGCCAGCACTCTCCCTTGGAGTAGAGGAGCTACTCCCCTGCAGTCTGCAGGCACCATAGAAGCAGAGTACAGTTCAACATGTTGCAGCTCAGCCGCCTGGAGGAGGTACCTGTGCTCCAGAAGGTCAGGTCTGTCCCCCCACCGAGTGAGAGGACACCAGGACAGACCGAAGCCGCACAGCACCAATACCCAGGGTACCTGACCCCTTGCAGCAACCGAAGCCCATGTGAGTCCAATCCAGACTTTCTTCTGCACCAAGACTGAGCAGCCATCAAGGGACGTCAGCACCGCAGAGACCCACTTCCAGAGCAGGGTTGTAACACAGGCCCCCGCAGCCCCCGCGGTACGGGGGCCTGTGTTACACCCCCCGAGCAGCACTCAGGACTGAGAGCTCCGGATTAAATCCGGAGTGGGGGCCCCTCCCTGTACCTTGCAGGGGGGCCCCCTCAACTTTCGTTACGCCACTGTTCCAGAGTGGACCAGCTGTCCTGAATTCTGCACACTCAACCGGCAAGACTGACAACCACGAGGGCCTTTAACGCACAGATCCCAGCCAACCTACCTGCTCTGCATCTGAGCGTCCCAGCACAGGTACCAGAGAATCAACTGTGCTTTCTTGCTCCCGGACTTGTCCAAAGCCCCCCTTTGCAGCCTGTTTTTAGGTGGCCCCCTTCTTTCCACCAGCACAGCACACAAAGTTACCAAACACGACCAGCACCTCTGCACCCGGACACTCCAGGGAAGGTAACGAGTAACCGCTGGTGGTACTTTGAACCTTCGCCCCCTACAACCCTAAGTCCTGAAAGAGATCCCCCCCCAGAAACCGACCGTAAATAACTGTATGCAACGTATTTGCCTTTTTCCCCTAGGAAACATTGCTGCATAAAGACGCATTTAAGTGAACTATTACTTACTTGTAAAAATCAATATTTAAGCAAGTACTTGCCTGATAACAAAGTTCTTGGAATCGAAATTTATATAAAAATAGGACTTATTTTTCTAAATTGATTTCGGATTTCTTCTTTGAGTGTCTCTCATTTATTGCCTCTGTGAGTACAACAAATCCTTAGCACTACCCTCTGATAAGCTTAAACTGCTCGCCCACACTACCACAAAAGAGAGCATTTAGTGTTATCATTTTTGCCTCTCTAAACCAATAAGGGTTGCCTGGACGCTCTACACAGTGTACCTCGTTTTGGTCCACTATATAGAGAGCCAGCTTCCTACAACCCACCCATCATATCTCCAATCACTTTTTTTCCACTAACTGATCTACTGCAGTGGCCCTTTAAGCATTTTTACAAAATCTGCAACATCCTTACTGATACTGTCTCACATTCACGCTTGTAAATGATGTGCACTCTAGATAGAAGGAACCCTTGATTTCTACTTGTCTTTATTTTCATCACGGTTAGGCCCATGGCACAGATTTTACATTACAGCGCTATCTATTTTGCATAGTCTAAAATTAAGCCTGTGAACCTTGATCGTGTCTGTGATTTCTCCGTGCCGGCTCACAGCCTGTGGAAAGAGCCAGTTTTCACATGACTACATTGCAGCCAGTTAGTGGTGGTATCAGGTTGAATACACCCTGAGAGTAACCTGTTTACATATGTGTGTTGTGATGGGCTCAAGGTAGCTCATGTGGACTAGTTCGCTCTGCATGAACTTAAAATAAGCATTCATGAGATTTACCCTTTTGGTTTGCACGTCTGGGCTAATTAAGCAAATAAATAAATAAATTACAGCTTTTGAAAATGCTATGTTCTTGTGGTGCATTATCATCGATAAGATTGCCATCTTCCTAAACAATGATTGTTTTTATATATAAATATATATCTTCCTCCGTCGTTTGCCCAGATACGAGGACGCACTCCACACCAGGTAGGTAACAACCTTTTATTTGCACAAGCAGACAGCTTCCCATCTCCATTAAAAGTCCTGTGGCCTGACGCGTTTCTGAAGCATTTGCGCTTCTTCTTCAGAGGCCGGGCGTGAGCAGCCATTCACTAAGTTCCACATCGTCCTTCTGCGTGCTTTCAATCATTGGCTTCCGGTGTATGTATGTGTATGTATATATGTGTATATATATATGTATATATATATATATATATATATATATATATATATATATTTAGTAAAAATGGTACGAGTTTCTTTACATATGCTTTATTTGCTTTTCCAGTTCTACTTGAGATATCTAAAATATTGAACACTGGCCTGGATGCGGACACTCTCACTATTTGTGTGCGACTGTGTGAGCAAGGAATCAATCCAGAGGCTTTGTCATCTGTTATCAAAGAACTTCGTAAAGCTACAGAATCCTTAAAGGTAAGTTGGGTATCTTGTCAGCCCTTCAAAGCTTCTAGATATTACCAAAAAAACAAATTTATGTCATCTTCTGGGACCAGATATGGAATATTATGTGTGGTTATTGTACATTAACACAAATGCCTACTTTTTCATAGGAAAGCCTGCAGTGAGCACCTGATCAACACTATGTTTAATTCCTTGTTTTTCAGAGAATTTTACAGAAACACATTGAAAATGTAAAAATGCTTTTCTACTTTGAGCATGAAGATGTGCTTTCTTTAGAGTACTTTGGTTCTGAAAAACAGTGTGTGAAATAGAGCTCAACGGCCTTTATGCTAGTGTTATTATTTTTGGTTGAAGATGAATAATGCTGTTGCTAGGAGTATAGTATTTGTATGGAGATTATGGCATATAGAACTATAATTTGAGTGTTTTATTTGTTTAAAGTGATTATCCATTGATATGTGCTAATCCGTTTTCTTTGAAGAGCCTATCCAGTGAAGTGTTGTTTATAGCATTTTTTTACAGGGCCTGCTTATTGAAATGTTTCTGATTCTTCTGTGTCCATGGGGTTTCTGTGCACCCAACCACTTGCTCCACTCCTCTCCGTAAAGGACGTTGAATCACCATCTGCAGATGCTGGTTGATCATACCTCTGAAGGTCATGAGAAAGTCTAGTGAGATGTCCTCTGCTGACATTATTTCCTGTTAGAGTAGCAGCAGTGCTGAGTAACTCCAATGCTTTTTTTTTCTCTCATTGAAACTACAGTATCCCTGCCAGTGTTCTGCCCAGGATCTAAAATGGATGGGTGCTGTCCTGTCTCAGAGCGTAGCCTACATTTTGGAGACTAATCCTTACTTTTGAAGGGCAAATGCACCGTTTTCAGACAAGGAATAAGAAAGTGACTGCCAATCTCCGTGGAGGGAGGGTGATGGCAAGCAGTAGCTACTGGGCCTCAGCTGTGGGGCAAGATTCGTTTGCATCAGATGTCCTAGGGTCTGCCCCACTGTGGCTCCGAAAACGGAGCCAAGTACAATCCCTTTAGCATTTGACTCTCTGTGTTTAGTGACGATGAGCAGTCACATGCTTCTTAGGGAGGTAACATAGTTGTGCTTCAAGCTCAGAACTCGGGGTCACCCAGCAGCACAATAAATTATTGTCCAACCCAGTCCTTCTCTTTTATAAAAAGACAATACTTCAATACAACCAAACTACTCTACACTACGGTATACAGGTACAAAACCTGCTGGCGAGAGAGACCACTGTACCCCAGGAACATGGTTCCTTCCTCGTGTCTCTCTCTCTCTCTCTCTCTCCACCTTTCTTTCTCTCTCTCTCTCTCTCTCTCTCTCTCTCTCCCCACCTTTCTTTCTCTCTCTCTCTCTCTCTCTCTCCCCACCTATCTCTCTCTCTCTCTCTCTCTCTCTCTCCACCTTTCTTCCTCTCTCTCTCTCTCTCTCCACCTTCCCCTCTCTCTCTCTCTCTCTCTCTCCACCTTTCTTCCTCTCTCTCCACCTTTCTTCCTCTCTCTCTCTCTCTCTCTCTCTCTCCACCTTTCTTCCTCTCTCTCCACCTTTCTTCCTCTCTCTCTCTCTCTCTCTCTCTCTCTCCACCACCTTTCTTCCTCTCTCTCCCTCCACCTTTCTTCCTCTCTCCCTTTTATGACAGGTTTCAGGTACAGTGCTCCCCTCCCCTTTTACACTTTGTGCATTCACTCAGTCCATGTTCATTTCTCAAAAAACAAAGGGATCCACCCTTATCGGAAAGTATAGAAGTGTTCCTCCAGACTACGTGTGTCTCCTACAATGGTGGAAAGCACACAGCTTTGTTCCACGGAGCCGCGGCGAGGCAGTGTCCTGGTGAGGAGGTAACCTTGATATTTGTGTGACTTTAGGTACCCCTTCCCTCCCGTTTTGAAGGCTCATGGGGCATTATCTGGGCGATATAAGAAACCCATTCAGCAATATACCTACTGGGGTATAGTATACTGTGCATGTTAAATTTATGTGCACCACTTAGTTAGGATTATATGTAAATACACAGTTGTTTTGATTTGAGTGTAGAAGGGATCTCTTCTAGGTCCTGATGAGAAGCCTGGGGAGGGCTTTGAAACATGTCGACACAGGAGACACTGCTCATTAAAGCATAGTATCTCCATCTCATTCCCCACTTTTAACGATACCAGCTCAAAGGAACATTAAAATTTATTTTTTCCACTGAGCCAGGTATTTTTTAATTTTTCACCATTCACTCACTTCTGACCCTTCCACTCACACTCCTACACCACACATAGTATTGTTTTTCATAACCAGTGCTCCCACGTAGTCGTAGGTCATAGCACGCCCCGTCCCGCAGCAGGGCGGGAAGACCCCGATGATGAAGCATGCCACCAAGGGTCCTTTTGGTGGGTGAGGGGTATTTAAACAAAGCTGTGTGCTTTCCACCATTGTAGGAGACACACGAAGTCTGGAGGAACACTTCTATACTTTCTGATAAGGGTGGATCCCTTTGTTTTTTGACAATATAACTTGAGGAGGACGTATCCTCCTCTTCTGCTCTTTTGAGCATTACCTCTTCACTCCCTTCTTGTGTTTCTTTGACATGTTCGTTTCTCACCAATACGCGCTCTTCAGAAGTGCAATCAAGGCTTGGACCCGCATCTGGTTCTCTCTCCCTCCTCCGGGAGGAGAAGCTCCTGCTGTGAGTGCTTCAGCGCTCGGTTACAGACCTCCGAGGCAGCAACGGAGGCCACCACCCAGCGTTTGTTCTGGCAGGTAGACTCCGGCGCCGTTGATGGTCTTCAGCTGGTCTCAGGCAGTCTTCTGGGCGTCAGGTAAATTATGGGGTCAGAGATCACGGTGCTGCAGCTGGTGCTTCTTTTGAAAATACAAAAAAGGGGGTAGCCTATATCACCCTCTAGAGCCTGGGCTACAACAAAAACAAGGAAAAAAGAGCTCTAGCAGGATAAATTCACTTAAGATTTAATAGAGAACTTAGTTTTAATTATATATACGTTGAGTAAATCGAACTATGGATTAAATCATTCGTTTTTAGGTCTCGCAGACCTAGCGCTGGAGCGCGCATGCGCTCCTCGCTCTGCGAGGCTTATTGTCATCGATACGATTTCAGAAGGGGACTTGAAGCCCCGCCCATCATTCCCATTGGCTGGCGTCATCATTTATGCAAAACGCTGGCCTCCTATTGAAAATGAGGCTTTTTTGTTACCGCCCTGTCTCCTTTTGGTACGGCCCATCCCGACTGGATGTTTTAGTTGCCGCGTTATACGGTGTCCTTTAATTACAGGGTAAGCACTTTTTTTTCCATTAGGGGCTTTGCTTTGGCAATGGCGGCGCGTGTTTATTTTTGCATCGCGCTTTCACTATAACAATAGCTGCCGGCCGACCCCGCAAGTGCTGTGTGGTGCGGCAGCTATTGTTAAAGTGAAAGCGCAATGCTATCCAGGCTCCTCAATCTCTCTTCCCTTTAGTAACCATTCCAGTCTAACTAAAACACGTCACGTCAGCGGGCGGGGCTGCAAGCCGCGCAAGCACTATCCCCAGGTGTTTCCTTCACGTAGCGGATTATGTTTAGACTTTCTTACCGATTCTTTAAATTTCACACTGATTTTGAGCGTATTTTAGAATCAACGGGGCCTCTAATACTTATTTCAAAATTTCCTGATTGAGGCACATCATTTTCGTCAAATCACGGTTGATCGCACTATGTGTGGCATTTACTTTCGGAGTTGAAGAACTGTGCTGAATTATCCTGGGCCTGCGGTAACGTTCTCCTAATCACAAGAGCTCGCGCACATGCCCCCTTCCTGCGCCGCGCGCAGCCTCCTGACCAGGCTCAACGTTCCTCGGTATTCATTTTACAAACAAACGGGTCTTCGAGCTGATTAAGCTTCAGAGCTGGAGCTGCAGGTTAGTATTTCCCTTAATCGGTGTATCCCCTGCCCCGCCTCGTTATGGGAAACGCTGGCAGTGGTCCAGTGACAGTGAAAAATACTTTCAAATTAGCCATGGGCTGATAATAATTGTTAATGACTGGACGTGAACGGGAGAGGACCGAAACTCCATTCGGTGGGAAATGGACGGTTTGCTGTGAGAGGAAGCTGCCAGCCATAGAGCCCAAAGGATAAGGCGTGTTTGTCTCTTCTCACATTAAAGAGGAAATCCGAGTGGACAGTTATTTTCGCAGAAAGACGATTAAAATAGGTCTTTATTTACAGATAGCAGATAACTACGCATTATTTTGTTAGAAATGTACTTAGTT
The DNA here is from genome assembly GCA_963921515.1 of Calotriton arnoldi. NCBI lineage: Eukaryota > Metazoa > Chordata > Amphibia > Caudata > Salamandridae > Calotriton > Calotriton arnoldi. The sequence goes on from CAWUFW010000961.1 coordinate 2,051,669, forward strand.
TTGCAGCCGCCTCATAACTTCCTCCAAAGGTAGCTTACTGAGCATGCTAAAATGTATTTTTGGGCAAGTCGACTAATTAAACCCTTAAAGTGCGTGTGGCCACTGTGGGCCAATACATAAATGCATTTTTGACAGTAAATGGACGTTTCTGGACGAAAATACTTCCATTTACGTCTGAAAGGAATTCACAAATGTATTTCTGGCAGGAGTAACCGAGTATATACATTTGAAAATAGCTAGCTGTTAAAGTCTGCCACTTATGAAAACAAGCATTTGCAATGCAATAGGTCTCACATTTACGCGAGTTTAAGCTATTGGCATTGTAAATGACAATGCCTTTATTTATGTTTTAAAACCAAAACATAAATAAAAGGAATTGATCATTTACAATGCCAATAGCTCAAACTTCGCGAAATGCGAGACCTATTGCAATGCAAATGCTTGTTAGGATTATACACAAAAAAATATTATCAATTGTAATGCAGTCAAAGCAACAGACAGAAAATTATATAGACCATGTTTTTACTTTTTAGGGTTTCAACACCAATAGTCTAACAAACAACCCCATACACACACAGGTTGTATTGAATAATCAAGAAACTATTTAGAATATATATATATATATATATATATATATATATATATATATATATATATATATATATATATATATATATATATATATATATATATATATATATATTATTTTTCTTCTCAAAACAACTCCCCAACGGGATTAGCAACGCACTCCACGGACTCTCCAACTTTCAATTTCTTTATTTAAAGGCAGACCGGTTTCGGCATCACGCCTTCTTCAATGCCTCGTATGCATTTGAAAGTATCTTGCCCCCATTTAAATACATATTAGCACCTCCCCATTAACCACGGGACGTGCAGTGAGTGATGACGGACTAGTATCACCATTTCAGGGTCCGCCATGTCATCGTGGTATTGAAAAAATCTTCTTCTCTTAGTGAGTGTCCTTGTATTTTCGTAAACTTTGTATAGTACAGTTTTTACCTGGGTAGGCTTTTCAAAATATAGGGTTTTAATGCTCACGATGAATTCACGCTCACCTCAGGGGTGAAATTGAAAGGTAGTTCCGGAACCGCCGCCACCAACCAAGACGTAACCCCCATTGACACGAAGTCATCGTTTACTGCAAATGGAGGAGAACCGTTACTTAACAGTTCCCTGAGGGAGTGCCTCGAGGTTCGGTGGAATAGGCAGGGCGAGGAACTACCTTTCAATTTCACCCCTGAGGTGAGCGTGAATTCATCTTGAGCATTAAAACCCTGTATTTTGAAAAGCCTACCCAGGTAAAAACTGTACTATACAAATTTTATGAAAATACAAGGACACTCACTAAGAGAAGAAGATTTTTTCAATACCACGATGACATGGCGGACCCTGAAATGGTGATACTAGTCCGTCATCACTCACTGCACGTCCCGTGGTTAATGGGGAGGTGCTAATATGTATTTAAATGGGGGCAAGATACTTTCAAATGCATACGAGGCATTGAAGAAGGCGTGATGCCGAAACCGGTCTGCCTTTAAATAAAGAAATTGAAGAAATTGAAAGTTGGAGAGTCCGTGGAGTGCGTTGCTAATCCCGTTGGGGAGTTGTTTTGAAAAATTATTGCGTGACTGCCACTGGGTTCGGCAAATAGTGGCTTTGGTGGATATATATATATATATATATATATATATATATATATATATATATATATATATATATATATATATATATATATATATATATATATATATATATATATATATATATATATATATATATATATATATATATATATATATATATATATTATATATATATTATATATATATATAATATATATATATATATTATATATATATTATATATTATATATATATATATATATATATATATATATATATATATATATATATATATATATATATATATATATATATATATATATATATATATATATACGGTCGCCAGTAGATAGTTATAGTTAGAACCTATTTTCCATAGGAAATCCGCGACATTCTATTTGAAATAACTCTCTTGCCGGTTGACGTATCTTCGCAAAATTTTCAAACGTTGTGGGGCGCTCCGGTCCGCTCCTACCCTGAAAGTCTCGGGGTGATTCGTCAAGCGGGGGCCGAGAAAAAAGGGGGGTCCCAAAACGCGTTTTCCCCATTCATTTTTCCATAGGAAACTTTAGACACGGCTACAGCCCGAACTGCTGAACGGAATTACACCAAATTTGGCAAAGAGGTAGTTCTTGGTTCAGAAAGAACCCTTTTAGGTCTCGCGCCAAGCGTTGCAGTGCGCAGCACTGCTCGCGCAGCGAGACCTTTAGAAAGGGCTTCTGAAAACGACCTACACGCTCGTGCGTGTGGTTTTGTTTTCAGAAGCCCACATTGGCTGGTGCGTCCGTTTTTTATGGGGACGGCACGCCATTGGTCAAGGCGGGCGCATGTCCCGCCTTTGCCGCGCCCATTCCCGACGGTGGCCAGAACGCGCAGCAGCGCGCGTTCGTCTGCTGCCACGCTCCCTCCCCCGCTCCTCTGTGTTGCGCGCGCACCACTGGTTTAAATATGCTCCCTCCCCACTTCATGGCCGGCCGCAGCTCTTTCATCGCAGTGGATGGGATCTACGAGAGCGATGTGCGTGTGCGGTACCAGCAGCAGCTCTCCCGTGGCCTGGTAAGGGCATATTACCTCTGTGTTGCAGAAGTTACAGAGACTGCCAGCGCAACGTGTAAGGCACGATATTCAGCTGCTGTGAGAACATGTGAACGCGCTCCCTGGGCTACAGCTGCCTCCCCCTTCCTCCTGCTTGTTACATGGGTCACCGCGTTGTCCCTTGTTCTGTGTTGTGGGATAATTCTGAGAGTACTTCACACAATGCGTTTGTGTTTTGTTTCATTGATCAGTGCAGTGCCCACTTTGCGGCCGCCGCGCTTCATCTTTGAGCATGGCAGCCTTGCTATTTTGCGATTTTTGTCATTCTTTTGACTGAAAGCATTTCAGTCAGCCGTGCTATTTTGTGATTTTTGCCATTCTTTTGACAGAAAGCATTTCAGTCTTGCCCGCAGCCTTCGTTACGGTCGTTATGGTATCATTCAAGATGTCTGCTTCACTGTTTCGCTTGTTGCCTTAGCCAGCCTCTACTACACTCTCACAATCCCGATGTGGGGGATGCAGAACAGGCAGTGTCATGGATGCTGCACAGCCGAAGTCACTGTATACATCGTTCAGGTTCCCCTTTATTGTTTGCTGTTGATCAACCCCACATCTACTCTGGAAGATATGGAAGGGCTTCCCCCGAGCTCCATTCGCTAGGCTTTAGTTGCAGTTCCCGGGACTGACCGAGTGTGCGGGGAAGGGTGTAAGACGCGTGAAATAAGATCATGGCTGATACGCAGTCTGAGCTAGAAGCAGATGAGAAGGCTTCATCAGGGCCTATGCTCTCCGGTCGCCCACTATTCTAGGAAACAGAACTACCAACACCACAGAGGCAAAATTCACTTTACTTATGGTCTGCCACACAGCACCCTATTGAGCCTTCATGGACCTAAAAGTGCCCGTTTTTAGGTAAGAGAGACTCAAGCAGTTAAAAGAAGGCCCGTGATTACATTGTACTTTTTTTTTTTACATAATTTCCCTGGGCTGTATCTATTTATTTCTGTAATTGTACAATTGTGCTTTCCATTAAATATCTTTTTATACTTTTTGAGACTTATTCCTTTATGAAATAAAACTTTAACTTATTTCAGAAGCTTTTTGTGTTTTTACACTAACTTCATATCGGTGGGAAAGGGTCCTGCCGCATGCACACACCGCATGTTTTATCTTTCTCTGCCTGTGTGCCTGAATGTGAGGACTGAGAGGGATTAAGTATGTTATGAAATAGAGAAAATAGTTTGTATGTTTTTGTACAGTTGCAAAAACATGAAAGTTAACTCTGTTCACGTTCTTGCAGCACTGTAAAGTGCGCACTCCTAACCCGTCTTTAGTTTCAACTCATGTGTGACCGGCCCGAAAGTATTTGTACGCTTTATAACTACATTTCACAACTTTGTAAAGAAAACCGTGCCTACAGTTTCTTGGTCTTGTGAGTGTGTCTATGCTACCTCCTTCACCCACATGCACCATCGTATCTGCCTGCCCTCTGTGGTAGATTCATGTTGGGATTCCAGTGAGTAGTGGCTAACCAATGTGACCTGGGCCTTAGAGCAAGAATGGAACTGGGCCCCCTGGCCGGTGTTTGAACTATGAAATACAGCAATGATTAGGGGCCCTCACTCTTCGGCGCCCGGGACCACTGCACCTGATGCACCAATGAAAGCTACAACACTGCTGGTGTTAGTAAAGCCCATATGTAGCCATGTTGGAATACCTGGGTGTATTGAGATACTGTATGAAGGAGCACATTCCATATTTTTTTATGGTAACGTTTATTAGATACGACTTTCAGCTTGCAGTTTTGTCTTTTATTTATCTTACTTTCATGGAGAACAGCCTGGTGGAGATGTCAGCCTGAAAATTAAACTTGTCTGTGGTATTAGGTCAAGGGTCTAAACAGACACCATTTTGTGTAAATGTAAGCAGTTGAATTGCATAGAAATAAATGTTTCTGCAACATGGCTGGCAAAGAGTAACATAGTTTGTATTGGCCATAAATGTCCATTACAGGTCTGTTGAAATTTTTTCGGGTGCCAGGCGAGCTCGACTGTACTATAGTTAACCGCTAGGAAAGATACTCCTACCCACCGAGCTATCTTAGTAGTGCATTCATCTGCTCTGTCGGGCATGCCCACGGGGCAGCAGCACCCTTTGTGCGCACGATTTCTTTCATTGAAAAAACGCACAATAGGTATGCCAACTGCATTACAAACTTACTGCCAGCTCGAAAGCAAACCATCCACCATGACACTATGCCAAAAATCCACACAAAAGATTAGAGAAACGTATATATTAAAACACACAAATTCTGACTTGCAATCAATTACCTTTGGTAGGTCAGGTTAAGGAATTGCTTATGTGGGAGAAGAATGTGCACGCCAGAGAGCAATGTTGAATACACTATATAACAGAAGTCATTAATTTGCCCTAATTATGCCTCCTTTCCAAAATCTTAAACTATTCTTTGGAGCTCCCTCCACCTGCTCCCAAATGATATATTTTACAATTTTACATTGTTTTCCATTTTTTTAATGTTTAAGCTGTAGTATTTAATAGCGCACGCACAAACAAAATGCACACCATGCCTTTCATAATAAAGAGAGCATTTATTTAAAATCTCTTCATGGCACTGAAGCCTTTTGATAACTTATTTCTTTAACTCCTATTTCTGGGTTGTTTCATTTCAGCCATCTGTCAGCAAATCTCCAGAGCAGTTACTAAATTAACTTCATAGTGAAAGTGAAGCGTTTCATTTCACCAGTGTTTAGCGTGTCTTTCAACCTTGACATCTAGCTCATTTTGTGAATTTGTGCTCAATGAAAGGCCTCCTTTACTTGTAACTGTTCCATCATTTTTAAACTTGGTAACACAATCCACACAAATACAATCCACATCATGCCACATAATTCCAATTAGCATCATTTCCCTCAATGCCACATACTTCCACGTCACACAATTCAACTCTACACATTTCCATTCCACACCACATAATTTGACAACAAACGACATAATTTAACTCAACAACACAATTACATACCACATACATCCAATCCACACCACAGAATTTCACATCATGCCACAAAATTCAACAGCATACCACATAATTAAACTCCACTACATACTACTACCCAACACAAAATACCATTCCACATAATTACACTCCATGACACAATCCCACTCCACATGATTCCAATACACTCAATACCACATAATTACTATCCACATAATTCCACTGCACACCATGCCACATAATTCCACTACACAATTCCATAACTAACAATTCCAATCCAACCCACTTAATTCCACTTCACTCCACACCACATACACCCACTCCACTCCAAACCAAAAACATGGGTAAAAGACATTGTCATTTACAATTCCAATAGCTCTAACTCTTACAAATGCGAGACCTATTGCATTGCAAATGCTTGTTGTTAAATGGTGTAAATCCGTTCAGTAGTTGCTGAGAAAAGTAAAAGTACATATATATCTATGGGCACGGAGGATCCGCGCACCCTGAGCGCACCCTGCGCGCACCGTCCCGATCACGAGCTGCATGTTAATTGGCTGTCAGCTGGCTGTCAACATTCCGATTCAGGAAATGTTGGCAGCCATTTTGTCCCTCGGTAGAACCGAGGGACAGAAACAAGTGCGCAAAGAGCACAAAGGGGGCAGGGTAGAAACACCCTGACCCCCTAGGTCTGCTCAGGGGTCCCATAAGGACCCCTGGGCAGAAAAAGCATTTTTTTTTTTAAATCGGCAGGATGCGCTCAGGGTGTGCGGATCCTGCCGATAAAAAAAAATCGAAGCGCGGTCTCCGCGCTCGATGTTAATTGCCTCGGGTGGGCCAAGTCCCGGGGGCATGCTGGGGGTGTTTATTTTATGTATGGGGGCCTCTAAGGGCCCCCAAGCCCCGGGACCGCCACCCCCGGGGCTTTCTTTTAAAATGGTGCGGGAGGGCTCTGAGCCCTCCCGCAGCCCCGGGACCACCACCTCCCCGGGGCTTCTTTTTTTTTTTTTTTTCCTGTGTGCGGGGGCTCGAGCCCCCACACGCCCAGAGACCGCCACCTCCCGGGGCACTAACAAATTAAAATGGGGGTCCGTTTTGGACCCCCAAAGCCCGGGGACCACCACCTCCCGGGGCTGTGCTGATGTGGGGAGGGGGCCGCGCGGCCCCCTCCTGGAGCCTGTGGTGGCCCTGGGGACCGCCACCCCCAGGGCCGGCTCCTGCAGTGTCCCGGGTGCCTACCCCGGGACACTGCTGTTTGCAATGACAGGACGGGAGCCTCGCGGCTCCGTCCTGTCATTGCAAACTGCTTTGGATATTGGAAGAGAGAGCAGGGAAACCTGCTCTCGCTCCAATATCCAAAGACAATTGCTTTTCCACACGGGGAGCAGCATGTTAGCTGCTCCCCATGTGTAAAAGCAATGCCGGCTCCCGTAGGACACGGGGAGCCGGCGGGACTGTGGGGGTTTGGGGACCCCCACAGTCCCCAACCAGAGGCCAGGCCCCGGGGATGGGGTCCCCGGGGCAAGTAGTGGCCCGGGAGGAGGGCCACGCGGCCCCCCTCCCAGAATTTTTTTTTTTTTTAAATTTAAAAAAAAAAAAAAGGAGAGTAAGGCCCTGGGGGATGGAGTCCCCAGGGCCCAAAAATAAGAAAAAGGAAGGGGGCCACACAGCCCCCTTCAGGAAAGAAAAAAAAACGATCGGCCCGCAGGCCCGCCCCTTCCTTCACCACTCTGCAAACGCGCCCCCTGGCGCGTTTGCAGATGGGGAAGTAATTCCCTTTGAATACTGGGGGTCCCTGGGGGCCAACTAGCCCACCAGGAACCTCCAGTATGTGCCAGGGGGCTGCGTTGCAGAGAGGTGTACAGAGGCCACGCCCCTTTATACACCTCTCTGCAACGCAACTCTGTGGCGCTTTTTGGAGGTACATGGTGGGCTAGTTGACCCCCAGGAACCCTCAGGATTCAAGGGACTTAATCCCCCAACTTAAAATGCGCCACGGGCGCGTTTGCACAGTGGTGAAGGGAGGGGCGGGGCTTCAGGTGACATGTGTGCAAACAGGCCCCGTGGCGCGTTTTAAGATGGGGAATTAAATCCCCTTCAATCCTGAGGGTCCCTGGGGGCCAACTAGCCCAACAGGTACATCCAGAAAGCGCCACAGAGCTGCGTTGCAGAGAGGTGTAAAGGGGGTGTGGCCCCTCTACACGTCTCTGCAACGCAGCCCCTGGCACATACTGGAGGTTCCTGGTGGGCTAGTTGGCCCCTAGGGACCCTCATGATTCAAGGGACTTAATCCCCCAACTTAAAACGCGCCACGGGCGCGTTTGCACAGATGTCACCTCAGGCCCCGCCCCTACCTTCACCATTGTGCAAATATTCCTCTAAAATCTGCCGAACTACGAATTCGGATTTACTCACCTGTTATCAGGAGAGACCTCAGTGCTGCATCTTTCAGCCCAGTACTAATCCTGAAAAGTAATTTTAACCGTACTTACCATTAACTTGAATTTCCTTCCATAGGATATCATTGCCTGCTTTTTGCTGAAAAAGTTTCAAAGTGTTGATTTTTGAAACATACAAATATTCCTCTAAAATCAGCCGAAATACAAATTCCGATTTACTCACCTGTTATCAGGAGAGACCTCAGTGCTGTATCTTTCAGCCCAGTACTGGTCCTGAAAAGTAATTTTAACCGTACTTACCAGTAACTTGAATTTCCTTCCATAGGCTAACATTGACTGGTTTCACTTGGAAATTCTTCTAAGTGTGGAGTTTTGGAACTTTAAAATATTCCTCTAAAATCAGCCGAAATACGAATTCCGATTTACTCACCTGTTATCAGGAGAGACCTCAGTGCTGCATCTTTTAGCCCAGCACTGACCCTGAAAAGTAATTTTAACCGTACTTACCAGTAACTTATATTTTCTTCCATAGGAATCCATTGTCTGGTTTTCAGCAGAAAAGTTTCAAAGTGTCGATTTTCACAAACTACAAATATTCCTTAAAATCGCCTGTATGACTTAAACGCATTCTTTCAACTGTTTACAGGAGATGCACCAGTGCTGGATCCAGGATCCAACACTGAGTAAGAAAAAGTAATGATAACAGTTTTTACCTGCTAAGTGAATTTCCTTCCATAGGATAACATTGGTGATTCTATGAGAAAAAGTTTCAAAGTGTCAACTTTTAAAATGCAATAATATTCCTTAAAAATCACGACTGTAACCAAAACGTTTTTACTCAACTGTTTACAGGAGATGTCCCAGGACTGAATCTAGGATCCAGTTCTGTGGTTAGAAAAGTAATCCATAAAGTAACTAATTGCATTTAACTAGAAATTCACATTGAGCTGAATGTTGCATTGTGTTTGAAAATGTGTTGCCCATTGCAACAACTGTAACTACTGTACTTAAAAGTCTATTGCCTATGTGCAAAGTATTTAAACTAAAGTAATTCATTCTCAGAAAGTATTTTTTGTAATGTATAATGTAATTACAATGTAATTTAAAAAATAAAATATGTAAAAAAATTGTTTCTAAAAATGTAGTAAATCAGTATGAAAAAAATTAATATAACAATTAATACATTTAAAAATTGTCATTTACAAAACCTTTGAAATTCACTGAAAAAACCGTAGGTTTCAGACATGTTATAGTTAGGAATTAGCATTTAAAAACCTTTGAAATTCACTGAAAAAACCATAGGTTTCAGATATGTTATAGTTAGAAATTAGCATTTAAAAAACCTTTGAAATTCACTGAAAAAACCATAGGTTTTAGGGACAGTTATAGTTACTTGGACATTGCACTCGTACAAAACCCGGAAATTCCCCGTTATAGTTAGTTCAGCTAACTATAACTCGCGCCCCCGCAATGCACTGCTGATGACGTCACATATTACATCACTCATGACATGGTCAGTGACATCGCTGATGACGTCACTGATGACATCTCAAATGACATCACTGATGACATCATCCACGTGATAATCTGATGCACCTCCTCACACCCTAATATAACCTTTGATACACCCACTCTAAATTACAGACTGCCATTCGCAAAACCATAGACACTCCAACACCAATAACTACATACCCACTCACTGATTCATAGGTCTACGCACACATCCACTCACTCACCCGTACAGTCACTCATACTTACGGTCACTCAGTACAGGACTATCATATGCACTCATACTCCTATATAGACACTCAAACACCGCCACTCATCCATAGAGGTACTCGCACACCTAGTCAGTCATGCAAATAATTAAACACACTGCCATTTACTCACCTATACAGTTATACACACACCAGCTCACTTACTCATACAAATACTAGCACATTCTTACGCTCTTATACAATCACTGATACAAGCACACACTCATCCATACAGCCACTATCACAATCACTCACTCTCGCTTATAGCTATTTATATACTCCAACACACATATATACTGCCTTTCACATATGTAGTTACTCACACATGTACCACTGGGACATACATTCACTCACTAACACACTCTTACACACACTTACCCACCCATACAGTCTATCACAGATGCACTCTTGAAACCATCCACCCAGTGAATCACCCACTCACACATCTATGCACAGTCGCACACACCCCTCCCACACAAACACTCAGGCACCCATACAGATACTCAGACAACCATTCAATAACTCATATAGACACTCATGTAGGTATTCACAAACACATGCAGCCACTTACACAGCAACAGACAGACGGATACAGACATTCACCCAGTTTAGTCACTAACCCATGCATTCAGTAAGATACGTTAAATCACTCACTTATAGAGTCAGTCACGCACCTACTAAATCATCCATACAGACACTTACACACCCACTCATTCTTCAATACGTCTTTTCCTATATATATATTAAAAATATTTAAACTTTACAGAAACACAGTCACTGGATGATGTCATGAGTGATGTCATTTGAGATGTCATCAGTGATGTCATCAGTGATGTCACTGACCATGTCATGAGTAATGTAATATGTGACGTCCTCAGCAGTGCATTGCGGGGGCGCGAGTTATAGTTAGCTGAACTAACTATAACGGGGGAATTTCACGGGTTTTGTACGAGTGCAATGTCCAAGTAACTATAACTGTCCCTAAAACCTATGGTTTTTTCAGTGAATTTCAAAGGTTTTTTAAATGCTAATTTCTAACTATAACATATCTGAAACCTATGGTTTTTTCAGTGAATATATATATATATATATATATATTCTTCACATATTCAAATTTCAAACTTTTGCTAGATGAACATTATACAAGCAATGACTGACAAATCCGTTACTCAAGGAAAAGAGGGGTCCCTCACCAGGTAAGAACAACTGTAAATTGCATAAAACAATGGCAACTCATGGGTGAATGCCTTGGGTCACAGCCGCGAACCACAAGAGAGCGTGGAAAACGAATGATTTAATCCATAGTTCGATCTACTTGATGTATAGATAACCAATAAAAAGTTCTCTCTCTTAAATCTTAAGTAAATGCATCCTGCTAGAGCTCTTTTTTTCCTCTTGTTTGCTGGTGCTTTTTTAGCGCAGCTCTAACTCTGCTGACGGCGATGGGGCAGCGGTGCTGTCCTTGGAGCTCCAGGCAGTCGTTGCAGTGTTTTTTTCTGCTTAAGCCACAATTTCAAGACCTGCAGCGGTCCAGTCTGCTTGGGCACAATTATCAAGTTCATAGTGGCACAGTCTGACTGGGCACTCTTCAGAGCAGAGCTGTTGTGCAGACCACTTAGGATCAACTTGAGGGTTACAATGGCTTTGTCTGCTCAGGCAAAGTTCAGGGACAGTGCCTTGGATAAGGGCAAGAGAATGTGCATTCCGGGCCTGTGAGCAATGAAGACGCGCTCTCTCGCCTCGCTGAATGCATACGGTCACCTGCTTTTGCTCAGCCTGTTTGGTCGCTCCTTCTGTAGGGTCAGCGCACACCTTCCCTTTCTTCTAAGGTAGGTAACCTCCAGGTGCTTCAGGACATGGGAGACCGCTCTTCCCTCCAGGTCAGACTCCAGGTGATGTCTACTCACGTTTGGGAAGCTGGCTGTCTGGCAGACACCAGCTCTGGTGGCACAGCAGTCTTCAGAGTTTCCGTGGAGTCCTCCTTTCCTTGATCAAAGAACTGTGGACTGGGACAAGTAGGTCTGCAGCTCCCCCTTTTATACAGTGGAAGCAGATAGGAGATGCTTATTATGTTGTACTCTTAGAACCGGTTTGTGTTGGTTCTTCTTCTATGTGTCGTTTCCATGGTGACTTCTTAAGTCTTCATGTAGAGTGATGCTCTTCACAACTGGGTCGTCTCCAGTTTGGAGCACCCACAACTATGGCCCAAAAGTGTGAGCATTCCACACCTGGTCCCAAAAGGTCAGAACTGCTTGGAAGTCAATTCTACCAATTTATTGAGTTAGCTATTTGCTGTAAAAATGTAGTGTTTGGTCCTAGAATTTATGTATATTTTCCTAAAACTGAAAAGAGGCCCGACCTCTCTGTATATGAGGGAGCATATCTGTGCAGGGATCGAGTCGTATTTGAAACCTAAAGGCGAGTAATTGTTCTTTAGCAAACCTGTATGCAGGCCTGGTAATGTCACCGAAAGTCGCTGTTTCTAATACTACCAGTCAGCCATCTTCGGTTATTTTGATGCATTTGCTGAAAAGTTGTTGATACATACTTCAGTGTCTAGGTCTTACTAGCCAGAGGTTTGAGGAAGGTGAGTAACCTTTTATTAGGTCGAGCATTCGAAACCTCTTGTATATACTTTAGTATATACTTGTATGTGTATGTACTTTGTGGGCTCTGGAGATCAGCCCTAGGACTTGTCTGCTTCCGCTTAGGGACTTTTTTCTTTGTTCAACTGCCTCTAATTAACTGTCTTGATAGAAAACGACCAGTAGAGGTCAGTAAAATACCAGAATTGCTTTCTGCCGAGGGACTTTCTTTTTTTAATTTTTCTGGCAACTGCCTCTAACTTTCTAATAGAAAACGACCAGCAGAGGTCAGTAAAATACCAGAATCACTTTAGCATTCTCTAGATTCCAGGTCATAGAAATTGTCTTCCACGAGCACCCATAGACAGTAATATTTTTTCAAATCTTGTATTTTCAGTGATACGACCACCGAACTCCTGATTTTATATTAAAAACAGAGTTTTGGACTATACCATTTCCAGCTGAAAGGCAATATTTCTCTCCATGTGTTCCAATACCTGGCGTGTCACGCAGTTTGGTGCTTACTTTCCCTCCATGTTAAAGAACAGTAGATGTTTCAGCACTCAGGCTAATGTGCTGCATAGCTAAATACATATAAAGTCCCAAAGGCGAGACCGATTGCATTGCAAATGCTTGTTGTTAATTTATGGTATGTTTTCACATTGAGAGTGTTTGCTGAAACGTATCCGTTTACAACTTAATTCCGGATAGACTTATTAATGCAGTGTGACCGTGAGAAACCTAAGATTAGCATTCTACCGGACTTGAAATAGAATTTATGAACAATTTTATTTATTTTCTTTGAATGAAAGTAAAGAAAAGATATAAAAGTTTTTAGTTCCATGGTAGGTCGTTTTTATTTAGAATTGTGCTTATCTTTTCAGGCCTCCGAAAATATGACAAGCTGACGTCATGGAAAGATGTCCTTCTGGTTGAAAAGGAGAGCTCTTCAGATGGAAAAATAACTTGAATTCTTCTTGTTATTGGCGTCACTCGATGCTGCTGTTGATTGTAGACGTTGAGCAATTTCCTGAAGTGTTTTTTTTCTTTTTAAAAGAAAACGTTTTTCCAAAAGCATGTGTTTCACAAGTATTTTATTTATTTTAACGCAACTCACATGTACTATTTATGCATATAATGAACGACTGTAAAATTATGGTTGAATACTCGGCTGATACTAAACGGCAGCAAAAGTAATTGAACAAAAATCTTTTTATCACGCATCAGTATCTTGTCCCAGAAACTGCAACATTTTAGTAGTTTGTAGCATTGCGGCTGTCTGTGTGTTATCGTATTCGGAGCAGTAAATTATTGGTCTTCAATCGGAAGCTGTTTCCCCGATAACAGAATTTTTAAGCAGAAAAGATATTGATTATGTATGTATTATAGAGCCTGTGTCATTGACCACCCCAGTACACATAACTGTTTGCAATCAGTTTTGCTTTGAGTAACTTCTGTATCTACAGAACCCAAGAGAGAATAGTTTTTCTGAGGTCAGGCTGCATCATGTTCCTCTGTTGTTGAAGCAAATAAATACTGTTTTTTTTAAAAACAGTGAAGTTGGTGGGTGTCTTTTTGTTACTTGTCATTTTCTCCTCCCATGATGTCTCCTTTTTAACCTCTGCCACGTTTCACTTCCTTATTTTTTTTGCAATACATGAGTGATATCGAACCATGTTCACTTCGTCGTGTCTTAACATGATATACCATCATAGCAGCAAAGTATAGACCAACATGACCAACAGTCATTGAATCACAATTGACGCACCTACTAGCAGATCCTGTTCTCAAACTATGAACTCGAACTTCAGTACTTGGCGCTATCCCTACATTCAACTGCAAAATTCAGATGTTTCAACTGAAAACTACTGAACTATGGGATCTTATAGAGCATGTTGATCGACAAGAACTAGTTAATATGAGATGATGCTACCAGTCTTCACTCGGGCTGTCGGGCTAGAATATAGCAGTCTCGTCCAGCGAATAAATCCATTGCTGACGCCTATACCTGCCATAATCACGGATACGAATTCCCACTGCAGGGAGTCAAAGGCCTTTTCTATATCAATCACCATCGTTAAAGCTGTAGGACAGTCCAACATAGGATGATGCAGTACCTGGAACATTTTTAGTCGTGCTGTGCATGGGAATAAACCCCGACTGGTCCAGGTGGATTAGGTCTTGTCAGGAGCAGCCTATTGACCAATATCCGACTATGGATCTTGAAATCCACTTTCATTAAGGACAGCGACCGTTACGAGGCAACATTCTCACTGTCGTTGCCTGGTGTAGGTAATGTCTTGCTCAGTACCACACACAAGGTTGATGACAGCCCACTCAGCTCCCTGGAAGTCTTGTACACTGCTGCCAGACGGAGGGAGCTAGCTGCTCACCGTATGCAGCACAGAATTCAATGGGGTGCCCATCTATGCCTGGCACCTTCTCACACACCATTTCTTTGATGACCCCACTTATTTCCTGCTTAGTTATACCCCTTCCACAGATTCTTTCAAAGCATGACCTAAGACTAACATGAAGACCTAAAATTTTTGATTTTCTTTTGTGTAAGCCCAAATGTCATCTCACTGCTTCAACAGAGTTTCCTTTATGAACTGATAATAGCTTTTCTATATTTGTTACCTGACTACTGTGTACTTAAATACCTCCCCATTTTCCAAGTAATCTGATCCAGACATTAAAACTAGTGGGAATTCAGACTCCTAAATTGCATATAGCGCTCTTTATAGCTTTCTCCCAGATCTAGTAAAGAGTATATTTAATCCATTACTATTTTATACAGTTTGATTTAACTGACTGGTAATATTATGAAATTGTCCCTTAATCCATGTGAAATTTCAGCACAGCGATAATAAAGTCCCTTAACCTTCTCAGTTTCTGATGTATTCGGATATATTTGTAATATTCCTTTTTCTCCTAGTCATGTCCATATTTTTGATCTTTAGACATTTATGCTGAGATGGTACAGCCTAACATAAATTGAATTAAACGTTCCTAATGGACGGGAGCCTAGACAGGATTTTGGCACATAAATTTGTAGAGACTAAATCACACAAACAGATGAAGCTTTGCTGCAACAATAGTAATCTAGTAGAAATATGGCGACTCCATAATCCCACAGGATCCGACTATACTTTCTATTCCGCCCCTCATTCCTCATTTACAAGGATAGACCACATTCTAGTGAGCAAATCTCATCTGCAACTTACTCATTCCACAAAAATTGAACCGATAGTGAACTTCGACCATGCTTGCGTGTGGCTCAATTGTCCCTCAATGACCCAACACCCCTATCCTATACAATGACGGTTAAATGACGAAATATTAGAAGATCCTAATTCTAAGATAGAAATTGAACAGGCCAGCAAACTTTTCCTGAAAGAAAACCCACCCACCAACACATCTCCCACTGTACGATGAGATGCTCTGAAAGCCACCCTCAGAGGCACACTGATCTACCTTGTGTCCGCCAAAAACAAAGAAATATCCAATCGACTCTAAGAACTAGAGACAGAATTACACACCTTAAATGCACAGCTCAGACACACCAAATGCTTGGCGATACTAAATAAACTCAGCACTGTCCAGTATGAATATAATCAAATCCTCAGCAAGAGGGCCCTAATATGGGTTGACATAAAGAACGCAGGTAAACTCTGTAATAGCAATAAAGCAGGAAATCCCTGGCCAACTATCTAAAATATACCAAAAACAAGAGTTTCATTGCCGCAATACAAAATTCCAATGGTGTGATCAACTCGTTAACCCAAGGTATCTTAGACACTTTCCAAACCTTCTACGCCAATCTATACAGCTCCAATACCACCGCCTCTCCCAAGGCAATTGATGAATATTTACAGACCTGTCAACGACCTACCTTATCAGAACAGGACTCGCTAGCTATAAACAAACCAATCACCATAGAGGAAATCAGTACTACAATACAAACTCTTAAGTCTAGGAAAGCCCCAGGCCGGGCGGCTACTCAGCAAAATTTTATAAGACCTTCGGCTGCAAGGTCTTGGAACCACTTCATGCGCTCTTCCAACAGTTCGCCTCCTCAGGGTACATCACTGGTTTAGTGACCCAAGCCACAATCGTGGTAATTCCGAAAAAGGGAAAGGATCCATTAAACGTTAAAAACTATAGACCGATTTCCCTCATAAATCTCTATTGCAAGATTTATGCAAAGATCATTGCACAAAGATTGGAATCAGTCATTCAAAATGTAATTGCAAACTCCCAGACAGGTTTCCTCAAAGGGAGATTGGCTGCGGATAATATCAGGACTTTCTTCTGTCATGTCCTGGAGACTGGGAGGGTTTGGCCTTTTCCATCCGCAGCCCTTGCTCTAGACGCGGAAAGACCTTTGACAAGCCGTTCTTTATGAATATCGTCTTGGAGACGATTTCGTTCGCATGATTATGGCCCTCTACTCAAACTTAAAAGCATTTGTTAGAGTGAATGGTCACCTCTCGCAACCCTTTAATCTCAACGAAGGCACTCACCAGGGTTGCCCCTTCTCTCCCCATCTTTTTCTGTTAGCCATTGAACCACTAATCTCAGCGTTCAGGGATAATCCAGGCATTACGAGCATCAACTTTGACTCCAGCAGACAAGTAGTGGCAGTTTACGCAGATGATGTCCTCTTGTTTACCGAAGATGCCTCGCTCTCCGTTCCAATCGTCATGCAAAAAATAGAGAGATACTCCGCTGTAGCAGGATATTCCTTAAAGACAAAACCGAGGTATTCCCCCTAAACATTCACTGCACTTCAGATGTTATAGGCAACCTTGGATTACATTGGCAGCCCAAAGCCATCCAATATCTTGGGGTGTGGTTCGGAGATGACCTTAAAAAATCTATTGAAATCAATGAACAGAAAACTATTACAAAAATCAAAGAGCTCCTCAGCTCCTGGTCCCCAAAGAACATCACTTCGTGGGGGCGCGTGTACACCATAAAGTTGATGATCGCTCTTCTGGTTAACTTCATCACAAGCATGCTGCCGCTTAACCTCTCTCCATCCTTCTTTAAAACGACAGAATCATCTCAGACGTTTTGTTGAGATAAAAGACCGAGAATTTCTACGAAAATGCTGAAGAATACATTTTCAGGTGGTATAAACCTTCTGGATTTTCCCCGGTACCAAAATGCATTTCTGATATCACAGGGCGCATGGTGGCTTAGCCCGCGAGGTTACGGTTCACCCCCATGGCTCACCATAGAAACTGACCTACTGTATCCCATGCCACTCTCCTCCTCCCTTACAATTCATAACCTATCCAAACTCCCTGTTCCTTACTCAAAATGTATCATAGTAGATGCTGCAGCCACCCTTCTACTTCTGGATAGACGTCTCGAACACCGTACACAAGGCTCTAGCATTGCCTCCCTATGGCATAATTGGGCAATCAAATTAGAAGGCAAAACATTATACTGGGAGACCTGGTCCAAGAAAGGCATTAACGTGATAAAAGATCTAGGTTCGTACACAAACCCCACCCTATTTTCATCCTTGCATCAGAGCTTCGATCTACCGAACATAGACTTTTACAAATTTCTGAAAGTGAAAGTCCTATTGAGTAGTTTGGGGTCTCCACATGAACCAGACCTACCTGGTCTGGCAAAATTCAAAAGAGAGGGCCACACCGCCTCACTTGTACACAAGCTCCTGGATTCACCCAATACCTTCACCTTGCGACTCTTTACATGGAAGTGTGGCCCGCACCTACAGTCTACTTGCAATCTAGACTTCACTGTTAAGAGATGGAGTAACATTTGGCAATTCCCCATTTCCAGGTAAATCACACCAGCACTTGCACAGTCCAGATTCTGGTCAATCCATAACACCTACTGGACTCCATCCAGATTGCACAAATTAGGACTCAGAGACTCGGATCTTGGAGGTGTGGGAAGGGCATACGTGACCTACAACACGTTTTTCAATTGCAAAATGGCTCACCCATTGTGGTTGAAAATACAAACGCTGCTAAAGAAGATCTCAGGATTAAACTTAGAAATTAACCTCTTACCGTCCCCTCTCAGCTGACATTCCTGGCAATATTGCATCACTAAAGGACTCCTCCTAGCTCTGGGAACTAAATTCATACTCCCTGACTGGAAAAAATAACAACTTCAAGCTCCTTTAACAAATGGTGGAACCTACTGTGCTCACTCCGGGGTGCAGACAACATACTATATACCAGAATGCATACCTCTACTGGTCCCCGACGACTGTGGGATGCTTTAGACCAGTACCTTCAGGAAATCAACCCCCCCTCCCTAACCCAACCCCCCCGATTCTACTCCTCACACTAATCCAGTGTTCTGGTTTGGCTGAGATTTCTCCCACTTCCACCCGGGCATGTACGTCGGTTCAACCGGGGTTGGGTGAGGAATAATCTAGTGGTACTTTACTCTTTATCCCTTCTAATCTTTCTTTCTATTTCTCTCTTTGCTTTCCTCCCTTTACCTACTTTTTCCTACTCTCTTCTAGGAGCGATTCGCAGTGTCATGTTTCCACTCCGTTTATACCTGGTCTCAGAGTACAACACAAAAGTATTTTCTATGGACCTTTGGACGCAGATCGCATTATATAAATCTCTTTTGTTCATACAAGACCAGTATCCCAACGCTTGGCACATGGACGTACGCAGAGCAGGCCCCATTCACATAACATATGATCCTACACTACGGAGCTACTATCATTAGACTCTGACAGGACTGTCACTTTTTACCACTCGGAAACAGGTCGCAGGCGACTACCCTATCCCTCCTTTGGTTACTTTGTCCTCATTTTGTTGTACCCTACGTCCACAGTTTGATTATGTAATGCACCATGTCTAGAATGGCTATTAAGTGACATACCATAATGTCTCATTAACGCTGCCTCGGTTATTCTAATGACACTGTTCCAGTACCTATTACAAGCGAATCACTTGCTAGCTAACCTGTTAATACGATCGTTTGTATTCTGAACTGCATTGCTTTGACGCTGTCAAAAACATGGTGTCAATACACTGTTCATGTTGTATGGAAATAAGTAAATGCCAATAAAAAAGATTTAAACAAAAAAATTAATCTCGTGTTAATGTTTAAACCTAATGACCAACATTGTTGCGACTTTCAAATGTAATACATCGAGAGTGCATGGCATAGCGGTACCGGATTTTGAATATTATTATATTGCAGCTCAACTGCAATGGCTGACAAGATGGGTGGCTAGCCAACTCCGGGGAACGGTACAGCAGGGTGATGGGTGTCCAGACCCAAACTTCCTATCTAGAATAGTGTTGCGGTTGCCTGTGCCAGACAGGGTATGTCGGCGGAACTCCGAGTGGTGCATAAGTGTTGGGTCCGTAGCTTGCAGAGGGCTAAAACGAGGCGCACTTATGCACCGGAGATACCTCTGAAGTATTGCATGGCACTACCGCACGGGGCAGATTGGAGGAGGCTGGAGACGTGGGAGGAAGCTGAAGTGCACACCATGGGGCAGTTATATGAGGGTGGTACGCTACTACCGTTTGACGTATTTAGCGAAAGCAATGGGATACCTGGGGGTGACGTCTTGCTTCACGCGGCCCTGACTGCCGCAATCCGTAAGCATTGGGGGAGTGGACTGACTGAGCCTCCTTTAGATGAAGGGTGTCAATATGTGGTGTCGGCAGCGGGGACATTCAAGGCTGTTACCTGTTTATATAGGAGGTTGAGCAAGGCGACGCTCCTTCTGCTTCAGGGGCTGCAACAGAAATGGGAAGAGGATTTAGGGGAGCCCATAGAGGACAAAGCGTGGGAAGAGCTCACGGAGAGGGTTAGTAGGGTCACCAGGAATGCTAGGTTCCAGCTGGTTAACTTTTATGTTTTCCATAGGGTGTATCTCACTCCAGGGTGCCTCAATAGGTATTTTAATATGACAACGGCGGCCTGTCCCAGATGTGGAGAAATAGGCGTAGAGTTCCTTCATATGTTTTGGGGTTGCCCGGCGATAGGACATTTCTGTAGAGAGGTGACGGAGATATTAGCCGAACTCACTGAAAAGGAAGTGCACATGAACCCAGGATATTGCTTCTCCACAGGTTCCCACACACTGCCAAGAACAAAGTCACCAGTAAATTTCAGGACCTGGGATTGGTTTTAGCGAAGCGGGATATCACGAGTCATTGGAAGGCAAGGGGGGGTCCTAACATAGGCAGATGGAGGAGAGAGTTTGAGCGATGGGCAGGTTGTGAGGGTACAGCTCTGCTAAGAGATGCTAGACGTAATGTGAGTGAGAAGACGTTGGAAGCAGCCAGGGCCTGGGAGGCTCTGACGCTGCACCTGAAGCAGCTAAATGACATCACAGATGAGAATAATAGGGACGCCCCACAAGCAGACGTATTGTAAGCTGCATTAGATGGTTACATGGGAGAGGAGAAAGGACGTTGTGGTGTATCCTTTGCAGGCAATACTCTGGAGCCTCCAGATCTTATGGTGACGAGGTGGAAATTGCTAGAGACCGTCCCTAGGAAGGTTACCTGAGCACAGTATTCCATGACACGCCTGGGGGGGTCTTGAATAAGAGGGGTTGCAGTTTGGCGGGGGTGGGGGGTTAGTTTTTATTATTGTATTACTTGTATATGTGGGATGTGAACTCTATCGCGGATAAATCTCCTGTAGGACTATTAACTGACTATGGCGGATTATACAGCAGCGATGAGCTGCATACTTATTAACAAAGGACCCATGCTAGTTCATATGCTCATTCCACGGTCTATACTGTATTGATATGTGTTTCGTAAATGCTCAATAAAATTTGTTTACAAAAAGAAAAGAGAGTGCATGGCATATCGCTGTTACCGGATTTTTCCTTCTTTTTGTTTCTTTTTCTGTATGAAAATAAAAACTGAACAAAAACAGTTTCTTTGTATTCCTACAGGGTTTAAGCCCTTTAGGAATGTATCAGCAGCACACATTGGAATTGGCCTCTTACTAGTTCCTAGTCTTGGAGAGAACAACCTTGTGGAAGGCACAACTTAGTGGAGATCCGGGTTTGCAGGTCCAGAAATGTTATATGATGAACCGTACCTGTAAAATCATTTATACACTTGTAAAATGCCAATAAAAATGTTTTTTTTAAAAACTTAGTGGAGATCAAAAAGGCTAGTTGTGAGAAAAGGAAGGGTGCCAGAAGGCACCCCTGCTGTAAATCATTCTTTCTCATTATTTTGTCAGATAACCCGCAGCTGTCCCCTTCAACACCGTCAATCACACACCCAAATGAAATTCAAATAATGTAGCTAACCATTTTAGTGGATTCCACTCATTTAATTTTTTTACTAGTGTTGAATAACCTACTGGTCTAATTCGGAAATGTGGGATAAACTGATTGACCTCTTTTGGAAACCTATTTCTGTAAGACTGAATGTAATAACAAATTACCACACTGCACTTTTTTGTGCAATCCAACTTTACAAGCGGGAATGCACTCTTTTGAGTTGGCTCAAGATTATAGGTTGGTGGGAAGAGTTTTAGAAAATGTCTTTGATTATCCAGCATTGTATTCACTATTATGGCAGTTGTTTTTACCCCATCAGTTTTCTTATTTAAGGCAGAAATTGCTCTTAATCTATTTTTTTATTTGTTAAAATAATCAGCATTGTCAATAACTCGCCATCTGCCCAGATTTTTGAATTTGCCTCCCATCAATATTTACTTTTGCTCTAACAAGGAATCTTATGCCAAGACCCAATTGTAATTTCTGTCAATATTCAATATGATTATTAGTTGTATGGAAGCATGATTACTGAAACACAGCAATGCTGTGAAAAAAAATCACAGAATTAAAAAATAAATAATTAGGAACTATAATGTATTCAATGACATTAGGAGATGTTCCTCTTCTGGTCTGATAGACAGCTATCTCCCCCTTTGCATGACTATTACATTAGACATCGGTTTACTGGGAATTCCACTACCAACCTACCATTGTGACCACATTTATCAAGTTTCAATCCTTTTTTTTTTCTTTTCTGATTTCCCCCCCCCCCATTATATACAGTATCCAAGAGCTCTCAGTTCTAGCAAACTGGCAGTTTTAACCACCACTCCATCAAACATACTCCCCCAGTATCGCTTTGCTGTTCTCTTAACAAATTGCAATGTACCAATTTACCTTCTGTTGCACACAGTTTCTTCTAGATGGGTTTTATCTAGTGAGGGTCTCAATACGTTGCCCTTTCAAAGTAGTTGGAGTTAGTCTTGTGCCATGAGGTGGCGTAACGGGCCCCTATATTGTCAGAAATTGTCTATCATTCTCCATGCTTAATAATTTCCAAAGTTTCAATAAGCACATGTTCGACTTGGGTGTCTTCATTTACTTATAACATTATAAGGCTTGTTTGGTTGCCAGTAATAGTTAAGAAATTGTTTTTTTACCTTGGAGCCATGTAACAAATATACATTTTCTGAGAGGGGACATCTAGTAAAATCGCCATAGGGAAACCTAGCACTTCATTCCATTAATGGAGCATACCTCCTGCCAATGTAGTGCTAGTTTTGGGAATGTCGTATTATGTGTGCCAAGAATCCTGGTCCATTACAACCCCTCCAGCACGTTTGGCCTTGAATTATCAGATATAAGTAGGCGAACCCATTGAATACTTTGCATAGTATTTCTTTCAACTGTGCATGCTGAGCGGACCCCTTCCCCTTTGTAGATGTTCACAAAAACGTCCATGAGACCACTGCCGGCTCATTAGAAAGGTTTGTGTATTTATTTGTTTATTTATTTATTTTTAAACGCATCCAGTTTTCCTTTAAGGAAAATGGACTGTATAGAAGAAAAAAAAAAGTTACTTTATTTAAAAGCATTCACAGGCCTAGTGGTTTGCAGGGCACCTTGCCTGTCGTAGCCAATAGTAGTGGGTCTCAGTTTGCGGCCTACCTCATGCATATTAATTAGGTAGGTCAAATTGCGCCCACTGCGAATCTGTATTTTGAGAACCAACCTAATAATACACAGGTTCAACCAATCAGGATTTATAAAGTGCAGCTAATCACTCAATAGGGTATCCAGGCGCTTGCAGGTCCCAGAGTCTTCGAACAGCCAGGTCTTGAGGGCCATTCGGAATTCCGGAAGTGAGGTGATGGTCCGGAGTTGTTCGGGGAGGCTGTTCCAGGTCTTTGCTGCTATGTGGGAGGAGTGTCATCGACTTCTGCTTCGGTAGATGCGGAGGGTATGGGCAAGTGAGAGGGCGGTGGAGCGCAGTCTTCTCAGCGGTTGGTGAAAGTTCAAGCGGTGGTTAATGTAGGCAGGTCCTTGGTTGTGTAGAGCTTTGTGAGCGTGGGACAGCAGCTTGAATTGGCATCTCTTCTGTACGGGGAGCCAGTGGAGTTGCGTGATGTTGGGTGTGATGTGGGTTCGTCGGGGAAGGCCGAGGATGAGCCTGGCTGCGGCATTCTGTATGGTCTGAAGTCTCTGTAGGGGGTGTGCGGCCATTCCTACATAGGGAGCGTTGCCGTAGTCCAGTCGGCTGGTGATGAGGGCCCGTGTCATGGTGCGTCTCGTGTGTAGGGGTAGCCACTTGAAGATCTTGCGTAGCATGCGCAGAGTGAATAGCAAGCAAAGGAGATGATGATCTGTGATTTTAATGGTAAGCTTGTTGTCGATGATTCCGAGGTTTCTGGCATGGTCAGACGGAGTAGGTGCGGGTCCTAGGTCTGATGCCACCAGGAGTCATTTCTTATGTTGCTGCTGTTGCTGAAGATCAGTGCTTTCGTCTTGTCTGTGTTCAGCTGCAGGCAGTTCTTCAGTCAGCAGCGCTTGTCATGTATCTGTGGAAATTGGTTCTGGTGGGGTCGTCGGTGAGTGAGAGTATGAGTTGGGTGTCGTCTGCATAGGAAATTATGTTGAGACCATGGCATCTGACGATGTTGGCCAGTGGTGTCATATATGCGTTGAAGAGTGTGGGGCTGATGGGTGAGCCCTTGTGGATGCCGCAGGTGATCTCCTTCGGAAGTGAAAGGTGGGAGCTGGGTCCTTTGGGTTCTTCTGGTGAGAAAGGAGGTGATCCACCTAAATGCATCCCCTTGGACGTTCTCAAAATGCGAATGGATTTGTTAGAAGTCGGTGTGTGAATTGAGACCACTTTTAACAAATCCATTCTTGTACATTCCATTTAAGGAATCGCAAATTGTGAATCCCTATTTGCCGCAATTTATGATTCCTTAAATGGAGTCTTTGTACCTAAGGACCCAGATTAGTTAAATGTGAGTTCTGATATTTTTACAGTTTCATTTGAAAGATTATAAATGGCATGAATAAGTTCTGTACAAACAAAGCCTTATTATCAAGGATTTAGTCTGCCTGTGGTTAACATCCCAAGCTTGCATTATTACATGTGAAGTGACCCGAATGCAGGGATATGTTGGTTAAACAAGTTCAACAGCATTTGCCTGGAGCTATAGCTACAAGACCCCTATGAAACCCCCTTCCAGCCTTTAAAAGTTCTAAAACGAATTATTAACATTCATTTGGGCAGTTCCAGAGTACATTTCTTTTCATGAGTTACCATGATGTAGATTTAATTAACGGTTTTGTGATATCCTTTCACCTGCATAAAATGAATTTTCCCAGTTTTGTAGCACACCAGGACAGCATGCAATCAAAATGATGCTATGGGCCTGTTTCACTAACTGACCCCTTTCCTTGGGCCTCTGTACCGGACTATGACTGCAAAGTCCAGGGGGAGGAAGTTGTAACCTGGGAAGCATTTTACTGGCATGGCTACTATTTTCATGTCTAAACCAGAAGCTGTTAATTTGCTACAGGAAGACCAAGGCTGATTTGCATATGGCGGGTCCTTGTCTATAGCATACTGGGCAAAACAATGATGGTCTGGAATGCTTACTGATATAATTACCAGGGACTGAAATTAATTAAAGCATTTCAGCCTGCTTGTTTTTCTTCTTGTCAGTGACACTCCCTAAATTCAGTGGTATGCCCAGATGTGGGTCCAATAGCTCCCTGGCCATAAGGTGCAATCTGCACCGCATTGAGGAGGCATAACAAGGCTGAAACCAGTCTAGGGTTGCTTGAGTTTCTGAATAGAAAAGACATGACATGGCACGGCTGGACTGCTCCTACCTGAGCAGGATCAAGACTTATTTGCAATCGGTTGATCCCGGACAGTAGTAACACAGTGAACAAAAAAACTTGGACTGGAATTTCACCAAAGTAATAACCAGTGAATGAGATGCGTTCAGGCATTCTTCCAGTCACTATTTCTTTTTCTCAGCAGAACAAAAGCAAAAACCTCAACGTAAATTCTTTTGATATAACTACATAGATAAAAAAATCCTTGGTTCTCTTACAAATTATAATCTCTCAAATTGGAACTGTACAGAGTATAAAGGCAATGCCATACAGATCATGAGAGAAATCAAAGAAAAGAATAGAACAACATACTTGCCACTTATAAACTTTAAATTAGAAAACCAATATAGCTACCTCTCTGATCATCTCTCCAAAGCGTCTACCCTTTGAAATGATTCCATATTATTCAGAACTACAGTCTACTTTAAAACACTCCAAACAACGTGATCATCTTGCTCAAATTTTCTTCAACCAGATTAAGCTAGTACATGACAACATCTAGACCTCAAAAAATCCTATGCCTGATAATCTTCCTATGACACCACATAACACCCAACCGAATTTATGAGGCCAGTCTTGACGCCGCTGTTACAAGCTGTTCTTCAACTGGCTTATGCCCAGCTAAATTCATGTAATTTATTTTCCCATGTCTGAAAACGCAACTGCTGGACATGTTTAACTGTTCTTTAGCACAAGGTATTTTACTCATCAGATGGACAACTGCCATTGCGAAATCCATTTAGGGAAAAAAAACCTTTACCCCCACAACATCTCAACAATGTTCAGCCAATCTCCCTTCTACCATGGTTTGGCAAACCTTTGGCTCCAGCAATTTGTTGAAGACAGTAATCTTTCGGATGCCTTCCAAGTAGAATTTTGGCCAGGACACTAGTACAAAACTGGTCATCCTACTGGTTTTGGAAGACTTTCGAAGCCAACCTCCTCTATTCCTTCCTAAGGTCATATGCAATCTAGGTATCTATTTTAACACCAATCTATCACTCTAAAGAAGAGTGACAGAAGTGTCTGGTATGTGCTTTGCCCAACTCAAGCTCTTGAAGAAACGTTTATCTTACATCGACAGCAACTTGCATGTTGCAGTTAAGGCCACTTATTTAGCTCTCCCTGAAAAACTTCAACTCGTGCAAAATGCCACTGCCTGCCTCTCATTCAGCATCTCAAAATATGACAGGATTAGGATCGCCATTCCTAAGAACCCTGCACTTGCTTGCATTTGATCTAGAGTTGTCTTCAAAGCCCTTATTATTGAGCTTAAAATCTCACATCACCACTTCCATACCTTTCTAAACCTCTACATTTTCACTTTAGGAGCCAAACAAAACTATACGCTCCACCAATCAGTTTCCATTATCGCTTCGCAGGTCACTTACCACACTTTGTCTAAATGGGGTTAAGCAAAATGGGTGAGATAATTTGGGGTTTCATCCCATAACACCCTGTTGTTAATTAGTCTGCTAATTTCTTTAACAGATAAAGGGCCATATGTACAAAGCATTTTTTCGTTCGCTAACGAACCAAATCGCAGAATCGCCCGTTTGCAACCGGAAAAATGCTTTTTGGAATGTATAAAGCCCACATTGCGATTCGGTAACTTGTTACAGAATAGCAATTTGGGTTTTGCGATTTGGTATTTGGAAGGGGTGTGTTTAGGGTGATGGAGCAGGGTTTTCGTGAAAATAAAACCTGCTCGGATTGAACCCTCAGTAACATTTACTAACAGTGCAGTGAGAATTATACGGAAAAAGGCCTAACATGAGGGAAAATGCTGCTGCGCAAGCTCGTACTAAAGTAGGCCGCAAAATGCTTTATGACTAACGAAAATAAAGGATTAATGCTGCTTTTGTGCATGTTATTAATGTTTGCAGGGAAAATAAAATCCTAACATGGGTTGCGCATGGATAGATGCAGCATTGGGTTGGTGCGTAAATGAAAAGACATTTCAAGTGAAATAATAAATGCTTGTGTTTGTTTTCCATAGAAGCATGGTTTTCTATTCTGCATGACAAATATGGGGTTAAAGATATGCAAGAAAATAGAATGCACTAAAAAGATGAAAATTCGAGAGCGAAAAGGAAGGTGGACTATGATTTTGTCCTTCGAATCCTGAGTGCCTGCCAAGATTTGTATGAAAGTGAAGTACTGGGTTTTATTGGACCCAGCGGTGCCAGGGAACACACCCAATGACCTCGAGTTCTTCCTGTCTCAGACTACAGAAACACAGAGTCTTCTTGGTGGCTTCAAAGATCAATTTATTGGCTGCAGCCAGCAACAGGTATCCTAGAAGTACAACAATGTGTATGTTCTCAGGAGACTGCCTTTTTCATGGAAACCAGCTATCTCTTGTATACAGAATATTATGCTTTAGGCAAACATTCCTTATTTTTACAGTGGGTCATTCACATATTTTTTACAACAAAACAAAGACAGATTCATGATGACAAGCCCATTTTCAGTTTGTCCAGCCCACAACCAAATACCCAGTGAGGCCCAACACCTGCAACAGATATAATCTGGACCCCTAATAAAATCGGGCACCTCCTCCTCGTAAAGCAGGTCATAAAGAAAGAGCAGTGACAGGTGTGGATAAGATTTAGATATAGATGTGTGCAATGAAGGGTTTATGGCAATCTGCACCTGGGCCCCTAATCTCGATCGGCCACTGGGAACTAAAACTGGCCGAACAGGTTCTGGCTCTGGACAGTGGAGTCAGCTTGCCCAGGTCACTGAAAGTGTACGTGTCCCCTAAGGCGCGTTTTGGCTTTAGTCATTGCCTTATGTGAGGGCAACCACAAAATGGCTGCCAGTACACAAAATGGAACCCGAGGGTTCACAAGGGAATCGTTAATATTAGAGTGATCCCGTCACTCGAATATGACGCAAATACTCAGATATAGCATACCTGTCATTACCGGTCTGCTGATACCAAAATCGTCATGTTTACAATGATGTTAATGACACAGGTCCAGAATTTTCAGTACCACAGACCCTCCTTTTGCCCTTACATAGGCAATTTACTTACACTCATGCTCATCTGAGTCTAGGTCTATGTTCATGAATTCATTGAGATGTTGCTGTAGCATCATCCTATTACTTAGCTCGTCCCTTGATACAGGTTTCCTTACACATGATGTAACACATAGGCCGCATATGGCAGGAACACACTGTATGCACAGACAAAACAGGAAAAGGATGGCTAGAAGTATCCCAATGACCATCAGAACTTTCCATCCCCAGGTGGATAACAGTTCCCAGAACCATCCCATCAACGACCAGTCTCCTTCATCTATATGGATGGATTCAGAGATCCTATGTAGTTTGGAGATGGCCTGGTACACTGTTGGAGCGTTATCTGGAATGAAAATGCAACAACTGGATTGGATCACTCTACATACCCCACCACGGTCTGCAAGTATGATGTCTAACGCGACCCTGTTCTGCAGGGTCATAAGGCGGTCCGACTGGAGCTCAGCAGTCAAATTATTAAGGGCACCGACAGTTTCGACTATGGTGGATTCAACCACTCGCGTCAATTGCCTCACATTCCTGTTGTTAGCCATAGGTCCCCAGAACGGCAGAAAACCCCTAAAGAAGTCTCCCGCTTCTTGTCCTGCAGTGTCTTCCTTGCTGAAGACACCCCTAATTCTTCTTATCTTATGGTAATCTGCCGCAGCTGTGTAGGTGGGAGGCAACAGGAATGAAACGAAGCATGTGCCCGAGAAGTCAGGGGGCAACCACGTGTAGGCCCTATCATGGCAGATAAAGTAGGTACCCCTAGCTGCTAAGAACAAAGGGGAAGTCTGAGACGCAAAAATATACGTTTCAGTGCAGATACTCTTCCCTAACTGAGCTCTTGGATTCTTGCCATTACCTTGCAGACATAGATGACCCTGATGGGGTACAATCCAAATTGGAGCGGATCTTTTTGCTTGCTGGTTCTCGCTCAGACTCGCTCCATATCCAGTCACGTTCCATCCAATATACGCTAGTGTCTCATCTTCCGGGATAGTTTCGTAGGAACTAGTTCCCCTTATCATGTCGACTATCCCCTTAACTAGAGCACTATTCTTTGGGTTGTCTTTGACGGAACGTAGGGGTGGATTTCGCGAGCATAGATGAACATCGTTCGGTATGCCCACACAGAACCATTGTAGCTGAATGGCAGCACTAGGTAGGGAATACCTTTCTCAGTAGTATGAGGCATAAGGCCACACACCCAACAGTTGGTTCTGTTCACTACTAGCTGGTGTTGGTGTAAGAGCTGAACAAAGGAGTTGTTCATAAACTCTAATCTTCTAACGGACTCGTGTTCAGGTAGAGGGTGAAAAGAATGTGAGGAGATAGTAGAGGAAGGCATGGGCTGTACAGTGGGTGCAGATGTCACTTGAAAAGAGAATATGATATACCCCACTAAAGACATCATTAGACTAAGTAAAATACAAAGACACATAATTAGAAAACATTTTCTGCTCATGGTTGCACATATTTTCCTCTTGAAACTTATTCTTTCAACAGGTCTCTCCATCTGAAAAGGGTCCATCCTCTAACGTGCTGTTCGGCGGTTGGTTTTCTTCACTTGAGAGTGTTTCTGAATGTCCCAGGGAACGCCCTAGAACAAACCAGACCCGTAGACCTTGTGTCCGCAGGCTACACACTCAAGTCTTTTCACCACGACCCTACAGCTGAACCCGGATGGTGTTTCAAAAACAGGTTTTCGGATGGGAGGACCAAAATTTCATTTTATTTGTCCATGACTCTCGGTCGCAAGTTATAACGGCTTTTTCCAGGCAATGTCTGGTCGCAAAACAAAAGTTCAGGCTCAGTAGTGTCCAATCGAAGTGGTGATGGTATTGCTCTTTGGAGAAGATCGTCACTTTCTCGCTCAGAATTTGTCCCTGTGACGCGTGCGTCACTAAAAGGCAGAAAACGAGGCACTGTTTCAGTTTCCGAGTCAGCAATTCCCTCCTGGACCCACCGGTCATATGGTAGAGGCAAAGGGACCCTCTTACAGTGTACGCCGTGGATCCAGTTTTTCTTCCCTTGTACTCGCACTGCAGATCTTGTGGACAAAATCACCAAATAGGGGCCAATCCAGCGCGGCTGATCGTTCTTTGTCCGCTGAAAGTTCTTGATTAACACCCACGATCCGGGATTGATTGCATGCCCTGGATCTTTAGAAGCCTGAGGCAGTGTATTATGAACCTGTTGGTGTAAAACACGCAATTTAGCCGTCAAATCATGCAAGTAATCAAGCAGTACAGGGTGTTCAATCTCGCTGAATTTCGTTGGCCTTGGCACTCCCCATATGTTAGCCGGGCGACCAAACACTATCTCATGAGGACTAAGTCCTACTCGGGAATGTACGGTCATCCTAGTTGACAATAGTGCTAATGGCAACGCATCAGGCCATTTAAGGCCAGAGCTTGCTTGTATCTTGGCCAGTTTTAGTTTAAGAGTGCCATTATAGCACTCAACTAATCCAGCTGATTGGGGATGATTTGCAGCGTGAAATTTCTGCCGGATTCCTAAACCTTCACACACTCGTTTCATCACTTGACCCACAAATTCACCCCCATTATCACTCCACACCATTCTCGGCAAACCAAACCTAGGGAAGAACTCTTTGAGAAGGGCTTTCGCTGTGGACAAGGCAGTATTATCTTTCAGAGGATATGCCTCTACCCATCTTGAAAAGGCACAAACAACAACGAGTACGTATTTCAAATTGTTGCACCTCTCCATGTGGATGAAATCTAGCTGCAAAACCTCGAACGGATACGTTGGAGGCGCAAAATGACCAGCTGGAGTTGGGGTTCCCTTACCAGGATTGTATTTCAAACAAACCATACAATTTTTGACCACATTCTCTGCACATTTGGGAATTCCAGCATTTTGCCACACTGGAGCCAATAACTTACAGATTCCTTTCACACTGATGTGGGCCATCCCATGTGCCATTGTAACCACTGCAAGCACATATGTATCGGGTAACAACCATCGCTGATGCTCTGACAATTCAACCCAACAACCATTTGCATCCAATTTACCCGTACTCTCTCTCCACGTACTTAATTCCTTCTCCGTAGCTTCAGCTTGGATGGACTTCACACTCTCTATCGTATCTTCACACATTCCAACGTCACCAATCCATCTCGCAGGGCCCGCAACATACATTCGACTCATCACATCTCTTGCTGTTTCTTTCGCAACTTCATCAGCAAACATATTACCGCGACCAACGTCGTTAGTGACCTTCTTATGTGCACTGCATTTCACAATCGCGACTTGCAATGGCAAAGTAAGTGACTCCAGGAGCTCATTCACCAATTGACCATGCTGTATTTTCGTACCGTGAGACGTGAGGAACCCACGTTCCTTCCACTAGCGTCCAAAACTATGGGCCACACCAAACGCATACTGGCTATCGGTATATATGGTCACTTTCATTCCTTTTGATAATACACACGCTCTCATAAGTGCAGTCAACTCTGCTGCTTGAGCTGAATTATGTGGGATACGTGCAGTTTCAACAATCGTATGTAAAGTCGTGACAGCATATGCCGCAGTCGTATCACCATTCGGAAGCTTGAAGCATGACCCATCCACCCATAAGGTACCATCACACTTTACAAGAGGAGTGTCCCTAAGATCTACTCTCCCTTTCGTTTCTTCTTCTGTCCTAAGAAAGCAATCATGCTGTTCCGGAACATCTGTCTTTGTTATAATTGGCAACAATGTAGCTGGGTTCAGCGTGTTGCATTTTCTTATGTGTACATGGCTCGCTAAAAGTGTCAACTCGTAACCTGACAATCGAGCACTAGTTAAGTGCTGTGTCTTGGTCCTGTTTAACAAAATATCCACTGCATGTGGGACCATCACGACCAGCGTATTATTCATCACCAAACCAGCAGACTGTCGAATAGAAACAAGCTGCTGCCGCTGTGGCTCTCAAACAACTCGGCAACGCTCTAGCTACCGGGTCCAAAATCGACGAGAAATATGCACATGGACGTTGCTTGTCCCCAAAAGACTGTGTTAACACTGACAATGCACATCCTTCTCTCTCATGGACATACAGCGTAAAGGACTTGCTGTAGTCGGGGGTACCCAACACAGGAGCCGAACACAATGCATCACGCAATTCGGAAAAACTTTTCTGACAATCTTCGGACCAAGGAAGGGGATTCGGCGTGTCTTTATAGGTCAATGCTACCAAAGGTTTAGCCATCAATGAAAAATTCGGTATCTATTGTCTGCAATAGGATGTAATACCTAAGAAAGCACGCACTTCTCTCTGTGTCATTGGCACACTTAATTTTGCAATTGCCTGAATTCTTTCTGGGGTCAATCTTCTTCCTTCTTTCGATAAGAGGTGACCTAAATAGGTCACTTCTTGTCGACAATACTGTAACTTGGAAAGAGACACCTTGTGGTGTAAATCAGACAAATGACGCAACAATGACAAAGTGGCTTCTTTACAAATCTCCTTAGTATCTGCAGCAATTAACAAATCATCGACGTACTGTAGAAGGGTAGCGCCATCAGGTAACACAAGAGTGTCAAGCTGAGACTTCAGAGCCTGACTATAGATAGAAGGACTTTCACAAAAACCTTGAGGAGCTCTCTGAAATCGGAAGCTTCGGCCTCCTAAACAGAATCCAAAAATATCCCTGCTCTCTACGGCAATCGGGATGCTGAAGAAAGCATTCTTCAAGTCAATCACCGAGAACCAAGTGGCTGAGGCTGGAATCATTGTCAGTAAAGCAGTGATATCGGGAACAACTGGAAACTGTGGCACAACTATCTTGTTTACCTCTCTAAGATCAATCACAAACCTGTAAACAGGTGGCTGAGAAGAGTCAGTACGCTTCAAGACAGGTAAAACAGGACTATTGCAAACATTACCTCTTGTCTCTTCAATTACATTTTTCTCAATCAAATCATAAATGATCGCTAGCAACGCTTTTTCACCTTCATTAGAGATCTTGTATTGGGGAATGCGCGGCATTTTAACATTGGCTTTCAACGTTACAACATATGGCGGTATTTCCAAAAGACCTACATCATTGGGACCAGTAGCCCAAAGAATATCAGGAGAAACGACAATTCTGTTGGAAGTTTGTCCTTTGACAAATATATTGGTGAAACCACTGTCTTACCCAATGTGAGTTGTACTCCCGAAGGAGAACAATACAATGTCGCATACAATCTTTTCAGCAGATCCAATCCTAACAAGTTCTCACCACAACCTGTCGTTAGAATAAGTGGTGCTTCGATTTCACAAGGTCCAACAGAAAGAGACATAGGGCTAGAAATCGGGTTCCTAACCGGGGCGCCAGAAAAACCTACTGAAACATTAGTTTCGCCAGACAAAGGTGCGCCAGGGAATTTAGAGTGCATAATAGAACTCTTTGTAGCACCAGTATCTAACAGAAAAGGCTCTGACACACCTGATGTAATCACCTCAATATAAGGTCCACTCTGATCTACTGGAACTGAAACAACTCCCTCTCTTTGTCTATGGCTGTCCTAGCAATCATCACCTTCCATACTCTCACCTTCTGCATAGTAGTCATCAGCATAGTACTGAGTCGTCCTACCAGACGCGTTATTCTGCTGATCAAAACTATTCATTGAATTTTGAGGAGGAAATGGGCACGCGTTCTGGGTGAAATTTCCGCGTCCTCTAGCTCTAGGTGCTTGTGGAACACCTCGACCTCTTGCGCCAGAAATACCATTCATACGCTGCAACAAAATAGGGCAATTATATTTAAAATGACCTTCTTCCTTACAATATGAACATTGGTTAGGGCCTATCAGAGCACGTTGTTGAGGATACTCAAACCTTTGCGAATTCCTCTGATACTGTTGAGGTTGCTGATAGTCACGCTGATTACTACGAGGCGGATACGCTTGTTGTAAAAGAACCTTTGTTTTTAACTCTTTAGTTTTCTTGTCTGCTCTATCTTTCTCATCTTTATCTCTATTTTCGTAGTATTGTGCAGTAGCCAATATCTGTGCTGAAGAGGAAACGGCCCAAGAACTCTCTGAATCTTTCAATTTTTACACAATTCGGGAAGCAAATTATGCACAAACTTGTCAACAAACAACCTTTGACCACCTTCTGTACTCATATCCTGACCACTGTGGTCGATAAATGTCTCTTCAAACCTAGTGAAGAAGTCAGATACACTTTCCTCCTTCTTCTGCTTGCATGCAGACAATTTATCCCAATTTACACGCATTGCAGGCATCAAAGTCTTCATGTAAGTAACGATCCTACCAGGGAGGTCTGCTACTAAAGGCTCTGGTTTAGCACCGCCTACTTGTCTGTCATTTGCCGCATTGATATTAATCCATGTGTCCCCTAACTCCGGCGCATGATCCGTGTGACGGATCACTCTCCATAAAGGCTGTGGGACCACATTTCCAAACAACATGTCTATATCAGCTAAATTCATAACACAGGAGTCTGCAGTCTGTGATAATTCCTTATAATAACCTGCAGGGTTTTTACGGGGTCGGGTAGAGTCTGCTTAAGAGCCAGGACTTCAGTTCGCTTCCATGGAACATGTACCCACACACGTTGAAAATGAGGCTGAATAGGTGGAACAGCATTTAGGTCTCCTTCTTTCCAAACTGGGGAACTTCTCTCATGGGATACTGTCTGACCTTCCTTTTAACAGAGGGTTCTGACTCAAACAACAGTCGAGAAATACCCTCACTCCTAAATGATAATAATGTCGCAACTGCTTTCTCAATATCGGAACCCACAATCGTGCCTTTGGAAAACTCAAACCGTACACGACACAACTCAGGCGGATTGGCCTCCATATCACAATCTTTTAATCTTTCAAGAAGAACTTCGCACATTTTGTCAAAAACATATCTCTGTTTCGGTGCTTGCCATTGGTGGAAGACATCCATAACAGACTCTAACTCATATCTTGTAGGGTCAGTGACCCATTTATGCGCCAAATGATCCAATACTCCCTTCTCTCTAGAATCGGGCAATTGGCTACGCAATTGTTTACGCTCTAAAACGGGGGTCGTAGTCGGTGACCCAAAGAAAGGAGACAAAATACTAGTAACAGTGTTTGTCATTCTCTGTCGGACAGAAGGAGAAGTTGACAAATGAACAGGAGGAAAAACAGGAGGAGACAAAGCAAATGCAGAGGCAGTGTCAGAAGGGATAGTGTGGAGGGAAATAGATGCAGGGGGCAAAGTCATAGGAAGTAAAGATGGAACAGGTAGTAAAGGTGGCAGCCCTTGAGGGGGCTGCGCCATAGTAGTAGGTGCCAACTGAAAAACAGCTGGTGGTTGTGGAAGAACCGGAGGTACAACAACTGGGGGTTGTACAACTAAAGGTTGCGGAGGTGCTGTAGCACTCTGCGCATAAGGAGGTGGTGAATTCAACAAATGAGACATTAAAGGATCCTTCTCAAGTTCCTTCACTGTATCTTGCTGAAGAGGTGGCAAAACTGGATAACATTTATCAATTGCCAATTTACGTTGCCTGTGCAGCTGTTCACTCGC
Source organism: Calotriton arnoldi (assembly GCA_963921515.1). Lineage (NCBI taxonomy): Eukaryota > Metazoa > Chordata > Amphibia > Caudata > Salamandridae > Calotriton > Calotriton arnoldi. The sequence goes on from CAWUFW010000961.1 coordinate 2,087,808, forward strand.
TTGTTCTTGTTCCTCTTCATCATCCTTATACTGCATAGCAGCTTGCATTATTGAAATACCCTTTTCTCTTTTATTCTTCTTTACTAATTTAATTTCTTTCTGTTTGGCTTCTTTTCGCCATAGGCGGAAAGAGTCCAACATCGCCGGCCGGGCTTTCTTCTTAAAAAGTCTAACCTCTAAATTATCCAGAATTTCGGTGTCAAAACTACCATATTGGGGCCACTTTAGGACACCATCTTTCCTTGTGTACCTAACCCATACGTTATTATACGTGATAGGGCCCACTCCATGCTTCACGTAGAGCTCATAGGTTGGAGTTCCAATTGGAGGAACCGGACACGAGTCCTCCAATCGGGAATCCCTATTACAACCAAGACAAAACAAATTTCCAAGTCTGCTAAGACCAGGCATCTTCGCTCACTAGTCTAGCTTCAAACTTCAAAGGATTATCGAATACGACAGTCTCGTGAATACACGAGTCCTTCGGCTTTGGTACTTGCAAGTTCCAAATCAAAAGATCCTAACAAATCAAAGATCCCATGGGATACCCAAAACTAAGAACCAAGACTAAGGACTGGGAGACGCTCCACTTATACTTAACTGAGGTATCGATGACGTCACCAGAAGACTCGTCTATTGTCTCACTCTACAAATCATAAAAGGGTCCAAGACAGGGCGATAGTCAGGGCAGCAGTCCTTCGTAGCCGTCGGGACGCGGGGAACCTCGCAGCAAAGACTTTCGGACCACGAACGACATACAGGGGTCGATGAAGTGGTTGGCCTTCCTCCAGAATTTTACACGAAGCTCCTCACGACCTCTGGCTTGGACCGGTACCGCTGAAATCGCCCCACGTTGGGCGCCAATTGAAGTACTGGGTTTTATTGGACCCAGCGGTGCCAGGGAACACACCCAATGACCTCGAGTTCTTCCTGTCTCAGACTACAGAAACACAGAGTCTTCTTGGTGGCTTCAAAGATCAATTTATTGGCTGCAGCCAGCAACAGGTATCCTAGAAGTACAACAATGTGTATGTTCTCAGGAGACTGCCTTTTTTCATGGAAACCAGCTATCTCTTTTATACAGAATATTATGCTTTAGGCAAACATTCCTTATTTTTACAGTGGGTCATTCACATATTTTTTACAACAAAACAAAGACAGATTCATGATGACAAGCCCATTTTCAGTTTGTCCAGCCCACAACCAAATACCCAGTGAGGCCCAACACCTGCAACAGATATAATCTGGACCCCTAATAAAATCGGGCACCTCCTCCTCGTAAAGCAGGTCATAAAGAAAGAGCAGTGACAGGTGTGGATAAGATTTAGATATAGATGTGTGCAATGAAGGGTTTATGGCATGCTGCACCTGGGCCCCTAATCTCGATCGGCCACTGGGAACTAAAACTGGCCGAACAGGTTCTGGCTCTGGACAGTGGAGTCAGCTTGCCCAGGTCACTGAAAGTGTACGTGTCCCCTAAGGCGCGTTTTGGCTTTAGTCATTGCCTTATGTGAGGGCAACCACAAAATGGCTGCCGTACACAAAATGGAACCCGAGGGTTCACAAGGGAATCGTTAATATTAGAGTGATCCCGTCACTCGAATATGACGCAAATACTCAGATATAGCATACCTGTCATTACCGGTCTGCTGATACCAAAATCGTCATGTTTACAATGATGTTAATGACACAGGTCCAGAATTTTCAGTACCACAAAAGAACAATGTGACAAGCGGAGGGAAGCTTCCTCTGCAGAGGCACGATCGGTATAAAGTTATACAAAGTTTGTTACATTACCGGAGTAGAGGAAGAGAAGAATGACGAAGGCTCGGATTTGTATTTCCTGGGGTGGAAGATGATATGAAAAGTAAATAAAACAATGGGACATTTAGTGTGATGGACATGCCGAGAGTGGTGTGACAATACACCCCCTTCCTTAACCAATCAAATGTAGAGGAACCCTTTAGTTTAGTTACATGTGTGGGTTGGACATTTGGGTTTTAGGGTATAATTGAGGTGCCTAGTGGGAAGGGTTAGGTCAGACTGTTGCAGACTGTTTGGGAGATCGTCGTCGGTTTGCTGTCTTTACCTGTGTGGGGAGAGTTCTTGCTTAGCTGTTTCCTGAATCCTGACTTTGCCTCTTCAATTCTTCTTGAGGGGCCCTTGCTGCTCTCATGGCCAAAGAGTAGTATTTCCTATTTCCAAATTGGGTTAGTATAGACAGAAAACTGATTTGCATATTTCTTTGCAAATGTATTTTGTCTTTGAATCTTTGTCTCTACGCCTATCCACTCCTTTGTGCATTGTCATTGATATGAATTTGTCATTTTCTCTTCTGATGATGTTTGCCTTGTGACGAACTATGATTTGTACTGTGTGTTAGTACTGATGAGCATTACTTCACATTATTTGGATAAACATTATAAAATTTACAAATGTCTGTCTTTATTTGGAGTATTTTTATTCTAGATTATGAGATTCTGACACAAGTATTTGGTTTGTCAAGTGTAATCAACTATATAAAGATTGCATCGCCAAATTTAGTATACTAGTAATAGAGTACTAGATGGAAATTGGTAAGTTGGTATAGTTTTGGGAAATTTACTAACCCAGCGTGAAGGGACTTGTTGGGTAATGGAAATTGGGCCTTGTTATTGGAAAATTATTAGTCCCTGAGCGCTGGATCAAGGGCGTCCCTTCCAAATGCCGAATCGCATTGCTATGTACGAATGCTTTGTGACTGAAATGCGGGTGCAAAAACATTTGCACTTTACTGGTAATACATTCGCGTATTCGAAGGGGTCCCCATGGGACTCTTCCCCTTTGTGAATGTTGGGAAAACATTTTTAAGAGCAGGCAGTGGGCCCACGGACCCCAGCCTGCCCTTAAATTATGAAAACAAAACATTTAATTTCTTATTGCTGAAACCCGGTTGCATTCAACAAATAAAAAATCCTTTTTGCAAATGCAATCACAGACATGGTGGTGTGCTGACCTCAGCAGGCCACCATCCTTGTAATGGCTTCGATACCTAATGGGTCGCAAACTGCAACTTACCTCATTACATTAATATTCATGAGGTAGGTCGATTTGCAACTCACTAGGAATTGCAAGTATGAAACAAAAAGTTTCATATATAAGAAATAGCGATTTCCAAACAGCGATTCGTATGAAATTGCTATTTGAAAAATCTCTATTCCTATTCTATGTACATATGGCCCAAACATGGTATATTGGATAAGTTATGGGTCTTGAACAAGCAGTCTACTGTTGCAGTCTTAGTTCTCATACTTGACCAAATTGTTTGATCTTTGGCAAATCATGTTCTCCATTGGCCTTTGTCTATTTATCTGACATTAGTTCATGGGCTTACTGGCTATTATCAGAATGTAAAGATTTTAGGGTTGGCACCTTCTCGTTTAGGGCTGTTTCATTCTCAGTTTTTACACTCCTGCTTTTTAGTACCCTTAAGGGTAAACATTTTAATACATTTGCGTGTGTAGGTCAACGCCTATGCAGTAAATTTCTCCCAATTACGATGTTAACAAATGTTGGTCCCTCACACCTCTGCACAATGGTTGTCCTGATTGTCAGTGCTGGGACATCCCACTGTGCTGAACTGCTCCAGGATTCCAAGTTAGCCTGTTTGGTTTACATCCCTTTTTGATTAGCCTTCTTAAGGTCCAGGGAAGGTGTCCCCAACAATGGTCTAGTGCTGAAAGTTTGATTGGAGGGTGGACCCATCTCATGGATCTCAAAGTAATGGTCTTGTGCTATGAGGCCCTAGGGTGGGGCCCAATTGCCCTGGGCCTGGTGTCCATGGTCTAGCACTGCAAGGGAAGGTGCACTCCTTTACCTGGGTTTCAAAGCTATACCCAACACTTTGAGGCCCAGGAACAGCCCTGGAACTCACAGGCCAATATCCACCTTTACAAGGCCCAATCGAAAGGCCCCTTAGCCCTGGGCCTTACAGCCATGATCTAGTGCTGTGAAGCCCGGAGCCAAGTCTGCGAGGACCTCCTCTCCTGGGCCTCACAGCCATGGGCTAGCACTACGAGGGGAGAGCCCTCTCCCCTGAACCTCGCAGCTTTGACCCAGCGTGGCCAGACCCACAGGGAGGGGGGGGGGGGCAGTCTCCAGCCATGGTTTAGTGCTGTGATGCCCAGGGGAGAGGATTCCTCCCCTGAGCTTCATAGCCATGGTCTAGTACTGTGCGGCCTAAGGGAAAGGGCCCTCCTCCCTCTGGCCCTTGCAGCCATCATCTAGTGCTATGAAGCCCAGAGGAGGTGGCTTTTTTACTCTCTCCTGCTGAGGATCACAGAACTGGGTCATAACTGTAAGAGCTCTGTGAAAGAGATCCCCTCCCCTGAACCTCCCAGCCGTGGTCTAGTGCTGCAAGGTCCGGATAACCCCTCCCTGGTCCTCGTCGCCATGATCCAGTACTCCGAGACCTAGGGAAGGGCGGCCCTTTTTCCTGGGTCCCGCAGTCATAGTCTAGTGCTGCAAGGCCCAGGAGAGGTGCCTCACTTGCTTGTGTCTCACATCTATGGCCTAGTGCAGCAATGTTCAGGGACAGAAGTCCCCTTCCCTGGGCCTTGTAGCTATGACTCAGCTCTGCGAGGTCCAGGGAAGGTGGCCTCTAGACATAGTTCAGGGCTTCAAGGTCCAGAGCAGAGGGATTCTCTCACAGCCATGATCTGGTGATGTGAGGCCCAAAAGGACCCTACTCTGCTAAGCCTCACAGCCTTGATCTAGCGCTGTGAGGCCCAGGGGAGGGGGCGTTTTTCTCTCTCCCTCTGCTGGGCCTCCCAGCACTGAATCATAGGTGCAAGGCTCAGAGTAGGGGATCCCTCTTCCCTGAGCCTCGCAGCACTATACCAAGACTGGGAGGCTCCCTTCCCTAGGCCTTGCAGTAAGTGTAGGAAGCTGGCTCTGTATATACTATACCAAAGTGAGGTATAGTGTGCACAGAGTCCAGTGGAACTCCAAAGGTAGGCAGAGGTAAAGTTAGATAGCACCTCACTCTCTATTTGTGGTAGTGTGGTCGAGCAGTAAGGCAGTATCAGAGGACAGTGTTAAGCATTTGTTGTACACACTCAGTCAGCAAATGAATTCACACACTCAAAGACTGAACTTCAGACCAATTGTTTTTGTATCAAAAATATTCTTTTAGGTATTTTATTTCCTAGAACCAAGCAAGCCTGGCACAGGTAAGTGATAAGTACTTTGCAGTAAATATACAGATTGTAACACAGTTTGGATTGCAATTGTAAATGTACTTTGATTTGATTACAGTAGTGTTACTGATAATGCAATGCTTTTCAGAATACAGTACATATACTTTGAATGGGATTTTCAGTAAGATTACAGGTAAGTTACTTTTGGATTACTTTTCTTACTCAGAGCAGTATACCTGGACACTACAATTTTAAAGAATTTCTTTAGGTTTTCAAACTCCACACTTAAAGCTTTTCACAGAAAAGCAGTCAATGTTATCCTATGGAGGAAAATAGTGTTATCGATTTTGAGGTAAGTATTTGGTAGTGGGAGTTGAGGTTCTGGGGGTAGACTCAGGGGTCCCCCAGGGTCAAGGATGCACTCTAGTTACACCCTCAGCGGAACTAGGGCGGCCGGGTGCAGAGTGCTGAGACCCAATGTTATCCAATGGGGATAGGGGGCCTCCGGTTGGTGGCTGCTGACGAGCAGGCCACTTGGTTGTGGGAGTAAAGCTCCTGGACTTTAGCTCAGGGCAAATGGGGATACAAAGTAGCAGCAAAGGCGCACCCTCAGCGGCACTAGGGCGGCCGGGTGCAGAGTGCTGTTTCGATGTCGGGCGCCCTGTTGTTTGTAATGGGGAACCTCCGGTTTGCAAAGGTACTGCAGGCTTGGGGACGAAGGTCTTCTGGGTGCGACCACCACTTAGAGAGGTAAGTTGGGAAGTTAGGGGTTGGTTAGGCACCGTCGGTTTGGCCACCCAAGGCCATGGGGTGTCGGGTGCCATGGTGCCTTTTGCGGTCGGATCTTCTTACTAGCTCCTGGTCGCGGTTGGGTGGACCTTCTGGATTTAGGCTGCAGGCGTAGGCTGGAGGCTTGAGGCAGGTCAGGGGTCACCGGATCTCGGGTCAGGATTGCCGGGGGACCTCCTCGTGGTGTTTGCCCACTCGAGCTCGGGCCGTGGACGGCGGGTGCAGAGTGTGGCGGATTCGCGGTGTCCAGCCGGAGCCAGAGGTTGCAGATGAACAAATCCGGTGTTCACGGGAGACAAGTCTTTGTGGTTAAAGGCAGGTGGGTCCTCCGGGGTTTTTGAGGTTGCTGGCTGCAGGACACACCGGGATTTCGCAGGAGCAGGTTCGAGGTGGAGACAGGCCGGTAGGGCTGGGGCCAAGTCAGTGGGCGTCTTCCTCTTGTTAGCTTCGGCATGGCTGTTCGGTCCTTCTTCTTCTTTTCTTGTTGCAGGTTCTTGTCTGAGGAAGCGAGGTTCAGGGGTGCCCCTAAATACTAGATTTAGGGCGTTACAGGTAGGTATAAAGCAGGGACCAATGGGTCCCTTCCTGGGGTGGGTACACCTCCTATTATGCCACCCTCCAGTGGGAGGGGGCATGAGCCTGTCCCTGGTTGGCTGAGTCCCCCCATCTGCAAGATGGCGGGGACTGAGAGTTGTGCTTCACCTCGCCTCCCCCACCTAAGGGGTGGAGTTGTTAGAGGTGTTTTTCCCGCCGGTTCTCCCGCCCAAAGTGGGGGTCAGAACCAGTGGGGACCAGTTGCTAAAAGCAGCAAGTGGCCTGGGGAAGCTCACAAAGGCGGCAAGCCTTTGACGCTTCCCCTTCATGAACCCTGCCCATCCTGGGGGAGGAGGCTTGGCACCAGGATGTGCATTGTTTCAGGCCCCAGAGAGCAGCAGGCTCTCGACCCAGGGGTCCAGAAACATGTCTGGTGGTGGCAGCTGAAAGGAGCATCTCAGCCTGGACACTAGTGGTAGGTTAGTTTTCAGGGGGCATCTCTAAGATGCGCTCTGTGTGCATTTTTCATTAAATCCCACACTGGCATCAGTGCGGGTTTAATGTGCTGAGAAGTTTGACACCAAACTTCTCAGTTTTCAGTGTAGCCATTATGGTGCTGTGGAGTTCGTAATATCAAACTCCCAGCACAATATACTCTTAATGGCAGCACTGCACTTACAATGTCTAAGAATGGCCTTAGACACTGTAGGGGTATAGGGCTCATGCACCTGTAACCTCACCACTGGTATAGTGCACCCAGCTAGAGGGGTGACTGATCTATGCCAGGGCAGTGGGTTGTAGGCATGGCACACAGAAATGTGTGTATAAATTGATAGTCAGCGCACTCCTATTATATCAAAAGAAAAAACTCTTCCAAGTTTAATGAATATTGCGTGCTACCCAGTGAGAGGCAGCCAGCCTCGAATACATGAATCTCTGCAGGTGAGTGTTCACCCGTATACTAGGTGCACAGCATGGTATATAGAATCCAGATTTCATCCACAAAGAAAACTACTTCAAACAGTTACTTTGAACAAAGAACGAATATATTGCAACCAACGACAATCAAATACAAATGAATGACAGTCTGTAATCACATGTTGAATCTACATATCAAGAAATTAATAAACTGTGAATCAAACATCCATTTACATGGAAATCAGATCATTAACAACTGTCCAAAAATCTAAAACATTTACGGCAAAAATGCCCAGCCCAGCCCAATGCATTTCGGGATCTGATTCATCCCTTCTTCAGGGGCCACTGTGAAAGAAAACAATGAACAAATAATCATGTTCCAATACTGTTTCTTACAAACATTGTTATTACAAGCAACTTAACGTTCAGAAAAGGCCAAAGAACCTGCACCACCTATATATGCTTACACACGGCAAGAATGAAAGAATCACGTGGAAGAAATTGGCCCGCGACTGCAGATCGCTGATACGGACGGCGGCTGATTTGGAGGAATCCCGGTCGTCATAAAGGCGGCCGTCGAGCTGTTTTCGGAGGTGAGCGCAGGCGGGCAGTGGTGAGGCCCCTGGGCCGCGGTGAGTCCGGCCGCAAGCTCGGGATAAATTCTACGGCCCCAGGAGGGGGGGAAAAGCAGAGGGAACGTACCGCTGTCTGCGGCCGGCTGGCTGGGCTCCGACGACCGGGAGCAGAATCTACGCGAGACCGCGGCGGTGCGGCCTACAGGTGTTCAGACCGGAGAGGCCTGGACGTGGCGCGGGAGCCGCCTGGGGACCGGAGTGGCCCGGTGTTGCCTGAGGCCTGAACTTGGAGCTGAGTGGCGGGGGTGCACAGACCCCGCATGCCATTATGAACCCCGGAGCAGCGGTGGGTCCCAAAATGAGGCCGAGGCGGGGCCCCGGTGAGTCCTGAGTCAGACGCGGGGGCAGTCTGGCCGCCAAGGAGGCAGCTTACACCGCTGACGATTAGCAAAAATCGCCCAGTAGCTGGAAGGCTCCCCCTACGAAAACGAAGCCGGAGGCTGGGAGAGTAGGCCTCAGGGTGGCCGGCGAGGTGAGAAGCGGCCTACCGACACTCCGGCTGGCAGGGCTGAAACGGGCCACGAAGACAGCTTAGGGGCGGTGTCTGGGGCTGCAGTTCAATAGAGGCGGTAAAGAGCACCCCCCCTGCGGCCAACGAGCCACGGCAAGGAGGTGGGCCTGGGGAGCGGTGTGGCGAACTGAGGGCAGGTGGTGCCAGAGAACTGACCCGGCCAACGGAAGGGGAGGCCTGCCTGATATAGTCGACACAAAGCCCACAGGGTGTACGGCCTGAGGTACTCATTTGGCCCGGACGGAGGGGGCCACCAGACAGCACACTAGGACGGCCAGACTGACTATGGGGAAGGACCGACCCCTAAGAGGTGCCCAAGCCAATAAAATTATGCAATATACGGTCCCGGGGCCGACGGCGGCGGACCGCCTTGGAACAGATACGGAGCGGGGGGCCCACCCCGACGCGGCAGCCCGCAACAAGGCCGACATCTTGGCAGCGATTCGTGATTCCAGGGTGGCGTTAGAAACCAAAATGGACGGTATGGCCATGGACATTAACCATCTGCGCCTGGATCTCCGGAAGGTGGCAGACAGGGTGACCACCACGGAAGGGGACCTGAATACTGTACAGACGGAGGTCAGCCAACTGCGGGAGACGGTGGCGGCGCTCCAGGACCATACGGCCCGGCTGGAAGAAAGGGCGGAAGATGCTGAAGGGCGGTCCAGAAGGAATAATCTCCGCTTTTTGGGATTTCCAGAAAAGGCGGAAGGGCCGGCGGCGGACCTATTTCTGGAAGATTGGATTGGCACATCGTTCCCGAGCCTTAGGCTCTCCAACCTGTTTGCAGTGGAAAGGGCGCATAGATCTCTTGGGCCGCCGCCGAGGCCGGGAGCCCCGCCCAGAGCCTTGATTGCCCGACTGTTCAATTTTAGGGACCGGGACATGATCCTGCAACATATCCGCACCAATGGCCCACCTAAATTTGAGAACCAAGACATCCATATATACCCAGACTATACCAAAAGGTGCAGGAACTGCGGAATGACTTCTTGAGCGTCAAACGGCGGATGCGGAGCCACGACATCAAGTACAGCCTACTGTTCCCGGCCCGGCTCCGAGTACAACATGCCGACAAGGTGTACTTCATTGGTAACTCAGTAGAGGCAGCTGAATGGATGGACGCGTTGGGCTTGGCCGGCCATGACCAAAACCAGGGCTGGCGGGAGCTGAGACGCCGGAGTAATCGACAGCGGACCCAGCAACGTCGAGAAGAGGGGCAGCACCGGCGAGACCGAGATTTGGCGGATGGAGGACGTATCGTGGTGGGACCAGATGGCACTCTCCTGGCAGATCGGGAGGCGATCCCAACGCAGAACCAGTTTTCTCCGCTCTGTTTGGTACAGGAAACACAATCGGAGGCGGGCAGTGCCGCCGGCCCGGTTGTAGAGGGCTCCGGTAATGAGTGAGTGATGGACCTAGCACTGAGACCGGGAGGGTCTGGGACACAGACACTGTGAGTACCTGTTTTGGCCCGTGGGGCGCTTGACTTTCTCGAGAGACTCGGGTGCGAGGACACGGTGCCCAGTGACATTGAAGGGGGGAGGTTTTTGATAAAATTGATAAAAATTGGAGGAGGGTACACTATTTTGCCTATCTGTTGTTTAGACTTGCCAGCTGTAGGGTGCCGAGGTGGCCTGGCTAGACCTTTGGTCGGGCGGGGCTGCACGGTGCCAGTCAGTCGGCTGATTTACAGAGTTTAGGAAGGGGGGGGATTGCGGAGTGGGGAGGGCACGCCCACTTGTAATTGTTATTTTAAGTTGAGGGGGGTGCTCTAAGGGGTGGGTGGAGCTTTGGTGCGGGGTTCAGAATCCTCGGACCCGGACCGGGTTATGGGAATGAAGGGCTACCGCCTGTGGGTGGAGGGAGTTGGGGTTTCACGTTATGGGGTTGTTTGGGGTGCTGCCGGGTCTGGTCTAGGTCACGATACTAGAGATCGAAGTAGTCTACCCTTAGAGGGGCCACGCTATATTTCTCCTGGGGGGTCCCACATAATAGTCGGGGGGGCAGCGATGCCAACAACAGTTCACTTATGCCAGGTGATTCACAGACATACAAATTGATCACATGGAATGTTCGTGGGCTCAACAATGTGGTCAAGCGAATCCGGGTAGCATCCTACCTCAGACGGTATGGAGTAAGCATAGCCCTGCTCCAGGAGACGCACTTGTGGGGAGATTGTCTTAAATATGTTCAACGCAGATGGAGGGGTCAGTTTTTCGCAACATCCTACTCGGGGTTTGCTAGGGGAGCGTTGGTCTGGGTGGCACCGGGGTCCCCTTTAAGGCTTTACACACTATACGGGATCCTGAAGGGAGATTTGTGATGGTGGAGGGGACGCTGGATGGCCGCAGCATATGCCTGGTAAACATATATGCCCCGAATACTGACGACGGGGGTTTTTGAGCCGAGTGATGGGGCAACTCGATCTCGATCCGGACACAGAACTGATTGTGGCGGGAGACTTTAACTGCGCCCTTGATGGGGAGCTCGACAGGCACCCCCCAAAGCTGGATGCCAAACCTAGAGTCAGGGAAGCGATGGGCCAGATGCTTCACAATCATGGCCTGTTGGATATATGGCGATACCATAATCCTGGTCGTCGAGTGTACTCGTGCCACACACCTGCTGCCAATACCCATAGTAGGCTTGATTACTTTTTCATTCAAAAGGCGGCAGTGCATCGGATAATGGAGACACTATATCTGGCCCGCTATCTGTCTGACCATTCCCCGTTATTAATTACCTACTCGCTGGACCGACCGAGATCTAAAGTACCGCTATGGAGGCTTAACATCGAAGCTTTCGGTGATCCGATCTATAAAGACGCTATAGCGAAAGGGTTGGATGATTATTTGGAACTCAACTGGGGTTCAGCCGGCACTAGGGCGACTGAATGGGACGCAATGAAGGTGGTAATACGGGGGATCTGCATGTCCACAGAGGTGGGGGTTAAAAGAGTGCTGGAGCGCGATCTGCGTCGGCAGGAGGAGCGCTTGGCGACATTGGAGAAAGAAATGCCCACGAACGGTGAGAGGTCGACTGAATGGGCCACTGTGCGACGACAGATAGGGGACATATGGGACTCGCTAGGCAGATTTAATAGAACGGAAAGTAGACGTCGCTGGTACACAGAAGGGGATAAGGCGGGGCGGCTATTGGCGCGCCTGATCAGGACGGAGACTCAGCCCCACCCGATTATGGCCCTCAAAAATGACTCAGGACAGGTGGTATATACTCAACATGCGATCAATAACGTATTCCTGACCCATCTACGTAAAATATACTCCAAGCCCCAATCTCCAGCGACCCTCGTGGTTATGGAGACCTATCTTGCAGGGGTGGACCTACCTAGCATAGACACAGACAGTCAGGAGGCCTTAGGAGGCCCCTTTAGTGGGGAAGAAATTCGGGCGGCGATCGCCCTCCTGAAGACTGCGAAGTCCCCTGGGTTGGACGGTATAACCGCCGAACTCTACAAAAAGAGCGGTGGAGTCCTGGTCCCCAGGCTATTAGATATCCTGGGCGAGGCCGAGGAACGCGGTATGCTCCCAGATTCCATGCGGGAAGCGCTGATTGTGATGATCCCCAAACCGGGGAAGGATCCCCTCCTCCCCGGCTCATATCGGCCCATCTCAATGTTGAACGTAGACCTTAAAATTATCAGTCAGGTGTTGGCGTGTCGGCTCCTCCCCTATCTCCGGCGGCTGGTCCATGAGGACCAATCCGGGTTTATACTGGGCCGGAATACGTTGCGTAATATCCGCCGCCTCGCGCATGTTATGCACTCATTAGAGGGACGGGCCCAACAGAGCGCCTTGGTGTTCCTAGATGTCGAACAAGCGTTCGACTCGGTCGGTTGGGACTACCTATGGCGGGTACTTTTAAAAATGGGTCTGGGGGAGGGGTTTGTAAAGTGGATTAAATTACTCTATACTCGACCAACGGCAAGAGTTCGCACGGGGAGATACGTGTCAGAGGCGATCTCTATAGGGAGGGGGACGCGGCAGGGTTGTCCGCTCTCCCCCTTGCTGTTTGCCCTGGCAATGGAGCCATTGGCTTGCCATCTGCGTGAGGTGCTCAGGGGACGGGGCATACAGGTAGGGGGTTCGGAACATGTCGTATCGTTATACGCCGATGATGCACTAATATACCTGAGACAGCCGACCCGGTCATTGCCAACACTGATGACTGCGCTGGCGCAGTTTGCTGCTGCCTCCGGACTTTCCATCAACAAGTCAAAATCGCAACTGTATGCGATTGGCCTGGAATGCAACTGGGAGGGGTCACAACACCCAGTAATGGAGCTTCCATGGGCAGGGGACGCTATCCGCTATCTGGGGATATGGATTGGTAGGAATGAGGCAGTTTTTTACCAGCACAATATGGGGAGGATAATCAGGGGTCTTCAGGGCAGTATTGCCTTTTGGAACACGCTTAAACTCTCCCTAATGGGGAAGATTGCCTTAATTAAGATGGTGGTCTTACCTCGCTGCCTCTATACCATGCAAGGCTCCTTCTTTGAACTTCCACACCGGGTATTTAAGGAGCTGGATGCCCTGATGGTCCTATTGTTATGGAATGGGAAGAGATGTAGGGTAAGACTAGAGGTCATGAAACATAGATGGGGCAAAGGGGGTTTAGAGATCCCCGATCTCGAACTATATTATTTTGCATCCCAATTGCAACATGCCATAGCCTGGTTGGATACGGATCCCTCTTGGGAGAGGTCCCTGCTGGCAGGTACATTCAGGGACTGACAGCTAGGAGCGCTTCTGTGGCGGGCCGGGGGGCACAAGGAACAAGGTCCTTCATTGGTGCGGCTTGGGGCAGCAATATGGAATCGGGTGATACGCAGAGTAATCCGGGAACGGCCGTTCGCCCCGGAGGCGGACTTTTGGCTGATGCCGCCCTTTGCGCAAATAGACCAGGTAATGTCCACGGAGGCCTGGAAGACTGGGGGCTGCCTAATGTTGTCTGATCTTTACCCGGACAATAAATTTATCACCTACCGGGAGGCGGTGACCACCTTTGAGCTGGGAGCAGGGCAGTTTCTGCAATACGCTAAAATAGCGGCAACGGCGCGACAATTATGGCCCACGTTCCCCGAGGCTCCGGGGCGGTCCCAAACCCTGGTTACTATGATCACCATGGCTGGGGGGAGGAGGCTTGTTACTCACCTCTATAGGGCGCTAAGAGATGATAAACAGATTGGCCCCCTCAAAATAGAAGAAAAATGGCAGCAGGTGTGTCCGCAAGAGGTCACAGCACCAGAATGGGAAAAAATACACGAGAGTGTGCGGAAGGTGTCGGTGAGTAACCGCTTCAAACAAATTCAGTACAATATAATACATATGACCTACCTCTCACCTCGGAGGCTTCAGGCCATTGATGGTTCCAGGGATTCACGCTGCCCTCGATGTCGCTCTGATCAGGCAGACTTTCTGCACATGGTATGGATCTGCCCAACGATCCAGACATACTGGGTGGCGGTCCTCGAGGATCTGACTAGGATAACAGGGTGGACAATAGCCCTGGATCCAAGGGCTTGCCTCCTGGGCTTGATACCTCGGGATCCTAAGCGGAAGACAAGTAGGCGGTTCCTGGTCTTGGGCCTGGTTATAGCCCAACGGCGTATAGCGATTCATTGGTTAACCCAACAGGGACCGCTATTGGCGAAGTGGAGGACAGATCTCAGGGAGTGGGCATTAGCAGAGGAGGGGCACATATGGAACACCAGGAGAGATGACAAATTACCTGAGGTGCTACTGGCATGGGGAGCGATGATGCAAGAGATAGCAGGACAAAACACCCAACTCACACCAGAAGGTTCAGGCGAGGTGTCTTTCACGGAGGGGGTGGCCACAGGACGACGAGGGGAAACACAAGCTGTCCCCGCATGAACACTAAGCTGTATAGACCATCAGTTACATAGACCCGGCAGAGGGGAGGGCACCGGGGAGGGGGCTGGGGGGAGGAGGGGAGTTTAACACAGTTCAAGTTATGTTTAAGCATGTAAAGAATACAAAGCGAAGAAAACTAGGATAGAGGAATCTCCAAGGATGTCAACGCAGATCTAATTTTTGCCATGTCTTACCAATGTAACGTACACCGCCTCGGCTGAGGTGGACAAACTCTGTAACCATTTTACATGCGAGCTGCTGATTTGGAGCAATAACTCAATAAAGAAATATATTAAAAAAGAATCACGTGGAAAGTGAAGCATGCGCATGGAGGAATGAAGGTGATCAAAAACATTTTTTGTGACCATGATAAATACAACTGACAAGATGAATTAACCAAAAAGTGCTCACGTGATGGATGAAAAAAGAAAAAGTGAACAAAATTGTGCACGGATACCACGAACCAACCCAGTATTCTCAATACGATGTGTCGAAAATCATTAAAGGAACAAAGAACCATGCACGTTATTGAAGATGTGAAAAAGTCAAGCATAGTGTATACCGAATATGAACTCACTGATTGCTATGACAGCCGAATGCCACTGTGTACCAAAAATCTACAGCGGAAATAGTGCCCGAACTGTGAAAAAAACACAATACTCAATGACTTCCCTGTCGTTCTACAAACGAACTGAACTTAGCCAGCGTGTACCAGTCAAAGAAACCAAGATTACCTCGATAATAAATCTAGTAGGAAAAATTCCTCCGTGGTCTGTACCCAACAATCTGAAAAACTCTGTATTCCTTATGCCTGTCACAATGACAGAACTGACTAGCAACCTGTAAAAATTAACGAAAAATATTGAGAACTAAATACCACTATGGACAACCAATGCAGAGTGTCATTATATTACCCACTTTCATCCCAATATTATCAAAAACGAAGTCACTCCTTACCAATGTTGTTAATCTATGTTCTGCGGAGAAGTGACCTTGATAGAACGTGCAGCAGAACACTCATGAATTCCAATCACGCCGCTGCTGTAAAAATAAAACATACACCACCTTACCCATCGCCATAAAGGATATAATAAAACAGACCATGAACCTGTCACTAAACTCCCTCCACTTCTGTCTCACTAAACCACACTTCGAGCACTCCCCTCTCCCAAGAGACACGCTGAATGCAACGTGCCCAAAACTTACCAAAATGCTGATTGTAGGTGTACCGACAAAAGTGTTGCCTTGAATCAAAATCCGGCTCCTAATCACGCCATGAAATTCGCGCCTTCTCTACCATCCACTATTTGAAACACCATGGATCTGCGTGGTCTTTACTGATGCAGGAGCGTCAATAGAAATGAAAAAAGACTAGGACGATGCCATGAGACACTGCGTAAAACAATGAGCGCCATCTTAAAATGGTAAAATACGACCCCAAATACAGCAGTACTCTTACTAGTCAGGTCAATTATACCCCAGTAAAGTCATAAAGTGATAAACATAAAAATGAATGTAAGAATGAATACCCACGGAGGGGACAAAAATAACAGCTAATAAAGTATTAAAGACTCTACCACCATCTCGACAATAAATGAGATGGATACTACAATGAAAACAAAATTGAAAAATAGAGGTAAAATCACTATGCCAAGATGCACCACGTGAAATTGTGAAATGCGAGTGAAATAAGATAGATAAGAAAAAAACTGGTCCAGATATGGGTTGCCATGTCTAAGTCATATTTAACAATCTAAGTCATGAAATTTAGAACAAAATTGCAGGGTCTGCGTCGAAATGATACAGTACATACTAAGACATTCCACATTAGAGGAAGCACAACATTTCAAGTTTATCATTGAGGCCACCTGGCATCATTGTCTGCAAGGTCTTGATCCACCACACTTCACGTTGAGATCGTAGCCTAGCGTTATCAAAACCTACGTTACAAGATAACATTTCCAATATTGTGAATCTCAATTGGGCAATTGAATGTTTGTGTTCTAACCAATGTGTCACCAAATGAGATTTAACACTGCGTGTTCGGATTGTGCTTTTGTGTTCTGATATGCGCACCTTTATTTTGTGTGTGGTTTTGCCAACATATAGAAGGCCACAAGGACATTTGATACAATATATAACAAATACAGAATTACAATCTCCATTGTATCTCAACTTGTCTTCCCAGAGTGTGGGTGATTAATTGTATCGCCCGTGGTCACATTGTTACAGTTAACGCAATTATGACACTTGCGCATGCCAGTGTATGTTAGTTGCGTGGATTCTGTAGTATGTTTCAACAATTCTTTAATGTTTCTGCTTCTCGTGTAGGCGAACAATGGTTCTAGAGCAAATAATCCATTGAAATCCGGTACACATTTAAGGAAATCCCATCTTGATTTAATGATCTTCATAATAGTGGATGTTTTCGTGGAATATTTGGAAACAAAGACTAGCCGATTTTCAGTCGTCTTAGGTTTTGACACAAATAAATCTTGGCGTCTCAACTGTTGTATTTTAACAACAGCTTGGGTCAAAGTAGCTGGAGGATAACCTCGCTGTTTAAAGTCCTCACATTGTTCCTCTAGAATTGATCCCAACACTTCCTCATTGGACGTAATTCTCTTGGTTCTGAGCATTTGTGAAAATGGCAAATTCTGTAATAGTGATGGAGGATGAAAACTGGAGAACATCAACAAGTTGTTCTTATCCGTAGGTTTTTTATACACAGCTGTGTGCAATTTGTTGTTCTCTTTCGTGATCAACACATCCAAAAATGACAAACTGTTAGAACTGATGTTGTGGGTGAATTGAATGCGAGGATTTTTGGAATTTAATTCTTTAATTCTGAGTTCCAATTGTGATGCTGAATCATTCCAAATTAAAAAAAATATCATCAATAAATCTAGCATAGAAAACCAAATGTGGACTCCAAAGAACGTCTGTGAAGATGTGGTCGTGTTTAAACTTGGCCATGAAAGTGTTGGCGTACGCCGGAGCACCAGAAAAGCCCATAGAAGTACCGCTTATCTGTAGATAGAAATCTTCCTTCCATTGTAGATAACTATGTTGTAAACAAAACATCAAAAGTTCCAGGATGAAAATGTTATTAGCACCTAATTCTGGCAACTGCAACAAAGCCCATTCGCATGCTTCTATGCCCTCCTGTAAGAGTATGGAAGTATACAGCGCAGTAACATCGATAGAACATAGAAGCCAGGAAGATACACACTGATCGCCCATCAAACGTAGTAGTTGTAAAAAATGTGTGGTATCTTTAATATAGCTCTTCCATGTTGGTACAAACTTCTGTAAGAAATGATCCACGTATTGTCCTGCGGGTGCGAAGATGGAATCACATCCCGAAACTATGGGTCTAAAAGGAGGATTCTCCAAATTTTTATGCACCTTCGGAAGTATGTACAGTCTGGGTCTCCTGGGATGGGTCACACTCAAGAACTTTCGAATGTTGGTGGAAATCCATTGCTTGTCCTCAGCATTGTCCAAAATTTTATTCAAGGTGTTCATGAACAATAGTGTGGGATCCTGATCCAATTTGATGTAAGTGTTGGAGTCTTGTAAATGTTGGTGTACACTCTGTTCATAAAAGATAGTGTCCATGATGACCAAGGCACCACCCTTGTCAGCCATTTGAAATGTTAATCTGGAATCTTTTGCCAATTGTTTGATTATACTCATCTCGTGTTTTTTTAAATTAGTTTTAACATCAGGTCGAAGATTTAATTTAGCAAAGTCATTCCTTATGTGACACTGGTGCCATATATGTACTCTTGGGTTTAAAATCCCTGTGCTCAGGATCTTGTTCACTTCTGACAGGATCAGCAGAGTCCATCGTCGGTAAAACATTAGTGAAAAAATGTTTTAAACGCAAATTCCTCATGAATTTAAATGTAGACACTTCGTGTTCCAAGGCATTAGTGTGATACACGGGAACAAAGGAAGTACCTTTGTTCAAAACCCGTTGTTGAGCTGACGACAACTCAACTGTGGAGATGTTTATGACGAGGTCTTGGTTTTGCTCCTTAAATTGCGAGCTTCCATTTCTTTTTCTCTCGCTCTTCTTAGTTTTTTTAGATCTGGTGGTCGTCCTGAAGTTTGGCCGCTGGCTAAAAAAGATGTCGACTGCGGTGCTGCTTCAGCTCCAACTTGTTGAAAGCTCGACCCAGCTACTTCTTGTTGAACATCCAAAGGTGTTCTAGTTGTTTCCATTTCTTGGTCAGAAACCACTGATTCTTGAGAAGATGTATTCGGTTTCTGGAAAGGTCGTCTGCGGGCATACACCTCTGCCCAGGTGTAGACCTCGTTTAATTTGTAGTCAATTGTGTCACGACGAAATTTTCTTTCTTGAATCTCCTTGCCATAAACATCCAGCTTATTGTTCAGATCTTCCAATGTAATCTTCCAGTATTCCGCATCACACCGTGTGGATAAATCAGATTTAATGGCCTCTGCTTCTTCCTCCAGATCTCTAATAGTGCGGGAAAGTTCCTCTATCAACAATAGAATTAAATCCAGTGAGCATTTATTAAGCACTGCTTGCCATTTCTCCATGAATGCTTTATTAAACTAGAATTTGTACAAGAGAGGTTTGATGGGTAGTCGCAGTCCCCGCGGTATCCGTGGAACTTTATGATATTGTATTAGTGTAGAGGCGTGTAGACGTTGGCTCAGAGCTCTTCGTGTAATAAATTCTAGTTGTCGAATTTGTTGGGATATTGAGCCTCCCTGAACGTTAAAGGTAGTTGTTTCTTGAAGAAGGGATGAATCAGATCCCGAAATGCATTGGGCTGGGCTGGGCATTTTTGCCATAAATGTTTTAGATTTTTGGACAGTTGTTAATGATCTGATTTCCATGTAAATGGATGTTTTATTCACAGTTTATTAATTTCTTGATATGTAGATTCAACATGTGATTACAGACTGTCATTCATTTGTATTTGATTGTCGTTGGTTGCAATATATTCGTTCTTTGTTCAAAGTAACTGTTTGAAGTAGTTTTCTTTGTGGATGAAATCTGGATTCTATATACCATGCTGTGCGCCTAGTATACGGGTGAACACTCACCTGCAGAGATACACAGAAATGTGTGCCATGTCGACTCTTCACTTTGTTCTGCACCAAAACACGCAGCCTGCAAAGGCAGTGTGCGTGTGTAAAGGTACAGGGCCTCTAAGGGTGGCACAATAAGTGCTGCAGCCATTAGAGGTCTTCCCTGATCACAGATGCCAATTGGGTTAGTTTTGGGGAAAGAACACAGGCCCTGGGAACCTGATTGGCAGGGACCCAGGGCACATCAAGTCAAAGTTCATCAGTAGTCTCAATAAACAAGTCCTCTGCACACGCATGTAAGTGAAGGTAAATACAACACAGTATTCGTTGGTGAAAGATGATAACAATATAGTCCTTTCTTTGAACTGTTCACTTTAATGGTATGTTACTTCCGGTTGAAACGCAACCCGGCAACACACGAGGAACACTCGGCGTACTCACCAGAGTGATGGTGCCGAAATTTTGAATATCAGAAAGTAACAGGACCTGGCCATACTCGGCCGTGTTAGAAACGTTAATTGTACTGTCTTTGGATCATAAGACGGGAACAGGATGGATTGGTAATCGGATAATTTAAACTGAAAGATCCACAGTGCAGATTTAACAAGGACTGCACTTCACCACGGATGTCTTACATGACCTACCGGGTCAGAATTATCACCGGTTTCAAGGTCTAAAAGTTTGTTCACTTTGTTACAGCCCTGAAGAAGTCAAGGGTTCACACCCCACTGACGAAACACGTGTTGGCTGGCCTGTTAAGTAACATACCATTAAAGTGAACAGTTCAAAGAAAGGACTATATTGTTATCATCTTTCACCAACGAATACTGTGTTGTATTTACCTTCACTTACATGCGTGTGCAGAGGACTTGTTTATCGTAACTCAACGGACCCCAGTGTCCCCAACTGAGGGTTTAGGGGTTTTCCTCACCTTTTGTACCGCATTTCACTATGCTCTGTGTGTAAACTTCACGTGACCCGGCAAGCGGCATTTTATCCTGTGTTAATTAATATCCCCCGTTCTCTGCTGATATGCATCAGTAGTCTGGCAAAAAGTGGGGGGTTACTGCAACAGAAACCCACTTTCCTACAGTAATGACCCAACGGTGTGAGATCCCGGAGAGGGAGCTCTTTCTCTTGCTCTCTCTCTTTCTCGGACCTCACAGCTCTGACCCAGTGAGGTGCAACTGAGGGAGAGAAAAACAGATGTCATTTATGGCACTCTGGCGCAGAGCCCCTCTGTGATAAACTGAGCATGGGGCCTTGGTCAAATGCCCACACTGCCATGCCTAGCACCGGACCTGGGATACAGGCTATGAGGTGAATCTTAATGCTCTTTTCATTCCTTAATCTTGGAGTGGTCGATAACACTTAGAGATACATTTCCTTCTGAATCCTGGACAGTCATGCAACCCTCTGAAGGGTTTTGCCTAAGCCTGTGTGAACCATTTAGCACCATTGTTTTGTGTTTCTGTATGAACCATTCCACTAGGAACTGTAATTGTGATGCTTGGTAGTATCTGTGGAGGTGGATCTACCTAGACCTCCGTCTCTCAGTGTACGTGTCCCTGTTTCCATCCAATTTGTGTTTTTTCCCTGCCTTGCATATTTTAAAAACGAGGCCTCAAACTTATGGATGTTGCTTTTGGGAGTGTACGGATGTATTTTCAGTCTCGCTGCTGCTGTTCTCCCAACCCAGAAAATATGACTACACCAATTAGGTTAACGTTGACAGAATATATTATCACGTTTTAGTTAGGGTTTCAGGTAGAGGTTTTCAACTACTATTCCCTAGAAGCCTATTTCTCCTTTCTGCCCACTGAAAGGATATGGTTTTTTGGAGATCTTACATTATCTGATCAGGTGTCTTCATGTGTGGCCCATTTGACTTAGGCAAGTTGATCCTGAAGCCAGATAGAGCCTGCAATAGTTGAAGTCCTAACATCAGGGTTGTTTGTGGGTTGGTTAGAGTAAGGATGATGTCATATGTAAAATCTTTAGTCTTTAAGACATTCTGTCCTAACATATTGTTTCTGGACATTTGGCTCCCAGTTTAGGGGCCAGTAAGCTTCCTGCCTTCACCGTGGTGTCTTTCATTTAGACAGGTCAGCAGATAATAAGTTCTAGCCATCACTAGGGTCCTCTTAAGGCTAAACATTATTCCATACCTGCTGTGATTGCTTTGCCTTCCAGGTAGCATCCACTTGCTGCAATCCCTGTCTCAGTGATTTGACCACAGCCTCTCTTAGCCTTTTTATCCTAGATGTCTCTGGTATAAGTTCCCTCAAACTAACACCTTCAGAGCATCCAATATTGTCCTTGTGCTCATCCGGCTACTACTATTAGCCAGGTCATCTTATGTGATATTTATGAGTACTACTGGGTCCCTAAGTAGTGCCTCATTTGGTCTCTATAGCTTTAGGTTTTGAGAACCTTCCTCGCCACCATTTGATAGTGCCTGTGAGTGGGCCATAAGTCCAGAGTGTCGTGGGCCCCTGGTCAACCTCCTCAACAATATGCAACAATCTCTTGTCTATCAATAAGAGATCCAGCCTCATGTAAGTGCAGTGTATCCCTGAGTAGTGGGAATGGCCTGGTGTGAATGGATGTTCTTGCCTACAGATAACGGTCAGCCCCAAATCCTACAGCTATTTCTTCACCTTTCCCAAAAGGCCCACAGAGCACCGTACCTAGTCTGTGATTTGTCTATAGTAGCATGCATAGTCAGATTCAGGTCTTCTATTATTATATGATCTGTGACTGGTACAATATTTCCTCCGTTCCCCCACAAAGATACCCCTCTTGCCTCAAATTAGAAACATAATTGGAAGCTATTGAGAAGGCTTCTCCCTACAGTGGCCATGTAACAAAAGCCATTTCCCTCCTCTGTATGTTATTCCTGTATTCTAAACCCCAAAAGCTTGGGTAAGAATATATCTACCCTATAACCTCCGTGTGCCTCAAGGAGTGGTATTCATCCTGAAAGACACTAGATCTCATTTGACTCTGATCTGAGCGTAAGAGATGAGTCTGCTGTAGTAGACATATATCTGATTGGATTCGTGCCAGCTCTCCCAAAATGTTAACTCACTTGCCTGGTTTGTTGACCCCCACAAGCATTATATTTATCATTGACAGGAACCCATTAGTTTTCCTGTAGTATCCCTCTGGGATGAAGTTCCTCGATCCTCCACCTTCCATATCCCTTCCCTTTCACTGTATGTCCATGTATGGTGTAATGAATTGCTGGATTTCAAGGCCACATCTCATCCCACCCATCCACATATGAAAAACACCTGGCTACCTCTGTGGCACTAGAGTAAACATTGCCTCTGAAGGGAGTCTCCCATGCATCTCATACACATCCTCCACGCCTATATATCATCTTCTCATTTGTGAGTTGAACTTCATGTCTCTCCAAAAGCACTGCACTCTTTTGGATTTTGCAATATCCTATTTGAACTTGGAATCTAATATAGTTAATGCCCTACAGAGAAGAACAGTGTAGTGTTGTATCTTGGTTGTGGTCTTCACCCCCACCCCACCACAAGCCTCACACTGACTAGTCCCAACACACCGCATGTATCTGTCGTGTAGTTCCTATAAAACCTATACTGGATCTGCGCGTTCGGACAGCATACACTGTAGGATTGGTGTCAGACTGATTCTGAACACCCCCACCGGGTATGTTGACCTTTTGTACCAGCTAGCTCACAGTGCCACTAGAAACTCCTCTTACCAAGGAGAGAATAGTTCTTGGCAACCATCGAACATGACAACCCTGATCCCTCAGGACCGTGGAAACAATATACTATTTTTCGCTCAGTCACTCGTGCTTACTTAGTCTGTCTTAGAGAGATACACAGAATAAACAGGCTGGGCGTTTTCAATAAGTATTTATTGAACAGTTGTTATTCTGGTGTAAAATAGATGAGCCGCAACAACCGCTAGACAGTAGCAGATACATAGGATTAGAAGCACTATGAAAGTAAACTGATGGTATAGCTCTACCATCTTGCAATAGTCATGAATACATATAAGTACATAAAATACTTGATAATAAAAAGATGCGTACTCCTACAATGTCTCCCTAACTAGATGTACCTATGCGTACTCCTACGATGTCTCCCTAACTAGATGCACCTAAGTGTACCTAGCATGTATGTAGGTGTTAAGCCAAGAATCCCTCTAGGATAAAGTCAACCCCATTACCTGAAGTGAGAGACTGTGGGACCCTGTCTTGGTCTCGAGTTGGACACCCAGCGAGGGATGTTTAGACCACTGCGAGCTGGAGTGTCTGCATGCAGGAACATCAGCGTCTCTGGTCAGTGTGTCAGCCGGATGTCCTGATCTCCTCTAGCTATCTTAGCAAGATGTGATGTATATATACCCATAGGTCTCCCCAGGGGTCCTACCTCGCTGTATTACTGTGTCGGACTAAGGATGACGTCGGGCATGAACTTTATACATAGATATTATACAGGAGATGGCAGTCCTGATGTGCTTCCAAGAATCCTCATGCATAATGTATGAGATTTCGAACTAGGGAAATCCCGCGTTCTGAATGCAGTGTCGTATCTAGGTAAAAGGTCAGACCCTGTAAACCGTTATAAGTGTAATGTAGGGAAGAATATAGGTGAAGGGTTATGAAGTTACCTGTGCCTATATTATGGTACCTATATGGAATATAACATCTCAGGCTACAATATCCTGACAAACTTTGAGTTAAAACCCCGTCAAGGTAATAGCAAAGTGTAATTTACCAGCATTGACTAGTGGCTGTAATGGTGCTCACTTAGTGCAAAGTTCTACTGCTGGTCACCAGAATTCCCTCTTTGTTCAGTGTACATCCGAGCTGTTTTGTTCCACTTGGAGATTTCTCACAGCAAGGCATTATCCTCTGTCTCTCTGACTGTTTGGGTTTTTTAAATCCAAAACCTGCATTTTTCTTGCCCCTATAGGGGATTTTGTGGACCATGCAAAGGTGAGCCAAAATGGATGTGTACATCTACACTTCACATCCTGTTTGACTCAAAAAGGTTGTCACCAGGAAGGAATCTTTCCCTTTAGGCTTAGGTCTCTTTTATTTGTGATGCCTCAAAGACAAAACGGCAATGCTGTACTCCTAGATGTTTTATCACAATGTGACCTGAATACAAGTGGTACCACAAAAACACTCCCACCTCCATCCCAGAGAGTATCCTCCCTGTCCCACTACCCCAAACCTTACTCCCAGCTCCTAGCTTACAGGGTTTCCAAAGCTTCTGTCCCACCCTCCACTCTCCCCGACTTCCATTCCTCGGATGTCACTTATTCAACGAGTTCCTGTAACTGCTTCTCCACTCTCCAGACGGCACTATCTATTGTCCTACACTGGAAACAGAGCACAGTAATGTATGTGTAGTATCTTCCTGTTGTGTTTATAATGTTCCATGTTACTTGGTTCCTAGCTGCTCAGCCAGTGTGAGTGTTCTGGTATGGAATGTTGGTGTGATGGACATGAGTGGAATGCTTGGGTGCCTGGTGTGAGGGTTGACAGTTGGAAGATGGGCTGAGCAGCAGGCAGGCTGCTCCTGGTGGGGCTGCTACCACTGATGTTATTGACTTAATAAATAACTTACAAAGACACTACTCGCCTACGTCTACTTCATCACCTCTACGCATGGAACTTCATCACTACAGGATGCTCGTCCAATGAGAGCCATTCTTCATCCTCAAGAGGCCAAAATCTCTGTTGAACCTTAATTGGGTGCTGTAAGAAATTGGGTTATTTGTTGAAGGGAGAAAGAACCCATTTCAAGAAATAATCACAATCCTGGTCAGGGTGAACAGCAAAAGTCACTAAATAAACCTGTGCTTAACCCTCTGGTAGGTAGGCACAAAAGCAGTTAGGCTTAACTTAGAGGCAATGTATAACGTATTTGTGCAGCACTCAAACAGTAATAAAATGAACACACAACACAAGAAAAATCCACATCCAATTTAGCAAAATAGAGAATTTTTAATTAATTAAATGACACCAAAACCATAAAAATCCAAAACGTAGAACCAGAGTTATGATTTTTTAAATTTTAGATGAGAATTAAAAGGTGCTAAGTGCCAACTACGAGATTCTGGTTGCCCCAGACCTGGACAGAGGCACAAGTTCAGGCGGACTGTGATGGAACACGATCCGGGTTCAGGACCAGGTTCGTCCCGCTGGAGTTTTACCTTTCAACTTTGATGTGAGGGCTGTGCAGCTTTGAGTTGGGTCTCTTGAAGCCCGCCATCAGGAGCTGCGCAGTGCTGCAATGAGAGGCTCTATGTCGGATCCAGTGAAGCCGGCGATCAGGACCTGCGCAGTGCTGCGCTGCAAGGCTCTGCGTTGCTGGTGTCAGATCTGCTGAAGTTGCCAATCACGAACTGATCAGTGCTGTGATGCTCTGCAATGGATCCAGGTAAAACTTTTAGTTAAATGGGGAGAAGTACACTCTGACTCCAGCCAAGGGTCCAGAACCTTGAGAACAGCACTTGCTGGTCAGGACTCACTCCAAGAAAGGCCAACAGTGGGACCAGGACAGGTCCAGTTGGGTCTAATCAGCTGGAAAGAAGAAGAGGTCTCTGGTAGCTTTTTGTGTGCTTGTAGCTCAAACAGGACGTCCGCCAACCGACCCTTGGAGTCACTTCTGAGTTCAAGGCAAGCAGGCCCAATTCCAGGAGTGTTCTGATATCAGGTTTTGAGGGTGCCACTTTTATACCCAGTGCCAGCATGTGGGTGAAGGACAAACCTTTGTCTACCCCCTGCATCGGTTCTGGTCAGTTCTTCCCTCTTCCCTAAGTTTGGTTCCAGCCTGGCTAGTGAAATAAAAGGCAGGGACATGCTAGGTATCAGGTTCCTTTGTGTGAACTGGGGTAGATCCCTTTGAAGTGTTGACTGACTGGTTGCTGGTGAATTTTTATCAGTCAACTTTTGGAGGGAGAAAATCACTGAGAGGCTATGCCTAATTGAGACATGCGGTATTTTGAATAAATCACGGAGTAGGAGCTGCTTCCGAATGGAGAACGTTTGAGGAAACCGAAGGCACAAAATTAAGGCAGAAAAAAGCTGTGAGCAATTTTCTTCTTTGCCAGATACTCCGCTGCATTCTGACGCTACCGGAAGTATTCTTTTCAAGCAGGGAACATATTTTATCTCTGCAGGTTTCTCCACAAAGAGATTCCAAATTGCCTGAAGAAAAACTAATATCTTCTCGCCAGATAATACCATCGCACGCAGAAACAAGGTGTATTGAATTAAGAAGCCCTGATGAGAGTCCTTGTATTTGTAGCCTAGGACTTGAAACGCGTTGGCATTTTTCTGACATTGAGGAACTGAGATTCAATTATCACGCCATACGGAGGGCTTTAAAATTGTTTTCCCCTGTTATGGACACTATGGGGTCGATTCCGATTCGGGCCGGAAATTTCTCCGACCGAGCCGGACCCGGAGAGATTTCCGACCGAATCGGACCCGTGCAGTCCGACCGAACGAGTCCGATGCGTCCGTATGTTATCGGACACGAGTCGGTCGGACTCCCATTGAACTCAATGGGAGCCGGTCGTACAACGCGTACGCGGGCTCCCATTGCCTCAATGGGTGCGAGGCGGACAAGGGCGCCCCCTACAGCGAGTACGCCGCGGGCGCTCGCGGCGTACACGCACAGGTAGAGGGGACCCATGGGTCCCCCCTGTGTGCGCCTCGCACGGGTGCGCGTACAGGGGGTCCGACACGGACCCCCAAAGTACGGCTCCGACAGCGAAGTTCGAGTCGGACGGCGCGAGTCGGTCGGAGCGGTCGAGGTGCGCATCGTACTTACCCGGCCGGAAAGCGTCTCCATTGCGCGGTGCGAATCGGGTCCGACCGAGTCGGTCGGAGCGGTACGATCCGGGTGCGAGTCGGTCGGAGCGGTCGGGTCGCCCGGACGAGTCGGTCGGCGAGTCGCATCGTACTCGCTCGGCCGGACCCGCGTACGGTTCGGTCGGGAAACAGGCTTTCGCATGGCTTTTTTCCCGACCGAATGGTATTGGGTGCGCCTCCGACCGAGATCGGAATCGGCCCCTATGTTTTGTTCCCTTTGTGACTATAAGCTATGTTAATCATTTGATTCATTATTTGATTACACATGCTAATTATTTGATTTATTATTTTGATTGCACATAATCTTATGTTTTTTGTGTATTTGTTGTACATTATGTGGTGATGTCGTATTGTTGGTTGACATTAATGATAGTATTTCATGTATTATTAATTTGATGATTGAGTCTTTGTGACTTTTTTGTATAGAAAGTTGTTAATATTTTTGTGTGTCTTTTTTGTTTGCAACTGAATGAATATTTGAAAAAACAAAATGAATTTTGATAAGTAAAAAATAAAATAAAAAACTTGGTCAAATAAAATAATTATCTTTGACCTCCACGGTAAATCATAAGTGTATTTAATGATACAAGGTCCAGGTAAAACCCCCTTTTTTTCCTAACTTTCTAAAAGTGGCATTTCCAAAATAGTATTTCAAAATCTGACGTTACCATTAAAGATGATTTTAAATTAAAATGTGCAAAAGAAGTATTTTTCTAGCTGCTCCCAAATTGAAGTTATCAATTATTAAATGTAATATGGTAGACCAGTGTTAGTCTATGGGAGGCCAGCCTTGCCACAGTGAAAAAAGACTTTGGAGGTGTTTCACTACCAGGACATGTAAACATTAAATATACCTATTCTACCTTTTAAATACCATGCACCCTGCCCTATGATCCTTTAAGGCCTGCTTTAGGGGTGACCTACATGTATTAGAAAGGAGGTTTAGGCCTGGCAAAAGTTTTAAACTGCTCTGCAGGCTCCAGGGGCAGGCCTGAGACATGTTTTTCAGTGCTGCTTTAGGGGGTGGCACAATGAGTGCTGCAGCCCACTTGTAACGTTTTATTTACAGGCCCTAGGTATATATAGTTCCATATACTAGGGATTTATAAGTACATTGAATGTGCCAATTAGATGTATGCCAAATTTGCCATGTTTAAAAGGAGAGCACAAGCACTTTGCCCCTGGTTAGCAAAGTGCACAAAGTTCTATGGCCAACAAAAACAGGTATAGCAAAAAGAATGAAAAAGTCTGGAGTCACCCTACAGAAAGGACAAATTTCCAACAGGTGCAGCGGTGCATGAATTGAAAAAGACCCTTGTTAAACTTGCCCGTTTGTGCAGGGTCATCCCTGAACTTTTTGCCTTCCTCCTGGTATTTTTTCTGACCTGGTGTTGGTGGTTTTAGGACTCTGAGCACTTTATCACTGCTGTCCAGTGTTAAAGTGCATGTGCTCTCTATGGTAAACGTGGTAAGATTGGTCTACACCTGTTTGGTGTATTTAATTTACCTATCAGTCCCTTGTAAAGTGGTATCTCATATACCCAGGGCCAGTAAATTAAATGCTACTGGTGGGCTTTCAGCACAGCTTGCGCCACCCACCAAAGTGGCCTTTCAAACATGTCCCAGGCCTCTGCCATTGCAGGGCCTGTGCGTGCAGTTTACTGCCGCTGTGACGTGGCACATAAAGTGGGTGCCACGTCTGAGACTCCCCTTTTACTACATATCAGTCACCCCTAAGGTAGGCCCTAGCTAGCCCTATGGGCATGTGCCTTAACTGTGTGGCATGTCCTGGTAGTGACATGGTAGCAGCCATTTTGGTTTCTTACTACTGTGAGGCTGCCCTCTCATAGGAATGCATTGGGGATTCCCTGATATGTGTTTCAGTGGTAATTCCTGACATGAGAGGAGTAGCGTGGTCAAGTTTGGTATGTTTGGAATAGTGGTAATAAATGCTGCGTAATGGTGTTCGCAGATTTATTATCACTATTTTAGAAATGCCACTTTTAGAAGTGGGCATTTCTGTGTGCTATGTGTCTTTGTGCCTGCCTGTTGTGTATTGCATGTCTGGCTGTGGAGTGACAGAGACTGGGGAGGTGCAGTGGCTCCAGAGGGGCTGGGTGAGTCAGCGCTAGGCTGAATAGGCGGATCTGCATTTGGAGTAGTGGGAGGAGTAGCACCTGGGCCTGAATAGGACTGTGCCTGCCTTCCAGAATGCTGGTTCCGCCCCCTGTGGTGTGTCTGGGGCCAGAGCCTACACTATCAAAGGAGGTTGTTGTGCACTGTAAATAAAATGTTTGAGTGCCCCCCAGAACTGGTTTGGACCGGGCACAGAGCCCTGTGCCAGGGGAGAACAAAGGCCATAGGTGATATGAATATTGGGGCTGTGACCCCATGTAAGGGTGCTTTTTGTGCTTACTTGGTTACTGAAGGACTGCTGGGCGCCAGGAGGAACCGCCACAAAGGACTGCCCCTCTGCTGGAAGCCCTGTGAGCTGGCCTGCCTGGGCCCAGCTCTACCGATGTGCTGCCCTGATGTGAGGGGTGAACTGACTTGCGGTTGCTGCTCCTGTCTGGAGCACAGGAGGGACTGGACTGTCATCCTTCCTGCTATTTTAGAGGAAAGTGTCTAGAGCGCTCAAGAATGCTCCCTCGCCAGTTCTGCCATCCACGGGTGAAGCGCATTCACTTTCATCGCCCTGCCGCCCTTGCCGGTGGCTGTCGAGGGACGAGAGAGGGGAACTGAGCTGGGAAAGGTGCCCCCCCTGTCCCTAGCGGCCTGTCACTGTTTTCCTGCGTTGCGCAGCCGGGGGCCCTGCTGAGTGGCCCCAGGCTGCAGAGGATCGCGACGCAACACAGTTGATTTTCCCAGTCTGGAGTTCCCTGGCGCTGCAGGGCAACGTCGAGACGGGAGGACGCAGGCGGAAGTCAGGTGGAGCCTGACAGTGGGCGGGGCCTGCCGGAGGAAGCGCCGCCAGAGCGGAAGTCAGGCAACCCTGTGCCTGGTTCAAGGCGGGGCTCCCGTAGTGCTGAGGAGAGCCCCGCATGCAGCCAGGACCGAGACAGAGCCTCGCAGGCTCGCCGAACACTGAGGGAGGACCAGAGCCTCGCGGGCTCCCTGCGGCTGCATCCTTCCTGTGTCCCGGTTTTACCCGAGAGAGGAGGTCAACGTTGGGAGCCACTGGGAGCTCCAGAATCCAGCCCTGCGGAGGAAAGAAGCCCCGGGGAGTGGGGCTTGCTAGGCAAACTGTTGGTGCCTGCTTGTTCATATTTCCCTGCAAAGAGAAGCCCCGGTGAGTGGGGCTTACAAGGCACACTGTTGGTCCCTGCTTGGTCACACAGTTGCGTCGCCAGATTGTGGGCAGCTGCAACGTTGGGGGCATTGGTGGTCTAGGAAGAGACCCGGGTGAGTTGCACCCTCGCCCCCATTTTAGCCCAGTCCTGTTGGGGCCAGTACTCTTCTGCGTTAGCAGCCCGGTGGCCAGTTTGAAGGCCTCAGGATAGTAGAGCCCTGACTTTGCGGGACAGAGGGCATTGCGGGGAAGCCCAAGACAGGCCCCCGAGGTTAAGGCCAGTAGGCCTGATGGCCGCCCCCTATGTTTAGGTGGGGGCTGAGGTGATATGGTGTAAGGACCACCTATGGTGCAGTGTATGCCTAAGAGGCACATAAGGGCCTATGAAATGATGCATTACTGATGATCTTTCATGTCTAATGTGTTTATGCTAAGTGCCTCTTGCCAGTAGTTACTGGTTGTTTTTATTTCACTACTACTGAGTTCTAATGGTGACGACAGTGGCCCGATTGGCCATGTAAGTGTATATAATCCCCTGAAAAGCCATACCTAGTGCCCGGTGGCACAGTGTATATATGTGGTTGCGTTCTAATGCGTTTGATGAGTAATACAAAGGCTATTTGTTTATATAACCTTGTGTGGAGTTTCTTTTGTGGTGTGCCTAGTGTGTCGCGGCTGTGTGAGTGTGTTGCGCAAACGCTTTACACATTGCCTCTGGGATAAGCCTGACTGCTCTGCCAAGCTACCAAGGGGGTGAGCAGGGGTTATATTCGGTGTGTAACTCCCTTGCCCTGACTAGAGTGGTGGTTTCTGCCTGGCTTAGGCGCATGCCCTAGCCAACCAGAAATCCCATTTCTAACAACCCTCTTCACTCTTTTCCTTGCTGCCATGTTTAAGTCCTTTCAGGGGGTACCAGCCTCCATTTTCCTTTCCCAGTAGTTGTCATTTCATGAATGTTGGGGCCTTCTATTGTGTGATGACCGGTCATGTGTGATTGGCCAATAACTCTGTTAGGCTCACTGCGTGGTAGGCGGTCAAGTCTTGGAACGATGTAGCCATTTTGACCTCGGAAGTCCGACTCTCTATCAGGGGGCGAGTGTGTCTTCCTGAATCTTTCACTCCCAAGTGCACCTCCCCCGGGCACTTGCAATCTCTTTGTGGTTCCAACAGACTGCAACTTTTGCTGTTCAGTGTCTGCCTTCAACAGGCTGCACAAATCCGAAGGCACTGCCCTTAGGCTCTCACTTCATAGGGGCATGCTCACATTGGTTTTCTGCCAGTGGCGCCACTGGTTGCTCCTTGCACAGCTCCACAATAAGGCCTGTGGAGAATGTAGCACTCGGCATAGGATCCTAGCATATACCAGAGTCAGGAGCCCGCCCAAATGGTGATAGCTGTCCATCCACTTCTGACATGATTCTAGCCTTTCAGTTACCCCTGGGGGCCGTGGGAGGGATAAGAGCTGGGAGCCTGTTTTGGAGCTCCAAGAAACAGTGTACATCTTGGATCCCAGTGGTTCGGCCCCCAGAAGCCTTACGTTTGTCTAAGGTGACCTGTGACAAGTTCTGGAAAATTTGGTACATACCCTTCACTGTGGGCCTTTGCCATGATGTGTTCTTTTTCCTTGAGTGGTGTACATGAGCTATAGTGTCTAGTGGTGCCAAGTTCTTTCTTGCTCAATCAACTTGCCATCCGATTTGTCCTATTGATTACGGCTACCTATGTCTGTACCTGCAACCATTTGTCATGAAGAACTGGGCCTTGATTATGTAAGTGACCATGTCCAGGGAGCCCCGCTTTTGTTATGTGTTTCAGTCTGGAACCTCCCAGAGGCGATATTAACCTAAGCAGTAATTAGCGATTGTCTGCAGCTAGACAAGGCAGGCAGCATTCCCTGGTTCAAATACGTTAAAGTACAATTTTTTTTTATTTTTTAAACCGTTTATTTATAATTTTCATCATATGTAACAAACAGTACAGCTTCTGATAACCATAGGGTTGACATGCGTTTGTCTGGCATAGTGACCTCTCCCATTTCTGTACATTATCAAAAAAACGTCAGATGGATGAATCCCAGATAGCATACAATTATAGCAAGGCTACATGGTTCGAGAACAGTACAATAAAGATGCGTTTGGAACATCAAGGGTACATTGCAGCAGGCATGCATCACCATATTACTTACATATCGCGGAGAGTGTGCCTCACGAAACCCCAAGCAGCACTGACGAAACAGGCAAGAAAAAACAACCTCATAGCACCCAGCAATAATAATGGAAGGCACGTCATAGTACATTAGCACGGAGGAGAGGAGTGCGGGAGACAAGGAAAAGCATGCTTCACGTATTGGTCAAGCAACATTTCCCAAAGGGTGGGCGTCCACCCCATCCGGGTCTTGCAAGAGGAGATAGCCCTGGAGAGGACCCCATATATCCCACGTTAAAGTACAACTTAATTTGATAGGGCCACAAGATCTTTTTAACAACCCCAACAGTATTACAACGAATGCCACGGTCAAGAAGGAATGGATGAATCATAAGATGAGGAAAAGAGAGGAGGGGGAGCTCAGTAAGCGATCAGTCAAACTTTACAGCATGCTAGTAACAACTAGGTGTGGTAGCTGGAATACTTATGATGTAGCTGTGATGCGGTAGAACTGCATCACAGCAAAGATTCCAAGAATGGCCAGTATTTTCTGTATTGCTGAAGGTTGTGGACGTTTATTGTACTCTCCAATAAACTTCATCAAGAAGCTGAATTTGAATCTGATTGGATTACTACAAATTTTGGCGACTAGTTGGTCCTGCGCAGATGGCAGGAGACACTACAACCTTCACCTCTGGAACGCCGCTAATTATTAATTAGCGCTATTGAAGGAATTCCTTTGTCGTTTCTTGGCAACAGCTTTCATCAAACTGTGAGTTATTTGGTGATTTGGTGGCAGCGGTGCTATATTTTGTCAATTTCTGATAATTTGGGTTGATTTTGGGACAAAGTTGGCTTTGCGTGAGAACACCGCGTGTAAATCTTGCACGCGAGTGTCTGCTGCTCGCGCTTATCGTTACCTAGCAACTTGAAGCGCAAGCAACGTGTTTAGAGCTTGCATGCGAGTGTCTACTGCTCGCGCTGCTCGTTACCAAGCAACTGAAGCTGTGGGCAGCATTCCGCATTTGTAGTTGTGGGCCGCATTACGCGCTGTTGTTACCTGGCAACTGAAGCTTCCTGCATGCTCGATGTCTTTCTTATCGGCTGCTCGATCCTGCTGCAAGTATTAGGTGGCTGCTCGATCCTTCCACTAGTACTAGGATTACGGCGAACTCGAGAGTGGAGAGCTTCATCTTGTTGCTTGCTGTCACCATATTAAAAGAGTAAAGAAAATTAAAGAAGGACTCACAACTTCCTTTCCTACATTGAAAAGAAAGAAGGACCCATGACTTCCTTTTCTGCATTGAAACAAATAACAGACTAGAGACAAACCTTATACTAAAGCTGGAATTCATGATTTATGTTAGTTAGTTATTTTAATTAATTATTTTAATTGGTTATTTTAATTAATTATTTTAATTGGTTATTTTAATCAATGATTTTGATTAATTATTTTGAATTGTTGTTTCAGCTTATTGTATTAGATTATTATTTTTTTCTCTTGTTTTAGTTTGCTAATCTAACTTTATTGCAGGTATGTCTGAGCAAAGTATGTCGGCACCTCCAAGTTTCTTACCAGTTCCAGGGGAACCATCAATTCCCTGGAAGCGATGGAAAAACATTTTTTTCACTTATTTATTGGCTATTGGAGGAGACAAATATGGTCCTTTGAGGAAACAAGCTATACTTCTACATCATCTTGGTGTAGAAGGAAGGAGAATATATGATGATTTGCCTGAAATATCATTAGGCATGGGAAATGGTCAACCAATGAATCTTTATGATATGTCATTACAGATGTTAGAGAAACATTTTACCCCTAAAGTGAACGTTGTTTTCGAAAGACATACATTTTTTTGTAGAGTACAAAACCAAGATGAAGATATAATGACATATGTGGCTTCTTTGTGTGGCCTAGCAGTTACGTGTGAATTCCAGGGTTTATTTGACTCTTTGATAAGGGACCAGATTGTGAGATGTACAAATAATAAAAAGGTGAAGGAAAAGTTACTATCAAAGGATCCTACTTTGGAAGAAGCTATTCAAATTGCTCGAAGTATGGAAAACACTGCTATATGGATGAAAGAAATTGACAAAGGAAAAGGTGTAAATGGAAGTGCAGTAGTAACTATGGGAAAAGAAATACCTGCTGAAGTGAAAGAAGTTAAAAGAGAAGTTGTCAAGAAGTCACTCAATAAAAACAGTGAATATGTGCCTGTAAAAGTTGATGATAGGCGACCCATAATTTGTTATAGATGTGGGTGTCCTGGACATGTAAGTTCTAGTTTTGCATGTGGAGCGAGAAATTCTACATGTAGATCTTGTGGTAAAAGGGGGCATTTAGCGAAAGCCTGCAGATCGAAAGGTAGAGCGCAAACTACCAGCGTCAAGGAAGTTGAGGATAAAGGTGAGGATCGTGAGGAGATATTCTTGGCTATAGATGGTTACAGAATTGGTTCCGTCTCAAGTTATTGAATCTGTGGAAAAGTTTAATCTTGACTCTGTTTTGAATATACATGATAACAATTTAAATTTAAAGAAGGAGAGTACAGAAAAACTGGAAAAGCCTCATTGTGAAATCACTTTAGATAAAGGAAGAGTCAGATTGTTGGCTGATTCTGGTAGCCTATTTACCTTAATTTTCAACGAAACTTTCCAAAAGAACTTGGGTTGACAGATCAAGGATTTGTTACAAGCAGATGTGAAAGCAGTCGGATATGGTGGAACCAAAATCAACATTTTGGGAATGCAATGGATGAACATTATTTTTAATCAGAATGGTGTTCATGGAAGGGTTTATGTCACACATGAGGGATCAGATCTTTTGGGATGGCGACATCAGAAGGACTTGAACATTATACTTAATCCTAATGCTGCAGAACCGGTTATGGTTGTTGAACCAGTAATTGAGCATAAATCCTCTAAACATGATGTGGAGGATGGATGGGCAAAAGCGTTTATGAAAAAGTATTCACATGTCTTTTCTGATAATTTGGGTGTGTTAAAGGGATTTTCCCATCGAATAATCCTCAAGAAAAATGCTAAACCTGTTGTACATAGGGTTAGAACAATACCGTATATGATGAGAGAACCACTTCAAAGTGAATTGGATAAGTTGTTACAGGCCAATGTTATAGAACCTATAGAGTCATCAGAATGGTTATCTCCAATTGTGGTTGCTCCCAAGGAGGGTAACAAGATTCGCTTGTGCATAGACTTGAGGGACCTTAATAAAAATATATGGGTCGATAGGCAACCATTACCAAATATTGGAGAAATGTTAAGCATGATGGGGGCTGGCAGCGTCTTCAGTGTTCTGGACATGTCTTCAGCTTACCATCAGGTAAATTTACACCCTGACTCGCGTCCTTTGACTTCCTTCGTAACACCTTTAGGAGCATTTCGATATTGCAGAATGCCTTTTGGATTGGCATCAGCCTCTGCCGTATTTCAACAAATTATGCAAAACATTTTTAAAGGGATGGAGAGGGTGTTATGTTTTCAGGATGACATCATGGTTGTTGGTAGGTCGTTTGAAGAACATGATGAATTAATGCTGGAAGTATTGCAAAGAATTGCTAACCATGGGTTAACAATCAAAAAAGAAAAATGTCAATTAAGACTAAGAGAAGTCAATTATTTAGGTCATCAGATATCTGTTAATGGTATTAGACCCAAAGGTAGCATTGTAAAGGCTATAGAAGACGCCCTCTGTCTTATTAACAAAGAATAGTTAAAATCATTCTTAGGGCTTGCTGAATATTGCTCTAAATTTGTACCAAACTTTGCCGATCTTGTTGAACCAATGAGACTTCTTCTTAAGAAAGGAAGTGTGTTTGAATGGAATTCCACATGTGAAAATGCGTTTGCTAGTGTGAAAAGATTTCTTTCCCGTGCTCCATCTCTGGGGCATTTTGAACCCAATAAAAAATCCATATTAATTACTGATGCAAGCAATGTTGGGCTTGGGGCAGTTCTAATGCAGATGTCTGATGAAGGTGAGAGAATTATAGGTTTTGCTTCACGTAGGTTACAAGGTGCCGAAAGATCTTATTCAGCCATAGAAAAAGATGCCTTAGCTTGTTGCTGGGGGATGGCACATTTTAGGTATTACTTGTGGGGTTTGCCTTTCGTTTTGAAGACAGATCACAAACCACTTATTCATATTTTTAAAGGTGGTCGTGGTTTAGATGGAAGCGTGACTCCTCGTATTTCAAGATGGCTTTTGTCTGTGCTAGATTACAATTTTGTGGTAGAAGTACGTTCGTGGCAACAAGAACATTATTGCGGATTGTTTGTCCAGGATGCCAGTGGAAGATGATTCAAGTATGCAAGTTATGGAGGACCAAGTGGTTAATGTTGATGGTGAGTTTGCAGTTGGACAAGAAGAGTGGAAGGAAGCAGTACAAAATGATAAGGAGTATAAGGTGTTGATGGAACTCATTATGGGTTGTTGGAGGGATTCTAATGGCTGTGAGGAGGTGGTTAAGCAATATTTGACAGTGAGAGATGAGCTTAGTGTTCAAGGGGATAAAGTTTTAAGAAGAGATCGCATAGTTCCCCCTAGTTTGTTAAGATCAAGATTGTTAAATATTGTTCATGAGGGACATTTGGGAAGGAGTTTAACAAAGAGAAGGTTGAGGCAATCTTTTTGGTGGCCGGGAATGGACAGAGATGTGGAGAATTTAGTACGAGATTGTCATGCATGTTGTAATAGTGATAAAGTAAAAGTAGTCAGAGAACCTCCTTTGAGATGTGTGGATTTGCCTATGAGGCCTTGGGATAGATTAGCATTGGATGTATTAGGTCCTATTGACAAATTGGGCACCAGTCATCGTTTCTTGG
Organism: Calotriton arnoldi; assembly: GCA_963921515.1. Taxonomy (NCBI): domain Eukaryota; kingdom Metazoa; phylum Chordata; class Amphibia; order Caudata; family Salamandridae; genus Calotriton; species Calotriton arnoldi. The sequence goes on from CAWUFW010000961.1 coordinate 2,125,500, forward strand.
TTGTGTTGGTGGATTACCACAGCAAATGGTTTACGTGCAAATCCATGGGACAAGTCACTACTGCTAATGTGATAAAATTTTTGGAGGAAGTATTTCATGAAGAGGGTGTGCCTAGAGTTCTTGTGACTGATAATGGTGTTCAGTTGGTTTCTTCTGAAATGGGAAATTTTCTTTCTAGACTTGGAATCAAACATGACAAGGTGGCTTTATTTCGTCCACAGGCTAATGGACTTGTTGAAAGGGTAAATCGTATTGTAATGGAAAGTATTCATCTCTCTCTGTCAAACGGATTGTCATGGAAAGAGGAATTACGGAAGATGATGTGGGCTCACAGAGTTACACCTCATTCTGTCACGGGTGTTTCTCCTTTTATAGCATTAAAAGGAAGAGAGCCTGGTACTAAGGAGTCTCCGATGTGGCTTCATGAGAAGAATCAAGTGTGGGTTGATCGAGAAGAAATGAGGTCAAGGGTTTTTGATTGTCAGTGGCGTAACAAGGTTCACTTTGACAGTCGGAAAAATGTGAGGGAGATGGACATTACTAATGGTGATTGGGTAGTTGTGAAAAAACCTGGTTTTGTAAGGAAGGGTGAGAGTAATTTTTCACAGCCCCATAAAGTCATTCTAGTCAAGTGATCAGTGGCACAATTGGACGATGGCAAGAAATGGAGCTTTGGGGATTTGTAAAATATCCCATTCTAGTAGCGTCTATGCGATTGTAGTGCACCTCATTTAAATAATATGCATACAATTGTTGTATTATGTTGTATTGCTTATATTTTTAAATGTGTTTGCTTCTATTGTTTTTGATGTACTATTCACTTATTTCATTGTTCTCTGCATGCTAACAAATTTTTCTCTTTTTAGGATAATATAGGGGGGAGATGTGTGGTAACTGGAATCCTTATGATCTAGCTGTTATGCGGTAGAACTGCATCACAGCAAAGATTCCAAGAATGGCCAATATAAAACAATGCAGACCTGCACTACTATATCTACAACTACTAAAAACAGATATGGTATGTCATGCAGTTTATAGGTACATTGCAACATCTGTTCAGGCAAGGTTTTATAGCGTCACTGGTTGAACGCAACGTGTTTTATATTTATAATTGATTTTTATTTTTTTATAGATTTTATGACAAGCACTATTAATTGAATTAATACACAAAACTTTCATACGTGTGGGAGTGTATGTACATTTGATTCTTATCTGACATGTATACAATGTATGAGCTTGCATCTTTTATGTTTTTTTTAAAACCAAATAAAGATCATTTATCTAAAAAAAAAATCTTGTCCTATTAATTTAGGGTAGGGTACCACAACAATCTGAAAGATAACTTTGAAGGTTCTTGGACCTAGGTCTCGAAGTTTCTGCCTTCTGCACCATTAGGGGCCCACGTATGTGGCTATTGTTCCAATTTGCCCTGTTTTCCAAATCTTCCTGTTTATCTTGGAGAGTAACATTTTGCCGTTCTAGCAACAGTATGTGTGTACTGAACTCTTTTTGATTCATAGTTGATTCATCTCATGTTTCCTTCAGAGAGGGTACTCTTATCACCAAGCTCCAACACTATTTTACTGATGTTGTTCAAGTTCTGCTTTTTACTTTGTTGAAGGTGTTGCGTCATAAAGAACTGCTGCGTAAAACCTTTGGTCACCATTTCATTGGTGTCAGAGTCTGATTCATCCACTGGCACTTTTGATTCCACAACACTTTTCAGTTTCTTTGGGGTCACTTCTTTCCTGCTGTCACCCACTTCTTCTAGTAGATCTTTTATGTTAGTTTCTCTCTTGGCTCTTCAGTATGCCATTTCCATTATGGATCTAGTGGAGGTGGCATAGCAAGCCACTCACACTAGCATGAAAGAACAAGCATTGGCATAGCCAATAGGTCTCGCCTTTGGGACCTTATAAGTGTTTAGTTATCCAGCACAATATCCTTGGTGCAACATTAACTGTTGCATGGCTAAACACTTATAAGGTTCCACAAGAGTTGTGGCATGCTGGTGACTTATGACTGCCAGAAGTGCTCGTTTTTTTAACTTTAATTAATAGATGCAAATACGGGTGCTTGCAGTTCTTATTTACAGTATTTAGAAACTGCAGAATGGGAATGTATGCAAAACCGACCACATAGCTCGACAGGGCAGAGAGGCACTGCGCCAGGCGGGAGTGCGCCGGAGGGGGCTCAGCTTCAGCAGACATGATCTTTGCCGTTGGGGCTCTTTTTGGCGTTTTTTATGTAAGCAAAATGTATAGAGGGTGAGGCATGCACGCCAGATTGAATTAGAAGGGTAGTGATAACAGTATAATAAACTGCCAACTGAACTCAATACGTATTACTGTGAGCTTTAATGAACAATAAGTGAAGAATTGGCAAGTATGATTTATTTATAGTAATGTATCTGTTTGTAACACTTGATGCCACAGTGTTACTGCTTCGCAGCACCGTAAGGAGCATGTGCTTAGTTAATGACACTCATTTTATCGAGCTGGGAAGGTTAAAAGGGGGAGTTGTCCTGCCCGGATTTGGTTCAGTGATTTGTAGATGACGCACAGACTTCCGGGGAATGCTGATTAATTGTTTTATGCGAGAGGAACGGTGCGAGAGAATGAGAGCGCGTAGAAAAGAGTGTGAGGTTGAGAAAGACAGAATAGAAAAACATGAAGCAGAATTAGAGAACGGGGGACCGAGGGAGAGAAAGGGGGAAAGAAAGAAAGAAAGAAAGAGAGAGAAAGAGAGAGAAAGAGAGAGAGAGAGCAGGAGTTTGAGAGGAAACGTGAGAAAGAGAGCAGGAGAAAGAGTGAAAGGGAGTATGTGGGAAAATGTGAGCGTGAGACAGAAAGAGGGAAAGAAAGATACAACAAGAGAGTGAATGTAACAGAAAGGCAGTGAGACAGAATGTGAAAGAGAGCAAGAGTTTGTGCGTTCCTAGGGGATAGTTGTCTTAAAACCAAAGAGATAGGCAAGGAGGTTAGAATGGGTGTAGGGTCCATATTATATAAATATCGCTTTGAAAAGGGACATGAGCCTCCCCTCAATAGTGCTCGGCTGACTAGAACCCAACACTGTGACATCCAACTGCCATCTGAGGCCTCATGGCTTGGTCCCCATTTGTAATGACTTCCAATGTACAATGCTTATTTCTGTGCACTGTCTTTGGGGAGTCGGAAAAATGTAACTGTAAACACATCCCAAGGGAAGAGGGCAGTAAAGTCATTTGTAACAGGATACTAACACTGAGGGCATGTCTGGTGTTTACCTTGCGGGAGCGAGCAGCAGCAGGTGCGATAATTGCTAACAGATGGTGCTGCTGCTCGCTCCCGCAAGGGAAACGCCAAACGTGCACGCGTTGCAATAGAAAGCAATGCAAAACGTGCACGCTTTTAGCCAAAATGCTGATCGATTCCAAAAGGTCCCCTCCTATGCAGCGCATGCGCGCTGCGTAGGCGAGACCTAAAAAACACTAAGCTTCGCTACCAGCACACCCTTGTCCTATTCAGTGGTTTAACTTGGCCTACAGATACCATGTGGTTTCCCTGCGTGTTGTATCTCGTTTCTATAGCCTATATGTTACGGCAGTGCTCTTTCTGTGTGTTCCTGGATCACTACTCATCCCAGATCTCTTTTAGGTCTCTTGTTGTTACCCATTGGCAACACAGTCTGCTTTGTCCTCTCCATAATGAGATAGGGCATACTATCATCATGAGGGTACAGATTTCCTTCCTCAGTTATGTAGGAAAGTGGGTTTCTGTTGCAGTAACCCCCCCACTTTTTGCCAGACTACTGATGCACTTTTTCCTGGTGTGCCCTGGGTCCCTGCCAGTCAGGTTCCCAGGGCCTGTGTTCTTTCCCCAAACCTAACCCAATTGGCATCTCTGGCCACATGTCAGCCCCTGGTAAATGGTACCACAGGTACCCAGGGCACTGTGACCAGAGAAGGCCTCTAAGGGCTGCAGCACTTATTGTGTCACCCTTAGAGGCCCTGTACCCTGACACTCACACACTGCCTTTGCAGGCTGCGTGTCTTGGTGCAGATCAAAGTGAAGAGTCGACATGGCACACATCCCTGTGTGCCATGCCCACAAACCCCTGCCCTGGCATACATCAGTCACCCCTCTAGCTGGGTGCCCTATGCCAGTGGTGAGGGTACAGGTGCATGAGCCCTGTACCCCTACAGTGCCCAGGTCCATTCCTGGGCACTGTAAGTGCAGTGCTGCCATTAAAAGTATATGGTGCTGGGAGTTTGTCATTATGAACTCCACAGCCCCATAATGGCTACACTGAAGACTGGGACGTTTGGTATCAAACTTCTCAGCACATTAAACCCACACTGATGCCAGTGTGGGATTTAATGTAAAATGCACAACAGAGGGCATCTTAGAGATACCCCCTGAAACTCGACCAACTCCTAGTGACCTAACTGAGTGGCTGCTTAGGCTGCCACCACCAGACATGTTTCTGGACCCCTGGGTCGAGAGCTTGCTACTCTCGGGGGCCTGAAACAATGCACATCCTGGGACGAGGTGCCAAGCCTCCTCCCCCAGGATGGGCAGGGTTCACGAAGGAGAGGCTTCAAAGGCATGCCGCCTTTGTGAGCCTCTCCAGACCATTTGCTGCTTTCAGCAACTGGTCCCCACAGGTTCTACCCCCACTTTGGGCGGGAGAACCGGCGGGAAAACCAGTGAGGAAGAGAGGTGTGCCCACCTCTGCAACTCCACCCCTAAGGTGGGGGAGGCGAGGTGAAGCACAACCTCGAGTCCCCGCCATCTTGAGGATGGGGGGACCCAGCCAACCAGGGACAGGCTCCTGCCCCCCTCCCACTGGAGAGTGGCAGAATAGGGGGTATACCCACCCCAGGGAAGGGACCCATTGGTCCCTGCCCTTTACCTACCTGTAACGCCCCTAAATTTTGTATTTAGGGGCACCCTGAACCTTCCTTCCTCAGATCCAGCAACAACAAGAAAAGGAAGAAGAGGAAGAAGGACGAGAAGCCGTGCAGAGCTAACAAGAGGACGACGCCCACTGACTTGACCCCAGCCCTACAGGCCTGTCTCCCCTCGAACCTGCTCCTGCAAAACCCCGGCGTGTTCAGCGGCCAGCAACCTCAAAAACCCCGGAGGACCTGCCTGCCTTCACTTTCCAAGCTGTTTCTCCCGTGAACACCGGACGTGTTTGAACTGCAGCTTCTGGTGCCAGCCAGGAACCGCGAATCCCGCACACTCTGCACCCGCCGAATCCGGCCCGAGCTCGAGTGGGCAAATACCCAGAGGAGGTCCCCCCGGCGATCCTGACCCAGATCCGGCGACCCCTGACCTGCCTCAAGCCTCCTGACGACGCCTGCAGCCTCAATCCAGAGGACCCCCCTTACCGCGACCAGAGCGGGTAAGAAAATCCGACGTCCCAAGGCACCCCTGCACCCGACGCCCCATGGCCTTGTGTGCCCAAACCAACGGTGCCTAACCAACCCTCTACATCCCAACTTACCCCTCGAAGTGGTGGTAGCTCCTGGAAGATCCTCGTCCCCGACCCTGCAGTGTTTCTTTGTCCCGGAGAATCTCCATTGAAATCAACAGGGCACCCGACCTCAAAACAGCACCCTGCACCCGGCCGCCCTAGTGCCGCTGAGGGTGCCCCTTTGGTGCTAACTTGGTCCCCAACATGCCCTGAGCTTAACCCTAGGAGCTTTGCTCCCACAACCCCGTGGCCTGCTTGCCAGCAGCCACCAACCGGAGTCCCCCTATCCTCCATAGGATAACATTGGGCCTCAACACTCTGCACCCGGCCGCCCTAGTGCCGCTGAGGGTGCAACAACAGTGCATCACTGACCCTGGGAGACCCCTGAGACTAACCCCAGAACCCTAATTCAAATGACCGATTACTTACCTTGAAACCGATGACTCATTTTTCCTCATAGGATAACATGGACACTTTTTCTCCCAAAAAGTTTCTAAGTGTCAACTTTTGAAAACTACAAATATTCCTTAAAAATCAGCCGAATAACAAAAACGCATTTTCTCAACTGTTTTCAGGAAATGTCCCAGTGCTGAATCCAGGATCCAGCACTGAGTAAGAAAAAGTATCGATAACCTAACTTACCTGCTAAGTGAATTTCCTCCCATAGGATAACATTGGTGATTCTATGTGAAAAAGTTTCTGTCGACTTTTGAAAACTAAGAATATTCCTTAAAAATCGTACATCTAACTAAAATGCATTTTCTCAACTGTTTTCAGGAAATGTCCCAGTGCTGAATCTAGGATCTAGCCCTGTGTTAGAAAAAGTAATCCGAAAAGTAACTTACCTGCAATTTACAGGAAAAGCCTATGTATTTCAATGTACTGGTCCAAAAAGTTTCTAAGTGTGGACTTTTGAAATCTGAAAATATTCTCTAAAAATCATACAAACTACAAAAACGTAATTACTTACCTGTTTTAAGTAAATGTCCCATTGCTGAATCTAGGAGTCCAGCACTGGATTACAAAAGTAACGCAAAAGTAATTTTACCTGCATTTACCTTAAAAAGCCATTCATTTCAATGTACTGCATTTACTAAGTATTGCAACCTACTGCATCCCCTGTAAATCAAATCAAGTACAATCTTCATTGCTTTTTAAAACTGTGTACAACAAGTAATTTACTACTGAAAAGTATTTTTATGCTTACCTGTGCCAGGCTTGCTTGGTTCTAGAAATAAAACAACAGTATATTTTTTTATACAAAACAATTGGCCTAGAGTTCAGGTCTTGAGTGTGTGGATTCATTTGCTGACTGGGTGTGTACATCAAATGCTTTACACTGTCCTCTGATACTGCCTTACTGCTCGACCAAGCTACCACTTTAGAGAGTAAGGTTCTATCTAACTTTAACCTCTGCCAAACCTCTGGAGACCCTTGGACTCTATACACACTGTACCTCACTTTGGTGCAGTATATATAGAGCCAGTTTCTTACATTGGGGGATCAGCGATGGGATACAAACTTGCATTTGTTGGACTACTTGGTTACCATCTGATCACACGACAGAACTCTTAAATTGCCTTTAGAATTCTGATTTTTTCAAATTGGCATTTTTTACCAAACTACTAAAAGTCTTGTTAGGGCCTTGCTTAAGTCCCTTTAGAATTTTAGAAAATAAAAAGTCACTATAGTCAAGGGTAGAGGGGTTAGAACTTTTTGTTAGAATGTCTCAAGAAAAGAACCCAGCTATTAGTGAAGATAATAATGACATGCAGGACATGGTTGAGGAGCTCGACCTCACCCCTTATCTTCACTTGTCTTTCAAAGAGATAAGGTCCTTATGTAAACTTAAAAATATACCAATGGGCCAGCATCCAACCAAACAAGGGCTCCAGGAGCTCCTGGCTGAGTATGCCAAGGCCCACCAATCTGAAAATGGTGATGACCAATCAGATGAGGAAAGGGATGAGGATGACAGGGCTGGTAACCCACCTCCAATAATCCCTAGGGAGGAAAGGGACCCCATACCCTTAACTCCAAGAATCAACCTCTGGGGACCTAGAGGCCACACAGGTGATTAAGGTCTCAGGGAGGACATTGAGGACAGCCTCAATGAGGAGGACAACCTTTTAGCAAGGTTGGCCAAAAGCTGGATCTAGAGTCCAGACTCCTGGCTCTAGAGAAAGAAAGAAAGGAGATGGGTTTAGCACCCATCAATGGTGGCAGCAATACAAATAATAAGGACACAGAGCAATCTTATGATCCTAAAATCCCCAAAGGGATTGTCCCTAAATATGAGGAGGGTGATGATATCACCAAGTGGTTTACAGCCTTTGAGAGGGCTTGTGAAGCCAGGAGGGTGAAGAAGACTTTCTGGGGGCACTCCTTTGGGAACTGTTCTCTGGTAACTGCAGAGACAGACTACTGACCCTCTCTGGGCCAGATGCTGGGTCTTATGACCTCATGAAGAGAACTCTGATTGAGGGATTTGGACTCACCACTGAGGAGTATAGAATTAGATTCAGGGGGCTCACAAAACCCAGAACCAGTCCTGGATTGATTTTGTAGACTACTCAGTAAAGACACTGGGTGGCTGGTTAACTGGAAACAATGTGCATGACTTTAATGGAATTTACAACCTGTTTATGAAGGAACACATATTAAGTAACTGCATTGATGAAAAGTTGCATCAGTATCTAGTAGACCTAGGTCCCCTTTCTCCCCAAGAGTTGGGAAAGAAGGCAGACCACTGGGTCAAAACAAGGGTAACTAGGACGTCCACTGGGGGTGACCAAAAGAAAGGGGTCACAAAGCCTCCCCAGAAGAAAGATAGTGAACCCCTTAAAGATAAAAGTAAGGAGTCCCAGGTAGCCCCCCAAAAACCTGTCCAGGAGGGAGGGCCCAAAGACACCTCACAATCTAAAACAGGGTACCAAGGTAAGAATTGGGATCCCAACAGAATAAGGTGCCACAACTGTCAAAAGGCAGGACACCACACCAAGGACCCTAGCTGTCCTAAAAACAAAATCCCTAGTACAGCTCCAGGGGTGACTAGTGTAGCTCCAGGGGTTGCCAGTGTAGCTTTGGAGGAGGGGTCCTCAGATGAGGAAGTCCTCCTAGCCTTCAACTGGAAACTGGGCCCAAGAGGTGAGCTGGAGATTCCAGAGGGGAGTAAACACTTCCACCACCAACTGGTGAATGGAATCCCAGCCACTGCCCTGAGAGATACCTGTGCCAGTCACACTGTGGTGCATGACAAGTTGGTACTCCCACACCAGTATGTCCCAGGGGAAACAAGAAGAGTAAGGGCTGTCCCAGGGGGTTTCACTGTTAGGCCTGTGGCTGTAGTGCCCCTAGCAATAGCTGGGTCCCTTAGATGGAGAAAGGTGGTAGTCAGTAAAGACCTCCCCCTTGATTGTCTCCTGGGGAATGACCACTTAGAGGTTGGTCTGAGCCAAAGGTTGGTACTGGTCCAATGCCAGACCTCACCCAAGAAACCTGGGGGGGCTCAACCTGCAGTTAATGCAGCTAAGCCCCAAAAGAAAAAGAAGAAACAGGGTAGGAAAGGTGGGCAACTGTTAGCCACAGTTCCAGTGGGCCAGGGAGATTCTATCCCAGTGAGGGAGAACTCCAAAAGTGGCACTGGTAAAGTCCCCCCTATCCAACAAAAAGACCTGACTAGTCAGGCAACTGTCCAGCCTGCGTTGGTGGCTCCTCAGCTGGCAGAACAAAGGGTGGAGGAAGGGTGTTCACTACCAGGTGTAGTGACCCCCCACCCTAAAACAGCAGACGGGCAGCCAGAACCCAAAGAAGCCTGTAAGATAGCCCCTTCACTTACCAGTCAGGAGCTAAAGGTGTGGTTCTGGGCACTAACAGCTGTCAGCAGCCTCTGCTGGGTGTTAGCCTTCATGGCAGCACTGTCCTTGGCATGGTGGCCCAGCCCCCTGCCAAATAGCAAGTTAGGCCCCCTGACCCTATTGGTCATGGTGGGGTTGCTCAAGCTGTGGGTGACCTCTGTGGGTAAGCTGGGCTTTGCCCTGGCTAAGTTAGAATTTGCAGAGGTGGGCACCTCTGAACCCAAACTAAAAAGATGGGGTGAAGACACTAAAGAGCTAGGAGAGGAGCATTGGGAATTAGGTCCTGAAACTGTTGAGGTAGGCCAGCTCCCCAAAGGGACTGACCTGGACAGAAGGATGTAAGGCAGAGTAGGCCCTGCGACTTTCAAACCACTTCCTCAACTCTTCCTCGCCTGAAAGACTAGGAAGACTCTCCCAGCTTTGGCAGAGTCTCCTGGCCTTTGGGCTGGGGGGGGCTTATGTAGGAAAGTGGGTTTCTGTTGCAGTAACCCCCCTACTTTTTGCCAGACTACTGATGCACTTTTTCCTGGTGTGCCATGGGTCCCTGCCAATCAGGTTCCCAGGGCCTGTGTTCTTTCCCCAAAACTAACCCAATTGGCATCTCTGGCCACATGTCAGCCCCTGGTAAATGGTACCACAGGTACCCAGGGCACTGTGACCAGAGAAGGCCTCTAAGGGCTGCAGCACTTATTGTGTCACCCTTAGAGGCCCTGCACCCTGACACTCACACACTGCCTTTGCAGGCAGCGTGTCTTGGTGCAGATCAAAGTGAAGAGTCGACATGGCACACATCCCTGTGTGCCATGCCCACAAACACCTGCCCTGGCATACATCAGTCACCCCTCTAGCTGGGTGCCCAATGCCAGTGGTGAGGGTACAGGTGCATGAGCCCTGTACCCCTACAGTGCCCAGGTCCATTCCTGGGCACTGTAAGTGCAGTGCTGCCATTAAAAGTATATGGTGCTGGGAGTTTGTCATTACGAACTCCACAGCCCCATAATGGCTACACTGAAGACTAAGTTTGGCATCAAACTTCTCAGCACAATAAACCCACACTGATGCCAGTGTGGGATTTAATGTAAAATGCACAACAGAGGGCATCTTAGAAATACCCCCTGAAACTCGACCAACTCCTAGTGACCTGACTGAGTGGCTGCTTAGGCTGCCACCACCAGACATGTTTCTGGACCCCTGGGTCGAGAGCTTGCTGCTCTCGGGGGCCTGAAACAATGCACATCCTGGGACGAGGTGCCAAGCCTCCTCCCCCAGGATGGGCAGGGTTCACGAAGGAGAGGCTTCAAAGGCATTTGTGAGCCTCTCCAGACCATTTGCTGCTTTCAGCAACTGGTCCTCACTGGTTCTACCCCCCACTTTGGGCGGGAGAACCGGCGGGAAAACCAGTGAGGAAGAGAGGTGTGCCCACCTCTGCCAACTCCACCCCTAAGGTGGGGAGGCGAGGTGAAGCACAACCTCGAGTCCCCGCCATCTTGAGGATGGGGGACCCAGCCAACCAGGGACAGGCTCCTGCCCCCTCCCACTGGAGAGTGGCAGAATAGGGGGTATACCCACCCCAGGGAAGGGACCCATTGGTCCCTGCCCTTTACCTACCTGTAACGCCCCTAAATTTTGTATTTAGGGGCACCCTGAACCTTCCTTCCTCAGATCCAGCAACAACAAGAAAAGGAAGAAGAGGAAGAAGGACGAGAAGCCGTGCAGAGCTAACAAGAGGACAACGCCCACTGACTTGGCCCCAGCCCTACAGGCCTGTCTCCCCTCGAACCTGCTCCTGCAAAACCCCGGCGTGTCCAGCGGCCAGCAACCTCAAAAACCCCGGAGGACCTGCCTGCCTTCACTTTCCAAGCTGTTTCTCCCGTGAACACCGGACGTGTTTGAACTGCAGCTTCTGGTGCCAGCCAGGAACCGCGAATCCCGCACACTCTGCACCCGCCGAATCCGGCCTGAGCTCGAGTGGGCAGATACCCAGAGGAGGTCCCCCCGGCGATCCTGACCCGAGATCCGGCGACCCCTGACCTGCCTCAAGCCTCCTGACGACGCCTGCAGCCTCAATCCAGAGGACCCCCCCTACCGCGACCAAGCGGGTAAGAAAATCCGACGTCCCAAGGCACCCCTGCACCCGATGCCCCACGGCCTTGTGTGCCCAAACCAACGGTGCCTAACCAACCCTCTACATCCCAACTTACCCCTCGAAGTGGTGGTAGCTCCTGGAAGATCCTCGTCCCCGAGCCTGCAGTGTTTCTATGTCCCGGAGAATCTCCATTGAAATCAACAGGGCACCCAACCTCAAAACAGCACCCTGCACCCGGCCGCCCTAGTGCCGCTGAGGGTGCCCCTTTGGTGCTAACTTGGTCCCCAACATGCCCTGAGCTTAACCATAGGAGCTTTGCTCCCACAACCCTGTGGCCTGCTTGCCAGCAGCCACCAACCGGAGTCCCCCTATCCTCCATAGGATAACATTGGGCCTCAACACTCTGCACCCGGCCGCCCTTGTGCCGCTGAGGGTGCAACAACAGTGCATCACTGACCCTGGGAGACCCCTGAGTCTAACCCCAGAACCCTAATTCAAATGACCGATTACTTACCTTGAAACCGATGACTCATTTTTCCTCATAGGATAAGATGGACATTTTTTCTCCCAAAAAGTTTCTAAGTGTCGACTTTTGAAAACTACAAATATTCCTTAAAAGTCAGCCGAATACAAAAACGCATTTTCTCAACTGTTTTCAGGAAATGTCCCAGTGCTGAATCCAGGATCCAGCACTGAGTAAGAAAAAGTATCGATAACCTAACTTACCTGCTAAGTGAATTTCCTCCCATAGGATAACATTGGTGATTCTATGTGAAAAAGTTTCTGTCGACTTTTGAAAACTAAGAATATTCCTTAAAAATCGTACATCTAACTAAAATGCATTTTCTCAACTGTTTTCAGGAAATGTCCCAGTGCTGAATCTAGGATCCAGCCCTGTGTTAGAAAAAGTAATCCGAAAAGTAACTTACCTGCAATTTACAGGAAAAGCCTATGTATTTCAATGTACTGGTCCAAAAAGTTTCTAAGTGTGGACTTTTGAAATCTGAAAATATTCTCTAAAAATCATACAAACTACAAAAACGTAATTACTTACCTGTTTTAAGTAAATGTCCCAGTGCTGAATCTAGGAGTCCAGCACTGGATTACAAAAGTAACGCAAAAGTAATTTTACCTGCATTTACCTTAAAAAGCCATTCATTTCAATGTACTGCATTTACTAAGTATTGCAACCTACTGCATCCCCTGTAAATCAAATCAAGTACAATCTTCATTGCTTTTTAAAACTGTGTACAACAAGTAATTTACTACTGAAAAGTATTTTTATGCTTACCTGTGCCAGGCTTGCTTGGTTCTAGAAATAAAACAACAGTATATTTTTTTATACAAAACAATTGGCCTAGAGTTCAGTTCTTGAGTGTGTGGATTCATTTGCTGACTGAGTGTGTACATCAAATGCTTTACACTGTCCTCTGATACTGCCTTACTGCTCGACCAAGCTACCACTTTAAAGAGTAAGGTTCTATCTAACTTTAACCTCTGCCAAACCTCTGGAAACCCTTGGACTCTATACACACTGTACCTCACTTTGGTGCAGTATATATAGAGCCAGTTTCTTACAAGTTATCTTTATTCACCTACCTTTTAAGGCCCTTCGTAGGGTGTTATTACTCATTTGGAAATGTAGGATGCTATGTTCAGGCTGCTTAATCTTTGCAATCATATCTAATGTTCCCAATTAATTCAAGCTATTTTATCAATGAACATCTGATTATAATCTGTGTCATCTGCACTGTTGCTTTCATCTGGTCTTCCAAGGGACCCAATAATACAATCCCCGCTGGGAAGGATTCACGCAGTGCCTGCTTTTCTCTCTATCAATGCGATGGGGAACTGGGCCAATCCCCACCCTTGTTGTGCTTCTCAGTTAAGTGGGCTCCCTGATATCTCAATGAGATCAATGCCTGTCTTGTGTTTGGGCACTGGTTCTCTGCACTGGACTTCATCAGCTAGGTCTTGGTTTCATTCCTCGCAGTGTCAGAGTGTTGTTATCTTGTGTAGCCAGGTCAGACACTTCTGTGTCTCACATAGAACAACCTTACATCTCCTCTGGCACAGCCTGCAATAATGACCTGCTCTTGGCTTCGGGATTCCTGCTCTGTGTGTCCAGCTGGTGCGCTCCTTCATTCTCAGTGTCTAGGCCTACCCTTGCCCTGGTCATGCAAGACTTTGCCCAGTACACACACTTTCTTTGGCAAGGGTTCAGTGCCTCAGCACTGAGGCCTTCATACTAGACAGGTCAAAAATCAGTCTTACAGGTCTGTTCTCCCTCTGAAGACTATACAACCCAGTACCCTAACTGTTCTGGGTCCATGCATGCTAAAGGTGCAAAGTCCTTTGCCCCTCACATACAGCACTTATGCTGGGGTCTATAGCTGCCACCACCCTTGCGGGACGACTGTCTTCCCTAAAGAAAGAACAGACCCCTCACAATACTTGGTACGCTTCTGACAGAGAAGCACCCTTGGGCCCTTGGCCTGGGTCCTGGTTGGGACACAAGAGTGTAGCCCATGACTCACTATCACACTGGCAGTGTCTGGAGGAATGAGGCCTCTTGACAGGCAGGCAAGCCTGCAGCACTCTACTACTGGATAGCTCCCCACGGGAACTACCCCAGGAACCTAGAACCCCCCCTTTATTCTCCACCATGAGAACAGGGCCTTTGTCCCCTACCTTAGGAACTTTCAACCCCTCTTCTCTGGGAGCTTCAAGGTCTACCTTCCCTAGGAATTTGCTGTATCCCTCAGGTTTACTTAAGAGAGCCTATGGGACTTGGGTCAGCCTCTCCTACACCCACCTCTTCAGCCAACTCTTCGGCCCCCCCGCAGTCCAGTTGGAGACCATCTAAGGACCCTAATGATCCCTACTTGAAATTTCACAGGAGGCCCCCATAAGCACATGCAGCCGCCTTCCATCTTAGGGCATCTGCCCTATCCTTGGTACACTTACTGTGCACCCTTCAGAAGTCTATTGGGCAAAGTCATCCACAGCCTGCCCCACTGGCAGCTCAAAGTGACAGTTCCTGACAGAAGTGACTGCACTAACCCAGACTAAAGCACAGGGTCCCTTCATTCAAGATAGGCCCCACCTTGCCCCCTGGTTGTGCCACTGCGGCACACCTGTCTTCTGTATAACCTTGCTGAGGGCTGTACCCACCAGCTAATCCACTTCAAGGGGCCTCAGGGACACACCCCAATGCTGATACTCCTAAAGTGCACGAGGGAGGAGTCCGCAAGGCAAAGCCTTTGCAACCTGTCCTTCTTTGACATGTGAGAGCCCCGGTTATGGTGTCTGACCCCGCAGGACCTACCTGATTGGTCACTCGACCAGGCATCGTTCCAACCACCATCCCAGGTTATGAAAAACAATACTGTTTTGGATGACATCCTTAACTCTCCTTGGGCAGTCGCATACCCTACCCTGACACCTCATGTTCCACTACTAACCCCTCTTTGGAATCTAGGGTGTCCCTCCCCCCCAGGTCCCCTCAGGGTCAGACCCTCACCCCACCTAGGGGAACCTAGGGGCTATTGCTACACTATCTATCTAGGGAACCATCCCCCTTAAGAACACCTACTACTATGGGCCATCCTTAGCTAGGTCATTACCCCACCAGATAATCTATGGGGACCGTAGGAACTACAACTTTCTCGCACCCCTTCACTGTGGGAACATTTCTTGGGCACCACTCCACCCATCTGGTGGGAACTGCTAGGGGCATCACTAACCTTAGATTATGGTGGGAAAATATCTGCAGAGAGAATGACAAACTGTTGGCTCCCTGACAGGAAATCTGCCTTGCCCATGTCAAGTGAAAGAATTTCCCTGAGCCCCCTAATCATCTCCTACACCCTAAGAAGCAGGGGCCACCCCTACACCCCAAATCTTTGGTGTGGGTATCTGTTGCACACTCTAAAACTCTGGAGAAGAACCCTCATCATACAGACCTAGAGTATGTAGTGTTGGGGTTCAAAGGAACACTATGGCCTAGAACACTCTCATGGAAACAGTGTGTGAAAGTCCACCCTACCATCACATCATTTGCAAATGTAACCCCGTCATAATAATGCAGTTTAAATATCAACCCTCAATGCCTTTACATGACATATACGTGTCTGGGGGCTTTCTTTTCCCACATCTTTAGTTCACATAACCAGGCCATTGAACCCCTCTCAGGGCTTTGCACTATGATATCTGCTCATTAATGCATTGGTAATGTGTGGCAAAACTGGACTTATCAAATGCTATCAATGCGTACCAGAACTGAATACTATGTATCCAAGTGCTGGGCACCAATGTAAAGAAACCAAGCTATTAGTTGTGCAGGGTGTGAGGCCTGTGCAAGCAATAGGTTCACAATTACCCCCACACTAGGAACCATGCACGCACCCCATTGTAGCACTTGACTCTCTTAGAGTAGCGAAGCAAAGCAGTGCAAGGCCTTCGCAGGAATGGTGGTGTGGGCTAGTAATTACCGTTCACTGACATACAATAATAACAATAAATGATTGTCCAGTCTGTGCTTTTCTTTTTCTTAAGAAATGGAAAAGTACATTTATTATTACACACACAGTACTTAATACTATGTAGTAATTTATAAATATACATACGGCTTGTGGAATACCTTTGATGACCTTACATTTGACCCCTAAAAGCTAAGGACCCCCCAAAACAAAATCACAGTACACCCTCCATACAATATAGGACATAACCATATAAGAATGTGCCACTTTAAATCAAGCAGGAATATTGGCTTTATCAATGTTCCCACACTTAAAGGCCAGAATCATGAGTTATGACGCATCACGCTATGACTGACTTCAGTAACCATAATCCATCTGCAATCATTATAATTAATAAAGCTTTGCAGCATTTTATGAAAACTCATTACTGTCAACAATACCAGACCATTTAATTATAGCATTGTGAAACCATATTACTTGTGTCTGCCTCTTTTTTAAACAACTTAGACTACAACACTTGCAATCATGCCAACAACCAATAGATATTAGGGCACTCCGAGGCTGTAGAAGAAAAGTTCCAGTCTTGGGTGCACTTAAATTTTGGTTGAAGAGGCAGGGTATCACAATTTCTTGGATCCTGCAAACTTCGGGTCACTGATTAATTACCTGGTGGGGAGGGCTGCTACTCTCCTGCAGACACCCACACTCTCTTCCAACGGTTGGTGGTGCCCCTGCCATCCTGGGGCCACCACATGAGGCAAAACGTAATGTAAAATAAAAGCCCCATAGGGCATTATTGGGCGCTCCCTCCCGGCAGTGTGCATTTTTTTATATCAGCAGACCCAGCCACACTTTCTCTTTTAAACTTCTTTTCTTTTTGGGCTTTTATTTTTGTTTGGGGGTGCCAGCTCATTTTTTTTACTTTGTTTAAGATTGCCTC
This sequence comes from Calotriton arnoldi, assembly GCA_963921515.1. Lineage (NCBI taxonomy): Eukaryota > Metazoa > Chordata > Amphibia > Caudata > Salamandridae > Calotriton > Calotriton arnoldi. The sequence goes on from CAWUFW010000961.1 coordinate 2,142,327, forward strand.
TTCTTAAGTACACAATGCTGAAAGCTCAAAACAAACTTCTCTTTCTCTCCCACCTTCCATACGATTCTGCAAATAAGGTTGTGTCCGTGCATACTTGCTTATGTTTCCACATTGACTGGTATTTTTGGACCAAATGTCATAGTTATGTTTTGATACAGCTTGGTAAAGAGTCCCTTGTGGTCTCGTGATTAAGGTTTTAGACTCCCATTCTGAAGCTTGAAGGTTCAAGCCCTCGTGTCTCAATGATCATGTGACTTCTCTGAGGTCTGGTCAATTGCAAAGAATTAAGATATTTAACCTAGATAGTGGATGCTGATTTTGTTCTGTGACATTGGCAATTAGTTTTTTTCTTTTACTTTCTCTAAAAATACCTCTTTTTAATTATATAACTCACAAAAGCCTAAAAAAGTCTCTCTCTTTCTGTACCTCTCTCTCTCTCTCCCCTTCCAGACCATTCTGTAAATGAAGTAGCTGTCAGTGTACACTCATGTATGACACCACATTGGTTTGGAATTTTGGTTAGAATGTCATAGTTATGTTTTGATTGGTTGTAGGAGAGAGTCACGTGGCGTAGTGGATAATGTTGTTATCTCTCACTCTGAGGGTTAAGGGTTTGGGTCTTGATGTTTGAGTAATTAGGTGTCTGTTTCAATGTTCATCATACATAGTGAAGGAAGATCTTGCTCTTTTTAACATTATTATTTTATTTTCACTTTGTTTAAAATGACCTATTTTTAAGTACATAATGCACAAAGCTCGAAACAAACTTCTTTTTCTCTCTCTCCCTCCTTCCATGCCTTTCTGTAAATAAAGTAGGTGTGAGTGTATACTCCCCTATGTTCCCACATTGACTTGTATTTTTGAACTAAATGCCATACTTATGTTTTGATCCAACCCTTTAAAGAGTTGCTTGTAGCCTAACAAGTAAGATCTAAGACTCTCCCTCCAAAGGTTACAGTTTTAAGCCCTGATGTCTCAATGGTCATGTGACTCCTCAAAGTTCTGTTCAGTTACAAATAATTCAAATGTTCAATCAATGTAGGTGAAGATGATTTCATTCTTTTACATCGCCAATTAGCATTTTCCTGTTAACTTTCTCTCAAAATACCGCTTTTTAAGTATATCATTCATAAGAGTCTAAAAAAGCTCACTATCCCTCTTGCTCCCTGTCTACCTCCCTTCCCTTCCATCCAATCTGTAAATGATGTAGCTCTCAGTGTACACTCTCCTATGGCCTGCATCCAGACGCCTCCGGGCATTCGTTTGCGCTTTTAAAGTGTTCATTTCATTTCATTTTTCTTTAACTGCATTGACTTATAATTGTGGTTCAAATGTCATCATTGCGTTTTGATAACTTGTAGCTAAGAGTCACTTGTGGCCTAGAGTTATGGTTTTAAACTCTCACTCTGAAGGTAAGGGTTTGAGGTCTGTCATCGCAATGGTCAAGTAACTGTTCAAATGTTCAATGTACTTAGTGAAAGAAGATCTCGTTCTTTTTAATGTCAATTTGTTTTTCTTTTTGCTTTGTCTACAAATAACTCTTTTTAAGTATATCATTCCCCAAAGCTTAAAACAAACGTATCTTTCTCTATCCCCATACTTCCATGCCATTCTCTAAATGAGTTAGGTGTCTGTGCATATTCACCTATGTTCCCACATTGACTGATATTTTTGGATCAAATGTCATAGTTATGTTTTGACAATGTGTAGTAAAGGGTCACCGGTGGCCTAGTGGTTAATATCTTACCCTCTCACTCTGCAGGCTAGTGGTTGAGCCATAGGGGCCGATTCCGATTCGGGCCGGAAATCTCTCCGACCGAGCCGGACCCGGAGAGATTTCCGACCGAATCGGACCCGTGCAGCCCGACCGAACGAGTACGATGCGCACGTATGCCATCGGACTCGAGTCGGTCGGACTCCCATTGAAGTCAATGGGAGCCTGTCGTCACAACGCGTACGCGGGCTCCCATTGACTCCAATGGGTGCGAGGCGGACAAGGTCGCCCCCTACAGCGTGTACGCGGCGAAGCGACTCGTGCCGTACACGCACAGGTAGGGGGTACCCATGGGTCCCCCCTGTGTGCGACTCGCGTGGCTATGCGTACAGGGGGGTCTGACACGGACCCCCAAAGTACGGCTCCGACTGCTCTTTCGAGCCGGAGTGCGCGGCTCGGTCGGACTGCTCGCGGCGCGCATCGTACTTACCCGGCCGGGGAACGTCTCCATTGCGCGGTGCGAGTCGAGTCCGAGCGAGTCGGTCGGTGCGGTTCGACCCGGGAACGAGTCGGTCGGAGCGGTCGGGACGCCCAAACGAGTCGGTCAGCGAATACGCATCGTACTCGCTCGCCCGGACGCGCGTACGAATCGGTCGGGAAATAGGGCTCCGAATCGGATCCGGTTAAGCCGAATCCGATTCGGAGCCCTACCGGCCGAGATCGGAATCGGCCCCTTAGTGTCTCGATAGTGTGTCTGTTCCACCGTTCAACATACATAGTGAAAGAAGCTCTTGTTCTTTTATTTTTCTTTTCTTATCATTTTGTCTAAAATTACCTATTTTCAAGCACATAATGGCCCAAAGCTTATAACAAGCTTCTCTTTCTCTCTCTCCCTCCTTCCATGCCTTTTTGTAAACGAGGTAGGTGTCAGTATATACTCACTTATGCTCCCACCACAGGAGATTTGTTGCAAGGCGATGTATTGTATTTCAGTGGCTCTGTTGCACCTAACTTGCAGGTATCGCAATTTAGTGATGATAAACGCTCTAGGGAGAGGGACATTGTTGTAGCCCTTCAGTTATTTGTACAAATAGATTCGCCCCTCTGACAATTAGGATTTTATGTACCCCAACCGAGTCAACCAATAAAGTAGTGAACTTGATATAAATGTGAGATTTGATGCTTCAACTAATGAACTTAAAGTGGCACTGGCTGGGAAGATACAGAAATTAGTGGATTCAAGAAAGATTAGCAACAATGAACACCCACTTACTGATGGTGGGAGTTTACTGGGCAGGAACTGCCTAATCTCTCTTTAATCTCGGGGGAGAGAGACAAGTAAGTGACAGGCGTGCTACAAGGGTGAATGAATCTTCTGGCAATCCTTGCAACAACAATTTGAAGACTGCTATAAAATGTACTCGAGAGGGGGTATAAGAAATACCTTACAGTTGCGTACCAATCCTGCGCCTCCCGGAGTATATAGCTCCTATCAGAGAGAACCTAGAACATACAGGAACCCTTGGAGACCTGGTAGCAAAAAAGTGGGATTATCTACACGATTAATGCACTGACACTTAGGATGGGTATTAAGGAAGACATGGATTCCCTTATTGATAAGGTGATTTACTGGATTAAGTTCCAGTTGCTTTTTAAAAAAAAATTCCCCTGGCTGCACACATTTATGATACTTCTACTAAAGCTGTTCACACTGTTTAAGCCCCATTCACTGTCAAGATGAGATCTCTTCCCATGGAAAAGGCAGACAGCTTCTAACAGTATGCTGGAATGCTTGCTTTTTATTACTTAGTTGTGTAAAGCAGATGCTTTAGCCTTAGAATGTTTGTGGCATTTACTATTCATGCCTCAGTACCTTTCTTTGCACTTTGTAGGCATTATCGGATTGATTTTTTCAACTTCATCTATTTGGTCATTATGATCAAATTCTAAATGTTGTAATAAACATTGCACGTTAAAAATAAAGTTAATCTACAAGAGCTATGCTATATTTTACTACTAAACAGGCAGCCAAATTTGCAGTTACCTTGCAGGCAACAGGGTAATGATTTGAATGGTAGAGCAAGTGCAGTAGCACTGGGCCCAAAAGTTGTCAGAACTCCTCTAAACACATAATATTGCTATATTTGACTACTAAACAGGCAGTCACAATTGCAGTTGTCTTGCAGATAAAAGGGACTTGTTTTGAATGGTGCGGCAGGTGCAGTGGCACTGGGGTCAAAAACTCTAGGGACCCCACTAATCCCAGATTATTGCTAAAATGTAAAATTAAACAGGCAGTCACAAGTACAGTTACCTTGCAGACAACAGGGTCATGATTTCAATGGTGCAGCAGGTGGAGTGACACTAGGACCAAAAGCTGTAGGCACCCTAATATTGTTATATTTTACTACTACACAGGCAGTCACAATTGCCGTTCCCTTGCAGTTAAAAGCGGCTTGATTTAAATGGTGCAGTAGGTGCAGAGACACCGGGGCCAAACGTTGTCATAACTCCACTAAACACCAAATATTGCTATATTTTACTACTTAGCCATGCAGTCCCAAGTGCAGTTATCTAGCAAGCGCTAGGGTCATGATTTCAATAGTGCAGCAGGTGCAGTGGCACTGGGACCAAAAGCACCAGGCACCCCACTAACCACAGATTATTGCAATTTTTTTACAGCTAAACAGGCAGTCGAAAGTGCAATTATAGGGGGCGTGGCTTGAGCCACCACAAGATGGCCGCGACTCCGTGAGGCTCCGTGCATCGGCCGGGACCTTTTCCGTTGCGGAGCGGCAGCGTCTCTTCTCCGACTCCATGGACTGGCTCATTTAATAGTGCTGATGCCGAAGAGCAGGTAGCTGTCACTTTTGTTTCCCTATGTGCCGTTTTTCGCTCCTGTTTCTCCCGCGTCGCATTCCCCTCAGGGGAAGCAGTTGCGGCCACCATTTTGTCTGCCGCGGGCCGTGGCGGTGACTGGCTGCCGTTTTTTGTGTCCTGGTACTGTTTCTGCAATGGACAATAGAATGGCGGTTTTTCCTTTCTTGGAAGTGGTGCACTGGCTAATTTGTCCCTCTTATCGCTGTCATTGAAGTTTTTTCCGCTTTGAGGATTACCAGTGGCTTTTCTCCACAGACTTTCTCCGTTCTTCTCTGCTGTACACTGGCTGTCAACAAAGCAGGGGGAAAAGAGTATAAGTAAGGAATTGTATATGTTGCTTTCCAAGCTAGACTCTTTGCTGCACATTATAAGCTCTGCTAATTTACCAACATTGGTGGTATTTCTTCCTTCACATATATATGAAACCTCCTCCCTCCTTCAGTCAAAAGGGTGCTTGCGCCACTATGTCTTCCATACGCAAAGACTCCACCACGGCTGCGTCAAAACGCCAAAAGAAAGAGCTGGACTCTCCCACAAAATCTCCATTTTACCTATAACACTGAATGATCTCATGGAGGAGATAAAGCATTTAAAACCATTTGTAATTGATACCAACGCCACCCTTCAGAGACTAGAGGAGAAATGGTCCAATTTAGAGTCAAGGGTTATGGTGGTGGAGCAGAAGATTAGTGATACTCAAGATGTGATCCCTAAAGTGGAAGCTATGTCCAGAGAAATAGCTCTTCTCAAACAACAAACGGAGGACTTGGAAAATCGCAATAGGTGCAACAATCTTAGACTTTATGGTATTCCTGAGGGAGAAGAGGGATCTGACATGATCGCCTTTCTTAAACTCCATATTTCTAAGCTAGTTGACCTTAAGGAAGGTACTATCCTCAACTTACAACGCGCGCATCGTATTGGTCCAAAATTGATTTGAGGATGCATTTTGCGCTTAGAAATATCGCTAAATGCAATAGAACATGAATTGCGAGCGCAAGCAACCACTCGCCTTTGCTAAATGTGCACTTGGGGTAGGATTTTGTACCCACTTACTCCCGGCATTTAGTACTTGCTTCTTCGTGCAAATGGGCACTAGGAGGCATTTTGCACAAAGACAATAGAGCTATATGCAACAGAACATAAACAGCAGTGTAAGGAGATGCTCACGCTCGGTGAATGTGCTCTCGCGGTTGCATTTTCCCACATCATCAGTCAGTCGCCCCAGAGGGATAATTGTTCTTTTCTTAGAATATACTGAATTGTTAATGGTTTTGTCTGCAGCAAAACAAAGGAAGCAGATGTTATGGTCTGGTCACAGAGTCTTTCTCTCACAGAATGTGGCTCGTGCCACCGCCGCTCGTCGTAAGGAGTTCCTTTCCTTTCGCCCTGCTCTCCGTTCCATGAACGCCAGATATGGTCTTGTTCATCCTTGTTTTTTTAAAGTCACCTATAAGGAACGAACTCATTCTTTTGACCGCCCTGAGGTTTTAAGACAATTCATTTCTCGTCACAAAGGAGAAGAAATGGACCTGGAGAAAACATGAATACTGACTTTCCTAACATGTTTTGTTTCCCATTTGCTTAACTATTCTCAATTTACAGGTTCAGATGTTTTTTACTTTTATTCGTTTGTTTGTTCCGTGATTGTTATATGTTTACCCTCTCAAAGTACTTTCTTCTAATGTTCTTGTGGTTTTTCTTTCACAGATATACCTTGTCTAGTATGGACACCCCTCCTTGATGTTCTCTTCGTATTGTGCCTCCCCTCCCACTCCTATTGTTTATAATTCTTCACGTATTGGTAAGTGTTTCTCCCTCCTTAAAGTATGCACGTTTCCTATATTTGTTCTCATTATATTTCTCTCTTTGAGTTATTCTGGCTTACCACGTTTCTCTGGCTGCTGCTCCCTAATATATTCTTTTTCCTTTACTTATCTATTGGTCTTTGTCGTTTCTCTTTGACTTTGTCGACTCTCGTTTGTCTTTCCTTCGTGGTTCCCCGCCTCCCTATGTTGCTCTCTTCATTCTGGCAATATGTTCTGGTTATTTTGACTGACGTCTCCCGGCTTCTTGTCAACTTCTCTCTCTCTATCATTTATATCTTCTTCTGTTTTCTTTCTCTCTCTCGCCTTCTTTCTTTTTCATTCTTCTGTCTTCCTCTATATTCTTCGAATTTCTCCATTATACCATCTCTGATCACTTTCATCTCTTTCTCTTTTCTTGTTCTTTACTCTTTTACCATCCCTTTTCTTTATTTGTTTTTATTGTTCAATTTCCTGCCTGTTGGTTCAAAATTTTCCGCATGTTCAATTCTCAGTTTTACCAATTTTAGAATGCTCATGGTGTTGCTTAATGTTTCTCCCCTCTCATTATGAATGATAATGTGTAGGGTTTGCGTAATCCCGTCAAGAAACATAGGGTACTTACCCATCTATCTAGATTAAATTGTAAAATTGCTATGCTTCAAGAGAATAATCTTAATGAAAACGATATTGGTTCTCTTAAAAAGCAATGGGTGGGCCATGTGTATTGTTCCCCAGCTAAAGACAGAAAAAATGGAGTGGTGACATTATTTCATAAGACCCTTTCTCTTATTGTAGAAAAGGAAGAGAAGGATGCTGATGGCAGATGGCTTCTTTTACATCTCATTATAAATGGTCCCCCTATCTCTCTTCTTAACATTTACGGTCCCACTGGTGTTGATTCACAGTTTTGGCAGTCCATGTCACATACTCTTCACTCCTGTCCTGATTCTAACCTCTTGGTGGGTGGGGACTGCAATCAGGTCATGGATCCCTTCACTGACAGGAAATCCACCACTAGATATATTCCTAATAAGATGCAAAAAACCTTTACGAATACTATTCGTTCGAGAGGTTTGGTGGATGCTTGGAGGATATATAATCCGGACAGCTTGGAATTCACTTTTTATTCTTCCACTCATAATTCTTCATCTAGAATTGACTACATCTTTCTGAGTCCTCACCTCCTCCCCAATCTAATTCACGCTGAAATTGGGTCCATACTTATTTCCGATCATGCTCCTGTTTTTATTAATTTAGATCTCCCTTCTGAGCCCTCCAAATCCCGTAGATGGCGCTTTAATAATTACTTACTCAAAGATTCCACTTTTATTGGGCGATACAAAGATTTTTTGTCCGAATTTTTTCTCATTAATGCTAGTCCTGACATTCCCTTCCACACCATCTGGGACGCTTTTAAGGCGACAGCCAAAGGATTTAACATTGATTATGTGGCTGTCAAAAAGAAACGACTTCTCAAGGAATCAGCTTCCATATTATCTTCCATTAAGCAACTTGAGCATACCTCCTTCTCTTCTAATAATGATGATACTCTTAAGAAATTAGTCCAAGCAAAATTGAATTTTAATAGGAAATCGACGGAGGAAGCCTCCGGGGTGTTACTTAAAATTCATTCTACATTTTACGGTGGTCGTAATAGAGCCGGTAAATTGCTTGCGAACTATTTGAAGGTCAAATCTCAAAGATCCAAAATAGTTAATATCATTGATGATAAAGGTGTTAATCACTTCAAGGATGAGGAGATATTAAAATGTTTTACGGATTTCTATAAGACCTTATACACTCCCAAATCTTCTCCTTCTGATACTGCTTTGGAGAAATTTTTTGAATCGTTGCCTCCTCGCTCCCTCTCCTCTCCTGATTGCTCTTTATTAGAGAAGGATCTATCCCTTTCTGAACTTAAGTCAGCCTTAGCTCAGTTACCTAAAGATAAGGCCCCCGGCCCAGATGGTTTTACAGCTGAATTCTATTTTTGCTTTCACAGACCCTTCTCCCTTATCTTCTATCTCTCTTTCAACACTTTATTTCTCATAATGAGGCTCGTGGCTCCAGTGGCGGCTGGTGGATTTTGAAAGTGGTGAGGCGAAAAATTGTATCGTAGTATAACAAGCGAGCGAAGCGAGCGAGCCCGAACTGCAAAAGGAGGGTGCGGGGGGGTTTTCCCCCGCAAGAAAATTTGCAAAAAATGTATTCAAATTATGGCTTTTTACACCACGTATTTACTGCTACTAGGGGTCAGTGTGCCAAATACCAAGTCTACATAATATTGAAACTACCTCATGCATCTTTAACTACCAGGCACCCTCTACCTCTCTATCGCACGTTCCTGTGTTTTCATGTTGTGACCGGTTTTCGTCTTTCCCTATGCCTCAGTTCAGTTATGTGAGTACTTAGGAATCGGCTTAGTGCGAGTAATACGTGCTATGTAAAACCGCAGGCGTTTAAAAAAAAAATCATAGCCAGAGGTTTTAGAATGCTATACTCTGAATCATACGCCTCCCTTTTAATCTATTCTATTAGCATTTCTGTATTGAACAACCAAACACCAGGAAACATACACAGTCGTGTGATGGTACTCCAAGGTCTGTTCGAAAGGGCGCCCAGAGATAGCGCTACAATGCCATAGCGAAGATGGTGAACGCTATACAAATGCCAGCCGCAGCATTACCTCTTATTAGCTAAGTAGCAATGGGACACTGTCCTCTGCCGTACGAAGCTCTCTACACTGAAGTGGAAAACCTATTCTGTCTCTCTGCAACGTTCTTCAGAAACTTTGGGTAAAGCAACCTTCCCCTACTCCCCTCCCGATTGCCTTTTTAAAGGAACTGCCGTACTCCCACTTCAGAAGTGTTCAAAAGCAACCAATAAAATAAGGGTTATCGGACGAAGCTCACATGGTGTGTCAAAGGGGAGCCAATGTATAAATGCAGGGCTTTTGATATAAAACAACAGGTCTCATCACCAGTGTGGCTTTTTACATTTGTGAATGTTTCTTCTAACATTAAAACTAGGAACAACAAAAAACAATATACGTAGCCGAAAAAAATACAAACGCATACAAGCTAGAAATAAGACAGGGACACTTACCCTTGGACTGCCTGTGGGCTGTAAAGGAGATCGCCGAGGAGTAACTGTTTAAACTGGGGAGAAAGAGGAAATTACGAATCGTTGCGTAAGTGGAAAGCATACCAGAGCCGACATCCTTCAGTGGTCCATTTTTGTTCAGCTCTCGCGGTGTGATTTCACTGCCTTGTTAAATGATCCTGGCGGACTCCTTGGGCCGGAGAGACTAGTGATAACACAGGCCCTGTGGAAAGGACAGTGGCAGCCGGCTGTCCGCACCCAGTGGCACTCAGATAATGAAGAGTGTGCCACTAGCGTAGGCCGTGGGTCATGGGCCCCGGAGTAAGAGAGCCCTCAGGCCTTTGAGCCCCGGTGCATCTGCACCTGCTGCACCAACGGAAGCTGCGCGCTTGTAGCACACACAGTTACATCATAAAACGGCCATGTGTTTGAATCCGTTTCCTTTACTATGCCGGGGAATTTCCCTACAGCTCAAATGATTCTGCACAGTTCCCTTCTAATTAGTTTGACAAACGTCAAATATTTTTGGGACTCTGAGGTTTGACATTACCCCCACACCTTTTTCCTTATCCGCTCTGGCAATGCTACATTTCAAAACACAAAAACCCTCCTGGCTGCCTATATGGTCAACACGGTTCCATGTTAAAATATAGATTACAAAAATATAGTTGACAAAAATATCGATGTAAAAATATCGATTACAAAAATATCGAATTGCTATACTTAAACAGGTAAGTACAATAATATTGACTCAAAAATATAGATGTAAAAGCTATAGATGTAAAAAATATCAATTTTAAAAAATAACATAAATTAAAATAAATTAATTAAAAAATATTAAAATTATTAACAAAATAAATTCAATTCAATATATATTTAAACTAATTATAACAAATAAACTTAATTTATTAAATATAAACACAAAAAAATATTTACATATACATATATTTACTTAAATACATTTTATTAACTATTATCTTTATTTAATTTATAAACTTTTTAATTATATAAAAATAAAATAAACACATATATAAATAATTTAAAATAAAATATTCTATATTTAATTAACATATTAAACTATTTAAAAAAAGAATACATACATTTAATAACAAAATAAAAACATTAGTAGAAAAAGCGCTGGATAGCGAAGGGGTAAAATTACTATTCCCACTCCAATGAGTGCAACAGTAGGGAAAGCGCTGGATAGCGGAGGGGTAAAATTTACTATTCCCACTCCAGTGAGTGCAACAGTAGGGAAAGCGCAGGATAGCGTAGGGGTAAAAATTACTATTCCCACTCCAGTGAGTGCAACAGTAGGGAAAACGCTGGATAGTGGAGGGGTAAAATTTACTATTCCCACTCCAGTGAGTGCAACAGTAGGGAAAGCGCAGGATAGCGTAGGGGTAAAAATTACTATTCCCACTCCAGTGAGTGCAACAGTAGGGAAAGCGCTGGATAGTGGAGGGGTAAAATGTACTATTCCCACTCCAGTGAGTGCAACAGTAGGGAAAGCGCTGGATAGCGTAGGGGTAAAAATTACTATTCCCACTCCAATGAGTGCAACAGTAGGGAAAGCGCTGGATAGCGGAGGGGTAAAAATTACTATTCCCACTCCAGTGAGTGCAACAGTAGGAAAGCGCTGGATCCCAAAACAATAAAAAATAAAACCATCAACATTTTTATTAAATTTAATTTCCAATATTAACATAATTAATATATACATTTAAATATATTATTATTAACAAAGATAATAAAAAAATTAATTACCCATTATCTAACACTATTAAATCCACAACACACACCTACAATTAATTACATAATTAAATTTAATAATTACTAATTAATTAATGAAAATTAATTTATTATTTATCAATTAATCAATAAAAAATTAATTACTTACCACCTTTCACACCATTTACACATATTAAGACCAAAACCCACACCTAAAATTAATTACACAATTACAATTAATAATTACGAATTAATTGATGGTAATTAACTTAAAAGTATTTAATAATTAATCAATAAAAAAATTAATTACTTACCACCCTTCACACAATTTACACATATAAACACCACAACACACACCTAAAATTAATTAAGCAATTAACCTAATTATTTATTAATTGACTAATTGAAATTAATTAACAACTAATTATTAAACTATTATTAATGAATCAATTAACACATTAATTATTCAATAAATATTATAAAATTAAATTACTTCCCACCCTAATCCCCTATAAACCCACAACCCGCTACGGAACTAAAAACGCAGAATTAAACTTAAAATAAATTAATAACTAGTAAAACTCTAAAACATATAATAAAATAACAAACAATTCTCATTAAAAACACTAAAATACATAAAATTATTAATAAATCGATATTTTTGTAAACTATATTTTTGTAAACGATATTTATTACAAAGATATTTATGTAATCGATATTACTTACCTGTCAGTCGATATTCTTGTCAACTATATTTGTTCTCGATATTTCTTCTCAACGATATTTTTGCGGCGATATTTCTGTCCCGCGATATTTTTGCGGCGATATTTCGACTCTGCACCGGTCAACACATCAGGCCTACTTCCCAGCCCATCTTCAAACCCCCTCTCCTCGGCCACCCCTTTCAGCTCTTCAACTGTTCACTGCAAGTCCACAATAAGTGCCTGGCAGTCTCCTCCTCCCGAGAGCAAGAGATGGGAAAAACGGAGTTAGAAAGTCTTTCTAACTCCGTTTTTCCCATCTCCTGCTCTCGGGAGGGTCTGTTGAGTTAAAATAATTGCATATATTCGTAGCACATGCCACACAAGCAGTCGCGGGCGGCATGACGGGTGGGTGGGGGGGATTGCGTGGGGGGGTTGCGCGTGGTGGGTGTAGGGGGGGAGGGGTTTAATTAAAAAATAAAACTTACCTTCAACCGGGTCCCGCGTTTTCCTGCTGCCGCAGCTCTCCGAATCTTCAGGAAGCTGCCACCCACAGGCAGCCTCCCTCCCCTCCGCCAATCACAACGCTGCGATGGCAGCGTTGTGATTGGGGTGGTGCAGGCGCACAGTGCCCCAGCCGGAAGCCTAATCGGAGGCCCTTTTCTCTATGTAGGCTGCATGCAGCCTACATAGAAGAAAGGAGAGTGCGCATGACTGCTTTGGTCGGCCCCAGGCCGACCAAAGCAGTCAGGAGCCCACAACATTGGGCAAGCCACTTCCCCCTGCCCTCGAGCAGGACCCCCACCCGCCCTCCTACAACCAGGCACTCCAGGCACTTCTGCTTTCTCGCAGTGCGAGAAGCAGAAACATAAAATGAGTAGTTTTACCATTTTATGTTTCTGCTTCTCGCACTGCGAGAAAGCAGGGGGGCGACGCCCCCACGCCTCTATGGAGGAGCCGCCACTGCGTGGCTCCTTTCTTGAAGCCATGATCTGTTTACTCCCAAAGAAGGATAAAGATCCCTCATCCTGTGCCAATTACCGCCCTATCTCTTTAATCAACATAGACTGCAAAATTTTCGCTAAGGTGCTGGCCCTTCGTATTAATCAGGTTATTCCTGATTTGATTGGCTATGAACAGACAGGGTTTGACAAAGGCAGAATGGTGGCAGATAATTCAAGAACTTTTTTGAATATCATTCATCTTGCGTCTAAGAGTTCCTACCCTGTTGCAGCCATCACCCTGGACGCGGAGAAAGCCTTTGACCGCATTCACTGGCTTTTTATGATGCGTGCACTCAAGTGGCATGGCTTTGGTCCCGTTATTTTATCTCTTATAAGTTTGTTATATTCCTCCCCTACCACTTCGTTTTTTTGTTAATGGATTTCAATCTCCTTATTTTACCCTCCAGCGAGGCACTCGTCAAGGCCGCCCTCTTTCACCTCTGCTCTTTATTTTATCTCTTGAACCCTTTCTTCATTCTCTACGGCATTCTTCCGCATTTTGGGGTTTTACTCATAAGTCAATTGAAATCAAGTTCACTGCTTACGCAGATGATATTCTGCTATATCTCTCCGATCCTTCTATCTCTTTACCCGCTTTTACGGATCTTTTATCTTCCTATGCGCTCTGTCCGGATATAAATTACATTTTTCTAAATCCGAAGTGCTTCCATTAAACAAGTATTGTTTAAGAAGTATGTTCAAAGGGATGGATTTCAAATGGAACACTAATTACATTACATGTTTGGGAATAAAATACTCCTCTTCAATTGTTAGAACGGTTCAGCTTAATTTGGAGGATGTTCTATTAAAAGTATCTGGCATGGCAGAGAAATGGTCTCCCTTATTTTTGTCATGGTGGGGCAGATTGAACACATCCAAAATGATGATGCTCCCTGTTATTAACTTTTACTTGCCCATGCTACCAGTGAGGCTTCCTTTAAAAATTTTTAAAACTCTTAATGGTGTTTTAAGTAAATTTCTCTGGAATAGCTGGAAAGCTCGTATATCTCTATCTTCCTTGTCTGCTCCTAAGGATAGGGGAGGTGTTAACTTTCCCAATTTTCGTCAATACCACTCCTCCTTTTTAATCTGTCAGGTTTTACCTTATCTGTCTTCTTCGGATGAACCCCCCGTATCGATATGGTATAGATTGGAGGAATCTGTGGTTCATCCGTTTCCCTTCTCCTCGTTAGCCAATTTTACTCATTCTCCTCGCTCATTTAAGTCCCCAACCATCTCACAATTTATATTGACCTTTAACCCGGTCCTTAAAAAATCCCTTTCATCTTTGCAAATATTCCTGGATTCCCCTATATGGCATAAGAAGTCCATTAAACTTTCCAATCGTACCATTTTTTGGAAAGATTGGGCGGCCAAAGGGATCATCCAGGTTAAACACTTAATACAGGATATGCAATTTCTATCTTCTCAGGAAGTACAATTAAAATTTCGTCTGCCTGCCACTTCCCTTCTTAAGTACGATTCTTTAAGATTGCTCTTAACTCAACAGCTTTCTCTTATCTCTGGAACATCCTCCTCTCCGTCTGACTCCCCATAAGAACCACTATCTACTTTCCTTTCCGTTCAGGCCTCCCATATATATAAATATCTCCATTTCTCTCTTCCCACTCGCTCCAAGAGTAAAACTTTAATTTTATGGGAATCTGATTTGCAACGTCCTCTCCCTATACACACATGGATCTCTATTTGGACAAGAAAACATCACACTTCCTGTAATGCTAGCACCACTCAAACTCTTTATTACTTTTATCAGAGTTTGTTTTTAACCTCATTATCTATTTCTAAATTAGGTTCCGACCTATCCCCCAATTGTTGGTCCTGTAAAAACACTCCTGGCACATACTTACACTCCTTTTTCCTCTGCCCTAACATTTTTTTTTTTTGGACAAAGGTATGTAAATTAATTACCTCCATTTGCTCAATCAATTTTCCTTTTGATATCTACTCCATATTTTTGGGCAGTAATTCCATACATTGGTTTGGTGCTCGCAAGATGGGCTCTTTTGTGGATTTGTTACTTGCTATTGCCTTTCAGGTTATCACTTCCAACTGGAAGGATGCCACTAAAGTCACTTTTTCTGCTTGGTGGAATCTTCTCTGTTACCATCATAGGCTGGATAGAGCCTCTGCAACTACCTCTCAGCAACTCCTTCGAAAAGAAGCCTTCTGGTCTCCACTAACTATTTATCCTCTTCTGCATTACGTAACAAAGACAGTACCTTTGTATTTCAGCCGCCATGAGTATTGTGTTAAATCTTTCTCACACTGTTCATATATGCTTGTTACCATTTTGTTATCTGAGATTGTATAGTGTTCATTATTGGATATTCCTAATTAATATATTTGGTAAGGATGTTGATTTTCTGTTGTTTTCTTTTCCTTTTTCTTTCTTTTCTCTCTCTCTCTCTCTCTATCTTTCTTTTCCTATAAAACCTAAAATGCTAATTTGTTATGGTACATAACTATTTAATATTGCTCTTAACTTTGGCTTTATTTTTTGATAAAGTTCGCTATATCAGGTTTTCACCTTTCCTTTTACACATACATTTTATGATATCTTCTGTAATTCTTTTATGATCATTGATATAATACTGTACCTTGGTTTTTATTTGCTTCAATAAAGCTCTTTAGTGCAGTTATCTTTAAGGCACTAGTCATGATTTGAATGATTCAGCAGGTGCAGTGGCACTGGGCCAAAAAGTTGTCAGAACTCCTCTAAACAACAAATAGTTCTATATTTTACTACTAAACTGGCAGTCCCAAGTACAGTTATCTTGCAGGAAACAGGTTCATTATTTGAATGGTGCAATAGGTGCAGTGGCACCCGGCCCAAAAGTTGCCAGAACGCCTCTAAACACCTAATATTGCTATATTTTACAACTAAACAGGCAGACATAAGTGCAGTTATTTAGCAAGCACTAGGGTCATGATTTCAATAGTGCAGCAGGTGCAGTGGTACCGGGACCAAAAGCTCTAGGCGTCCCACTAAACACCTAATATTGCTATATTTTATTCCTAAGCAGGCAACCACAAGTGCAGTTACCTTGCAGACAATAAGATCATGATTTGAATGGTGCAGCAGATGCAGTAGCGCCGGGCCGAAAAGTTGTCAGAAGTCCTCTAAACACAGAATATTGCTATATCTGATTACTAAACAGGCAGTCACAATTGCAGTTACCTTGCAGTTAAAAGGGACTTGATTTGAATGGTGCAGCAGGTGCAGTGGCAGTGGGGCCAAAAGCTCTAAGGACCCCACTAAATTTAATGCTAAATCTTACTACTAAACAAGACAGTCACAAGTTCAATTTTCTAGCAGGCAATAGAGCCATGATTTGAATGGTGCAGCAAGTGCAGTAGCACCAGGACCAAAAGCTCTAGGCACCCCACCAAACACCTAATATTGTTATATTTTACCACTAAACAGGTAGTCACAAGTGCAGTTACCTTGCAGACAACAGGGTCATGATTTGAATAGTGCAGCAGGTGTAGTGGTTTTGGGCCAAAAGTTGTCAAAACTCCTCTAAACACCTGATATTGCTAAATTTTACTACTATAGAAGCAGACGCAATTGCAGTTACCTTGCAGTTAAAAGGGGCTTGATTTGAATGGTGCAGCAGGTGCAGTGGCACCGAGGTCAAAATCTCTAGGGACCCCACTAAACACAGAAGGTTGCTAAATTTTACTACTAAACAGGCAGTCACAAGTGCAGTTATATAGCAGGCACTAGCGCCATTATTTCAATGGTGCCGCAGGTGCATTGGCACCAGGGCCAAAAGTTCTCAGAACTCCTCTAAACACCAAATATTGCTATATTTAACTACTAAATAAGGTGTCACAAGTGCAGTTACCTTGCAGCACTAGGGTCTTGATTTCAATGGTGCAGTAGGTGCAGTGACACCAGGGCCCAAAGCTCTAGGAACCCTCTAAACATCAAATATTGCAATATTTTACTACTAACCAGTCAGTCAAACGTGCAGTTACCTTACAGGCAATAGGCTCATGATTTGAATGGTGCAGCAGGTGCAGTGGCACCGGGGTCAAAAGTTGTCAAAACTCCTCTAAACACCAAATACTGCTATATTTTACTACTAAACAGGCAGTCACAAATTCAGTTATCTTGCAGGCAATAGGGGCATGATTTGAATGGTGCAGCAGGTGCTGTGGCACCGGGACCAAAAGTTGCCAGAACTCCTCTAAACACATAATATTGGTATTACATAAATTAATTCTATTATTTTCCTCTTTAATTTCATTTTTCAAAATGTTGCTGTTACTTACCTGCACTATACCACTAGTAACAGCACAATATATTGTCTTATACAAAAACAAGTCATAACACTTTAACAGAGTTTCTGTAACTTATGTTGTACAACTTCTCAGCAAGCTACAACCTACAACAATAAACAGTTTAATATTAATCAGATAGGTGAAACCTAATGCATTTACCAATGCTTGTTAGTTTAATTTTGCTCCTTATGCGTACATGCCCAGCAATTAAATCCCCATTGCTGAAATTCATAGTCACCTGCTTGAGGGATTAAATTTAATTTTCGTAGAGGCACCTATAGCTCGTAAATTAGGTAAAAAAGGCAAAACACCTGGGGGCATATTTATGACTTTGTCACACAGTACAGCGCAGCAAGTCACCTTGCTGCGCTGTGTGACATAAAAAAATGCAGGAATGTGCTGTATTTCAAAGAATACAATGCATTCCTGCCTTCTCCCCTGCACTGGTGCCGTTTTGGCTGCCTTGCACCACTGCAGGCTGCCTTGCACCATGGTGCAAGGGTGCTTGTGTTGCATGCAGGATTGTTTTTGTGCAGGAAGGGGCACCTTACTGCACAAAAACAACCCTGAGAGGCATATTCCTCTATCTATGTTTGCTGCAGAATGCAGCACACATAGATCGATGAAGTAACGAGGAGAAATAAAATAATTTCTCCTTGCTACGCCTATCCTGGAAAAGCGTATCTTTTTGACGCATTGCCAGGTTTACCAGTTCTAGTAAACCTAAGAATGCATCAAAAACCATGGGAGTTGCATGGTAACACTCACACAATGTCCATGTAATGCCTCCCTTGCACAGAGTAAGGCAATGCAGCGATTTGAGCTGCATTGCTTTTCTCCAGATGTATGAAGCCACTCAAGGCCCGCAAAGTGACCTTGTGTGGCTTCATAAATCTAATTTTTCAGTTGTGTCACGCATGTGCCATGTTGGGTGGTGCAAGCGTGACACAACTGGAGTCATAAATATGTCCCCTGGTATACCAGTGAGTGCCGGATGTCTAATTCGGATTTGATTTTAACTTTAAGAACTTGTGATCCGGTAGTAATCCTTGCCTCAAGAGGCCTATACAAGTGTATCTTGCTTGCCAGTAAAACTAAATTGAATGATGACAATTGGAAAGACCTCCTAGAGGCCTACCACGGAAGGGACAATACCTTGTTTGGGTATGTCTGGATGGACTAAAGAACATTTGTACGTGACCTTTGTAGACTTGAGGGCTGCCTTTGATCTTGTTCTCAGGTCAAAACTCTGGGCCTCCCTAACGTTGACGGGTGTCCCTTATGGACTACTACGTATTATTGTAAGGCTATACAACTATAACTATGCCCAAGTGAGATGGGGGAAGCAGGTAGAACTAACTGATAGAATTCCCATTAATTGAGGCATATGCCAACGTTAGCTTCCTCGCTCCTACGCTCTTTTCGCTATTTATCAATTATGCATTTAGCTATCTATCGGATTGTATTCATGATGGTCCTAAGCTTGATGATATTTTTACCCAAAGTCTACATTTTGCAGATGACAGCCTGCTCATTTCAAGAACATCGGTGGGATTGCAAAGTTTGCAGAATAGATTTCAAGTCTTTTGCGAAGCAAGGGGCTTGGAGATTAACAGGTTCATGACATTCAGACCTCACAAATCTTTTCGTAGAGAGTTGAGACTGGCGGACACCATCATTGAAGAGGTAGATCACTTTGACTATTTGGGAATAAGGATAGACCGTGCATTAACATGGACCCCAAATATCCAGAAACGTAGGGCAATAATTGTACATAGACCCTCTCCCATTGTGCAATTGTGTAGATCTACAACTAGATCAATATATTCGGCTATTGTGTTCTATAGAGCAACAGCACAATCACCACCCCTATATGGGGTAGAAATCTGGGGAATGGGCAATGCTAAAGACCTTACCATCAGAGAAAATAATTTTGTTAAATCCCTATTCAATCTATCGCAGAGCACCCCGGTTATTCCAGTTTATTCTTTTTGCTCAATATCTTTATTAGGCTTTCAACAATCAGTACAATAACATAGCAGAGAATTGCACAATATTGGTGCCGGTTTGGAGGCAAGCTTGATACATATATACACGTTACATTGTTCAACAGTTGCAACATTTAGAAAAGGTATAACAAGCTGTGCATATGGCGGCCAAAGAGGCCTAAGGTAATGGAAATATTTTAAGGCTTCTACTCGGATTTGATCTATCTTTGAAACAAATTGACAACTTGGCAACCCTTAGACCATTATGGTACTGGGTGAAGTTGTGGACAACTCCAGAGCTGTAATTATTTAGGAATGGACTAAAAGAGATTTTGAGGTTAGATAGGTACCTTAACCTGAATTGGTTATGTCACATTAAGTATTGGTTTACGAATACAGGGCTGGAAAGAATGTGGTCTGACCATATTACTATTAATCAAGCAGCAAGTGACACTACAAAGAAGCTTTATCAGCTCTATGTTGTAGAAAAGTGGCGGATGGATATGCAAGCCTGTTAGATACATTTCTGGATATCAAACCAGTCCCATGTTTTGAAGTGCACCTAGATGAAATAGTTCTCCACAGGGCTAAAACTTTATATATGAAGTTCATTTTGGCAATTTAATGCTTAATTGTTTTACCTGTCAGTGGGACAGCAGAATGACCAACAATGGATTGTGCCTGACATGTTGTACTGGGAAATAAAATATTGAAAATGTCTTGTATTTTTGTCCCAGCTACTCATTCACAAGAAGGAAATGGATTCGCCCCCTTTGTTGCAATTTGGGGTTTTGACGATATCAGTTAGCCTTACGTGTACTTAGGTCGGATACTAGTACCGTAATCTTTTCTTGTATAAGTAAATTCTCATTTTCTTTATGGATTCAACGGAAAAAACGATGACTACCCTTTTAATCATTTTTAATTCTGTTTTTGTCTTTACTAATTTTAACTAATACAATGTATTCTCAGATTAATTTGCTGGAATTGGGTAATTTGCACACTGTATAGAACTGTTTTATGAACTGTGTGTGTTTTGTGAATTGTATTTTTTGCTGGTTCATGTTTTATGGGGTATCAC
This sequence comes from Calotriton arnoldi, assembly GCA_963921515.1. Taxonomy (NCBI): domain Eukaryota; kingdom Metazoa; phylum Chordata; class Amphibia; order Caudata; family Salamandridae; genus Calotriton; species Calotriton arnoldi. Next base: position 2,162,644 of record CAWUFW010000961.1, read on the forward strand.
CCTAAAATAAACATTTCCACTACTACTACTCAACTATGTTTCCACCTTGACTGGTATATTAGGACCAAATATATTAGTTATGTTTTGAGATAGTGTTGTAAAGCGTCACTCTAAGGGTTAAGGGTTCTAGTTCTGCTAGCTCAATGGTTGTGTGTTTGTTCCAATGTTTTACATACAGAGTGAAAGAAGATCTTATTCTTTTTATCATCATTATTTTTATATGTTTTTAATACATAATGCCCCAAAGTTTAAAACAAACTTGTCTTTATGTCTCTCCCTACTTCCATGCCTTTCTATCAATGAGGTATGTGTCAGTGTATACTAACCTATCTTGGCACCTTGACTGGTATTTTGGACCGAATGTCATAGTTGTGTTTTGATGCTGTGTAGTACAGATTTTCTTATGGCCTAATGGTAAGGTCTTAGATTCTTCCTCTGAAAGTTAAGGTGTCGGTCCCTAATGTTGCAATGGTATTATGACTCTTGAAAGGTCTGGCCAATTACAAAGGGTCCAAATGTTAAACATATATAATGGAAGATGATGCCATAATTTTTTACATTGCCAATTAGGTTTGCCTTTTCAGTTTCTCTAAAAATACCTCTTTTTAAGTAAACCATTGACAAAGCCTATAACCCTTTCTCTCTTCCTCTCTCTCCTTCTCTTCCACTCTCATTCTCTCTATGTCTCCCCTTTGATCCCATTTTGTAAATGATGTAGCTGTCCTTGAACACTCATCTGTGGCACCACATTGACTTGGAATTTTGGTTTGAATGTCATAGTTATCCTGTGATCAGTTGTAATAAAAAGTCACTTGTGGCCTAGTTTTTAAGATCTTAGACTCTCACTCTGAAGGTTGGGGTTTGAGTCTTGGAGTTTCAATGGTTATTCAAATGTGCAACATACATAGTGGAGGAAAACATTGTTCTTTTTAATATCAATTTCTTTTTCTTTTCCCTGTGTCTAAAAATAGGTCAAAACTAACTTCTCTTTCTCCTCCTCCTGTCATGCCATTCTGTAAATGAGGTAAGTGTCAGTGTATACTCACTTTATACCCACATTGGCTGGGATATTTGGTTTGAATGTCATAGTTAAGGTTGGATCCAGTGTAGCTAGGAGTCACTTGTGGCCTAGTGGTTAATATCTTAGACTCTACTCTGAAAGTTAATGGTTTGAGTCTAGATGACTCCTCAAAGGTCTGATCAATTACAAGAATTTCATTGTATATAGTGGAAGATGAGTTCATTATTTTTCATTGGAAATTAGGTTTTCTCTTTTCACTTTCTCTAAAAATACCTCTTTTTAAGTATATCATTTGCAAAAGCCTAAAAAAATCTCTCTCTGTCGCTATTGCTGTCTCGCTCTCTCTCTCTCTCTCTCTTGCCCTTTCTCTCTTTTGCCATCTCTCTCTCTCTTCCCTTCCATCCCATTCTGTAAATGATGTAGCTGTCACTGTACACTCACCTAGGGCACCACATTGCCTTGGAATTTTGGTTTGAATGTCATAGCTATTGTAAGAACATTTTTATATGATCACCCCCAAATGTTTGGACTGATGCTGCTGGTTTTTCAAATCTGAGAGTGAACTAAGGCCTGCTAACCAGACCTCAGTGCCAGTGCTCCAATCCTTAAAAGTCTATGTTTGATTGGCTTATACCCAGTTGATGTAACTTTACTTACCTACACACCCCTTATATGTGGTATCAGGGGTACCAAGGGCCTGTAAGTTAAAGGTTTCCACCAGAGCTGCAGCCCTTATTGTGCCATCCTGGACATGACAATGTGAGAACATGTCTCCCAGCCTGCCACTGCAGATTCGCTAAGTAGTGTTAAACTGCTAACTCGACTTTGCCATTTAAACTAATGGCCTATCAAGTGCTAACAGTAAAAATCTGAAATTGTCATTTTTACTGTGGAAAGGCTAGTAGCCCCAGTGGCAAGTACAAGGTTACATGCTGACAATCCAGCTGTGCAAACCTCTGAATGGGACTATTAAACTTGGTACTTCGAGGTATCAAATTATTTGCTTCATTAAACTCCACTTGATGCCCAAGTTGAATTTAATGTAACTTTTAAGGAAATGCAACTTTTAGGAAGTTGCCACGATGTTGCCCAAGTTTTCCAGTGGCCATTCGCAGATGCTGGCCGCAAGACAGCCTTCTGCCCTCCTGGGGAGAAGTGTGAATTTCTCCCAGGAGTGGGAACAATAGAGGCATGCACTTGGAAGAGGTGCCACCTCTCCGTGGCAGGAAACCACACAGGGTGTGAGCCCAAAAGGCGAGCTTCAAAGGGGAAGCCACCTTTGAATGGCAAATGGTGACGGCACATGAGAGAAGCTGCTCTTTTGTTCAGGTAGATGGGCTGGAATCGGGGACAGTAAGGGGACAACAGTTGCCAAACCAGTTTTCCCATGGACAAGTAGCCATCAGGTAGCCATAACTAAGGTGTGCTACCAAGCTCTACGCACCAAAAGAAGTGTTCACCCATCTTGGGAGTGGGTAGAATAGTTCACTCTGGCATAGCTAGTTGCCGCACATTGCAGGAAGTTGTCATCAGGTGGAAGGGGACCTGGCAGCTGTAGTGAAATGGGTTATGCCCACATTTTTCAGTTTTTTGATCACCCGGTTTTTTACTTTTTACTGTGGGTGAACCTCACAACTGGAGTCTCACCCTCGGTAATTATATGGTAAACGGACTGCACGTGCTTACTGTCAGTGTCCACCTTTTAAGATGAGTCCACTATGATGAAGCAAGGCTAAGGGGCACTTGGCTTGTTGCATGTGAACATGTATGCAAACGTATGAGGGATGCGCATGTGAGATTACCATCATGCGCACAAGTAGCCTGGCATGGAGGGGACTCTGCAAGGTTAGATATTGACCTGGGGCAGCCCTTATAATATTAATGGGCACTCATAGGTAAAGCCTGTATGGTTTACTGTTTTGTCTGCAGTGCCACTTTATTATACACATAGGGGGAAATCTGCCTTAGAGTGCAGTTTCACTTCCCTTTGAACTATATAGTCCAGCAAGATATCAAACTGAGGTGAACAGTGTGCGCCCAGTTGGAATATGCAAGTTCCAAGCATATCTATGTACACCTTATAAGTCATGGAGATTTTGCCTATTTCTCTGGCTCAGCTCAGGATCAGAGCCCAGGCCTTTTGTCACCCGGCTGGGCCAAGTTCATTACATCGATCTCCAGCAGAACAAACAACGGCCTCCCCACACAAAAGGAGCAATTAACAGTGCTTTACTCAGTTTCTTGAAGAGAAAGGGGTGGGGAAGAAAATCTGCATCTATTAATTAGCTGTTACACTGTATCTTCCTTTTTGGGGGGGGGAGTTTTAAATAGCGCAAACTCGACCCGAAGGTATCAGAGCACTTTGCATGAGCACCAGTTGCATTACAGACTGACACATTCATTTTGTTAGGCACGGGAAGTTTAAGGTATTTGCCCACAATCACAGGATGTTGAGCGTCCCTGCTGAGACCTGAACCCAGTTCCTCAGCTTCGAGGTTGACCGCTCTAGCCGTTAGGCAACATCCTCTCCCCAGGCCCTGGCATTGATGTCAGCTAGGGGTGGAGTTGAGGCTCCCAGAGGCGATGTGACCAGTGACTTCTTGACGGTGCCATCTTGAATGGCCCCAGCATGCTGTGTAAGTAGGAGGGTTGGGACAAGGGTGAAGCGGTGATGTGGCATACTGGGATTTGCCGGAGTGCCTGGCTTTTAGAACTCTCCACCCCTTTTAAAAACTCCTTCACAAGGGAGAGTGGTTGTTGTTGGAGTTGGACACTGGAACTGGACGGCGGCAACACCTTGGGCAACTGGAATGACAAGCCCCCTAATGCCCGATTGGACTAAGGACTCTGACTACATTTGACCCCAGGAACAGTGAGTCTGGCTAGGACCAGAGAAGTTGGTCACCTTACACCCTCTAAGGACCAGTTGGGGGTAGAACTGGACTTCTGTGCCCAAACTGGAGGAGATTAGCATCAGGTACTAAAGAAAGACTGGTGCAGGGAGCCAGTGGAATCAAATCCATGAAAGTGCATCACCTTACAGTCCAGGGTGCTTGTGGCTCCTGGTGGTTAGGGATGGCCACCAGGAGCAAAATGCGCCCATGATTGTGCAAAACAGCCCAATAGGGCCTATGAAATGGGCAGAAGAATTTGATCTTTGAACCCAGCCGAGAAAACAGAGCGTGTGGGGCTCTGCGGCCAGCTCGCAGGAAACCCCTGGGGTGGGCCAGTGCCCAGGGGTCAACAAGAGCTTTATTAAAAACTAATGAGCTCAGGAGGAGGTGGACTTCCTCCTCAGAGCTCTTGAGGCCTGGGGATCCCAACCCCTGTGCCAGTTCATGCTAATGGGGGGCCCGGGACCCCATTTTGGGCTGCCACCAAGAAAGGAGATTGCAGAGTGCCGTCAGTCCCTCCATAAGAGGAAAGGGGCCAAGGACCCCATTACCAGGCCTGAAACTTGAGAAGCCTGGGGGAGCAGTGTCGAGCCCCCAGTAAAGAGTGAAGGGCCCAGGACCCCATACTTGGACCCCCAACAAAGGAGAAAACAGGGGGAGCACCGTTGTGCTTCCCCCAACTGTTGTGGGCTTGCCCTCACTCCCAGTGCCCATTTCTGGAGGAAGCGAGGAAGTCTCCACTCCAGGAACACCCTGCTCGCATGGAGCGGGTAGGGAAGAAGCAGGGTGCTGGCTCTGGCACAGGCATAAATGGATGCCAGTAGGGTGGGGAGCTGGCCGGGGCTACCAGGGGTGGGCTCCATCGCTGCCCTCAGTGTGAAGGCAAGGGGGGTGCATGGGTGGGATAAGGCACCCCATCATCAAAAAAAGGAAAACGCCATAAATGAAAGAAGGTGCAGGGCTTGAAGCCCCATGCAAAACAAAAGGAGCATGGCCGGAACCACTCATTATGTATTCACACTCTCTTGTGACTGCTTCCCATAATACCCTGCTGGGATTTTCCTTAGCCAAAAGTGTTTGCTTATTGTGGTAGCTCCAAGATGGAAGGGGCGCCACCAACGTTTCCAACACACATGTTGGGGGGGGGGGGCTGCAGGAGTGCTCAGTCCCCCCCTCAAAGAAGTTTGAAAACTGACCCCAAGTCTACAGGGTCAGAGAAAATAAATATGAGCACCCAGATCTTTCCAACCAAAAGCAGAGCACTCCTGAGCCTGGAACTTTTGTTTTATAATCTCAAACTGCAGCAACCTCAGTTGGTTGGTTCTATTGTTGGAGGTTTTGTGGCTTAACTTGATAGAAGAAAGACACAGACACATGAGATATGATATCATATCAATATGATTTCACAATGTTTTATTCAAAAGTGGTGTTATTGCTGATTAATGATTTTTCATGAAAGGTTGTAATTCTTTATTAATTATAGTGAATGCAAATTGTTGTAATGCTTTATTAACTCTAATGATTCCAAATAAATTATGGTTGCTGAAGTCAGTGATGGAGTGATGCATTATACCATGTGCATCTCATCTTTAAGAGCAAGAGCCTGCTTGATTTAAAGTGATACCCCTCCATATGGTTATGTGCCACATAGTATGAAGGTGTACCATGAATGTTTGGAGTCAAATGTAATGTTATCAAAGGTATTTTCACCAGCCTTATGTATATTTGTAAATTACTACATAGGGGCCGATTACGATCTAGTCCGGAAAGCATTCCAACCGATTCTGATCCGGAATGCTTTCCAAACGACTCAGATCGGAGGAGTCTGACCGAGCGATTTGGATGCATCCGGATGCTTCCGGATACGATTCGGTCGGACTCCCATTGACTTCAATGGGAGCCTGTGTTCTGAACGTGAACACAGGCTCCCATTGAAGAAAGGGTTGGCTGGGGAAAATCGTGCACCCTGTGGCAGGCACCCCATGGTGCCTGCCACACTGTGCATGGCTGGAAAGTGGGGTCCCTTGGGTACCCCCACAGGCTCCATTCGGAAGGCCCCGGGTGAAGGGGGGCCTGATACGGGCCCCTAAAGACAGATTCCGACAGCTGTTTCGTTTCGGGCAAACCGAATCGAAACGGCTGTCCGAATCGGTCATCGTAATCGCTCGCTCGGAAACCGTGTCCATGAAGCTGTACGATTTGGCTCCAAAAGGCTCGACCTGTCCGAATGCCTTTCAGAACCGATTCGGACAGCCCTAATGGTTTCTGGTCATCGTAATCGGTCGTTCGGAACTGTGTACGATTCAGTCGGAAACAAGGGATCCGAATCGGATTCGGCAAACCCGGATCCGATTCGAAGCCCTTCCGAACGGCATCGTAATCAACCCCATAGTATTAAGTATTGTGTGTGTGTGTAAATAAATGTAATATTCCTTTTCTAAAGAAAAAGCACAAACTGGAAAATCATTTATTGAGTGTTATTACTGTATGCTAGTGAGTGGGGATTACTAGCCCACACCACCGCCCCTGAATAGGCCTTAGACTGTTCTGCTTTTCTACCCTGAGAACGTCAAGCGCTACAATGTGTTTTTTGGTTGCCAGGGGGGATTGTGGACATATTATTGTGCAGCCCTGACAACTAATTGCTTGATTTCCTCACAGTAGCCCACTGGCTGGTAACCGCTGCCTCCCCTGAGGGCACTTTCTGGACATAAATATGGCACCCTTGGCACCCAAACCTCAGATCACATCTGTACTGGAGAGAGGACCATAGAAGGGCTGATCTGCTGTTCCCTGGACCTGGTAGGAGAGGTTGCCACAATTGCTGGACTGCACCTGCTGATCCTTGGGCTAGCAAAAAGAGGACTGTGCCTGTAGTGTCTGGCTCATGAAAAAGCCACTGCCGAGCCCCAGACAGAAGACGTGAACTCCAAGAATCAGTTGGCTGACTTCGTGTTACACCACCAGGGCCACAAAATCTGAAGAAGCTCGTTCAGGTGAGTCAGTGGCCACAATTGCCTGACTGTCACTGACCACCAACGTACAGCCCGGGAGACAGAATCTCAATGCTCAAAAGTTCCATCTGAGTCTGCTGGACCCGGGAGAGTTATTGGAGTACAGTTTTCTCGCCCAAGACGGACACTAGCCTTTACCAAAAGGAACAGCTGGTTTCGGTGTGACCGGAGATCAGTAGTCCAATGGCAACAAGACTTTTGCTGGACCAAAGAGGACTTCGAGGGACTTCGAATCCTATGACCAAAGTCGCCTCACCTGGACCGAGGACTGAGGAGCAGCCCCAGGAAGCCCTCCTTCGACCGCACAGCATCCTCATCATCCTACTGCATCTTCAGCATCTCTCCTGTATTCCTTGCATCAGGACCAATCCATTGAAGTCAATGGTGGCATGGCCATAGCATTTGGAACTGGACTTAATACTGCTTTGGCAACAAGATAACTGTTTGCTGGAGTTGATCACCCAAAGAGGTCCAGAATAGCCAAATACATCTTTACAAAGGTTCCAAACTTTGCAGTTACCAATGCTTGTCTGCATTTTGCAGTGATTTGAGTTTTGCTTAAAAGTCTATATCTCTGGAACCGTTAGGTGGACTTTGTTCATTTAGGTGTCTAAAAAGTTGTATAAATAAGAGCTATGTTTATAAATTGGTGTTGGATTTCTTTTGTGTTGTTAGACTTTCTTATTTCGTTGTTTGGTGGTTCTAAATGCTTTACACTTGCTCCTTTGTTTAAGCCTTGCTGCTCAAAGCCAAAGCTACCCAGGGTTGAGCTAAGGTTTTATAAATAAGCTTGACTGGACCAAAGGTGTTATGTGAGCGTATTACGCAGTAAGGTCTCATAACAACACCATATAATACACCACACTTCCTCACATTGGGGCCTAGTGGTGGGTTACAGAACCTGTGTTTAGATGTATCAGACAATTAATAAGTTAGTAGCCACCGAAAAGCCACCAAGTTAACACCTAAGAAAGAGTTTTAAAAAGTTTGCCAGGTTCTGAGTCCCCAAGGCACCATTATCTCAAGGTTTACCAACTTTTACGGAAGTTTGCAAAAGTTTGAAAAAGTTTGGTAAACGTTTGCGGAAGTACAAAAAAATTGGAAAGCATGGAAATCGACTTGGCCACCTAGGCCACACTGAGGATCAATGACCTGAAGGTGCTGTGCAAGGACAGAAAAATTAGCTTGGGCAACACTGCCAAGAAGGAGGACCTAGAGAAGGACCTCAGGGGGTGGGAAGAAGCCAAGAGAGCCCGAGCACTACTGGAAAGTGAAATCACCCCTGATAGTGGGGCTGAGGATGATGACAGAGACGTCATCAAGGAAGAGGATGAGGGGGACAATGACTGCATAATCCCTACCATCCGCTCGAGGAACTCCTCTACATCTGGCAGTGAAAAGAGCTCAACTTTAATGAGGGGACCCAAAAATCTTGAGGCCCAGATAAGTCTCCTAGAGCTGGAGGAGAGGAGACTGACCTTAGAGGAGTAGAAGCTGGCCCCAGAGGAAAGGTGGGCCCAGCTGGGCATCAAGCCCAAGCATGATGGTTTCAGCAAAGGAAATGAGGTAATTCCAAGGGGTGCCTATGGTCCTAGGTTGTCCAAAGGCATTGTTCCTAGATATGTTGAGGGGGATGACTTTGACAAATGGCTAGCATCCCATGACAAGGCTTTGAGGATGAGAAGCCTGAGTACCAAACACTGAGGGTTCTTGCTGTGGGAATTGGTCCGAACAGTGTGGAGGGACAGGCTCTCAACACTGGAAGATGAGAGGGCTGAGTCCTATCCACATGAAGGAGGCATACATTGAGCTCCTTTGTCTCACCCCTGAAGAGTATAGGGAAAGGTTTAGGAACACTGACAAGGGGGCAATACAGACATGAGTTGAGTTTGTGGATGATTCTGTACAGCCACTGGAGGACTGGATTAAGAGTAACAGAGTGAGAACCTATGAAGGGCTCTATAATTTAATGGTCAAGTAGCACATACTTACTAATTGTACCTCTGAGGTTACACCAGCATCTGGTGGATTCCAAGATATCTAGTCCAAAAGAGTTGGGCAAGATGTTCAATGAGTGGATATGCTCTAGGGTGCCTAAAATGTCCCAGTAGATTGGGGTGATCACAATAAAGGATGACAGGCCCCCGTTTCAGGAGAAGCTAGGGGGCAAGGATAAAAAGAAAGAATCTCCCAAAAAGGCCCCAAAAGGTGCCCAAGTGGGGAAGCCCAGAGCCACATCCCATTTCAAAGGGACAGGGTACCTGGGAAAGAAATATGGCAATTCAAAGGCTGGGTTATGCTATCACTGTAAGCAGCCAGGGCACAAGAAGGGCGATGCTGTGTACACCAAAAAGTCACCCACTGGTGACCGTCCCAAAAGGCATTACTAGTGCAGGAATGGGGGTGGACATTGTCCCTGGCAATTGTAAAAGGTACACAGAGGCCACTTTATTTTCCCTGATGGGGTGGAACTTGATCCCTTGGCCCACTCACCTCCAAGCATGGGAAAGTATAGGCAGTGGCTAAGAAGCAATGAGGTTGAAGTACAGGCTATGAGGGATACAGGTGCAAGCATCACCATGGTCATGGCTAAGCTGGTTTCCCCATACCAAATATTCCCTGAGGAGATGCACCAGATTGTCAACTCTGACAACATCACAAAGCCCAATCACTTAGCTGTGGTGGACTTTGAGTTGGGAGGGGTTACTGGCCCAAAGAAGGTAGCAGTGTGCCCTGCCAGAAGAGTGTCTGTTGGGAATTACCTTGCTGGGAAATAACTTTGAAACTTCTGGCTGGACAGAGGTGGAGAGAATGACTCATGCAGAAATGCTGGGTCTCCCTGAGTGGGTGTGTGTCTCCACTAGAGCACAAAATGCCTTGAGGGAAAGTAAAGGGGCCCAGGAGCCTTCGAAAAATACCACAGGACGCTAGCATCAAGAGAAATGACCGGAAGGCTGGCAAACCAACTTCCAAAAGTCCTAAGGCCCAGAAGGAGCCTAACCCTAAAAGAGAAAGCCTGGTGCCTGAAAAGGAGGCTACTTCCATAGAAAACTTGCCAGAGTTAGCAGAACTTCATGGAGCAGGAGGTCCCTCCAGAAAGGACTTGAACCAGGGACAAAAGACTTGTCCTACTCTTGAAGGCCTGAGACAATTGGCTGTCAGGCAAGAGCAAGGAGATGTCAGTTGTACCCATAATGTATACTGGCAGGAGGGAATCCTGTATTGTGAGGCATGGGACCCCAAATGAGAGACAACCAGGAGAGTGGTGGTCCACCAACACTACAGAGAATTCCTCCTTAATCTGGCTCGTGACATCCCCATAGCTGGACATCTGGGCAGACCAAGACATGGGAAAGATTAATCAGCCATTTCTATTGGCCTCAGATGTCTGAGAAGTTCTGTCGATCCTGTGTCACCTGACAAGCCAGTGGCAAGACAGGGTGCAAGACAAAGGCTACTTTGACACCACTACCTGTGCTGGGGTCTTCCTTTGAGTTTGTGAGGGTTGATATTGTTGGTCCCCTAGAGCCACAAACGGCATCTGTAAATAGATTCATCCTGGTGATAGTGGACCATGTCATCAGGTATCCAGAAGCTATTCCCCTTAGGTCAAGTTACTGTCCCTGCAGTAGCTAGTGCCTTCCTTAGAATCTTTACCAGTGTTGGGTTCCCTAAGGAGGTCATTTCAGACAAGGATACAAGCTTCATGTCAGCCTATCTGAAAGCAATGTGGGATGAGTGAGGTTTCAACTACATGTTCACCACTCCCTATCATCCCCAAGGAAATGGTCTTGTAGAAAGATTCAATAAGAACATGATCATGGGTTTACCTGATAAACTCAGAAGGAGATGGGATGTCCTCCTAAGAAAAATCACAAAAAACCTCCCACATGACTTATATTGCTTTAGTTTAGGCTGATACAAGCTCTACGGAGCTATCCACAATACAAACTCCAATATCAATGTCCTTTTATTTTTTTTAAATTAAATTATTCCATACTTTTTTCCCCCTTTCATTTGTGTTCACATAAAAAAAGATAAACGATTCACATATTTTTTAATAAAAAAAGATTCTTTACATGGTTTTTCTTTTATAACAATTTCATAAGTTGTGATAAGTCAACATATATGTTATTTTTTCATTGTAAACAATAATTTCATCATATTATTGTCACATATCCCCTAAATGATGACCCCACTTTCACACTACCTAACATACCAGACACTCTCACTCATTCTTCATACATAATCTATACCCAACCAGCTCACATATACCAAAAAAGTCTCTGTACAGGCAGATCACAAACAGTCTCCGTGGCTGTATTGTAGGTTGGGAATCTGACATCCAGGTCAACGTACGTTTCGGTGGCACATGACTGCTTTAAAGTCACCTTCTTCAGGACCACCAATTTTAAACATGAGGGCAGGTAGAAGGGGAATAAACTCTACACCCGGGTTTAAATCTTTCCGTGGGAACTGACTTTGGTAAGAGAGGGTTGAGAGAGACCCGTTAAGGAGCTCAAACAGGATATTGTGGATTATGTTTTAGGCCTTCAGTCAAGAATGGAAGAGTACACGAAAAAACAATTTGGGGCCAACCAGGAGCATGTAAAGTACTGATATGACCAGAAGTCCTTAATGGTGAAATGCCAATGAGGAAAGCTGGTGTGGGATTTGGAGCCTGTAGCACCTAGGGTACTTCAGGCCAGATGGACTAGGCCCTATCCTATCTTGGAGAAGAAAAGGGAAGTCACCTATCTGATCGCCTTGGTAACCCCAAGGAACCCTCACCGGGTCATCCATTTTATCAGGCTAAAGCTCCACCATGAAAGAGCAGACATTACAATGCTCATGGTGACAAATGGAGGGGAAGAAGAGGATAGTAAGCCTCTCCCTGACTTGCTGTTAACCAATGTCAAAGATGGATGAGTGGAGGGGGTAGTTCTCTCTTCCACACTAACAGACCAACAGCAGAGGGACTGCTACAAGTTCTTAAAACAGTTTTCTGGTCTGTTATCCTTGTCCCCAGGCCTGACAACTTGGTGTACCCATGATGTAGACATAGGTGACAACTTGCCTGTCAAAATTAAAATTTAGAGTCTGTTAGACCAGGTCAATGCTAGCATCAAGGCTGAGGTTGCCAAAATGCCAGAGCTGGGCGTGATAGAGACCTCTAATAGTGCCTGGGCCAGCCCAGTGGCACTGTTGCCCAAACCAAACCAACTGAGAGAGGGAAACCTGAGATGAGGTTCTGTATGGACTAAAGAGGACTAAATACAGTCACCAAGATTGATGCCTACCCCATACCCAGAGCTGATAGGCTCTTTAACAAGTTGGGGTCTGCAAAGAAAGAATCAGAGCACCTTTGACCTGACATCAGGTTATTGGCAGATTGCCCTCACAACAGGCACCAAAGAGAGGTCTGCATTTTCTACACCTAAAAACCACTTTCAATTCAGAGTGATGCCCTTTGGGTTGAAAAATGCACCTGCTATCTTCCCTTCCAGAGGTTGGTGAACAGAGTACTTTCAGGCTTAGAAAGTTTCAATGCAGCATATCTAGATGAGATTGCTGTATTTAGTTCCACCTGGGAGGATTACCTGGTCCACTTAAAGGAACTGCTTCTGGCCCTGCAATATGCAATATGCAGGCCTGGTGCCGGACAGGGCAAGGTTCTTTTGTGTACTTGGGCCACCAAGTAGATGGAGGCCATGTACAACCTCTCCAACCCAAAATATGAACACTGGTTTGAGGCTACTGAGACCCAAACTCAAGTCAGAGCCTTTTGTGGCCTGTCTCAGTACTACAGAAGATATGCCAAAGGTTATGGTACCATTATGGTACCATAGTGGAACCACTGACAAATCATACGTCTAAAGAGCAACCTACAAAAGTTATCCGGACTGACCAGTGTCAAAAGGCCTTTTAACACCCTCAAGGAAGCTTTGTGCTCAGCACCTGTCCTTAAGGAACCTGATTTCACTAAATACTTTATTGTCCAAACAGACACTTCTGAAAATGGGATTGGGGCAGCGGTGTCACAAGTAAATAATGAGGTCAAGGATCAACCAGTTGCCTTTATCAGTAGGTGATTCCTTCCCAGAGAGCAGTGTTGGAGTGCCATTGAGAAGGAAGCATTTGCTGTCGTTTAGTCCCCGAAGAGGCTGAGACCCTACTTGTTTGGGACTCACTTCAGAGTTCAAACTGACCACAGGCCTCTCAGGTGGCTCATGCAGATGAGAGGAGAAAACCCCAAATTGTTTAGGTGGTCCATTTTTCTACAGGGTAAGGACTTTACAGTGGAACACAGACCTGGTACTACCATGCCAATGCAGATGGCCTTTTCAGGTTCTTCCACTTAGATGATGACAACTACCACGTGTAGGTTAGTTGCTTATCACCTTTTGTATAGAGGCCGGACATGTAAGGAAATACCTCTTGTGCATGATCACCCCCAAAGTTTTGGACTGATGCAGCTGAGCTTTTGACCCTGAGAGCGCACTAAAGCCTGCTAACCAGACCTCAGTGCCAGGGCTCTGGCACTTAAAAGTACATGTTTGATTGGCTTAAGGTTGTGACCCTAGTTTTGGCAAAAAACCTAGCCTGTAAGCGTAGGTATTTTATCAAACAACTGATACGAGATCTATTAAGACCTGCTTTTAATTGGCTGCTACCGCGACTTAGGTTTTATATAAAAACATAGGCTGTGAATTTTCTTTTAATATTTTTAGTTTCATTAATATTTTTTATGATTGGCTTGCAGTGATTATATTGCCCATAGTGATGATTATCATTTTTATTTCCCTGTTTCCCAATGAGCGATCATTACTGCTATCTATGCTTGTACTATTTTATAATAAGTGGTTCTTACAATATCGTACTTTTTCTTGATATTAATTTTAAGTGGTTGTGTATTTGTATGTACTTTTATGGCCGTAATAGCCGAAATAAAGTTTCATGAATGAATGAATGATTGGCTTATACGCAATTGCCAAAAGTCAAATTACTCATAAGCCCCTGGTATATGATACCAGGGGAACCCAGGGCATGTAAGTAAACGTGTTCCCCAGAAACTGCAGCACTGATTGTGCCACCCTGAGTGTGACAAAGCTAAACATGTCTCCCAGTCTGCCATTGCAACCTAGAGGAGCAGATTTTGTTTTGCTCAAAATCTGTTTATTAAATTGTCAACAAATAGCACTGTACTTTCTCAAGTAAAACTGTGCGTTTGTTGGATAATATAAATGTTGGACTGGTGCAAGACTGATTCGGAGTATCCCTTGGGATATGTTGGCCTATAGTCCTGCTAACTCACAGTGCACCATCTGTACCCCTCACCTTACAGGGTAACAAATGTGTGTGCAACCTCAGAACATGACAACCATGACTCCCCAAGGAAATTGTGGTAACAGATCTACTACCCTTTCGCTCAGCCACTTATGCATACCCAAAGAGATACACAAGAAACACACAACATGTGGTTTCAATATTTATTGAAGCATTGTGATTCTTGAGTAAAATATGTACGCTGCAATGATTAATAGAAGGAAATACAATAATGTGTAAGGTAGGTGGATCTGCCAAATCACTATCCGTTGGGGTGGTCTAACTTCCCTTTACCTATGGGTAAGTGTCAGCAAGCTGGCCGTCTTGGTGTAGACTTGGACAGCATCCCTTGCATAAGGTGACAGGAATCAGCTGAGCTGGAATTTCGGCTTGGACTGACCTCTTAGTGCCAGGGAAATGCTCCTCTGAATAAGCAAAGGCTTAATGTCATATAATAACATCCTCCATGTTGCCATGCCGAAGCACCAGTCAGGCTGCTATTGTTTATGATAGTTCTATCGCCGAGCGGCCAAAAACAAATAACAACATCTTGCGTGCTGAACTTAGCCCTTGTACAGAATGTTCAAGGTGTCTTGATAGAGTGCCCACGAAAGGTTGCACACTGAGTTGGAAGAATGGTATCCCATATATTCACACAAATGAATGTGTGTCAAATGTCATCGTGTTTAGGGAGAGAAGGCAACTTAAGAAAGCATACCGAAAGCCATATTTAAAAAGCACACAAGCAAATTTCAAATGTGTTAAAAAAAGGAGGTGACTAAAACAATTTTAAAACAATTTAGAATGTTAAAAACAAGTCAGAATAAAAAAAATTCCACAACTCGAAATGGGCAGATTGTTTATGCACTCCGAGGAGTAGACAAAACATTGCTGTTCACAGCAACCGCAGACGATGATCCCAGAGGCACCCAACGCAAAAGATCTATAGAGCAAAGATGTTCCAGTCCATCCCCCTTAGCGACCGCAAAGGGAGGAACAGCTGGTGCTGATTCCGCAGATGGTGAGCCAGGATCCAGATCACCAGGAGCCAAAGCATCCCACGAAGACTCATAATATGCATTTAGGAGCAATGGCAAGCATGAAGGACAATGGTACAAGTGAGCCATTAGGGGACCCAGCAGTAGGGCAATGTCCGGAGGTTGATCCAATTGCGATCCCAAGCATATGTCCACGGCGCACTCAAAAGTGCAGAGCATACAGCAGAAAGCGGGATGCATGCAGTGTAGCCATACAGGCCGAAAGGACAAGAACCAATGGCCATTCAGTTCCTGAAGTAAAGGTGCGCCAAAGCACTGCATCATGCGTTCATGACACAGGAGCACACATGTGGTAGCACTAGCCCCATTTGGCCTCATAGAGGAACATTCATTGCGGAGCAGAAAAGTTAAAAGCACAGTCCCAACACCTAGGAATAGGATAAGTGGTAAGCCTCCAAAAATGCTTCCAAGCACGGAATCTATGAATGAAGGAATAACTCTGAAGACTGTTTGGAAGGTGCTAACCAACCTGGAGCCAAATGACTTTAAAAAGTGTGCTACTCCTGCCATATTAGACATGTTAAAAATGCGGTGAACAAGCTCCTCAAAATGGTGTGGGAAGTTAGTGTGGAGTAGCGATTGTATCTCAGAAGAGGACCTTGCAATTTGAAGATCAAACGTCTCCTTTGCAGATATTAAGGCCACATCTTTCTGGAAAAATAAGGCTTTCAGTCGGCTCAAAGCATCAAAGTGTATATGTTTTTAGCTTTATCTAAGGCCAAAGCGTCGCATCCCTAACTGTGCGGGCAGGAAGAAACAGTACTTGTGTACAGCAAGTCACAATTGCAGAGGCTGTTACCAGATAGGAAACATCCGGTCTCATCCCACAGCAGCCTTGATCATTCAGCATGAAATAACTCCCATTAGAGAGTCTGAAAGCTGGATGGATCACAACCTTTAAAATAACACAACAAGTTTGCCCTAGATGCGTTACAAGCACCATGGAGCGAAACTTCCCTGCACACTAAGGAATGACCTAATGTACTCTTGCAGTCTGTCCCGCTAAGAAAAACATCAGTCCCACCATTCCTACAGCGGTATTTGAAAGGTAAGATCCATGACTCCTGTACATACCTCTCTCCTAGCGCCTTATATCTGCCCACTTGATGGTGTTGTAAGCAATATTGGAAGTGAAATGTCGAAATTGGCAGAGAAATTAATCTGTGGATTATCCAATCCATTGAAGGTGTTTCAGCAACAGTAAATGGTAGTTTCTCCAACTTCTCTATGTTTAATATGGTTATGTATTGCATCCTTCTTTGCCATGACTGCCTGTTCTTTTGCGAGGTTATATGGCAAAAACAAGCTAGTGGCATTAAGGTGTCTCCATGGAACGTGACCAGCCCGAAGTGTCTGCAAGGTCCAACTCAGTAACATTATAGCTCTAAGCTGCGACTGCCCATGTTGTAAAGAAGACATGCCATTTTGAATGCTGTCAATTGCAGACAACACTATGTTACCCAGAGAGTAAATTCTGGTGGATAGAGTAGTCATACCATTATCTACTATTGCCAGAGTCCCTTCTAAATTTGCCTTGTCAATTTCACGCAATCTCTCAGCCGCTTCCTGCTGTGAAATTTTCTATACTTCATTGTATATTGTGTACAGAATGCGAGCCTGACATCCATCAGTAGCTAATGGCCACACTAACCATCCCCTTTGATTGGTGTCTGAAGACTTGTATGAGCCATCGCGAAGCATAGTGTATAATGTTTCCTCGTATAATTTGTGAATTGTTGCCAGTCCGCAAACCGTGCAAATGTAAGAATGTTTGGTGTATTTTAAATATTTTATTTTAGCCAGGCCAAGACAAGATGTTTACTGCACAGTTTTGTTCAGGAAAATCATTTTCTGTGCTATAAGGCATGCTCTAAATAAAGCCTTGTGTCCCTGAACCTGCCAATCCTTACTTCCCCAAATGGATTTTAAATCTACATTGTCCTTCCAAAAATCAAACCCTTGTACAGACAACTGGGAAATCAATGATGCAGAATATATCAGCTTTATGATAGTGAGCATAGTTTTCTGAGCCCTTGAAGGTGTTAGTTTGTAAAAATAAGACTCTGGGTCAACTGAATTAAGACCTGAAAAATATGCAAACTTATGTGCAAATGCTTTTGAGCTACCCTTCGGTGGGGTAGGGCAGTGTTACCATTATGTATAATTAAATACATCATGTGGAGTTCTTGCTTTATGCAGGAAATGGTGACCATAATGATGAAAACAGAACATTTCACCATAATTAGCCATACCCTCATACATCTCATTATTATTGATAATCAGTTGAATGCTGCAGATCATCTTGCATTTCATGTACTGTATCAATATCCCAATTATTAGAGATAGAACCAGGGGTGATGAAATCATGTAGAGAAATTTTAAATGGATATGGAATTTGAATCCGTTCAGTAGGACCAAATATATCATAGGATACCTTATCCCAAACAATTCCATCAGGAACCGGGGCAGCAGAAATGTTCACCAGGGAAAGATCTATTTGCACTTTGTGTGATGAAGAATGGGGTTTCAAAACCAAGTTCACCAGTTCAACAGCAGTGCTTTCTGGGAGGTAGTGTCCATTCAGAATCAAGAAAAAGACTGTCATAAGACCAATCCCAAGGAAGAGGAAAAGCAATTAAATTGTAATCCAAATATATATCCATGGTGGGATAAAATATGTTTTTTTCAGTCAAAAGTAGAATTCACGCAATCTACCTCAAGCGATAGTGGTGGCTGGTCAGATGAATCCGAAGAGAAGTCATCATAGTCAATGAAATAGCTGGAGGCTGTTCAATCTATTTTTGGCAGCTCTGGATGCTTTAGAGAGCTGGAAGTAGACACATGTGGTGGTACGTTGTGGTAAACACCTTTTTTGTCTGTTTGTCGAATTGAAATCTGTTTCTGTGCATGATGTTTGCAAAGAGTTTGTTGATGTAACAGAAAGAAGTAATAATTCAGTGTTAGCTGGCCCCTGGAGGGGAGAAGAGAATTCATCAATGATCAAAGCTTCCATCTGGACTTCCTGTAAGATAGTGAGAGGAGGCAGGTAACTACCTAGGAGCCTTCTTGGTCTATGGTATAGAACCGGCCACATAGTGTGGTTTAGCGAGATCTATTGACACAAATCTCTTGTTTTTGCAACTAGCAAGGAGTGGTAGAAGTACAGTTCTTGTACCTTCAATGGCCAGGACAGGTAAGATGGCCTGAATTCTTTTCCCCCCACTATTTTCTCCAGGACCAATTCACCAATCTTGGGGATCCAACCAGGAGTTGCTGGTACTTCCTTCACTTCTCCAGTGGCGTAACATTTCTGCTGAATGTTACTCTGAGCTTCTTAAAAGTTGTTTAGATCCTGTAAAACATCCAAACATTCAATGATGTCAAATGGGATTTTCTAGGCAGATTGGTTAGGGCTCTCTGATCCCCTTACAGGTGATGAACCCAGCTGTTACCTGAACCTAATACCCTCACTGTTAAAGACTGCTTTAAGTCCAGATTCTTCCTCTCCACTACCGCATTTCCCTTGGGATGATAAGGGGAGGGTTACCACATGGCCACACCCAATTTTCCCATGGTGTCTCTATAGGCCTTTGAGGTGAATGCCGGACTCTGGTCCTAATGAAATGTGGCTACTGCGTGTGTCCCAATAAAGACTTGCAGATATTTTATAACAGTTCAGGCATCAGCTGAGCCCATAGGAATGAAGAGCAGGAATCCACTGCTACGAAGATGTATTTGTAAGCCCTGTCTGATTGTAAAGGGCCGCAGTGGTCCTGATACACACAAGCGAGTGGCTTGTCTGAGATCAATAGAGGTATCTGTGGTGGACGTGCCACGGTGGAACCCTTCATCTGCTGGCAGATGTCACATGTAAGGACAAAGTCCTTGGTCAGTTTGTAAAGATAGTGTTGCTGCAATAGTGAAATTGTAGCTGCCACACCTGTATGTGCAGATGCTAGGCCCTCGTGTGCTGCTAGGATCAAGACCTAACCTGCGATCTGAATTTGGTATCACTTGATCCCCAACTCCAGGAATCTGAGCAAACGGAATGCTTTGCACACTTAACTGGTAAGAGTACTTTGTAGAAAAGCCTTTTGGCAGGTGGATGCCATCACGCGCAGCGTTGACAATCTCTGTGATTTCTTAATTTATTCTCGTACTTGAGCGAGTAATTGCAGTGACTTCAAAAGTTTGCACTGTTGCTTTTGCTGGTTCCTCAGCCATGGCATTTCCTACAACATTTATTCCAACACGCTGATGACTCAGTGTGTTCATTACATGAGTCTGTGGCAAACAGTCTATGAGTTTTGCCACATGTCCCCAAAGCGTTTTCTGCTTTATGGCGTACCCTTTGGAATCTCTGTATCCATTCTGGTTCCCGTAGTTTAAGTACTCGTAAGACTGGACACAATAATATGAATCACACACAATCAGTGTGGGGAATCCGGGATCTGTATTCTCAAGTGCCAGAATTAGAGCCCTGAGTTCTGCCAGCTGTGCTCTGCAATCACCTAGTGACTGCGTGTAGGTCTTGTGGGAGTGGAATTCATCATCCTCCATCCTACCCTTAACAGCAGTGTACGTTGCAGTGTTTTGTCACCAAGGCAGGTTGTACAGAACTGTCAGTATAGATGATCTAATCATACCGATCAAGAGGCATGACTTCATTAGGCAGAGGGTATTTATTTTCGTATTGCAAGTATGCTTGTGTTTGTAGTGTAGAGTCAAATCTGTAGTCCACATCAGCTTGTACTGAATGTAGAGTTGTGTGTGTTCAATTGTCCAACGTGTGCTTGAAAAGTTTGGATGTATAACGTAATCTGGAATGTAAGTTCTGCCAAAATTCAGGAAACCCAAAATCGATTGGAGTTTCTTTAAGGTGTTTGTAGAAGCGCACACTTCTCAAGGAAATGTGGTGCTAGGCTTTTGCCTTCACTTGACAGCTCATATCCTAAAAATAGGACATTGAGATGTGCAATTTTTGATTTTGAAAATTACATTTGTAGCCCATGTGAGCAAATCCCAATATTATGGGATCCACTCTTGCCAAGTGTGTTGATAGATCATCATCCGTCAGACAGATGTAATCAACATAGGACAATGCCTGGTCATCATATTCTTGCAAAAGGTCTGTAACCCGGGCTGAAAACAACCTTGGGCTGTTTTTATACCTTTGAGGCAAACAACAGAACTGCTTTTGAGAACCCAACACGCTGAATGCGGTCAAATACCTGCTTTCAAGGGGCTATGTTTTGGCAGAAAAATCTATTCAAGATGTCTAGGGTTGTTTTGTATTTCTTCCACATCATGTTGTTCATTAGTGCCACACTATGTGCGTTTTGTACAGTGAATGTACATGTAGCTGTGTTCAGATGTCTGTAATCTAATACTACATGATATGTATGGTCAGGTTTCATAACTGGAAACAAAGGATTATTCATAGGGGAGGTGCAGCTTTCTATTACATCTTGGTATTCAAGTTGTGTGAGGATCTCTCTAACTTGTTTTTTAGCTTCATTTTTAATGGGGTATTGTCTTTGAGGTTGTAGGGTCGACCTCACTGGTATAATGTGATAAGGGGAACCATCATCCCACTCCACATGGTTGTGGTATAATGCTGGAGTTAGCGGTAAAGCCTATTAGCATATGAATGTTTAAGTGCATCTGGGGCGAGGTTGGAAAAAACAGGTAAAATTAACATTTCTCCTTCTGGGCAATCCTTCACAAATTCAGGTGGCCAATCCTTTTTGGCCAAGAGAATATCATAGCCGAATGACAAGTTCTCCCAAAAGAGAACTTTAATGTATCTCAGTACGTCCCCCTCCCATTGGACTTGCATCTCATATAATCGATGCCAGTCACTTACCCTCATGTCCGGTGTTTCCACTTGGACATAGTCACTCAATGCTACTGCCACCAGACAATCCATGAGGTTCTAGCAAACTATCGTGACTTATGCTGTGCAGCATGCTCAGAGCCCACTCCCCGTTCAGAAGCAAAGTCCTCAATATCTGCGGCAGGCTTGACTTTTATTACTGCCACCTTCTTCTTTTTGAATTGAGGTTTGGACTGTTTAGGTTTATCTTCCTTTTTTATTATGTAGTCAGAAGAGCATTGTGAGTCCTTCTTTGGTTTCATGTACTCCTCTGAATTGCTCTCTGACCGTCCTCCTCTCTCCGAGCGTTGTATGGGTGAATCCTGAAAAGAACGAGATGAACGTGCATCAGTATCCTGATACCTGCCAGGAGTCTTAATATTGTTACGGTTTCGCAGATTATAGCACTTTTTGGTGTCCTCCTATTGAGAAGATCACCCCGTGACTTCTTTTTTTCTTTATGTTTCTTATTATCACACTTCTGCTTAGAAGATTCGGGCACTTGATTTGAGTTATCCTTTTCAAAATTACTCTTAATTTATGGACTATGTCGGGCTCCCAAATTATCTCAGCCTACTGTTGCATAGGTTTTCTCAATAATTTTAGGTAACTCGAACCCCTGTTCTCGCGGAGTTAAGTTATTGAGCCGTTGGCATACTACCAACACTGCTGCTTCCCCTTTAATGTTACTCAACATTATGGCAGACACTGCAGCAAAATTGCCCATCGGTTTCATGCCAAATTCCAGGGATGGGGCTGCCTCGTACTCATTTTGGATCAGTTTAAGCACCTCTGGCAAAACAACAAATGAGGGTGTACCGTGTGTTCTGGTATGTACTGCAGCAAAGACTGTACCCCAAATGGCGTAGTCTTTCACTGGGGGAGTCTTCCCCATTACCAAGTAAATTGTAAGAATTCTGTGTTTTTCCTGAGGGCCCGTATGGGAAAACACTGCTTCAAGCTGGTTTGTTTTTTGTGCAATCCAGAATGGTATTTCCTCCCATCTGTCAGGAGTCTTACCCATGACTGCATTGATGGTTTGTAGATTAATCCCAGGTGTAGCCAATTGTGGTTGTGCAGCTTGAGCAGCCCTCGCAGGATTTATTGTCATCGTTTGCATGACAAACTGTGTTAAACATCTATATGTTTTAACCAGATCATTGTAAAATGTACGTAGTTCTGGATTTCTCAGATTAGCTATATCTGGAAATGGTGTGTATCTGTCTAAGAGTGGCCATGTTGCTCCCTCATTGCTAAGGGGATCTAGTCTAACATTTTTGTATGTATGTGGTAGGGCGCCTTCAAACCAATTTTGATGTTCTTGGTAGGTTAATGTTATTTCTAGTGCTTCATAAGCTGTGTAGTTATAAGGAATTGTTTCTGCAGGGTATGTGTGAAACAGTCTTGCAGTTGCATTAGCTGCTGCGAATGTAACCCATGAATAGAATACCTGTGTCCTGAATGCTTTGTGAGCCTCAATCACAAAGGTAACCCCACCACTTGCAAGGGTGAGGCCACGTTGTAACAGCATCTGTGTAACCGCATGTCTGCAGTTAGCTGGTATGTTAATTGCTGGGTCTTCTTCAGTCATTTGAATCTATGGAATCAGAGAGGGTACCTCTGTGGAGAGATCCTTTGAAAAGTTCAAGCTTGAACAACCTACAGCCAATACATAGGGTTTACCTACTCAGCTGAGGAGGATTTTTTCCCTAACACCAAGGACTTCTACTGTTAGTAGGTGAATATGAGTCTTTGGGTTCACAAAAGAAAAACTACTCAGGCAATCCATTAAATAAGAACCCAACCTAGAATGTTGGTGGTGTCATGTCATACAGCTTGCACTTTCTCAAGTAAAACTGTGCATTTGTTTGACAACATAAATATTGGACTGGTGCGAGACTGATTCTGAGCACCCCTCAGGATATATTGGCATATAGTCCTGCACATTCACAGTGAACCATCTGGAGCTCTAACCTAACAGGGTAACAAATGTGTGTGCAACCTCAGAACATGACAACCCTGACTCTTGAATCTTTGGGGCTAAGGGCCCTTTATTTCCATCTGGTGCAGTGTGAAACCTTCTCAAAAGTGAAACTAATAAATTATTTTTTAGAGAAATGCGCACAAGATAGAGGGAATAAAAACAAAGACAAAGCTACTGCAATTGCAAATAACAAGAGACCCCCCTGTTGCATGGCCCATTGTCGTATCTTACCCTTGTAGTAAATAATCATCATCGTTACATATATTATATTTTTGTCACTTTTACGCAAAAGAGAGAAAAAGATTTATTATCCCTCTTTTGAAGAAATTTTGCTTGTGTAATTACATTACTGCATTGTTTGTCATGCTACAACTAGAGACACCTTATGTATGCTCTGCGATGGGTTCATTTTTATGTGCAGCCTTAATAACCCGTAGCCTTGCGAACATGTGATTAAATTTAAAGTCTTTGTGCAATAAGTTTAGGAAAAGTAATCGTACTGTATTCTAATATAAATGAACTTCTTAGATGATGTATGTTTTTAGGATTTTATGGAAAAGTTTTAAGATATATGTCTTTTATGCAAATTTATTGAAATGTTGGTTTCCCTTTGTATGCACTTTTTATGCATTTGATTCTAGATGGGAAATAAAGTTTTGATGACTGATGACAACCATGACTCCCTAAGGAAATTGTTGTAACAGATCTAGACCCCTTTCGATCAGCCACTTATGCATACCCAAAGAGATACACAAGAAATACACAACACGTGGTTTCAATATTTATTGAAGCATTGTTATTCTCGAGTAAGATACGTGTGCTGCAATGATTAATAGAATGAAACAGAATGTGATTAGCATTACAAGAATGGTGAAAAAAATGAACAATTCAACCATTGTGCAGATTACAGAAAACTATATGCTTGCATACACGAACTGTAAAATAGTATACTCCTACCTAGCACATTCTACTCTATCGTGTCTAAGGTATGAGGATCTGCCAAATCCCTAGCCGGGTGGTCTAACTCCCTATTACCTGTGGGTAAGTGTCAACAAGCTGACCGTCTTGGTGAAGAGTTGGACAGCATCCCTCGCATGAGGTGACAGGAAACAGCTGAGCTGGAATTTGGGCATGGACCAACCTCTCAGTGCAAGCAAAATGCTCCTCTGAATAAACAGAGGCTTGATGCCATATATATAACAACATAGTAAATAACAACAGGAGTATAACCCATAGACCAGGTTGAGATCTGGGTGAGTACGAGAAAGATAGCAACAATGTCTCAACCGGATTCAATAAAAAAGGCTTATACACATGTATGTGCAAGACATTACATAAAGGAAATAAAGGGAAGACTCCTAGTAGTTTGTTCAAATGTGCTCATGGCATCATATATTTGAAAATACAGTTTATACAAGACAGTTATATCAGCACTGTGAGCATAAAATGCAGAGGCGACCCTGAGAAACTTGGTGCACGTTGTGCTCGTGACATGAAAGTGACGGCGCAAGTGACAAGTGAAAAAACACAGCGAAAGGCGCAGAGTGATAAAGTGATGAAGAATATATGTACAAAATAATTGGTTCAACACAAAAGGTATTTTGGATGATTGATCAAGGTTTAAAGCAATTCTGTGAACCAAAGTTGAATATGCACCGTGAGTTGCGCTGGTAGATTGGTCGACGACGTTTCGATCCTATTTAATCAGGATCATCTTCAGGACCGGGTAGCCAATTTGAGGGTGCTGGAAATCAAGAGACGTAGTGGACAGAGAAATGTCCAAAGGTTGATCAAGGAGCCGGCGTCATGAATAGGGTCCTTGCATGTGGTGCAGCATAGGCGGGCGTCTACGTGTTGTCAAATTAACGGTATTGGTATTCCAATGGTATCCCAGTAAGGTACTGGAAAAAGCAAGGGGCAGGGTTGGGTCCCCGATCCACTGCGGCGATAACAGGTACAAGGATCCGTATTTTGAAATAGTTGGCAGGGTGGAATGAATCCGAGTGAGCGACGTGGCACGAGTATCTCCGGAGGACACCGCACACGTTTGTGGCAGCCCGGAGATACTCGTGCCACGTCGCTCACTCGGATTCATTCCACCCGCCAACTATTTCAAAATACGGATCCTTGTACCTGTTATCGCCGCAGTGGATCGGGACCACCTGCCCTGCTTTCCAGTACCTCACTGGGATACCATTGGATACCAATGCCGTTAGTTTGACAACACGTAGACGCCGCTATGCTGCACCACATGCAGGACCTATTCATGACGCCGGCTCCATGATCAACCTTTGGACATTCTCTGTCCACTACGTCTCTTGATTTCAGCGCCCTCAAATTGGCTACCCGATCCTGAAGATGATCCTGATTAAATAGGATCGAAGCGTCGTCGACCAATCTGCAGCGCAACTCACGGCACATATTCAACTTTGGTTCACAGAATTGCTTAAACCTTGATCAATCATCCAAAATACCTTTGTGTTGAACCAATTATTTGGTACATATATTCTTCATCACTTTATCACTCTGCGCCTTCACTGTGTTTTCACTTGTCACTGCGCTCGTCACTTCATGTCACGGCTGCAACGTGCACCAAGGTTCTCAGGGTCGCTCTGCATTTTATGCTCACAGTGCTGATATAACTGTCTTGTATAAACTGTATTTTCAAATATATGATGCCATGAGCACATTTGAACAAACTACTAGGAGTCTTCTCTTTGTTTCCTTTATGTAATGTCTTGTACATACATGTGTATTAGCCTTTTTTATTGAATCCGGTTGAGACATTGTTGCTACCTTTTTCATATATATAACAACATCCTCCATATTGCCATGCCGAAGCCCCAGTCAGGCCGCTATTGTTTATTCTTGTATGATAGTTCTGTCACCAGGTGGCCAAAAACAAATAACAACATATTGCGTGCTTAACCTTAGCCCTTGTACAGAATGTTCAAAGTGTCTTGATAGAGTGCCTATGAAGTTTTGTTGTAGGCAAACTGAGTTAGAAGAATGTTATCCCATATATGTACGCAAATGAATGTGTGTCAAATATCTTCATGTTTAGGGAGAGAAGGCAACTCAAGAATGTTTGCATATAAAATTGTGATTTCTTAACCGGGCCAAATACCTCCACATGACACCTACTCTTTGGACGTAAGACGACGATATAAAAACAATTCTATGCACATTACAGGAAAAAAGCAGTAAAAGGTTCAAAGTCAGTGTCATTGTATGAACAGGCTGAAGGCATACACTTGCATTACAATAACAGTGGTCGCCACCTTGGCGTAGATGTAATAGACTGAACAAGTGTTGACTTGAAAAGTCACATGCAGGAGAGACTCAGCGGGGAGAGAAGCCAGGGGACACCAGATAAATATCAAACCAAGATACGAGGGGGCCCCATGCCTTTACTGGCCAGGACAGGGGCTGAAGGACCGGCCCGCTAGGGAATATATCCCTTGCCTGGGATATCAGTGGGTAATGGCTGTAAGAGAGCATCCCAAGATGAGTGAGCAAGCCACATCCGGCCAGGCACAGACAAAGGGCCAGAGGCCTAACAAGCAGAACCAAGGGGGGAAACCCAGTATTAAAAGGAATGCGAGAGGAAATCCTCCAGCTAACCATCCGGGGAGGGGACTATGAGGGGGGGTCCATACATACTAGTGCCCATCTATGACTAGAGATACACCATAGTGCTAAGGGAGGTCGTTAGTGGAATAGATAGAGTGCACAGAGCGTGGGGGGCCAGAAGGACAGATATTCCATGCAGGACATATAGTCAATCAGAGGCTGCCAGAGGTGGGAGAATCTCTTTTCAGAAAGCGCTAACTATGTGTGACAACTGTTCCATAGCCAAGGTATGCCATAGCCGAGTAAACTCCTGAAGGAGTAGACATGGTTTTCCAAGCCAAAGTTATAAGTTGTTTTGCTGCTCCAGTCATGTGATGGACAAGGTACCAGTCTGCATGAGTCGCCGCCTCAAGTGTGACCAACCTGACCCCTAGGATGATTGTGCAGTAATCTGCCGGCATGGGAAACCTTAGTGTGTTCTTGATGTGCATAGGGTTTTCTTTCCAGAATACAGTGAGGTAGGGACACGACCACCATATATGCTGAAAGACCCCGACCTGTGTGCACATCTCCAACAAGTAGCCGGGGTTGCAAGAATGTGGAAGCATTCAGGGGTGTAGTACCATTGCAGCATTCGTTTATATGGTGATTCTTGTTGGGAGATGCTTCTGCGGGTCTTAGGAATCTCACGCCAAAGTAGTTCCCACTGTTTCTGGGATATGCCCTGGGTACTATCCAAATCCCATTTAGTTTGGTAGAGGTGATGGAGAAGTAGGCGGGTCTACTGTAGAACACTATACGTTTTAGAAATGGGACCCTTGGATCCCTCAAAGCCTCGCACTATGGTTTCAAATGGGGTGAGAGATCGAATGACACTTGCAGCATTGGAGAAGAATAGAGCCCAGTGGCGAAGTTGGAAGTACTGATGGCGGGATGTATCGGGAACAGTGAATTTGTGTTAACATTGCTTGAAGGGCTTGATTTTCGACCCGTGGAATAGATCCTGCATTATCCTACATTAACCCTTTTGCCAGTCCAGGACAGAACCTGGGCGGAGGGCTGGTGCAAGTCGGCTTATGGGCAATCGGGGTGAAGGAGGAAAGGCTTCTCCCATTGTCAATCTGTCCCAGATTTCAAGGACTGTGCGAGTTGGGGTCACCATGTATGCACTGCGGGGCAACGCTGTCTTGGGAGCCAGGCCAGGTCCCATTGTGGCCTGCAGGCCACCGTCCGGCCCATATGTAGAGAGAGCATTTCACATTCCCTGACCACCCACTCAGAGATAAAGTGCAGGTGTGCAGCCCAATAATAGTCTAAAAGGTTAGGGCACTCGAGGCCCCAGCGTTCCAGGGTAGCATAAATGGTTCGAAATGCGTGGTTGTTTTCCCTTCCAGATGAAGGATTGGAGGTCCCGCTGCATGACCTTGATGTCATCGGCTGGGAAAGGTGTAGGGAGAGACTGGAATAAAACAAGAGCAGGAAGATACTCATCTCCACTCTATTTATACGACCCAACCTGGAAATGTAGAGAGGTTTCCATCTCTGCAGGTCCCCCAATATGGCCCGGCAAAGCAGCATCCAGTTAGCATGGGACCAAGTCTGTAAAGAAGAGGTAATGGTGAGGCCAAGTTACTGTATGGTGTGCGAAGCCCACTAGAAGGGGACAAGCCCCACCAGGCACCGAACATGTGGCAGTGGAATGGTCAGGTTGAGGATGTAGGATTTGGTCATATTGATCTTATAGCCCGAGACCGCTTCAAATGTATGAATGCACTGGCTCACTGCGGGAAGAGAGGTGTCTGGCTCCGTTAGTGCCAGCAATAGGTCATCAGCAAAGAGCAGGGCCTTATGTTGCTGACCTCCAAAGGAAATGCGGGCTATAGACTGGTCTTGCTCTATGTGGATGGCCAAGGGTTCTGCCACAAGGACGAAGAGCAGGGGAGATAGAGAGCACCCCTGTCGAGTGGCCCTTTGGAGGGCAAAGGATCAGGTGGCTTGTCCATTTACTCGGATGGTAGCTGTGGGTGCGATGTAAGAAGCCATGATTTAGCTAATCATTGTGGGGTTCAGACTCATCTTGTATAGGTCTGCATATAAAAAGGCCCAAGTGACCCGATCAAATGCCTTCACCGCCTCGAGGGAGAGACGGTTAGCCAACGATTTGGTATATACATTGGTATATGTGTTCGGTAGGGCGATTGGCCGATAACAGGAGCACAGAGTAGGGTCTTTACCCAGCTTAAGTATGAGCGTTACCTCAGCTGCCGATATCGTCGGCATGAGGCCTATGACGTGCATGAAAGAGTTGTAGAGGTCAAGCAGATACTGTTTTAAGTGGGGGAAGAAAAGCTTATAAAAGGAGACCATAGGCCATCCGGACCCGGAGTCTTCCCCACCAGTAGCCCCCTAAGGGTACAGCTCAGCTCGGCTGCTGTAAAGCATCCCTCAAGCTCCTGGGTGACCCGAGGGTCTAAAGGAGGCCTGGGGCAATCGTGGAGGTAAGAATGAGGGGCAGCAGGGTCCACCTTTTCTCTGGAGTAAAGAGTCTGATAGTAGGCCCTAAAGGCCTCCTGCTTATCCTGTTTCCGGATAGCCCAAGTGGAGTTAGCCACCAGTAGTTTGGAAAAAAGTGGGAAGGATCATATTGCATTCGCAGTTTGCGGGCCAAGGGAGTGCCCACCTGGTCACCCACTTCATAATATCTTTGTTTAAGGGCCAAAAAGGATCTCTCTGCCTTGTTGACCTGGTTTGCCCTCATCTGGCCTTTCAGCACAGCCAATTGCCGTTTACCATGTGCCGTGGGGTGCTGTTTATCCGTAAGTTCCAAAGAGCGGATTTCCTCTGTATGATTGGCTTCAAACAGGCTATCCTCTTGCATTCTTGCATACAGTTGGAGGAGATGACATCCCGAATAGTTGCCTTGAAACCATCCCAGAGCACTTGAGGGGAAGTTTCCAGTAAGGCATTGAGCTCCAAGTATTCGGTGATGCCCTCTTTAATAGATGTGATGTCTGCTGCATCAAGCAGGAGCTGGGGGTGCAGGTACCAGTGAGGGGACCTCACACAGAAGTCTCGCATTGAATCTGTACCAGCTCGAAATGTGCGTGGTCTGATATAGAGATGTATGAAATCTGTGCTTCCTCGAGAACCCTGTGTAGGGAGTGTGTGAGGAATATATAGTCCCTTCCTGTACATAAACAAACCTTTTTAAAAAATGCCATTTTGTAACTTTCATGTGTGTTGCATGAAGCAGCACACATGAAAGTTACAAAATGGCATTTTAGGAATGTTTATGTGCAGGAAGGGACACCTTCCTACACATAACCAATCCTACCCTGCACACAGACACCCTTGCACTCTGGTGCAAGGGTGCCTGCGTTGGCGCTAAGTTGTTAAACTTAGCGCCATCGCATGAGGAAACGCAAGGCTGCACCACATTCTTGTAAATATGGTGCAGCCTTGCATTTCCGAAGTGGCGGAGCGTGTCGTTAAGCCCAGGAAGCTAACGACACGCTCCGCCACTTCGTCATACATATGGCCCTGCATGTCTTACAGTCTAAGCATATAGCACCCTGTCCTATGGCCTACCTACACTGTGCCTTACGGGTGACTTATATGTAGTAGAAAGGACCTTTAAGGCTTAGCAAGCAGTTTTAAATGCCAACTCAACCTGCACATAAAACTGCACACACAGAATCTGCAGTAGCTGGCCCAACATGTGTTTAAATGTCTACTTGTCTGGATGAATAAATAGCAGTGTCAGCATTTCACTTCATATGTAAACAAGTGCATTAGTCCCTCTCTGGGTGTGTCACTGGATGTGAAAGTAACTACTCCACTGTATGACTGGCTGTCTTACTATCTGTATAGCTCTCTATATGTATATGTAAGTAGCTGTATATATTACTTAGTGGCTCTATTACTGAGTGTTGTGGTTTATAATTAACGGGGCAACTGGCTATTACTGCTGGATGCATAAGTGCTGTATGGGCATGTGACTGAATGTTTAAGTGCCTCTGTCTGAGTGGGTGAATGAGTGCCTCTATGATTTTGTAAATACGTATGTGACTTGCAGTATGTGTGGAAGACTGCATGTTTAATTTGACATATAGGTCTGCAAGTGTGCATGTAACTCACTAAATCTTAAAAGTGCAAGTCTTACAGCGTAACCACATAACACCCTGCCCTATGGCCTACCTACACCCTATCTTAGGGGTGACTTACAAGTACTAGATGTGACTTCTACATACCTCTGTCTGAAAGGCTATGCGAGTGACTCTGCTTTTGTAAATACATATGTATGTTGCAGTATGGGTGAGAGACTCAATATTTAACTCTGCCTATGGGGTCTCAAAGGGGGACTTCAAAATGCATGTCTTACCTTCTAAGCACATTGCACTCTGCCGTACCACCTACTTACATTCAATGTAAGGGGTAATTTGTATGTAGTAAAACAGAAGTTTAAAGCTTGGCAAACAGTTTTAAATGCCTATTCAACCATGCAGTAAATTACCACACGTACACTTTACAGTTCCAGGGCACCGCTTCACATCTCAACACCTACTCTCACACCCAGACAGACACTCACATACTCACTCACACACCCACAAAGGCACTCACACACCTATTCATAAACCCCCTCAAACACTCCCAAAACACACTTTTATCAACCTCATATACAACCATTTCAATCACATTTCTTTTAAACTACACTCTAATTCACGTACTTGTTAATTCACTTGGTTGGTCAGATAGATTGAACTCTCAGAGAAAATGTAAAAACTAAGCATAACAATGGCACACCACTCATACAAAACAACCATTAATGGCAACCTTTTCAACTTTGCACTCAGTGATACTCTCAAAGATAGCAAATCAAAACGTCCCTTTCATATTTTACTTTTGTTATTGTACTTCTCAATTGTCAATATTTCTTAACCCTTTCTTGCAGTTCAGTGAATAAGCCCAACCTAGAAGTGGTTTGGGACATATTCGCGAATTCGTCATGACCCTCAGAGCGGCCCCCTGTGTAACTTCATGACGAATCCACGAATACCTACGGGAGTCCAAAAAAGTCCTTACCATTGAACTCTCAATACTTTAGAACTACTCTAATCTTTATTACATACATGTGACTTAGAAAATTAACTCTCCTTAATCAATAATAAGTCTAAGTCACTCTAATTTTAAGAAACAGACTACAGTCTGTTTAGTATCCTTCTCCCCACACTCTCTTAGCAGAGTTTCTATAGCAACCCCCTTTAGAACACCCTCTTGAACCAGTAGGTCACAAGTTCACAACATATTCTAGAAGCAGCATATTACTCTCCAACTTAACTGCAGCAGGTGTGGTCGACTGTTTGCAATTAAAAGCATATCCAACATTGTATTCCATTTGTTATTTTAACCAGAGCCAATCACAGACCTACTTACTTTTCCTGAAAATCACAACCTAAATTTAGCTACCTGAATATTTACACCATCCAATCAAATATGTCCTTTTTTAAAACAGGGCCTGACCTCGATTTTAATTGCCTTTCATTTGGAAAATTGTCTCATTCAGCTCCAGCTTTCTCCTGTGTACTACTCCTCCCTGCCTTCGCAATGGTTAGGGTGTGGATTGTGAGTCACAGCTGTGTGTTTAGGGCAAAGAGTGTGCCAGAGATAATGGTATTGACAGGGACTTAGGTCTGCATAATATGGATATTACTTGGATTGGCCAGAGAGGGTTAAAGTGGCATCAATTGCTGCCTTTGGTAGAAAGCATTGCAGACTGCCAACACCCTGACCTCATGATTTTTGCACTGTGCTGGCAATGACCTAGGCACACTTACTGGGGTACGACTGGAAATTCTGATGAAGGAACCTTTGCTCAATTAATGGTACTTTTTCCGCAGACTGCCTTGGTATTCTCCAACATATGCCAAAGGTAGAAATGGAAGTGATCAAATGAGTCCTATCTGCAGATAGACAAAGCCAGGAAACATGTTTATAAAACTGTTTCTGTAACCCTCAGAGGCCATAACATGGGCTCTATCTACAACTTACGCTTTGATATGGATGGTATCTATAGAAGTGATGGGGTTAAATTCACAGAGAAAGGAAACAGGGTGTCCCTCAACAACTTGGAACACTGCATCCTGTTTAATGTTTAGTTATCAACTGCACACAATAAACACAAAGGCTCTTCTCAGTGCCACCCTATTTCCCAAACACTGGTCCATTTTCTTTTAAAATCTCTTTTTTTAAGTTCTTTTATTTAAATTTGCGAATATGTCGCAAATTCACAAAACAAAAGCAGACATTCAATAGACACCAGCACATCTAAAATATACAACTTTATAAGTGACTGTGCATCTGACTGGGTGCGTTAATGTCTGAATGGGTCTGTGAGTGGGTATAAGAGTGTATGAGTGGTTCTGTGAGTGGGTGCATAAGTGCGTCTGTGAGTGGGTACATGAGTGTATGAGTGGGTCTGTGAGTGGGTGCTTGAGTCTCTGAGTGGGTCTGTGAGTGGATGTTTGAGTGTCTGAGTAGGTCTGTGAGTAAGTATGTTAGTGTCTGAATGGGTCTGTGAGTGGGTGCATGAGTTTCTAAGTGGGTCTGTGAGTGGGTTCATGAGTCTGTGAGTGGGTATATGAGTGGGTGTGTGAGTCTGTGAGTAGATGCATGAGTGTCTGATTGGGTCTGTGAGAGGGTACGTGAGTGTCTGAGTGGGTCTGTAAGTGGGTTCATGAATCTCTGAGTGGGTCCATGAGAGGGTGCAAGAGTGTCTGAGTGGGTCTGTCACTGGGTACTTAAGTCTCTGAGTGGATGCATGAGTGTCTGAGTGGGTGTGTGAGTGAGTGTGTGAGTCCTTGAGTGGGTGCATGAGTGTCTGCGTGGGTCTGTGAGTGGGTGCATGAGTCTCTTAGTTGGTCTGTAAGTTGGTGTATGAGTCTCTGAGTGGGTCTGTGAGTGGGTGCATGAGTGTCTGAGTGGGTCTGTTAGTGGGTACGTAAGTCTCTGAGTAGGTGTGTGAGTGGGTGTGTAAGTCTCTAAGTGGGTCTGTGAGTGGGTACATGAGTCTCTGAGTGGGTCTGTGAGTGGGCACATGAGTCTCTGAGTGGGTGTGTGAGTGAGCACGTGGCTCTCTGAGTGGGTCTGTGAGCGGGTATGTGAGTCTCTGAGTGGGTCTGTGAGTGGGTGTCTGAGTGGGTCTGTAAAAGGGTGCATGAGCCTCTGAGTGTGTCTGTGAGTGGGTGTAAGAGAGTGTGAGTGCATCTGTGAGTGAATGCATTGGTGCCTGAATATATATGATCCTGGAGTGACATAAAAGATATACCTTCATCTTATTCACAAATGAATACAGACTCATGAAATCGTAGCAATGTATTTTCTCACCCTCTCCCACAGCCCTGTACAACTATATAGCGTTTGTACGACCCCCAAATAAGGCGTCGCTGGGCTCCAAAGGTTCGGGTAACTCATTGCTTTTAATGAAGGAGCAGAGTTCCGCATCTGATGTTAACATATCTAGCCACGCATGCTCCCAGAGGGATCTCAGAACGAAACCATAGTTCTCAACATATTGTACCTTTCACAGAGTACGCCTGTGCAAGTGTTCAAATTTGGTACCCAACAGCTTATTAAACTCGTGGGGTTTGTAGCAGTGGGGACATCCGTGGTAAAAGCAACCGTTGTATTCAAAGGCCGTTGGCACGCTGTTAATGATAGCGTACCCATCTAGGAAATGAGGGCCCACACAGTATTCACCACCTACAAGTCATGTTGGATGAAGATGTTTTACTTGTCAGAGGCGTACATAAGCCATTGAATAGAGGGGGTAGAATAACGCTTATGTTTACCGTTATAGAGGTTGGGCGGCACTAGAGCTATGCTTTCAGGTTGTAAAACCATGTGCTTGTAGATAGACATACACATGGAAGCCAGCGCGACGTGTTGGAAAGGGAAGATGTACTCTATGGATTTTGTAATCTTTACAACAACATCTCTGAAAAGATTGCAAGTATTTCTCAAGATCATTACATCTGCCTGACAGTAAGCTTTCAACTCGGTTTGAAAATGAAACTTATTTTCATGGTTTTCACCATACCACTGTAGAAAACTCTCTTTCTCCTCCGACATCATATACTCAACATCGTAGCTGTCGGGCGGAGGCATGGGACCCTCATAATTCGGAGTCGCCCTGGTGTTAAAAGTGTGGGAAATAACCTCTACAACCTGGAAAACCAAAGGCTTTTGGCAACTTTCTCAACTTCATGGGCAGAAAATTCAAAGTATCTATGAACATTATAGATAAAGGTACAGCGGTTAGCAGCATCAGTTTGGAGCCCTGGGTGATTAGTTTTACATATTTAATCACAAGGAGGGGAGGGAGGGAGAAGCGATGGTCCATTCAGCTTCTATATAATGTACAAAGATCAAAAGGGAATGGACCACTTGTACCTGTGTGACCAGGGTCATGGGTGGTTGGTACCTTTCATAAAAACCCTCATACACGTACGTAGGTGGACAGGCAGTATATCTTGGTTCTCCGCCTATTCGTAACGTGACAGCATCATCATAGGGTTATTTTTGGTATGCTGACCTCCACCAGGAGGTGGACCCACTGGTACTACAGTAGTGTCCAGAGACCAAAAAAGGTGAAGTGCTCAATGTGAAGTGAGGTTAAAAGTTTTCTACATCCTCATTTTTGTAAAATCATTTATTGTATGGGGATGTGAAAAAAGTTAAAACAAAAGGTGTGCGTGTGTAGATCGCGTTACTAATCTTACGCACTAGTGTAGTCCATATGTGTGGTCGACATGTTTCAGCCCCATTCTGCCCAGCTGGGTCTAACGGGCTTTCTTCAGGACCAATAGAAGTGGGCTGTCGCTATTTGTGCAACAGTGTAAAGTGGGTTATTGTTTTGCCACTTATTTATCAGGTCAATAGTACCTGAAGGATCCCTATTGTGGGCCTCCACGGGGGACCAGCGAGATTCTCCCAGCCTTCTGCAGCTTCAGGATTCTTTGCTTGTGCTCGCAGAATGGGGCTGAAACATGTCGACCTCACATATGGACTACACTAGTGCGTAAGATTAGTAATGCGATCTACACACGCACACCTTTTGTTTTAACTTTTTCACATCCCCATACAATAAATGATTTTACAAAAATGAGGATGTAGAAAACTTTTAACCTCACTTCACATTGAGCACTTCACCTTTTTTGGTCTCTGGACACTAATGTAGTACCAGTGGGTCCACCTCCTGGTGGAGGTCAGCATACCAAAAATAACCCTATGATGATGCTGTCACGTTACGAATAGGCGGAGAACCAAGATATACCGCCTGTCCACCTACGTACGTGTATGAGGGTTTTTATAAAAGGTGATTAGTTTTACAGACATGTTTCTATAAATTATTTTTGTAAGGCGCTCGATTACCCGCAAGTGTCTTGGCGCTAGCTAAATTGCAAACAAGAAAGCAAGAATAGAACTAATTAGTGGAAAAACAGCCATGTTTTGAGAGATTTCCTAAATGCCCAGAGATTTGGCATAGTTTTGATAAAGAGAGGAAGGCCGTTCTAAGCTTTAGAGGCATTCAGCACAAAACCTCTGCCACTCCAGGGGGCACGCTTGAATCTGGGTACTGTCACAAATTTAGCGGATGCATCTTTTCACAAATCATATTTTTTTAAATTAAGAATGAGTCATACACTTTTGAGTTATGGGTCATCAGGGTATACCCTTTGAATTTTGTCTGCATGAATGTGATAAGGAATCTGTTCACGCAAGAAGGCCTTCAAACTCCCAGTTTTCATCAGAAGTTAGATGGTGCGCGAAAATATAATTAGGCTGGTGCACTCCAGTCTCTTAGGTACACTCTATATCAAACACTATGTAGTCTTCTAATTTGGTCTGGGGCCGGCCTTTAGTCATGTAACACATGTGTTCTGTTCCCAGAGGAAACGATTCTTTGCACCGGAGGCATTTCATACCTTTGCATTTGCGGCTGTGTAGCGCCCGCACCCTGCACTGTCTGTTTTAGGGATGCACTGAATAACCCCAGTGTGTATCCTCAAGCAGTTTTGTGAGCGACAGAATAGATTACATCTAGGACATCTCACCTTCTGATCCCGACTATGATACAACCTTTCCTTTGGCACATTTTACAATGCATTTCACACTGATGAGCTGTCTGTGTGTTGTATATATGGTGGCAATGGGTGCACACATACTTGGCTACTAGAAAACCCTTCAGGTTCAAGATACAGTAAAAGTGATTTTCATGATGGAGAATGTAAGCTGTCTTACTTTTCACAGGCTCTCCAGATGTGAAGTACTTTCACGATCCACTGTAGTAAAGAACTTTTACTGTGACGGCAAAATAGTTCTCAAAAAGACCCAGTTCTCCAAAGTCTACCAGTCTGGAGGTATTTCAAGCACAGCATCGGTTTCAACCACTCTAGACAGGACAACCACGTTGGTTATGCTACTATCCATTAGTAACCCAGCAATGCTAGCTGCCAGACACGTGTTGGTTGCCCAGGTGTTAAAGTTGAGCAACTACCACTGTTTTTTTTCAATGACTTTACTGTAGAAGATACTCTTTAAAGGTCTGGAAACGCCCCCCTTGGGACCTCGAACAACGAGGGCTACTATTCTGAAGGTCCCAAATGCTATTTCTACTTTACTCTGTAACAGTTTAGAGAGGTTTTCAAAAAATTCCACAGTGTCAAACACATTGCAGGGCATACGTCTTGTGAACAAGGGGCTGTCAATACCCTGCCTGTGGAAGTGCAGCTGAAAGAAATCATTTGGCCTCAAGTCGTGTAACAAACACTCTACAAGTGTTTTTACGGCCTGGTGAATAGCTAAAAACCCATGATCAGATGAGTTTATGCATTCTAAGTTAACAAGCCTGACTTCTTCATAATACTCTTTAGCGTTAAATCACTCTACATTTCGCTGGTACCTTCTGACGCTCTCTAAAAACACCATCTCTGAAGCCTGAGATTGGGGGTTTGCGTTGGATGTTCAGCTCTCCAGCAAATAATTTTAGGAGGGCTGACTCTGATTCTGAGGCAATGTATTTTTAAGCCTCCTTGTAGCACAAATTCTTCCTTTCTTTTAATTTACTGATTAAAAGCCTACACTGCTTGGCGCTATTAGCCCACTTTTGTTTCTTACTCGCCCATCTGTTTTAAGGCAGCCCCCACGGAGCAAATTTGAATGATCTTGGGAGCATTTGCTGAAGATGCCCTCCCCGAATTCCCTGGCTACAGACTTTACTTTGAGATCGTCTTTGTGTTCGGTGTATCCGGGTCTCTCAGCTTTGCAGCGTGAGCTCTTGAAACGCCTGGATCGCCTGCAGCCCTTTGTGTTTGGGGGTCCAATCCATGCCATTTTAGGATGCGCTGTCATGGTATTTGGAACTTTTAGGCCCTGTCTGCAGGGTTCTAACTTCTTTTTGGCCGTGGGGACTCATAAGAACCGTTGTGCTTTAGTAAGGATGTCTTGTACCCTCTTTTTATATTAGAAATTTTGGTCTGAGTTTTTAATAAAGCTGGAACCCCTGCTCTTTAGAGAGCGCCACAGACCTCGTCAAGATGAAATGACCTCAACGTCTGCAATGGTTGATTCGCAAGATTGTAACACCTCTCTTCTACACCTTTGCACCATCTGGATTATCTCCCTCAAGGGTCGGTTCTCAGTTTCTGTCTTCCACAGTTTTATGGCCTTGGAGTTCAGATTGGATTTTAGTTTTCTGACAAGCTGGTGCATGTCGTTCACATATGACCCTAGTACAGACTTCTGGGCTAAAACCCCATTTTCCGGGGCATTATCTGTGACAATAGGGGTGGGGCGTATATTACCCCGAATCTCCCCAAGCACTGCTCTCGGACTACCCCCACTAACACCGTTCTGCAGGTCTGGAATTGGAGGGATTAATCCGAACACCCAGTGGAGTATCCGACGGTTGCTCCTGAGGGCGCCTCCCTGCTGTACTCTGTTACAAAGCTCTGATTAGGACCTCCGCTCCATCCTGTACTGCTGTTGCGGTATGTTGAGGCGGGTGAGGGAGGTTTTACACTTGATACGGGGCTGGTGGGATCGTATGCGCCTGGAGGTGTAACCAGTGACATAGGATATGGTGAATTTAAATGTTGGTCATACTAGCTCTGCACGGTAGAGGTGTAGGAAGCGCTGGGGCTGGGAACAGGTGGCTGCTGCCCCTCGGGGTCTACATTAGAAGGAACACTGTGAGCGGCTGCGGTGCCGGCTAGTGTTTCAGAACTCGATGGCACCGCTGTCAGGCCCTTGAGAAACCCTGTATCTACTTAAGATGTGTCCATTCGGCCTGCAGCTTCTTAAGCAAAAGTAACACAATGAAACAAACAACATGCTTCAGGTACCTTTCCCTAAACGGCAACTGAGGTCCTTGAGCCCTCGCAGTTCAAAGAAATAGCCATCCCTCTGACACCCCTATTTTACACACATATTTTAATAATTACAGGATATTACCTGGGGCTGCCTTGTCAACTGGCGTTGGGGGGACACTGTAACACTTTTGCATTTTCACAACCACCAACTACAAGCTGACACACGTTTTTTTTTTCAAACCAAAAATAAAGCAGATGTTTTCAGACCAGGAAAAACAGAAACTGGGCTTCGCTATGCAACACAATGAATGGAAAAATAATTTAAATGATATATGCTATCATTGTTTTTACCTGCAGCAGGAGGTGTCCTGTATCGCCCGATTGCTCCCCGCTATTCAGCTCGAAGCTTTTCTCCATGTTGCTAGGGCCCCTCTGTCCACAGACTTAAAATAAGTGTTTCATGGCTGCTTCTGATTGTGTGTGTGTGTGGCTTTGGGGCGGCATTTTATACTTAGTAGAGCTTGCTAATTATGTGATGGGATGCTCTTTTGGGAGGGGGAGTAGCCATTTGCATTTGGGTTCCATTTCATAGTAGATGACTGCTTCTGATTGTGTGTGTGGCCTTGGGACGACATTTTATACTTAGTAGAGCTTGCTAATTATGCGAGGGGCCCACTTTGAGGAGGGTGAGTAGTAGCCATCTGCTTTTGGTTTCCAGTCCTTGATTCAATTATGAATTTGTCTAGACGTTTCTAACAAAAAACCTTTTTAAGTCGATTATGCACAGTCCAAGACAAGACAAATGGCTTAGGGAGGCAGTGGGGTCGGGGGTTCCGTCTGCGCATTTCCTGAGCCTCTCGTTGAGGAGCCCTCCAGCTGTCTCATCAACGCTCCATGACTGCCGCTGTCTGAACATGCCCGGGCTTGCTTTGTTAAAGACTCACATACTGCGCACCCTGAGAGCATTGCCAATTTTGCCTGTGACAAAGCCCTAGACAGAGAACAATGGGGCCCATATCTATTACAACAGCATCCTAACCATGTGGTAGAACCATGAGCACGTGACTAGCACGTGACGAGGTTGATGTTACAACACATGTTACCCAACACTGTCACGTGACCCCCCACCCCTGGAAGTGACAGCACTTCTGGGGAGGGCCCCCTGCGGCCCGGAAGTCCCAGGTAACGGAAGTGATGTCACTTCCGGGGCGGAACAACTGTCACTTTTTGTTGATGTGGAAGGTATCTCTAATTACTACCTATGGGCCCTAGTGCAAGCAAGGAAAATGGCCATTCTGACTGTTTTTGTGGTAGTGAAATACAGCAATAATTTGTTTCAGAGGGCCTCTCAGGCCTGTTGCACTGTTGATAGCTACGGCCTTGGAGTGGACCCAGCAGGATGTCTGCAGAGAAGTGTGAAACAGGTGTCAAAAGGCTTCAGCTGAAGTACTGATCTCATTAGATAGCTTCTAAAGAATCACAAAACTATAATAGTTAGCTCATGTCTGACTGTTTCAGGACAAATTACTTTTACAATACAATGCTGAGATCCAAATCAATATTGAAGTAACTTTTCGATGCAAAAGAGGGGGGGTGGGTGCAGCTATAGCCCGCTGACCCTCTGTGTGGGACATAAACTGAATGAAAGAGGTACTGTTGAGATAATCTCACTTTTCATAATTATTCCGTCAGCCACTGATTGGGCAGGCTGCTCTACACTAGCTCTACCAACCTAAAAGTGGTATGTTTTTAATATTGTCCACAAGTTTCACTGATAGTGTATGCCATGATAGATTTAGTGAAGGCTCGCATAAAAAAAACTTAGAGGACAAATACAGTTTTTACAGAGAACATAGCATTGGGACAACTTGGCAGGCCAAATCCCACAGCAGAGTTAAAAAATTCCAGAATTAAGAATGGAAAAAAGCGAAACCCACAAACATAGATGTAGTTCCTTACATATAGCACGTTCATAGCATATGCTAATGTAATTGACTATTCTCCAACCTCAGCCTGCCATATGATCTTTTTGCTGGACACCAAAAAATGACCACATGTGGCAGTGACATAAAATGCTGCACTTTGAAGTTTTTCAGTATGCACTGAAAAATATGAAAACACCACTTCAACATTGTGGCATAGATGCTGAGCATTCTAGTGCCCACTGTAATACAATACTATAGAAATACGGGGTTTGATACTGTTAAGGCTCATGGAGAGGGACCAAAACAACAGTGCAAGAAAGAGAGGTGCTTCTCCCTCGATTATTCTTCACAGTCTGTTTACAACGGAGCTGCGCATCCATGCCCCGTCACCACAAGTTTCTTTATGTGACCACATTTCTTGATTATTTTCTGGTTTAAAAAGGAACTTACTTGGGTAGTCATTCCCCTGTCATTCCCAGCTCCACGAGAAACAGACTGCAAATAATAAAAGAGGGAGAAGCAACCCACTCCACCATATGAGCAGGTGCTGGAATTTACACTATTCGCTGGTGTATTTATGAAGGAGCATCGTGCCCACAAGAGAAAAAGGTGCCTCACCTTGATGTTTAACATACTACAAAATGAAATGCTTGAAACAAAACAACAAAATTAGAACACAAGCACTTTACAGAAGATTCTCTGGGTGTCCGACTGGAAAAACAGGGATCTGCCCTGAGGAAGACCTGCATTTATGATTGCATTGCTATGTGTAGGAGGTAGAATCCCGTCACATGTACAATCAGTTGATGAGTGTAACACCAAAACAGGACAATCACCTATCTTTAAAGGAAAAAAAACTGAGATACAAATTGACTAGTGGAACTCAAAATGAGAACACCCCTGTTTGGACCTCATAAATTTCAGATAATGCAGGATATAAAAAAAAACTTTAAATGTTTGTGTTAATTGCTGGGCACTTTAAGTTAGATTTATTGTTTGTATCATTTCATTTATTGTCTTTGAGTATGCCTTATATTTATATTTATATTTATGTGATTTGGATTCAATTCTTGATGTGATGTGCTGATAAATCATATATTCAATACTATAAAGTAATATACTTATACACATCAACTAAAATCCTTGAGTATTGATTCAAGTTAATTCAAATTCCAGTATAACACAATAGCATTATGTAGGTTGAAAACAGCATTTAGAATGAGCCCTACCAGCTTTACCCATTGCCCTGCTTTTAAGACCTATAGGATCCATCTGGTTTGGAGACGGGAAATATGGGGCACGTATATTGGTGAAAAGCAAGCGACTATAATGCCCTGATATTGCAACTGATCAAATATTGCTTTAATACCATGCATATTCTGGTTTCTAGCTTTAAAGGTATTGAACCTTTGCTTGAGGTTTGCTGCATAAGAGAATGACATGGAATAGAATGTTTATCCCTCCCAACTTGGTTTCTGTATAAGGCCAGAGCCTGTCTTACATCCCATTTAGCAGTGCAAATGTCCCTGATGTCTTCAAGTACTATGGGAGAAAAAGCTACTCTGATTACTTCCTGCCCCCGGGGTGCTTCCCTAATAAAGACTGGAGGCCAGTCTTCCTCCATTAGTATGAGGTCATAATCATCAGATAAATGTGCCCAGAAGACAGCTTTAATAGTGTGTGGTATACCCCTTCAATCTGTACTGCTAAATCATAAACCCTATTGGGAGGATATAAATGTTTATACGGAATCTCAACTTATATGCACTCATCTGTTGGACTTGCCACCAGAAACCTCGGAAGTGTCTGATGTACTATTGTGACTTCTGCTGCGCTGTCTAGGAGCACTTTTGCTCATGTCCTGCTTTGCGGGAGAATCTGTAGTTGGATCGGCATGTTTCTTATAAAGCCCTAATACTTTCTTTTTCTTAACAGGAGTCCTTGACTCCAATCCTTTCTCTTCCCTCTTCACGCTGAAATCAGCCTCTCATCCTGTATCACCTTTTCTGCTTTACTTCTCCTTTCTTCAGTACCAGGATGGACTCCCTCTCTCTGCTCGTTTGCCAGCAGTGTCCTGAAAAAAATGTGGAGAGCAGATATTAGAGTACTTATACTGTTTTTTTTTTTTTAATTAAAATTTTTATTGCATTTTAACACAAAACCCAAAAACCAGTACATACAAAATAAAGTCACTGTAAGAGGTACCCCATCTTCCACATACAAGAAGAAATATAGTGTCGTTCATCTCGTGGTGTAATGTGGGTCCATGCAGAGCAATACTCATTAAACCCTTCACCAGGCAGCGATAAGAGATCACGGTATACATAAACTTCAAACAGATCGCAACAGTAAGCAGGTGGATGGAGAGATCGAGAGCGCCACCTCTAAGGAGGAGAGGCCAGTACCTCCGCCGTCAACTGGGCCATTAGTGTTTGCCTTTCTCTTTGGAGTTCCACCGTCGGGGAGATGCAGATGTCCCCTCTGTACCTATTCCATTTCCCCCACTTCCGATCCCATTTCTTAGGGCAGCCACGTCCTTTGAAAACTGCTTTTCGGCCACCATGGCGGTGTCCATGTCCCTTGCCCAGTCAACCATGTGTGGGACCGTCGCCACCCCCAGTGTCGTGCAATATTTCGCTTCGCTATAATGAAGCCCATAGAGGCCCATGCCTGTTCATCATGTGTAAGATCAGACGTCCCCCAAATATTAAGTAGGCACAGTTGGGGAGATAACCCCAAGGGTTTGCCTCCCGCCCTCTCAAGTTGACGAGCGATTGTCACCCAGTAGTCTTGAATATGTGGGCAGTCCCATAAGATGTGAAAAAAGGTACCCTCCTGGTCGCAGTGCTGGAGACAGAGTGGATCGGGGCGTCTGCCCAGCCTGAACAGGAGCTTGGCATCAAAATATGCTCGGTGAAG
This sequence comes from Calotriton arnoldi, assembly GCA_963921515.1. NCBI lineage: Eukaryota > Metazoa > Chordata > Amphibia > Caudata > Salamandridae > Calotriton > Calotriton arnoldi. Next base: position 2,206,601 of record CAWUFW010000961.1, read on the forward strand.
GATCTTAAGTTGGAGAAGTCTCATGCGCATAGGAATGGCAATTTCTCGGGGTGAAGCAAGAGCGTCCCGCCACGCGTCGTCCTCCATCTCTCCCATGTCTCTCTCCCACCCCTCCCGCAGTTTCAGCATCGGGTCGGGCGGTTGTTGACCAGCTTTTTGTAAGTGAGCGAGATGGCCTTTCGGTCCATGGGATCCAACAGCAGGCGGTCCTCCAACGGAGACGAGTCGGGAAGAGGACTATCCCTCGGCAGGGCGGAGGACACCGCATGATGGATTTGCAGGTATCTGAACGTCTCTGATGGGGCCAAGTGATATTTAGCTTGGAGCTCCGGAAACGATGCTAGCCTCCCCTTAGCCCAGATGTCTCGGACCGTGGAGATTCCAATCAAATCCCATTTGTCAAACCCTGGGCAAGCGCTGAGGTGACCTAAAATGTCGGGCTCCCACAGGGGGGTCGCCTTCATCAGGCGCCTACCCCATCCTAGTTTTCTGGTAACCTCATGCCAGATCTCGACCGTGCGCGCCATGGGGCCTGTTAGGTTAAGTTTACGGGGGTTGGTGTAGAGTGCTCTGTTGTAGCCACCCCGCCCCAAAAGCCAATGGTCTGTACGGAAGCTAGGCTCATCGCGAGGTTCAAACACCCAACGATTAACTACAGTCAATTGAGACGCCTGGTAGTACAACCTGAGATCCGGTAAGCCGATGCCCCCATCATACCAACCCATGGTGAGTTTGCTCATTGCGATCCGTGGCGGACGGCCCTCCCATAAGAGTCCCCGCAATGCATCGTTAATTTGGGAAAAATAAGAGTCTGGGATTGTGATAGGGGTATTTTGCAGGGCATAGAGAAAGCGTGGGAGCGCTAACATTTTGAACAGTGACGCACGTCCAAGAAGTGTGAGGGGAGAGAACGCCAATGCACTACGTCGGATTTGAAACGCCGGAGAGGTCCGAGTAAGTTGTGTTCATAGAAGAGATCAGAGTCAGGCGTGACGAAAATGCCCAGGTATCGGAAGCCCCCAGGGCAACCGGGATGTTAAAGCCCCGGGGCTCGCCGGGGGAACCCCACAGCGCATACATCTGGGACTTAGACCAATTTATCTGATATCCGGAGTGAGCGCCGAAAATGTGAAAAATATGGAGCACCCGTCGCAGCGATCGTGCAGGGGAGGCCAAGTATAAGAGGATATCGTCGGCATACAGCGAGATGCGGTCCTCGTGAGACTGTTTTGGGTTTTTAATTTTCTTGTAGTCCCTTAAATTATAATCACACCTACTAGGTTCCCAAGATGCAGGAGATCCAGTCTGTCTTTAATCTCTACCCCTCTGTTTATTTCTACTTTCCATTGCAGATTTCTCTTTAATGGAACCCTCAGCGTCACTTTTAGGTTTTAAATGTGGCTTAACAGCTCTCGAACCTAAGGTATCACAGCCTACAGAGGTGTATACTTCTGCAATTGTTTTTGGTGGTTCGAGTTCATGATCTGGAACTGGAACCGCTTCCAGCCTCTGGCATATGGCCACAAGTGAACCTTCTCCTTTAATATTGCTCAGGTTGATCGAGGAAACTGTAGAAAAGTTCCCCATTACCTTTTTTCATAAGTCCAGAGCTGATGCAGCTTCGGGCTCATTCAATACTTGTTTCAGTACCTCAGGGAGAACTGCCAATGAAGGCATGCCATTCATGCTGGTGAAAATGCATGCAAATATGCATTCCAGTTGTTACATTCCTCTTCGGGCGGCACCATTCCTAGAGGGAGTCACATTGTTAGTATTCTATGTTTGTCTTGGGGTGTTGTAAATTAGTAGACCACTTCAAATTGGTTAGTCTTGTGAGCAACCCAGAAGGTAATGTCTTCACGCTTCGCGGGCACTTTTCCCATGATCGCATTACTAGTCTGTGGACTAATGCATTGTACTGGAACCAGAGCTGCTGTTCCCACTGCAAAAGCAGGTCTAAAGTTCATGGTACATAGTACAAACTGTACAAGTCTCCTGTATAAGGCGACTGTGCAATTTAAAACCTCTATAACATCAGCAAGAGCTAATGTGTCAGGACGAGGAACAGGTTGTAGCCAGCCAAGACTGGCCACGTGGCCCCTTCATTGATCAGGGAGTCCCAGGCGTATATTCCTGTGCATGTGTGGTAACTGACTGTTAGACCTGACAGCCATAGGGTGATCTTCCCCCAACTTTTTGCCTGCTTCCCTCCATTTTCTAACCTTGATTTTTCCAGCTTTAGGACTTTAGGCACTTTACCAGTGCTGGCCAGTGCTAAAGAGCTCTCTGTCCTAAACATAATATTGGCTTAACCTAAATTGGCATATTTAGTTTACTTATAAGTTCCTAGTAAAGTGCACTACATGTGCCCATGGCCTGTAAATTAAATGTTACTACTGGGCCTGCATCACTCATTGTGCCACCCACTTAAGTAGCCCTCTAATCATGGCTCAGGACTGCCATTGCAGAGCCTGTATGTGCAGTTTTACACTGCCACTTCGACCTCTCAGTCCATCATCTCCTTGTGTTTGCCAAGATAAACCTCATGCCAGGCCTAAGCCTTCCCTTTTTATGCATATAAGTAACCTCTAAGGTAGGCCCTGCATGACACAGGGTGCTATGTATTTAAAAGGCAGGACATTCACTTTTAATTTTTACATGTTTTGGTAGTGAAAAACTCCCAATTTCGTTTTTTACTACTGCAAGGCCTATATTTCCCATAGGATAACATTGGGATTACCTTATTACATCTTTTAAGGTGTAATTCCCAATTGTGACGAGATAGACTTTCAAGTTTGGTGTCACTGGACTCACAATTTAAAATCACAAGTTATGGTAAAGCTGGATTTTAAGTTACAGTTTAGCAAATGCCACTTTTAGAAAGTTTTGTTCAAACAAGGGGTTTGGCCCTACTGGCGGTCAGGTCGGGCATATACAAATTTTTATATAAAGAAGTACCTGACCACCACCTGTGAGGCTGTTTACTGATTAAACAGACTTAGACCATGTTATGAATTCATTTGGTCTAAAGTGATTTATTTACTTCTATTTTCATCTTTTTTAGCATATTCAAGCATTAGTGGAGTATGTCCTTCAAAAAGACAGACTACCTTCAACATTTAACATGTAAACACAAAGTGACTAAATAAATGGAACCAAACATGTATTACAAAACATACATTAAATACTGAATGCAACATAAAACAATTTGGATTCGTACAGCCAGTCAGAAATGAACAACAACAGCCATGTGAATGGTTATTTCCACTTCATTAGTGATTGAAACCTGTGGAGGCTGTTGTCCACTGGGTACAAAAATTAGAAAGTCTAACAGGGCAAACAAATTTTCAAACAATTACTCCAGATAGACAAGAGTTAGTCATTGGTGTGTTATCCCAGGGAAAGTTAACGCCGACGCGTTTCGAGCCCCTCAATATCTCTCGGGGTTCTCTTCAGGGCATGTGACTGGATGGGATCTGGAAGAAATCCAGAAACATTTTAATTTGAGGGCTCTCTCTCAGCTATTTATTGGATACTACAATGTAATTCTCATGTATAAAGAGGATGTACCTGTGTATGTTCTTACTGGCACCAATTCATATTAGATATGCCATTAGGCAGACTGCAACTTTAGGAAGATTAATTTGCAAGGTCAAGGGGAAGACGGATTTTAAAATCGTGGATTATTTAAAATTGCACAAGAATGTGAGCCAAACAATGGCACGACTTACTTAGGGCTGAGTGCTTTTATGTCTGTGGAGCCCTGCCAGCGCCTTAGCGGTTTCCGATTTGATAGTTCTTAGTTCTCCTTCGATAGCCCGTTGTAAATAACTTTGATGTGTCCTACACAAGCTGAGACAGAGGCAAAATTACTTTGCATAGAATGTTTTAAGAAAAGAAGGAGAGGCTCATGGCAACAAGGTGCAGACTTTGGACTTACTTTAGAAGATGTCTTTAGGCTAAACTTTAAAGGGCAGTGAGAGATGTGGCGACAAGATTAGTTCCTGCGCTGTTTGAATTGTCTAGAACTGAAGCAGACGCGCTTTAGTTGTAACATTGCCGCCGCGTTTGTTTAAAGCTTTTCCATACGCATTAATTTTAATTGCTGCGACGTACTCACTTTGTTTCAGCTGGCTTCTCACTCGGACCTTGAATGCGTTTTTTTCACTCGCTCGAGGACCGGGTTTTCCTGCGCTGCTTGAATTTTCTGTAACTAGAGTAAACGCGCTTTCAGTGACACATTGTAACCGCGTTGATTATAAGCATTTTCACTCGCATTCGCTGGAGCGGTGCACTCACTTGCTACGATTGACTTCTCTCTCTGGTAATTGTTACATTTCTTCCGCTTGGTTGAAACCGAATTTCCGGTGCCTAAGCCTCTTTATATTGTGACATAACCTTGCATTATGGGCATCGAAGTCCAAGTGCAGTTTGAATGCGCTTTCTTTACGCAAATCTATTTTGGCAATTGGCAAAGTTTGAACTGATAATAAAATTAACGGTGTGATATGGAACTCATTTGTAGGGGCTTGAACGGTGCAATTATATCCATTGAGAACAGCTCATTCAGGCCTTCAGATCCTGTATTGCAAAAACTTTATTGATCCAGTTATGGAGATTGGCTCTTATGTACAAGCTTCAGGGGGGTTTTATGCTCTCTCAATTTCGGACATCTCATTGAGGCCATATAATGTGCTGTTAAATTTGAGGATTAAGTATGCCTCTTTCCTCAAAAGTGCTGTTTCCGTTTCGCCACCCCTGGGGTTAGGTTTTATAACACTAAGTACTGTCCATTTCAGATCTCGTTCACTGTGGTTCATTTCAACAAAGTGGCTGACCATGGGGGCCGTCAGTACTTTTGTTTTGATTCTGGATGGATGTTGTACCAGTCTTTGTCGTATTTCCTGATTTGTTTTTCCGATGTATAATTTTTGGCAGGGACATATCACTGCATATATCACGTTTTTCGTTCTGCAGTTAGAAAAGTCTTTCATAGTCCATTTGATGTTGTGGTGGACGAATTCTGAACCTTCGATGGTCATGTCACAAACAGAACAGTTGCCACACTTGTGGTGTTCAACGATGGGTTTCAGGTTCCACTGGGCTAGTAGGTCTTTTTTCTTCGTCGTGGAGGAGATTTCTGCCCTTACTATTTGCTGGCCTATGCTGGTATTCTTTTTCAAGGCCAAAAGTGGCTGTTGTAACGGTTGTTCCATGTTTTGAAGTAGATGCCAGTTTTTGAGTATAATACTGCGAAATTTGTTTGTATGGGGTCCAAACGTTGAGACGCAGACCAACTTGTCGTCCTGTTGTTTTTCTTTTTTAGATAATAGACATTCTCGGGGTGTGTAGTGTGCTCTTTTGATGGCGTGTTTGAGCAACTTTTTGGGATAGCCGCGATCTCTCAATTGTTCTTGGAAAGCTTCTGCATGAATTGTATAGTCTTCTTGGCGGGTGCAATTACGTTCAATCCTTAGTAGTTGTCTGTATGGTAAATTATCTTTCAGGCTTCGTGGGTGAAAGCTTTTGTAGTGTAAGAGAGTGTTCCGGTCGGATGCTTTCTTATGTAAAGTTGTGATGAGCACGTTTTGAATATTTTTGACTACCACATCAAGAAATGTTAGGTTGTTTTGGTTCTTAGTGAGTGTGAATTTGATATCTGGATGTCTGTAGTTGAGCCATTGACAGAAGTTGTCCAACTCTTGTTCAGTGCCTTCCCAAAGGCACCAAATATGGTCTATGTAACGATACCACTGTTTCAAGTGATGCTGATGGGGATTATTATTGAGAATATATTTGTCCTCAGAGCGAGCCATGTAGAGTATGGCCATCTCTGGAGCGAAGTGACAACCCATTGCGGTACCCTTCGTTTGGATGTAGAATGAATCTTCAAACTTAAAGTAATTTTTCTTGAGGGCTAAGGAGGCCAATTTCAGAATGAACTCAGTTGGTACTTGGTGTGGGTGGTTCCTGGATTCTATATAGTATTCAAGTGCCTCTAGGGCCTCATCCTGCAGAATTTGTGTGTATAACGAAACCACCTCTAAGGATACTAGCCACTGCTTGGAGGGATCGAAGTGTATGCCTTCTATTTTGTTGATAAAATCCATGGTGTCTCTTAAGTACGAAGGTACTTCTTGTAGGAAAGCTTTCAGGAAAGTGTCCACGTATTTGGATATGGGTTCCAATAATGCGTCACAACTGGAAACAATCGGTCTCCCCGGAGGCTCTTTGAGATCTTTGTGGATTTTGGGTAAGAAATAGATTACCGGGATTCTTTTTTTTTTAAACTTTATTTTTCATTTTACAACAAAAAGAACATATCGTCAACGATACAGCATATAGGGTCGCATCTTCGTGGTTGTTGTTGATACTCAGTCCAGGCGGTAGCATTGGAGATAGACAATCACAGTAGGGGTACGTAATCATCCTTATATATAACACAGTGAGAAACAAGCATGGGATTAACCAAATACATACAGGCTGTACACTTCTAGTATTAATTCTCCCGGCCTCCATTATCAAGTTGGTCTTCCTCCTCCTCCGACCCGCTATTCCCGCCCTCTGGAGTGTCGTGAGCAGAGGCATCCCCCTCCATCAACCCCGAATTACACAGTTCACGCCATTCCATCAGATCAGCGTGTAGTTTTTCGTCGCGTCGTGTAAGTGTCATATGTGCCTCTTCGGCTAGTGTCCATTCACGCACATCCTTAAGCCAGACCGGTATTTCCGGACCTCGCTGTCCCATCCAGGTTATAGCCACCCTGCGTCTAGCCAACACTAGCATTAATTGTAGTAGTTTATAAGGCAGTTTCCGTTTCTTGGGCTTCCGTACGGATGCTAATAGGCAGTACAAAGGCTCAGGTCTCAACTGAAGGCCCGTAGCTTCACTAATCCTGCAGACCACTCCCGTCCAGAACTGCCTGACTACTAAGCACTCCCATGCCAGGTGGAGAAAATCCGCATTTTCTGCGGCGCACCTCGGGCATCTACCATCCCTGTCCCGTGAAATGCGTTTTAATTTTACTGCCGTTAAGTAAGTGCGGTGTAAAAAGTTGAAGTGCGTTAATTTAAACCTAGCGTTGCAGGAGACGGTGCGTGTAAGCTCACCAATGTATGCCCACTGTTTCTCTTACAACTGGGTGCTTAAATCTTTTTCCCAGGCAGCCCTGGATGGTGGCACCGGAGGCGTAGAGTCCTGCTTCATGGCTTTATATAGGAGAGAGATCAGTTTACGACCAGCACCGCACGTGAGCAGGATATCCAGTGTTTGCGTCGGGGGGGGAATGTTTGGGTATTGTGGCCAAGCAACCTTTACCACCTCCTGGATACCTCGGTAGTGTAGGAAATGCCCCTGCCCTAGGCCAAAGCTCTCCTCCGCCTGTTCATAGGTGAGAAAGGTCTCATTGGGGAAAAGGTCAGCAAGTACTTCACAGCCACCATCCCTCCAGGTCCGAAATGACATATGCGTTCCCATTTCTTTAAAGGGGGCCAGTATCCAGATCGGTAACTCTCTATGGAATGGTGCTTTCCCTAAGACCCTCTCAACAAACCGCTGCCAGATGTCAGCCGTGTGTCTCACGACGTAGGGGAGAGTCGCCTCTGCCCCCCTGCCCTGCATTAGCGCAGTCTGAAGTGTCAGGGTATCCGCCCTGCCGGTCAGAAGGTGCTTTTCCCAGTTGTCTGTGTCTGTCAGCCAGTGGGCCGCTGGTTGCAATTGAGCGGCGTAGTAATATAGGTCAAAGCGCGGGGCCTCCAGGCCACCCTCCCCATAGCTGCGTATAATAGTGTTTAGGGCTACTCTACTCCTCCTTCCGGCCCATAACAGTGACGTGAGAATCATATTCAGGGTTTTGAAGACGCGCGCCGGTATCGGGCATAGTGAGTTCTGTAATACATATAGAGTCCTTGGGAGCATCACCATCTTGGAGATGGCCAGCCTGCCCATCAATGAGAGAGGAAGGGTGTTCCAAAATGTCACTGAGTGCTGTAAGGACGCGAGTACCCGGTCTATATTCCCGGCCAGCACTTGTGAATCTGACGACGCAACCTGTATCCCCAGGTATCGGAAACCCGCCCGCTCCCATCTAAGTCCCAGGTCTGGGAGATCTTCTAGGGGCACCGAAGCTAGTCCCGCCAACGGAAAGATTAACGATTTATGATGGTTAAGTCTCAGCCCAGATACCTCACCAAATCTGTCCAACTGACGCAGCAGTTCAGGTACTGCTTCCCGAGGGGAGGCCAGATAAAAAAGTGCATCGTCTTACCAGGATTCTTTTTAGATAGATATTCAAATTCTTTCTTCCCAAGGTTTCCTTGTTCCAAGCCCTCTCGTGTGACTGCATTAATCAAACTCTGGAATTCTCATGTGGGGTCCGTATTGATTTGTCTGTACCAAACTTGGTTGTGGACCTGTTTGCGGCCTTCCTTCAAATACAATTCTTTAGGCCAGATAACGACTGCTCCGCCTTTATTTGCCGCCTTAATGACTATTGAGTCATCTTTTTTCAGATCTTGAATGGCCTTTTGTTGTCCGAATGTCAAGTTGTTTTGGATGTATGGTTTCTGCTTCTCTGGTTGTTGTATTGAAGACAGGACCACTTGTTCAAAAGCTGGTATTTCCTTTGGAATCATATGTGTAGGAGGAATGAATCTTGATGTATTCCTCAGTCCAGTTGGTTCTGTTGTTGTGTCCATCTCTCTAGTGGAGAAAGATTTGAGCCTTATCTTTCAGAAAAATTCTATTGCTTCTATTTTCAGTTTAGCAAAATCTGTGCGTTTTTTGGGAACAAACTTCAAACCTAATTTAAGGACCGATGTTTCATCCTTTGTTAAAACTTTATTTGATAGGTTCACAATTGGGTCTATGTTTTGTAGAACTGGCGTCTTGTGCGCATTTCCCATGGTTGTTGTTTGAACCTGACTTGTTTTTTATGTGGACCTTTCTCTAAAAAAGAAGAATTATCTCTTTGCTGGTTCATGTTGGAGGGGCCTTCCCCCGCGTCTTAGTCTCCTGTGGAATCTGATGAGGACTCTGAGATTGTAAGGAATTTGTTCCTGGAGCTTCCTGGATATTCAGCCAAGAATCTATTTTTGTATAGAAATCGTCTTTTAAGTATTGTTTCCAGACTAAAGGTTTTGATGTCTTTTTCCAACTTGGAAGTTTTGAAGTTGATGGTGTTGTCCTTAAAGGTGACTAATTCCTTGTCAATCTTCTCTAGTAATGTTTTAGCTTCATTTACTGTATGGTTGTCTTTGATAGCCTGTGTTAATTCTTCAAGGTCAGTAGCTTGTATTTTGCAGATGCGTTGTCCTTAAATTAAAATGTTTCTGGATTTTTTCCAGATCCCATCCAGTCACATGCCCTGAAGAGAACCCCGAGAGTTATTGAGGGGCTCAAAACGCGTCAACATTAACTTTCCCTGGGATAACATACCAATGACTAACTCTTGTCTATCTGGAGCAATTGTTTGAAAATTTGTTTGCCCTGTTAGACTTTCTAATTTGTGCACCCAGTGGACAACAGCCTCCACAGGTTTCAATCACTAATGAAGTGGAAATAACCATTCACACAGCCGTTATTGTTCATTTCTGACTGGCTGTACGAATCCAAATTGTTTTATGTTGCATTCAGTATTTAATGTATGTTTTGTAATACATGTTTGGTTCCATTTATTTAGTCACTTTGTGTTTACATGTTATATGTTGAAGGTAGTCTGTCTTTTTGAAGGACATACTCCACTAATGCTTGAATATGCAAAAAAGATGAAAATAGAAGTAAATAAATCACTAACCTGGGTGTAGGTAGATCTCCCATTTGATTTATTTTTTAATTTAATATGTTTTTATAATTGTTCAACTACACAGTAGAGCATGCATTCCATACTGTTCAGTCCTCATTGTTCAATGTTTGACTTTTTATAGTGAACCGAAACTACAACATCTAAAATCTACACTATTCAGTAACTTGTTCTATTATTTACCACATTTTCAAGATGTTGATTGTGGAGCATAGGTCATTTTACCCCTTGTGTCTACTGTAATCGTTTCTTATGAAGTGGCGGCCGCCACAATAAAGAAATGTTGGGGTGGGTGGTGGGGGCGCGGGGAGGTGGGGGAGAGGGAGCGCACGCGCAGGGAGGTTAATAATAAAAAAATAAAAATTAAACACTTACCGGGAGCTGGCGCTCGCCTCCCACGTCGCGCCTCGTCCTTGTTGGTCCCAGCAAGCACTGGGGCCGGTCACGGACTCCCTGCAATCCCTGCGCTGCTCTCGTATGAGAGCAGCACAGGGATTGGTCTGAGCGGGCTGGAAAGACGCTCCGCTCAGACTAGGGAGTCTGTGGGGGTTTCTCCAGTCCGGCTGTTCAATGCAGCCGGGCTGGAGAAACCTAAGTGCGCATGTGTGTTTTGGTCAACCTGAGACAGCCGGCCAAACACATATGCGCACTTAGGTAGTGCACATAGCACTCCTCCTCCCCATGCCCCGCCCCTCCCTGCGCAAGCTGCCTCAGAGCTGGCAAATGAAAAATAAAATGATGACATTGTTTTATTTTTCATTTTCTATCTCTGAGCAATCTCTGAGGCAGTGGGGCGACCCTCCTCCGCCCTTGCAGAGGAGTCACCGCTGTTCTGATGATTACTGATAAATTGGTTGCCTGTGTTGTGATGCTACATGGTAGGTATCTTTAGCTAGGGTGACCAACTGGACATAAATTTCACGGACCGTCCGTTATTTTGGTGTCATGTCCGTTGTCCGTCATCATTCCTTTTACGGACGCCTTTTGTCAGGGTCGTAGCTACGGGGGGCAGGGGGGCCGGGCCTGTCTATCATTTTCTATGGTCCCCCTAAAAAGTTCAGGCTTTGCTCTTGTTTTACATTGTTTTCCATATTATTATTTGAGTTTGTGAGGGCCCGATCCTAGAATGGTCAAATAGCAGATTGCACTCAGTGTCTTGACTAAGGGGCCAGACTGGGCAGAACTTGTCCCCGTCTCAGAGGAAAGTCAGTGCAGTCACACACACAGAGAAGCAGGGCTGTGGGGTGTGCTTTCCCTGACTCTTGCTCGACCCTGCTTCACCTCTACAAATGAAATCATTCTCCTGGAGGTACAACACCTTGGAGTCTATGCACGTATGCTGCGCAGCTCAGGGAACTGATTCCTTACTTTACCTGCCAGAGCAGGGCGGAAAGGTGGTGCTGCTTTTAATGCACCTGCGGCCTGGCCTACATTTGCAGCATGTCACTTGACGCCTGCCAATGCCCAAGATGCCTCTCCCTGTAGTATATGCTGTGACCACAGCATTGCCTTCTGCTGGCACAGACAGAGCTGCGGAGCTGCCCATTTCGGGGCCTAGGACCCATGCTACTGCAGCTGCTATCGTAGTATCTGCAGCACTCTGCCCTGCACCAGCAGGGTATTGCTGGCAGCATCAGTTTTCAGGGCAGCGAGGGCACTCCAGCCGGATAAGGAGTCAGCAGTCCTCATTACTGAACAACTGAGTGAGCTAGAGTTGTCTGCTACTCTGCAAGTAAGTCATATGCACATCCTTACCGCACATATTTCAAGGTGTTCACAATACTTCACATATGCGATAATGAAGAAAAAGGCAGCACAAGGAAAACATTTTTTTGCTTAACATGACACATTTTGGTCAAGCAGGGTGGCCTGGATTAATTTCATGTTTGTAGTTTCACATTCTGCAATTTAGCCACTAGATGGGAATATCTTTCCCTCATATGTCTGTTTTAAGTCAATGTTTAATGATTTGACTTTAATTCTTAATTCTGGAAAGCGGAAGAGTTTCACCTTAAAATATCAGATTATGCCACTCCATTGAGAAGCATTTATTAAAACTGATAGTTGTAATACTTCATCTTAAAAACATTCCTGCCCCTTCCAAGACCTCAATGCTATTAGTGAGCACTAAGAGGCGAGTCAGTTGTCATGTGTGCCCTACAGGTGCCTTAGATTCATATTATAGGTGATACAACATTATAGTCTATTTAATCAAACACAAGAGGTTTTGTATGGTGCACACCATGAACTCACATATTTCAAGGTGTTCTCATGTGGCATGGGGAAATTAAATATTTGCTTAGGATCTCACAATTTGGTCAAGCGGGGAAGCCGGGATTCATCCCGTGTTTCCTAACTTCACGTTCTGCAATTTAGCCATTAGACAGGTATCTCTTTCTCTCATATGTCTGTTTTAAGTCAATGGTTAATGCATTGATTTTAATTCTAAATTCCGGAAAGCAGAAGTTTCCCCTTAAAATATCAGATTATGTGACTCCATTGAGCAGCATTTGTTAAAACTGATAGTTGTAAAACTTCAGCTTTAAAACATTCCTGCCCCCTCCAAGACCTCAATGCTATTAGTGAGCACTAAGAGTCGAGTCAGTTGTCATGTTTGCCCTATAGGTGCCTTATATTCATATTATAAGTGAAAAACATAATATTGTATTCAATCAAACACAAGAGGTTTTGTATGGTGCACACCCCAAACTCACATATTTAAAGGTGTTCATATATGTGATAATGGAGAATAAGGTGGCATTGGGAAAATTAGTTTTGCTTAGGATCGCACAATTTGGTCAAGCAGGGAAGCCGGGATTGATCCCATGTTTCCTAGCTTCACATTCTGTAATTTAGCCATTAGACAGGTATCTCTTTCTCTCATATGTCTGTTTTAAGTCAATGGTTAATGCATTGATTTTAATTCTAAATTCCGAAAAGCAGAAGAGTTTCCCCTTAAAATATTAGATTATGTCACTTTATTGAGAAGCATTTATTAAAACTGATAGTTTTTAAACTTCAGCTTAAAAAAGTCTTCCCCCCTCCAAGACGTCCATGCTATTAGTGAGCACTAAGAGGCAAGTCAGTTTTCATGTGTACCCTATGTTTTTATTGTATGTGGAGCAATATTCTAGCTTATTAAATCAAACACAATAGGGTTGTAATACAGCGCCTATCCTGAGCTCACATATTTGAAGATGTTCTTATAAGTGATAATGAAGAAAAAGGTGGCATGGAGTGACAAAATATTACATAATTTGGTCAAGCGAGGAAGCCAAGATTGATCCCATGTCACATTGTGCAATTTAGTCACTAGATAGAAATTTCTTTACATCTTCTGGTTTACAGCAAAGATTAATACTTTTACTTTAATTCTTGGCACCTGGACTGAGAATGTGGGTGGCAGACAAACACCAAATTAAGGGTCGCCTCGTCATAAGGTCAAAGGTCCAAGAGACACTAGTGCTGAGCTACAGCAGGAATCTGGCTTGAATTTTCAGTGGCACATACCCATCTACTTTTTCACCACTACAACCAGCAGCAGCAAGTAGTGTCACTGAGTTGGTTAACCAAGTCCAGTCCCATCATGGCTTAGTCTGCTCTTTGTTAAACTGGTGACATCTTCAAAGTGCTCAGAAGCTATTATATTGTGTGTAGAGCTATACAAGCATAGTAGCATTATTTCAGTGATATTAGCTGGATCCAACACTTCATTTGTAAAAGAATAAGTGCAAAGGTCCGAGGTTTCGCTTTCAAGGCCACGGTGGCACTATCAAAGGGTCGGGGTGCCAAATGCCAAAGCTGTGTTGTCTTGATTCTACCTCTTGCCTCTATAATCCACACCAGACACTTCTTGTCTCTCTATCGCACTCTTGAAGGTTCTTGTCATCGCTGCTTTCTCCCTTTCTAGCTGTTTTTCCGTCTTTCTCTTTATCCTTCTTTCCCCCATTTGGTTTATCTCTCTCCTGCCCTGGGTCAAAATCTGTTGAGAAAGAATAAGTGCCAGTCCCCAGAAATGGGTGGCGGTGGCCTAAACCTGAAACCACTGGCTCAAATTTGGCACTGGATAGATCATGCCTGTGCACTAAATGAAGGAGAAGTTGCACAAGTATGGGGAGTTCCCCTATTGTAATCTTGTTTTTGACTCTCTCAGTGGGGCTTAGACCACATTTTATTTCTGCTAATTGTAGGGTGACCAGGTTTTCAAAACCAAAAGCAAGAAGAGTCTGTAAGTGTTAGCACAGGTCACTGACACAGCACTATGATAAAACACAGCTCCAGAGACATTGCTATTGTTTTTGTGGCAATCAAACTGTGAAAATTAAATATAAATGTTGAGTTCCACTTTAAAATTTCTCATTTCAGCATATACTTATGGGGCTGTAAATGAACCTGGACTATTGGGATCTTCTGAGCTTGGAATGGTATGGTATCTGATCTGTGTGCTCACATTTATTCCTTTCACTAGCAATCTCATTCTAGGTAAGCATAGCATGAAACAAAAACAATTACTGCAATAGGATTATTTAAAAAGGCAAAGACACAAATGTTTGACATGTTCAGCTTTTACACCTGCTTTTGCATCAATGATAACATAAGGCATCAGCTCTGCTTGTAGCATAGCTGCCAGGTTTACCAGGCCCATAAGTGACCGGGTGCCCCACACCAGTTTTATTCTTTTCATGTTGGGACTAGTAGTCCTTGTTTATTATCAGGTAAGCAAGTCTAGAAGTACCAGAATGCAAAGAGAAAGCCTTGACTGGAGCAGCTAGACATGCATAGACCTGGGAATCTTGATGTAAATGTATAATATAGTCCAACATTGGTATTGAGGGGTTTTGGTAACATCATAAACCACAAGGCTGAAGGCCGAATGGCTTGTAAATGTCACCAGAACCTCAAAATGGCAATACAGAACCATATATCACATGTAACCCCGTTATCTATTTTTTTGATATTACATGTTTATTTCAGTAGTTAGTTTGAAAAATCAGATTGATTCAAAGTGCATCTAACACTGAGCACTTTCTGGAATTAAAATGCTCAGGTTTAAGGTTCATGAATGAGGTGTTAATAATACAATGGGCAGTGGGAAAGGCCAATGGATATTTTTGATTCTGTGGCTTCAATGTTTAACACCAAATTATAGATTTACCATGTTTGGCACATAATTTGCTCTTTTGCTACATGATTTAGATAACCTTGCTGTGGAATTCTGTTGGCTCTGACAATTGTAAAGGGCTAGAGAGTTGTTTGAGTTATTTCACGTGGAATCGTGAAATATTTCCCCTATTTCATGATTCCCTCTGTGAAATATGGGTTTTTATACCTCTGCATTTTGTACAATACAATGACTGAAGCACATATATAGATAGATAGATAGACAGACAGACAGACAGACAGACAGAAAGATAGATAGATAGATAGATAGATAGGTGTTGCAACGCAAACAGATATAAACAAAGCTAGAGATACAGGCATATAGTAAATGGTATCGCTAGATAGATAGATTACAGACAGTTGGATAAGTAGATAAAACTAGAAACAGATACAGATGTCTCTTCCTGTTTCTTCGTCAGTCTCTCCCTGTTGCAAACTCTCCCGGGCCTTCTTTGACTATATTTTTCTGCCTCTCTCACTTTCTGTCTCTCCCTCTCTCACATTCTATATCTCTGTCTTTCCATGCTTTTCTTGGACTTTCTCTTCTTGACTTTTATCTCTCTCCTGTCTTTCTTGTCTGTCTTTCCATCTCTTTCTAAACATGTCTCTCTCTCTCTGTTCTCAGGCAGGTCGCTCCCCACGCCGCACAGCACCACCTGTGTGTCCGCGCCCCCCTAGCCCGCTGCTGCCAGAAGTTCGAGGCCAGTGGTAGGCCATAGGTTCTGTGCCTGTTTGCCTTGCTGTAATTTTGCCTCCTTTACTGTGTTGTATTGTGTCTCATTCTGTGTTTTTATTCTGTTTCATTCTATTTTTATTCCCCCGTTTTTCCTCTCGTACTGTACTGTGCCCTTCTGTTGAGTTCTCCGCCCGTTTCTCCCGCCGCTGCGTCCCCTGTGGCCCCGCCCCCCTGCTAGCCCATTCGCCGCCCCGCTCCCGCCTCCCAGCTGCTGCTACCTTCCACCTCCCCTTATATGGCGGCCGCGCCGAAGGCGCGCCTAAGGCAAGCCCGTCTGCGCCCGTCCGTGCCTGGACCGCGCCCAGCGCCAGACCCCCTGGCCCCTGCAAACGCCACGACTCCCGACGCCGCTACGACGCCAGCACCCTCCACGCACTCAACACGGGACGACTGCACACTTGCTTCCTGGCCGCCCCGAAGCACACCAAAGGTCCCTTCTCCTGCCGGAGCTGCAGCTTCACCAGTCTCCAAGCCGCCAACCCGCCAACCAGGACAGGACGCAACCACCTCAGATGCATACTACTGAACACCCGCTCCGCATGCAAACACGCTGTCGAACTCTGGGACCTACTCGACACATCCTCCCCGGACGTCGCCTTCCTGACAGAGACCTGGATGAACGACTCCTCGGCACCGGGCATCGCCATAGCCATCCCGGACGGCTACAAGATCACCCGCAGAGACCGCACCAACGGAGTAGGAGGTGGAATCGCCATCATCCACAAGTCCACCCTCAAGGTCTCGACCAACGCCGACGACACCCTCAGCACCGCCGAACACCTGCACTTCCAGATCCACACTGATCCCAACACCACCCTCAGAGGAACTCTGATCTACAGACCCCCCGGAACCCGGCCTCAGTTCAGCGACTCCATCGCCGACTTCGTCAGCACACACGCCCTCGCCTTCACAGACTACATCCTCCTCGGAGACCTGAACTTCCACCTCAAGAACAACAACGACACCAACTCCATCACCCTGATCGGCAACCTCGCCAACCTCGGACTCAGACAGCTCGTCACAACGCCCACCCACTCCGCCGGACACACGCTCGACCCCATCTTCTCCGCAAGCTCCCACATCTCCTTCAGCCACACCACCGAACTCCACTGGACCGACCATCGCTGCATCCACTTCACCTTCCGGAAACCCACCACGCACCACCGCACCCAACAGATCCCCCGCCGCTGCTGGAGCAAAATAACTGAAGACCAGCTAAACACAGCCCTCGCCCAAAGCCCACCCGCCGATCCCACCAACCCCGACACCGCCGCCAGCAACCTCAGGCGCTGGATCGACGACTGCGCCAACACTCTCGCCCCGATCAAGAAACCCTCCAACAGATGCACCAACAAGAATGCCAGCTGGTTTTCTGCAGACCTCCAGACTTCCAAACAAACCTGCCGAAAACTAGAGAAGAAATGGCACCGCGAACAGACACCGGAGAACCACGCAGCTCACAAGAACGCCATGCGCCAACACCATCACCTCATCAGATCCGCCAAAAGGACCTCCTTCAAGGACCGCCTCGACAACAACGCACACAACAGCAAAGAGCTCTTCAACATCGTGAAGGAACTCTCCAACCCCAGCTCCAACACCAACGACATCCCACCATCGCAAGACCTGTGCAACTCCCTGGCCACCTTCTTCCATCGCAAGATCGCAGACATCCACGACAGCTTCGACAACCAGACCACCATGACAGCCAACGACACCTCAGACCCCACGGCCACCACCCACAACGACCCCCTGCTCACCCAGACTAACATCAACGACACCATCAAAATCATGAACACCATCCACTCCGGCTCTCCGTAAGACCCGTGCCCACATCACATCTTCAACAAAGCCAGCGCCACCATCGCACCCCATCTCCGCAAGGCCATCAACATCTCCTTCGAGACCGCGACCTTCCCGGAGAGCTGGAAGCACGCCGAGATCAACGCCTTGCTCAAGAAACCCAAGGCGGATCCGAGGGACCTCAAGAATTTCCGGCCCATCTCCCTACTCCCATTCCCGGCAAAGGTCATCGAGAAAACCGTCAACAAACAGCTTACCCGCTACCTTGAGGAGAACAACATCCTGGACCCGTCCCAGTCCAGGTTCCGCAGCAACCACAGCACCGAAACTGCCCTCATCGCCGCCACCGATGACATCAGGGCCCTGCTGGACAACGGCGAAACCGCGGCCCTCATCCTCCTGGACCTATCAGCCGCCTTCGACACTGTCTGCCACCGCACCCTACGCACACGCCTCCACAACGCAGGGATCCGAGACAAGGCTCTGGACTGGACCACCTCCTTCCTCTCCAGCAGAACCCAGAGCGTCCGCCTCTCCCCTTTCCGTTCCGAAGCCTCCAAGATCATCTGCGGCGTACCCCAAGGATCATCCCTCAGCCCGACATTGTTCAACATCTACATGGCCCCGCTCGCCCACGTCGCCAGACTGCACGACCTCAACATCATCTCCTACGCCGATGACACACAGCTGATCCTCTCCCTCACCAAGGACCCCCTCACCGCCAAAACCAACCTCCATGAAGGAATGAAAGCTGTCGCCGAATGGATGAAGAACAGCCGCCTGAAGCTGAACTCAACCAAGACGGAGATCCTCACCCTCGGCTCCACCCCCTCAGCCTGGGATGACTCCTGGTGGCCGACCGCCCTGGGAGCAGCACCGACACCCACCGACCACGCACGCAACCTGGGGTTCATCCTCGATCAACGCTCTCCATGACCAAGCAAGTCAACTCCGTCTCATCCTCCTGCTTCAACACCCTCCGCATGCTCCGCAAGATCTACAGGTGGATCCCCACCGACACAAGAAGAACGGTCACCCAGGCCCTCGTCAGCAGCAGGCTGGACTACGGAAACGCCCTCTACGCGGGAGCCCCGGCCAAACTGCTGAAACAACTGCAACGCATACAGAACGCCTCGGCCCGCCTGATCCTCGAAATCCCTTGACACAGCCACATCACACCCCACCTGAGAGACCTGCACTGGCTGCCCGTCAACAAGTGGATCACCTTCAAACTCCTCACCCACGCACACAAAGCACTCCACGACACCGGACCAGCATACCTCAACAGACGACTCACCTTCTACACCCCGAACCGCCAGCTCCGCTCCGCCGACCGCGCCCTCGCTACCGTCCCCCGCATCCGAAGAGCGACCTCCGGCGGCAGATCGTTCTCCTACCTCGCCGCCAAGACCTGGAACACCCTCCCCATCCTCCTACGGCAGACCCAAGACCTTCTTACCTTCAGGAAGCTACTCAAGACCTGGCTATTCAAGCAGTAGCAGCACCCCCCCCCCCAGCGCCTTGAGACCCTCACGGGTGAGTAGTGCGCTCTACAAGTTTCCTGATTGATTGATTGATTCTATGTCTCTCCCTGTCTTTCTGACCTTTAGGTCTCCAGTATTTCTCTCTCTTGCCTGCTCCCCCTGTATCGTGCTCTTTCTCTGTCTCGCCCGGTATCATGCTCTTTCTCTGTCTCTCCCAATCCTCATCTCTGTCTGCTTATCTTTCTCTACCTCTTCCTTTCACTCTCTCACTGTCTTTCTCTCACACCTGTCTTTCTATTATATTTATTTTTCTCTGCCGTTCCATGTCTCTACTGATGTATCTCTCCACCTCATCTTCTTTCTCCCTTTCCTTGCTTTCTTTCTCCACCTTTATTCCCTACCTCTTCATCTTTCTGTCTATCCCGGGCTTTATATCATTGTTTTTTCTCTCTCTCTATTTTCTTATTTCTCCCTATCTTTATCTGACTTTTCTTTCCCTATCTTTCTCTTTCTTCTCTTGTTTTTGTCCATACCGTGCTCCCTCCCTCTTTTCTTCTCTGTCTCTCCCCATTTTTCCCCTTCTTTCTCTGTCTCCTTGTCCTTGGCCATTCTTAATGTCATGGGATTGGATGTATTTTGCAGTCTGATAACTAGTTGGATCATGTGGCAAGGTATGTCTATTAGGTCTCCAAGACGGCCTTTGTAGGTGTATGCAGACCTACCAAAGCTATGATATGCACAACAGAAATGCAATATTTATTGATGTAGAGCATTGTCAAGGTTTTGTTGTTTGCAATATTCTTTGAAAACGGTGCATCATTATGCATTATTGAAGAAAGAATACAAAGAGAGCACTCGTTACATGATTGCGCTCTATCCTGCAAATTATTTATAGGTTGAGCAAATTCATACCTTCCTGGATATTCCAAGAATTTAGGATGCCCTATAATTTCAAGCACTCATTGGTGTTCAGCAGCTTTTAGTATATTTCATTTGGACCTAGCTGAACTCTCTTTATTTGGTGTGCATGTCATTTCCATGTGCCTGCCGCGATTCAGTTAATGCATTCAATCATGGTATTTTTTCAGTCTTTTCTAATAATTAAAGCTAGACTTTAATCTCTGGATGATCCTTCCTCTGGATGAAACACTCAGTATTGCTCGTCTTGAAGGTTGAGCCATGGATGCAGAGCCTCAATCACACGAGAGGCAGTGTGCGGGTGCGGTGCTAAAGCTTGAACATGAATGGGTACCATGACTCGAGATATTGAGCCTCAGTTACCCTAATTTCCTGGATGCAAGTCTAGGAGTGCAATCTAAAGATTCATCTTTGTTATAGTGTACATGTTCACCGTCATCACAGAGTACATACTTAATAGTAGACAGTCTAAACCTGGACCTTTTCATCATTCCCAATAGATGGTAGCAGAACATCCACCAATTGCAGCCAGTCTTTCTGTGAACAAGTATTTATTGAGACCCCTGGAGAATGCTGCATCATGTAGGTCATTGATTTGAGTCCCTGGCAAAGCCAACGCAGTCTTTCATCCATTGAGGATGATAACTTGAATATGGTTAAACTGAGTAATAGTGATAGCAGATATTTACAACACTTTGAATTTGAAACTGCAAAATGGGTGCATACCTGCAAATATTGAAACATAAATCATCTAAAGACGTCCAGCCACACAAAAAACAAAATGACTACTAACACAAATGCACAAAGTTCAGGAACACATGCACCTTTGTTGACAGACCACCAACCATTCAGTCACTGATACGCACAGACTAAGTGACGTGGTGCATTGTATTGGTTGCTTAAAATTGCATTTCGGGAAGGCTGCACAAAAGTGGTAGATCTAACAGGAGAGTGGAAAGGGAATAAGAGAGAGAGAGAGAGAGCGAGAGAGAGAGAGAGGGAGTGAGGAATCTGCCTTTTAAACTACATGATTTTACTCAAAAGAGAGCTATAGGTGGTAGACGTTTGCTTTTCGGAAAAAGCAGAAGAGTAAATTAGGCTGCAATATCAGGAAAACTAGAATAACAAGGGCAGGAGCTATAAATCAAGGAGGAGAAACCAATAGTGTGAAGGACGGGTCCCTAACAGATGCTTACAAATTGTAAACTGTTAGAGACATGTTTACGATGACTACTAACTAGAAAACACAGACTAAAGCATGAGCAACAAACACATTTTTCACCTATAGTTCCATACAACAAAATAGTCAGACAACAATTACTATTAATTTGTATTTTGCTGTTCAGGAGAATCCCAAAGTGTCCTGTACAATTGAATTTTAATTATAAAGAGTGTAAATACTTCAGTAAGCTTTGTGATGTATCATCTTCCACAGCCTTAGGCAAAACTCCTATGGTGGAATCCTCAAATTTGCCTGAAATCATTTAGACCAGGGTTACTGATCTTACATGCTGTATGTGCACCACTGCACACTAAAGTTCCCATAAACTCCTTGTGGAAAACCTGACAATCCTGCTTTGCCTCGTAAAACTATCTTTCAAAATTACATAAATGTTTGACTTAACATGCTTTAAAAGACATAATCTGTCACACATTTCCCCCAAAATCCTCAGGGAACTGTATACTACAATCAAAAAATGCAAATCAAAATACACAGTCTGCTTTGAAATAGCAGTACAAGTGGGCCGGACAAACAGTCATGTGCACTTAGGAGTGGGCAAACCACTCCTCCCCTGCTCTGAGAGCAGAGCAGCCCTGCCCATCCGCCCGCCTGCAAAGCTGCACAGAAACATAAAATTATAATACCTTAAAGTTATTATTATTTTATGTTTCCTTTACTTCGCACTGTTTAAAAACAGTAGGGCGACGCTCCTCCGCCATAGTAGAGGAGCCGCCACTGCTTGCGCTCCACATATCTGTGATCATTTTATTTATTTATCCAGCTGCTTGAGCTTCAACTTTCAGGGACACACACATAACATTGTAATGTTATTAAAATGTCTTCAATAACTAGAAAATTTATGGGGTTTTTCGCTGGCAGCAGCACAGATGGGAGGCGGGTGGCTATGAACCTAACTGGATGTTTAGGTCTGGCTTGAAAGTGCAACTGTCACCTGGCCTTTTAAGCAACACCAATATTATTCTACAGTTCTTTGCTTCCACACAAATACATATCCATTCCAATGCTATTTTCAACATTCCTTTAAAGCCAAACCTATTAGCATTTCCCGTGCTTGTTTGCCAGTAGTCAGTTCCTCACCTAAATTCGCTTTCCAGCAGCCCCCTGAGGTTGGTCTTTTCTGATGTCGTCATGTTTTAAAGTCCCTGATATAGCTGAGCCACAAACTTCTTCCCCTTACCTGACATCAATGTCAGATGAAACAACTCATGTCTAGGGAGATTCCTGATCTCTGAGTTCCATGCTTGGCTCACTACTTTTTGTAATTGAGGTGTACATCAGAATTTGGCCTGTCAGCATACACTATGCCAGTCTCAGGATATTGAGCATTGCAGTTCTTCCCATCACAGATGTCCCCTAGGTGTTAAATGCCCTCCCTTTACACGCCTTTCAGGTGCAATACTTCACAAAGCACCATAACAGGGCCATATGTACACTTCACCCATGCCTTAATTAGGGATCTCTGACAACAATATTTAGCTGTGTGCATCGGAAATCACTGAGGGTCGTGATGCCTTTCCTAGCGGCACTTCTACTACTGTCAGTGTTGTCAAAGTATTATCCAAGGACAGGACAGTGGGGCATATTTACAAGGGGATTGTGCCACCAGAACATCATTTTTTTCGACTTTCCAGTGACGTAATGCCCTGCAACATATTTACAAAGCGGTGTTAAGCCACTTTGCTTGACTTAACGCCGCTTTGTAAATATGGTACCCTTTCTCATAGTTTTCTGCGTGAAAGGGGCGTGCAATGGGTGTTGCTGTTGGCATTCCACCACAACACCCATTGCTTTTTGACACTGTCCCAGATTAACAAGGATCTGCAAATGTGAGGCAGCACAAAAAACTAACGCCTTGCAAAAGCAAGCGTTAGACTGATGCAACAAGGAGAAATACTTTTATTGCTCCTCGTTTTGCTCTTTCTATGTGTGCTGCATTCTGTAGCACACATAGAAAGAGCAAATGCCCCTTCCTGCACATAAACAATCATTGCCTGCAACACAGACACCCTTGCACCATAGTGCAAGGGTGTCTGCGTTGCAGGAAATCATCCCTACAATGCAGACACCCTTGCACTAAGGCACAAGGGTGTCTGTGTTGGCGCTAGGCAGCTATTTTTAGCGCCAAAGCCTGGGAAAATAAAGGAGTGCGCCATATTCTTGTAAATACGGTGCATTCCTACGTTTTTTAAAATGACGCAGCGCTGCAAAATTTGCCGAAGCACCGTGATGCGCGACTTTCTTATAAATATACCGCAGGGTTTTGTCCACCCATCTAGCTATTCAATGTAGTTGAGCTCTTAAAAAATAAAAGGCCTGATTCACAAAGATAACTTCCCCTTTTTTGAGTATTTTACACTTCTGACTAAGTTTACTGCTTTTGGCTATTCACAAAGTCCGAGTGGCCCACAATTTGTAAGCACCCCAAGAATTTTCCATGTGGATTAGAGAAACCACCAATAGTGGGTCATGACTGAGGCAAATTCCCAAAAAGAAACAATCTGTATGTTTAGAGAAGTGTTCCTGTTCTTTTCCAAAATACAACTTGAATGAACTGCAATTTTCTGTATAGTAGTTCAGTGCATTTCCATAAAGCCCACATGTCAGCAGATTTAGTAGAAACCCTTTTTCGACATTCAGAGTTTACAGTAATGTGTACAACAAGAACAGGTCTTTCTGATCAGTGAAATACAAATAACATTTGCCATTTCTATTTTAAGTTTGCAACCGAGAGCACATCTTTCCACCAGATGGCAGGCTAACATTGCATATTAAACGGAAGTTTAAAATTAGTTCGACGTTTACATCCATCTGATGTCGTCGCGTTTGCTATGTTTTTCACTTACCAAGCATTTACTTTTTTCATGTGTAACTTTTGAGTTGCACGGTGTACAAAGGTCATTGGTATGTATTTTAATGAAAATGTTATTAATTTTATAAACCTAACAATCCACAGAGTGACCCATTGCTGGATGCAATAATGACTGCACCGATAACATCTGACACCAGTGTGTTCAGAATTTATTGTTTGAAATAATAATCTTCCATTCCGAGTTTAACCTTAGAAAATGGGGCACAATGTGCTGATCTTGGTGCTCACTGCACTGAAATTCACACGTCCTGATATTTACTGGTGATTTCGAGTAATGCCCGCTGGTTTCAGATGGTTTGACCTACAAAACTTTTCCTGGAGGAAAATTGCTGGAGTGCAGTATTTTCCATGAAACATATAATTACAAATAACAGAAATTGGTGCACAAATCTAAATTTACCATGACACTCGTAATTGAGGCCTTAGAGTCTGTTTTACTCCAGATGAGTTTGTACTGTGTAAAGTATTTATGCAGCACTCAAACAGTAATAAAGTGGAAACACTACACAAGAAAAGTATCGCACCAATTTAAACGAACAGAGTAGATTTTAATAAATTATTTGACACCAAAACAACAAAAATCCAATCAGTAGAACCGAAGTTATGAATTTTTAAAGTTTTTAGTAAAAACTAGTGCCTAAAAGATCAATGCGCCAACCGCGGACATGTAGTTGTGTGAGACCGGAGCAAAGCCGAAAGATATGGTCGACTGTGATGGAGCAGTGTCCTGGTCTCAGCTTACCTTTGGACTTAAAAGAAATTTTTAAGAAACATTTCTGAGAAGGCATTGTCAGGGAGCCGATGGACAAAGTTGTGGTGAAGATTTCTTCATTCAGACTTTGTCACTTTTTACAAGTCGAAAAAAAATCTCCATCAGGATGAAGCTGCAGGCTGAAACTGATGAGGGAGCCATGAGGCCGGATGCCGCTGAGCAGGATTTGTTGCTGCAGAGAAGAACGTAACATGAGCTACCAGTAAGTCAGGCTGACTGGCAATTCCCCTTGGGTGGAAAGCTGAGCAGGTACGTCCCAGTCACCAGCCAGTACTCAGAGCACATTTTGGCTGAAAATTGTCTAGCTCCCAAGATTTGAGTATTGGCTGTTTGGGGACCTGTAGCACCACTTCCAAGGGTTCAGGACTGGGTGGGCACCACTTGGGGGTAGGAATAACTTCAGGCAGAGTCCAGGTGCACAGTTCAAGTTGTTGGGGATTTTTGTGTCCCTGTAGCTCCGAAAAGGAGGTCAGCCAACTAGCCTTGTAGTCACTCTGGTTCATGCAGCAAGAAGATCTCAAGAAGCAGGGCAGTCCTCTGAGGGTTCAAAGCAGGCTTCATGTAGCAGGGCAGTCCTCTGGAAGCAGCAGGGCAGTGCTCTGAAGTACCGGGTAGGCCTTCTAAGTGCCCTCCACAGGCACAGGAGTGAACTAAAGAGAGGCTCCAATTTTATACCTGGCGCCAGATTGAAGTGGAAGAAACTTCTGGAGTTTTACCCCGACAGATGGTTCTGGAATCTCCTTCCTCCCTGCCCAGGCTCCTAGAGGTCTAGGGTGACAAAGGACTGGTGTGATGTTCTTTGGGAGTGTGCTGAGGCAGTTCCTCTGAAATGTAATTCGGGCAGGGAACAACTTTACCATTAAAGAGAATTTTAAATTACAATTCTTTAGAGACCAAACATGGCATTTCTAGTTGTTCCCAAACAGACGTTATCACGCATTAAATATAATAAGGTAGCCCATGTTATCCTATGGTAGGGGTAGGCCTCACAGTAGCAAAAAACTAATTTAGGAGTTTTTCACTACCAGGACATGGAAAACATAAATGAACATGTCCAACCTTTTAAATACAGGTGCATCCTGCCCTGTGGGCTGTTTAGGGCCTACCTTATGGTTGACTTACATGTATAAAAAGGGAGATTTAAGCCTGCAAATGTTTTATTTTGCTAGGTCAAAGTGGGCAGTTTAAAACTGCACACAGGCTGCAATGACAGGCCTGAGGCATGTTTTAAAGGGCTACATAAGTGGTGGCGTAATAAGTGCTGCAGACCCAGTGGTAGCATTTCATTTACAGGCCCTGCGCTTTACTAGGGACTTATAAGTAAATTAAATGTGCCAATCAGGTGTAAGCCAATTTGACCACAGTTTAGGGGAAAGCACATACCCTTTAGCACTGGTTAGCAGTGGTAAAGTGCACAGAGTCCTAAAAGCCAACAAAAACAGCTTCAGAAAGCAGGAGGGATGAAGGCAAAAGGTTTGGCGGTGACCCTGCAGAGAGGGTCAAGTCCAACAGGTGTGCTGAGATGTTCCTCTAAGCTGCCATCTTTGTTCTTCTCAGAATGCTGTAGGAGTGGCTGCCAATGGGTTGATCCATGACAATGCCACTAAGACTGGACTGGTTTGGTTAATCAACTCGAAGGTACTATAACTCTCCATCTCCACTTTTGAACATCTATAAGGGGAAGAAGTATTGCAAAGAAGAGGAGCATTTGAAGAGGGCAGACAGTCATGGCTGAGGACACCTGTCTGGAGTATTGAGGATCCAACTCTGGAATTGTACTTCTGAACTTTTGTGGATTGTATTTCCAGGGCTTCCTGAAAAAAGTGGGTCCACTGAAAATTATGTGGCCTTGTCCTATTTGTGGGTGCCCCAGAAGTAGGTATTACGGGCTCCTTCTGCACCCAGCTTAAGGCTAGAGGCAGGGTCTGTGGCCTGATGTGCTTCTTTGGAAGATATTGAGGTGCAAGTCAGGCAATAACCAGGGCTATACAGGGGTCAAGGTCCAGGTACTATGGCCCGCAGCTGCTCAGGTAGAGGAGGCAGTAGTTTCACAGTCTGTTGAAAGGCACTAGTTACTATCAAGATCAATTTATCAATTAAGAAGCTGATAAAGCTAGCATGTGGTGATTTGAGTCCTCCACCAGAAGCTCATCACCGAAACTCCCATGTGAATTGGCCTCTTGAGGCACACAACATCTATAAAAGTAGATGCTGCTTGTGTGTGGTATATTTAGTACTGCTACAGGAGAACTACTACAGGAGACCTGGATTTGCGGGCACCCACCAATGTAGAAGCAAGATCAATAATTATCAACCAGGGAGCCAGTATTGCCTTGTCTCCTCTTGGGGACCTCAAGTACAACCACAACATTTCTAAAATCGACACCCTTCTTAAAGGTGGAGGACTGCTATTGCATTTCTTGACTGGGGATCTCCTGCACCAGACTGGAGTGGCCCTGAAAGAAAGGGGGTAGCATCCTACATACCCAACGCGCTTTCTGCTGTTGCCTCCTACTCCCAACACAGTAAAGAAGTAGGCACAGTGAGAATGGAGGTCGCGTCTTCACTACCCGATATTGTGAAAGGAGTGCCATGTGGTACAGGGGATAGGGAGACCACAGGCCATGGTGATGCTGAGCTGGTTGCAGGTGTTTGAGAAGAGCCCTGGGCACCTGCTTGGACTCACACAACCTTGTGGGATAAAGGAAATAAAGGATAAAGGATAATCGAAAGGAAAGTCAAAATCAAAAAGGAAAACAGTAAAGTTTTCAATGCCAAGCAGCCACATCAATTAGAACACCAAAACTCATCTTGGGGTGAAGAAGCACCCCTTAAGTCATTGGGAGGTTAATTTGCATTTTTTTTGTGGTGCCCCAGGAGGAGCAGGGCACTAAAGAACATGTTGGAAAGTGCTGATGGATGCCTAAGAGCAGCAGTGAGGTCTCGGGAAGCACCCTGGGTAGGGACAAAATGGGGAGTCATAAGTCTCCCTAAAGGGAGAATTAGTGGCCAGAGCTGAGTTTAGTTTCAAGTTGTTCCTAGTCCTGAACTTTGGTGTTGTGTAGGATCCTTTGTGTTCTGGGTCATGAGAAGCTCCCTTATGTAAGAAAGGAAATATATTGAAATGTTCATTTGATGAAATGCCATAAAGAAGGCGAACCAGGAGCGAGAAAGGTCCAGCACACGTGCTCCTTGCTTAAATCAAATTGTAAATATGGTGTGCAGTTCCTCCTGAAGGAAATCTAGAGTCAAAGTTTCCAGGGAAAGGAATATGCTCCAATAGGAGCACGGGCCCTCACACACCCAAATGGGTGTCATGCTTCATCATTGGGCTAGCTCCTTGTCAGGCTGGTACTGCTATGCCCGACGGGCATCCACAGGGGGGCTCTTTGCTGGAGATCTTTTGGCTAGCCATCTGGTGAAGTGAGGGTGTGTGGGCTAGACAAGTGTAGTGTAGCATGGTGAAAAAGTTAATTAAAATAGGTAAAGTGATACTCAGAGTCAGTCAATTTAATGAGTGAGCCCACCTAGTTAAAAGCATATCTGCTAACTTGGGATACAATGGTCTTAGCTAGCCTGGTGAACAGATTAGTCTAGGGGGTCAACATGTTTCTCTCCTAACTATGTCAAAAAGATCAAATGGCGATTCATCAGGACCTAAAGAACAAACCTAAACTACACTGTGACTGGTTTCAGTGAAGGTAATAACTCTAATCAAGGTAGCCAGTCACTCAGACGTTAAAATGGTAAGAATTTTACCTTAATGCAAGTAAAATCCTCCCAATTGGGGTATTCAATCAAGCCCCATGAGGAAAAGCAAAGGGAACGCCTATTAGTGTCAAGGAAGCAGAGTCGGGGTAGGTCTTGCGGTAGACGCCTCTCCGCGTCCTTGACTAATCTGTTCACCAGGCTAGCTAGGACCATTGTCACACCCTCACTTCACCAGACGGTTAACCAAAAGATCTCCGGCAAAGAGTCCCCTTGTGGGTACCCTTCGGGCAAAGCAGTGCTGGCAAGACAAAGAGCTAGCCCAATGATGAAGCATGACACCCATTTGGGTGTGTGAGGGCCCGTGCTCCTATTGAAGAATATTCCTTTCCCTGGAACCTTTGACTCTAGATTTCCTTCATGAGGAGCTGTGCACCATATTTACAATTTAATTTGATAAAATGTTCATTTTATTTATCTTTGTTATTCCTGTGTTGAAGTCAATGAATCTGAATGTTTTGGGGTAAAGTGCTGAATATTTGACATTTTGCCATGAAATCAATGGGCTTACTGTTTGACATGTCAAATATATTGTCAATTTATGTAGGTCTGATGTTAACATTGTGACCATTGTTGCCAAAGCCTGTAGGCCTGACATTTTATAAACTGCTTATCCTCATATGATTTGCTATAGGAATCTCTAGGGGCATTGTGAATTTAGTGGTCACGGTCTACTGGCGCATGCATGGTCTAAGGTGCCTCAGACCTATGGAGTCTAGTCTGAAATGAAGGGATTGAGTTGACCACTGTGACCTTCATTTAGGACGCACTCCCCATAGTTTGCAAAGCTCTTTTGGAGGGGTATCAGTTGGTTTAGTTGGGTGTGTATATCTAGATGCAATAACCTTAAAATCCTGATCCAAGAGGAGAGATGTGAGCTTCCAAACTGCTACAAACCCATAGCCAAACTTACATTAACAACATGTAGATTGGAAGTAGAACCAGGGAAAGGTGAATGAGAAAGAGACAAGAGAGAGAAAATGATGTATTGGATATCAACACAGTGCCTGGCTGCACATCTGGACTTAATCTGCACTGCAGGAGTGTTGATATCTAATGACATGAGAGAGTCTTAGTATGACTGAGTGTTAGAAATGGGATTTTTGGTAGGCTAGGGCTTGTGCCAAAGCCAGGCAGAAACCACCACTCTAGTCAGGATAAGGGAGTTACACTCCTAAAATAACCCCTGCTCACCCCCTTGGTAGCTTGGCACGAGCAGTCAAGCTTATCTTAGAGGCAGTGTGTAAAGCATTTGCACATAACCAACAGTAATACAGTGTAAGCACTACAAAAGGACACCACACCAGTTTAGAAAAATATCCAATATTTTTATATACTTTAGAAAAGACCAAAAACGATAAAAATCCACAATACAGTACTTAAAAATCTTCAGTTATCAAAATATGCTTCAAAAACAGTTCCTTGATGTCGATAACTCCGTCCGGGGCTATCAAGGCGTCATGAGCAAATAAATCCAAACAGTTCTGGCTGACCGTGGCGTCGCGGTCCAGCTACGGTGTCGGGAAGACCCGCAAACAGTACCTTTTAGAAATGCAGGGCGTTGGCGACCTCGCGTTGAGCTTCCGAGAGCACGGCCTCCGCAGGCGTCGGTTCCGGAGGTCGGTGCAGGAGTCGTCGGGCCCTTGAAGTCACACGCGTTGCAGATCTAACTCCTCTCTGTTGAAGTCAGGAGCGCTGATGTCGGCAGGCGTCGGGTGCTGCGGTGCGAAGTGCAGTGTCGTCGTCGTTGCTGAAGCGCTGTCGTCAGCTGACGAACTGGAGTCAATGGCGGCGGCATCGGTAGGCCAAGGCTGCGGTGCGGGATGAGAGCGGTGCGTCGTGTAACTTCATGAGTGGTGCCCTCAAACCACGGTGCAAGCAGCGGCGTCGATTTCGGCGTGGAGTGTCGTCGTCGGGGATACCAAGGCATCGTCGTGAAGCGAGGCGGTGCGGAGTGCGGGGCCCACAGGTCGCGGTGCGAGCAGCGGCTCAGTGGTGGCATCAGCAGGCGTCGTCGGTGAGACCAAGGTCGCGGTGCGGCGTTGCGGCGGTGCCCTCTGCGGTGCCCTCTGCGGTGCCTTCAGGACACGGAGTCGGCAGCGGCGTCATAGACGGCGTTGGGTTGCTTTTTCTTCTGTTGCAGCACAAAACACACAGTCCCCAGTGCTGAGGGCAGAAGAACTTGAAGTCTTTGCTGTTCCTGAGACTTCTTGAACAGGGGGCGAGCTCTACCTCAAGCCCTTGGAGAAACTCACAAAAGTAGGTTGCAGAAAGTCCAGTCCAGTCCTTTCACTGCCCAAGACAGAAGCAGCCACTGCAGGCCAACACAGCAAAGCACACAGCAAAGTGGTAGTTCCTCCTCACAGCTTCTCCAGCTCTTCTTCTTGGCAGTCTTCTTGGTCCAAAAGAGTTCTAAAGTTCAGGGGTCTGGGCCTCAATATTTATATCCCAAAATCCTTTGATCTCTTAGGCAGAGAGTGTCTGTGCCCAGCCAGAACCAGTTCTGCCTCCTCTGGTGTGACTTCCTGGCAGGAGGTGGAGACGGCATTGTCAGAGGCAGACCAGGCCCTTTGAGGTGCAAGGAAATCTCCTCCCCTTCCCCAATTGCAGCCCAGGTCTATTCAGCCCTTTCCTGACCACCTAGACTATCTGGAGCCACTCCTGCTCCCCAGCCT
The DNA here is from genome assembly GCA_963921515.1 of Calotriton arnoldi. Lineage (NCBI taxonomy): Eukaryota > Metazoa > Chordata > Amphibia > Caudata > Salamandridae > Calotriton > Calotriton arnoldi. Next base: position 2,237,829 of record CAWUFW010000961.1, read on the forward strand.
TCTGTCATCCAAAACCCAGACAGGCAATCCACATTCCAGCAGAGGCACACGGGATGACTGAGCAAGAAAATACCTACTTTCTAAAAGTGGTATTTTCAAACACAGAATGTAAAAATCACCTTCACTAAAAGATGCATCTTTAGATTCTGAGTTCAGGCATACTAAACTTTATTTTCCTACCTAGTTCCCAGGGCCAGTTATGTTTATAAGATGTTATAAACAAACTTACCATTCTGTCCTATGGGGAACAGGTAGCCTTGCAATAGTGAAAAACGAAATTGGCATTAATTCACTATCAGGACATGCCACACACACCAGGGCATGTCCTACCTTTCACATACACTGCACCCTGCCCACAGGGGTACCTTGGGCCTACCTTGGGCGTGACTGACATGTAAAAAAGGGAAGGTTAGGGACAGGCAAGTGTGTGCACTGGCCAAGTTGACATGGCAGTTACAAACTGCGTGCAGACTCTGCAATGGCAGGTCTTAGTTACCTTTTCAGGGCTACACACATGGGTGGCACAACCAGTGCTGCAGGCCCACTAGTAGCATTTGATTTACAGGCCCTGGCACACTCAGTGCACTTTACTAGGGACTAACAAGTAAATCAAATATCCAATCATGGAAACACCAATCCATAACACAATTTACACAGAGAGCATATGCACTTTAGCACTGATGAGCAGTGGTAAAGTGCCCAGAGTCCTAAAACCAACACAAACAGGTCAGGAAAAAGTAGGAGGAAGAAGCAAAACGTTTAGGGATAACCCTGCAAAAAGGGCCATTTCCAACACAACCCCCTTCCAGCCTAAAGCCAGGGTAGACCAATTCATACCTCGATGGACTTCCCTGCTTGGGGCGATAGAACATGGAACCGGGCCCGCAACAGCAGGGTTTTCTTCCCGTTCTATGCTTTCCTGAACCAAGTTGGATCCCACCATCCATACTCTCAGGGCCCACTAAGCTGACCCATGGGGAAACCTTCTCCTCACCTGTGGACCCCATCTGTGCAGCACCTAAACTTACTTTGCTCACAGATGTGTCCCAACATCAGTCAGTACCCACATGGCCAACACAATGGTGTGGCCCAGTCCACCCCCGGGGTGTGACTCCTGTCCCCCTCCCAGGGGCAACTCTGTCCACCGGGACAGCCAGCCACAGTGGCCACTGACAATTTTCAGTGAGGAGAGCCAGGCCTTATGCCTTTCCGGCCACTCCAACCAAGGTGGCGTCAGAGAGTGGGGGTCAGTAGCCACAGGTGCCTGGCATCCTTTCTCCACTCTCCCCCCTGCCAAGTCAGGTATGGCATCCTGACACTGGCCCACCAGCCCAGGGTCTGTACCCTGGGGCTGAACCAGGGACTGGGGTGGGCTCTCCCACACCCGGTCCTCCCCCCTGGGGCTCTGTACCCTCCCACCTGGAGTGGCACCCCCAGAAGACAAACTGGTAGGGGCACTGTTAGCAGTCGCCCCTTCCCCCAGGTCAGGGGGGACACCCTGAACCTGGTCCTCCAACCCAGGGTCGGTACCCTCCGGCTGACCAGAGGTCTCGGGCGAGGCTCTCCTCCCCTCACCTCTCCTTCTGGGATCCTGCACTCTCCTCCCAGGAGAAGCACCCCCAGAACCAAAAACTGTCAGGACACTGGAACCGGACCTCCTACACAATTCTTCCACCAGTTCAGGGCCTTGACCCTGCAACTGATCCACCACCCTCGGATCTAAACCCTCAGGTTGAACCGGGGTCAGAGGCGAGGACTCCCTCCCTCTGCACCCCCTTCCAGAGTTCTGCACCCTCCCACCTGGAGTGGTACCCCTAGAAAACAAACCAGTCAGGACACTGCTTACAGTCGTCCTTCCCTCCAGGTCAGGCAGGACCTGAACCTGGCCTCCCAACCCAGGGACTAAACCCTGCGGCTGAGCACCTGCCCAGCGCACCAGGACTTCCCTGGGAGCAAGCATGCCCCCCCTGAGGGTAACACATGACTCATGTGTTGTGTGACAGTCTGCCTGGTGCAGATCTCCCGACCCCTGTCCATCTGACAGTGCGCAAAGATCCCCCAGGACAGAAGTGGTGTCACCATGGTCACTCCTAGGAGGCTCAGCCCTTCTGGCTGGCCCCTGACCCACTGGTTTTCCCACTGGGGAACGCATCCCCCTCTCACCCCTCAATCTGGACTTCTGCACCCTCCACTTAGGAGCAGCACCACCAGACACCAGAACCGCTGGAGCTCTGTTTACAGACACTCCACGTTCTCCTGACAGTAGGAGATCCCCCTCAACGGACGGCCTACCAGTACAGCCTAGGCTCCCGACCTGGTGTTCCTTCCTGGAACCACCCAGCCTTTGGGACCGGGTTTTGGGCACCTTGGGCCGCAGCCCATTCCCACTCCTTCTCCGCGGAGACAGGACGTGAGTCCCTACACCCTTCCCACGACACCGGGACCTATCTGGGCTACCACAAACCTTTCCCACCACCCTTGGTTGGTAAATACCTAAGCCACTTCCTTCCGGGTCACCCCCAGATGCTTCTCCAGATCCTCTGGAATCCACCAAAAGGTCTGCCTCCAGTGCAAGCTCCCTGGGGTCAGAGAACTCACACTCCACTGGGTGTTGGCATAGCTCTGGAAAACAGGGACTTAAAATATGCTCTCCAACAATTGTATCACACAGCCCCATACAGGTGTTAACCACACTACCCTTCACCAAACCATCCAGTGCCTCAGAAAAGTGCCCCACATCATTCTCACAAGACTGGTGAGACAGAGTCTGACTGTTGCTGTCTCTTAACCCATACTCTTCTGGTTGGTCTCCATACTCACTTACTAGGGCTTCTATCATGGGGGAACCCCTCTCCCTGCACCTCTCATCTAGAGTCAGTAGAGTGTCCCTCCCACTACCAGGAATATGATCCCCTGTGCCAGTTCCCCAATCCACCTCAGGGACACTGTGCATCACTGGAGTGATCTCACAATCCTGAACCCCCTGGTGTATGTCAACCCCCTCCTTGAAGCAGGGCCCCAAATCTGGGTGTGCGTGCACCTCACCGGCAGTACTGGACACTACATTTTTGCTGCCACCATCTGGGCTGGGCCTAGCCCCACTGGCTTCCCAGTCCAGCTCTCTCATTTTAAACTCATGGTCTAACATCATCTTCCTTTCCTCCATGGCTATTCTTTTGTCTTCCCTCTCACTTTCCATCCTGAGTTTCTCCAACTCGAACTTCCTCACTTCCCGCCTGTCCTCCAGCTCCTCTGGGGACAGACTGCTGCTGCCTGGTTTAGAGGGTGCCCCCCCTCCCAAAAGCACATCCACCCTTGGAATAGGCTCCTCTGCCTCCATGCCAAGATCTCCAAACAGCTCACTAGCATGTCTGGCTGCTACCCAGGCCCTCAGCGCCTTTTGTAGCTCCTCTTTTCTGGTGAGGCCCCTGATTTGGATTTTGAGGTTTTTGCAGATCGCCTTCAATTCCTTCACATTGTAGGTTTCTAATCTCTCCTCCTCAAAGGCCACTTCCAAGGATGCAACAGATGATGCTCTTGATTCAGGCAAGATGAAGTAGCAAGTTCAAGCTGGGAAGATCAAAAATAGGCCAAAAAGAAAAAGAACCAGTATGTGGCATGTAATGGTCTGTGATATGGTAGTAGTGCACACCAATCCCTGTAAGTCAAGTGCAAACGCCAGTCTTATCCTCAACGCTGACAACCAATGTTAGAAATGGGATTTTTGGTAGGCTAGGGCTTGTGCCAAAGCCAGGCAGAAACCACCACTCTAGTCAGGATAAAGGAGTTACACTCCTAAAATAACCCCTGCTCACCCCCTTGGTAGCTTGGCACGAGCAGTCAGGCTTATCTTAGAGGCAGAGTGTAAAGCATTTGCACATAACCAACAGTAATACAGTGTAAGCACTACAAAAGGACACCACACCAGTTTAGAAAAATATCCAATATTTTTATATACCTAAGACAAGACCAAAAACAATAAAAATCCACAATACAGTACTTAAAAATCTTTAGTGATCAAAATATGCTTCAAAAACAGTTCCTTGATGTCGATAGCTCCGTCCGGGGCTATCACGGCGTTGTGAGCAAACAAATCCAAACAGTTCTGGCTGACCGCGGTGTCGCGGGCCAGCTACGGTGTTGGGAAGACCCGCAAACAGTACGTTTTAGAAATGCAGGGCGTCGGCGACCTCGCGTTGAGCTTCCAAGAGCACGCCGTCCGCAGGCGTCGGTTCCGGAGGTCGGTGCAGGAGTCGTCGGGCCCTTGAAGTCACATGCATTGCAGATCGAACTCCTCTCTGTTGAAGTCGGGAGCGCTGACGTCGGCAGGCGTCGGGTGCTGCAGTGCGAAGTGCAGCGGTGCGGCATGCGGTGCCCTCAGGTCGCAGTGCAAGCAGCGGCTCGGTGGCGGCATCAGATGGTGTCGTCAGTGAGACAATGGTTGCGGTGCGAAGTGACGGCGGTGCTCGTCGCGGTGCTGGCAGGTCACGGTGCAAGCAGCTGCGTCGTCATTGCTGAAGCGCTGTCGTCAGCTGACGAACTGGAGTCGATGGCGCCAGCGTCGGTAGGCCAAGGCTGCGGTGCGGGATGAGAGCGGTGCGTCATGTAACTTCACGAGCGGTGCCCTCGAACCACGGTGCAAGCAGCGGTGTCGATTTCGGCGTGGAGCGGCATCGTCGGGGATACCAAGGCGTCGTCGTGAAGCGAGGCGGTGCGGAGTGCGGGGCCCACGGGTTGCGGTGCGAGCAGCGGCTCGGTGGCGGCATCAGCAGGTGTCGTCGGTGAGACCAGGGTCGCGGTGCGGCATTGTGGCGGTGCCCTCTGCGGTACCTTCAGGACACGGAGTCGTCAGCGGCGTCATAGATGGCGTCGGGTTGCTTTTTCTTCTGTTGCAGCACAAAACACACAGTCCCCAGTGCTGAGGGCAGAAGAACTTGAAGTCTTTGCTGTTCCTGAGACTTCTTGAACAGGGGGCGAGCTCTACCTCATGCCCTTGGAGAAACTCACAAAAGTAGATTGCAGAATGTCCAGTCCAGTCCTTTCACTGCCCAAGACAGAAGCAGCCACTGCAGGCCAACACAGCAAAGCACACAGCAAAGTGGCAGTTCCTCCTCACAGCTTCTCCAGCTCTTCTTCTTGGCAGTCTTCTTGGTCCAAAAGAGTTCTAAAGTTCAGGGGTCTGGCCGCAATATTTATATCCCAAAATCCTTTGATCTCTTAGGCAGAGAGTGTCTGTGCCCAGCCAGAACCAGTTCTGCCTCCTCTGGTGTGACTTCCTGGCAGGAGGTGGAGACGGCATTGTCAGAGGCAGACCAGGCCCTTTGAGGTGCAAGGAAATCTCCTCCCCCTTCCCCAATTGCAGCCCAGGTCTATTCAGCCCTTTCCTGACCCACCTAGACTATCTGGAGCCACTACTGCTCCCCAGCCTTCTGTCATCCAAAACCCAGACAGGCAATCCACATTCCAGCAGAGGCACACGGGATGACTGAGCAAGAAAATGCCTACTTTCTAAAAGTGGTATTTTCAAACACAGAATGTAAAAATCACCTTCACTAAAAGATGCATCTTTAGATTCTGAGTTCAGGCATACTAAACTTTATTTTCCTACCTAGTTCCCAGGGCCAGTTATGTTTATAAGATGTTATAAACAAACTTACCATTCTGTCCTATGGGGAACAGGTAGCCTTGCAATAGTGAAAAACGAAATTGGCATTAATTCACTATCAGGACATGCCACACACACCAGGGCATGTCCTACCTTTCACATACACTGCACCCTGCCCACAGGGGTACCTTGGGCCTACCTTAGGGGTTGCTGACATGTAAAAAAGGGAAGGTTAGGGACAGGCAAGTGTGTGCACTGGCCAAGTCGACATGGCAGTTACAAACTGCGCGCAGACTCTGCAATGGCAGGTCTGAGTTACCTTTTCAGGGCTACACACGTGGGTGGCACAACCAGTGCTGCAGGCCCACTAGTAGCATTTGATTTACAGGCACTGGCACACTCAGTGCACTTTACTAGGGACTAACAAGTAAATCAAATATCCAATCATGGAAACACCAATCCATAACACAATTTACACAGAGAGCATATGCACTTTAGCACTGATTAGCAGTGGTAAAGTGCCCAGAGTCCTAAAACCAACACAAACAGGTAAGGAAAAAGTAGGAGGAAGAAGCAAAAAGTTTGGGGATAACCCTGCAAAAAGGGCCATTTCCAACACTGAGGTGTTGACATTGGCAACTAAGGCGTAACATTAGATCTCATATACCTGTTGACACATTCTGTATTTCCCAGTCTGGGATGAAACCCAATATTTCTCATGAACTATAATATAATGTTAATGTTAAAAATGATTTATAAAGCGCGTGTACACCGGGTGGTTTCATGGCGATGTAGAAGGCTCTGTGTGCTATCGATGAAAACATTAATTGTAGGCTTGTGCAAATAGCCATGTTTTAAGGGACTTCCTAAATTGCAGGAGGTTCGTGCAGGACCGTATTTCCAGCGGGAGGAGTTCCACAGTTTGGGGGCAAGGGTAGCAAATCTGCGGCCTCCTTGACGTACCCGCTTGAATGCCGGGGTGGTGAGGAGTGAGAGGTGGGCAGAACGTAGGTTGCGTGAGGGAGTGTGCCTAAATATCAGGCTGTTAATAAATACGGGACTATTGCCATGCAGGGATGTAAAGATGAGGCAGCCTGTTTTGAAGGCGCAGCGCTGGGAAATGGGGAGCCAGTGCAATTTCCTCAGCAAGGGGGTTGCTGGTTGCCATTTAGGTTGTCGAAAGACCAGTCGGACTGCATGGTTTTGGGCCATCTGAAGCCGTTTGAGCAGGTAGAGTGGCATGCCCAAGTATACAGAGTTGGCATAGTCCAGGTGGGACAGGACGGTGGCTATTATGACCTGGATCAGTGCTTCCTGAGTGAGAAGGCGATGTATCTTCCTGATCTTGCGCAGTTGAAAGAAACACTTGGAGACAACCGCGCCAACCTGGGTTTTTAGTGAGAGGTCATTGTTGAGGGAGACTCCTAGTGTTTTGGCCGAGGGGTAGGGGGAGTGAGGGGGTCCTAGCTCTGGTGGCCAGTAGTGTGGACCCCAGTACTTGTGACTGTCCCCAGTGAGAACAAGCTCTGTCTTACCAGGGTTTAATTTAAGGTGGTTGTGGTCCATCCATTGTTGGATGTGCAGCATTGTGGCCTGGAAATCGGTGACAGAGTTGTGTGAGTTGTCAATCTTGAAGACTAGTTGAAGGTCATCTGCATAGTTGAAAACCGTCACCTTCCTGTCTTTGAGGGACTGAATCAAGGGGGAAATATAAAGATTAATCAGGTGGGGAGAGAGAGCCGAGCCCTGTGGAACACCACAGGTAGTTTTGCGTGGGGGAGCCAAGAAGTGTCCTAGACGGACGGCCTGGGAGCGATCTGCCAGAAAGGAAGTGAGCCAGCGAGCCGCTGCACCTTGAATACCAGCATGTTTGACACGGTCAGACAGAATAGTGTGGTCGACCGTGTCAAAGGCGGTGGAGAGGTCCAATAATACCAGTGCCTGAGGGGAGCTTCTGTCGGCGTTGTCCCGGAGAGTGTCCAGGACAGCGAGGATTACGGTTTCAGTGGAATGAGCCGGCCGAAACCCTGCCTGATGAGGGTCCAGGTATTTAGATTCCTCCAAAAAGTTGGATAGACATTTAGCTACATGGGCCTCTAATACCTTCGCCAAGAACGGAAGCAGGGAGATAGGGCGGTAGTTAGGCAGGAGCGCGGGATCAGCTCCAGGTTTTTTTAGGAGGGGTACCACTATGGCTTTCTTGAAGGCCATAGGGACTTGGCCGGATGAGAGTGACTCGTTCAGAAGGGCGAGTGCGGGGTCGGGTAGACTGCAAGGCAGTCCTTGAGTATATGTGGTGGGAAACAGTCAGAAGGGGCACCTGATTTGACTTTCACTAGGAGATCCTGGAAGGTCTCAGTGCTAATAGTGGGGAAACAGCTGATAGTGCGGTTGTTTCTGTGCAAGACGGGAGAATTCAGGGTGAAAGGGTGCTTGGGAATGCTGGCCTTAATAATGGTGATTTTTTCAATAAAGTAGTCGTTTAATGAATTGCACAGTGCTTGGGAGGGCGTAACCTTCAGAAGGATTTTCTCTGGGTTGGATAATTCATTAATTATGGAAAATATTTCTTTAGAGCTTTTGTTGGAATTGAGGATGCGCGTAGAAAAGTGGGCGGCTTTGGCCGTAAGGATGCTCTTCTTGTATTCCTTCCGGGCTGTAGTATAAAGGAGTTTTTTGTCGGGGAAATACTTCAGTCGCCACTGCCTCTCTAGTTGGCGCAAGGCCAATTTCTGGGTTTTAAGTTCAGTGGAGAACCATCGCTGTGCGTCTGCGCGACGGGCTAATTTAACTTTTTTAAGGGGTGCGTGCTTGTTACTGGCTTTAAGTAGCCATTCAGATACGTTCATTTCCGGGGCATTGATGTCATTGCCAGGGGACGGGGCTGTGTTGGATAGCATGTCAAGGAAATCTTTTTTATTGACAGTGTTCCATTTCCTAGCGAAGCCGCCTTCGGCCGTGCTGATTTTATAAATAAAACTGATATGGTAACTGAGAACAACAGTCTAAGCTATTATACATTGTTCGCTACAAAAGGTACCTTCAATATTGGATATTTGTCTTCCTTAGAGCCTGTTAAATTTAGTGTAATAGTTGAGAGCTGAGACAGGGAAATCTCTTTAACAGCCTTATGTTCCTCTAATAGATACCATAATACCATAAAAGAAACCGAATACTGTGGGAATAGAAATGTTTCCGTTAACTTTGCTTGTGCATTATTCTATGTAAGTTAGCATTCGCTGCACCATTTTATGTTTGGCCGCCATTTTGAATCATGTTCGAAACTGCTCCTCGCCTTTTCGAGGAACGGGTTGTGGTAAGTTTCGTTTCTCCAAGGTTGGGCCTTGTTTTGCTAATGAATACACTGTTCTTATTAGCGCATACCTTTCTCACTAGATAGAGGCCTTCTCCCACTAGTCTAGTGACGGGCACGGACAGAGCGACCTTGAGTAGGAGGTAATGTGTGCCCGGCCTCAGAATCGAAACCTATCCTTCTGTACTTCTTTGTTTAGCTGCATCGGCTTTGAAAATTCCATTTTGGGCGTACCTTCATTGGTTCTGAAATGTACATAATGTATCGTTATGCTTGCTGATGTCAGTCCCTCTCTGCAGCACTCCTAAGAGACTGGGCAGACCGGGCTCCGCTCGAGCGTATCGGAATAAACATATATTGGTTTGTATTCTCTACTGTCTGACCAACTCTTCATTTGGTATGGAAGGCTGAGAGGTGGTCGTGAGTGACCCGGGTGACCCTAAATGGGCCACTTCCTTCAGTTGGCACCCGAACAGGGACTCCTTCGGGTGACTGACCCATCTCCTTCCGCGGACGGGAGGGGAGGTCAAGGCTATTGTCGGGTCGGACGGACGGATCAGGGATCCCTGCATGAGAGAGTTCCTGTACTCGCAGCTGCCCCTTCTGTCCCACCGGACGGTGCCTCGCCCAGTGGTCATCCCAACTGGAGTCCTGAATGGCGAAACCCTTGGATCTTACCGTTTGGTCTGAAGAGTCGGCAGTGGTGAATAGATTCATTTTGACCTGCATACATCAGGTGAGTTTGTTTTGGTTCTTTGTGGATACGGTGCCATTTTGGTTTGTATTTGGTACAGTCCAAGGGCCGTCTTTTGGATTTAAATGTTTGCTAATGTTTTGCCAGGCATAGAATAGTGAATTTGTTTTCTTTTGAGAATGCCTGGAGTAAGTAAATTGGTTTCTTTGTACTTTCGCTGTTGTTCTGCAGATGCTAGATTGGAAGAAGCTCAGCCAGCGCCTCCGGAAGGCACTCCTAATTTTGATATGTATGTGAAACATGGTCTTGGCCTTATTATGTTTAGTACATTGTGGCACAAATATACGAGGGACAATGCCAAGTTGCAGTGGCCGTTGACGGGCACTTTTGATGAACTAAAAATTGGGTTCTTACAGGAAAAAAATGTTTGCGAAGCGAAGTAGGCAGTCTATGTTTGGTTCTCTTCGAACGTGGCAAAAGGAGGCTAAACAGAGACGATTAAAGATGGAAAAGGAGGCACGAAAGAGGAGAATGCAAACATTGACTCAGAAAGCTGTAGCACATGATAGAGAGAAACAAGAGATAGGGATTGAAGGTGAAGATAGAAGGTTTCGATTGCATATTGATAAATCTTATGTAGCCCAAGAAGAAAATGATACTTTTGTGGAGGAATTATTAGATAGTCGACCCCCACAAAAGATACATCCCACTGTTCCCCTGCCATCACAGCCGCCTGTTACTGTTGCTTCTACTGTCTCTGTTCCTGTATCTACTGCTGCTTTTTCGATGGCCATGGCATCGGCTCTTTCTATTCTTTCTCTTCCTCCTGCTTCCTTGCCGTCTGCAGCAACTGTGACTGTTAGCACCCCCCTCACGCCCATTGTTTCAGCATCTTTCTCGCCGGCATTCCCTCCTGTGATGCAGCCCCCAGCATCGCTGATACCTGTCACTCCAGTTGCCTCTCCTTCCCTGGTTTTTCATCCCCCGGTTTCCTTGAGTGATGGGACGCCTGTGCGCGAGTTTGGAGATGGGGATTGGACAAAGTTTAAAGAGCGCATGGGTCCGTATGTGCGATCTGAAGTGGGAGATGCAGAGAAAAAGGTAGTGGCTAACCAGGCTGCGCAGTGGGCCCGAAACCCCATTTACAGTGTGGAAGATGTGTGGAAAGTGATGAAAGATTATGAGCCCTTTGTACAACAGCATGCCCTTAAGCATATGTCTGCTACTCTGATTAGTCTTTGGGAGCAGTGTTTCAAAGATGCAGAACCACAGATTTTATATGATATTAAAGATCATGTATATGTTACTAATATGGAGCCTGGTCAAGGTTTTGGTAGTATTACGACATTGATTGCTTACCGAGGTAGGCTACTTGAGAAGAGCCCCACTTCGGTATCCCAGTTCCTGATGCGGGAGGTTCATCCTATATATCACCCCGAAATACCAGAGCTAACGGATCAGCACGGTATTTTCACTAGACCAGGTGTGGCGGCCCGTTTCCAAGAACAATGGGTTTATACTCCATGGAAAAAAAGTGAAGTTTTGTTTCTTAAGACTCAGTTACCTGATCCTAGGAAAAAAATCCTTCTGCATATTATAAAGAATTGACTGAAGCTGCCTCTACAACTGTAATGACGCTTGCGGATATTGAAATGTTCTTTGGTTTACTGGTTCCGGTTGATATTTGGAGGCAGGTGCACGCACAAGATCATGTTGCGGAACTGGGTGGTACATGGGATCAAATTAAAGTATGGGACCAGGAGAGGAAGCACGGCGATAAGCCTAAGGCAGAGATACTTGCTTTGCCAGGCCGCATTATCGCGTATATGCATTCTCTTATTCCGCCGAGAAAGGTTGATTGGGACAAGTTAACGGCTTGGCGCCAGAAGAAAGATGAGTGTGTGTCTGATTTTTTCACTCGGTTTGAAGATGTGTTTCTGTATTATAGTGGGCAGGATTTGTCTATTGAGGGAGGTGTCCGGTTGTTTGTTAATAGATTTGTTTAAAATTTGCTTCCCGAGAATGCGACTCGACTGCAGGCTTCCGAAAGCACTTGGTCCACCTCTTCCTCTTCTGTTATTTTGAATATGGCACAGTATTATGAGCATAGGGAAAATGAGGATAAGGAGAGGACAAAGAAGAAGCACAAGGATTTGAAGACAAAGGTGTTGTTGCAGCAGGCTTCTAGAGGGAATGGTAGAGTACGTAGTGGTTTGGCCCGTTAGCTTCCACGTACTGGCAGGCTGTCGATTACTACGCCTTTAGGGTCGAATCAGTGTGTGTATTGTAAGGAGGAGGGGCACTGGCATTGCGAGTGTCCCGTGTTGTTGCAGAAGGTGGCAGTCCCTAGAGGATGTGGTTCTCGTGGACGGGGTCATGGAGCTAGTGGAGCGGATAGGGCTCAAAATGCTGCTGCCTCACAGGGTCGTTCTGATAATAATTACTTTGATGACCCTCGGGGCGGACAGTATTATCATGATGATTATGACACAGATGAGGTGACAGGAATGTCTTACAGCTAGGACAGCCGGGGGCAGAGTGAGGGACCAGTTCCGATACCTGTAGACCAACGCGGTCCTTATGTTACTGCGGATCTGCATGGCTCGGCTAAGGAATTTTTGGTGGATACAGGTGCAACAAACAGTTCTATTTCTCGTTCTTTGGTTCCTGGGGTGGCTCTGTCTGGCTATAATAATGTTTTGGTAGGTTTTTCTGGTGTACCGGTTGTAAGCCCCATTTCAAGACCTCTTGCATTGACTATTGGTCCTTTCACCATGGATTCGCCATTCTTATTGACATCTAATTGTGGAGAGAATTTGATGGGTTTGGATTTGTTGAAGAAATTGCATGCTACGATTTATTGCTCCCCGGCAGGTGTTTACATGACAATCGGTCCGGATGTGGCACGTGCTAAACAGTGTCTGTCCAAAGATGTGCCCCTTCCTGCTGAGTTTAAAGATGTGCCGCCCACTTTGTGGGCAACAGGCGACACGGATGTGGGACTGTTACAGATATTGCCGGTTTCGATCCAAGTTAAAGACAATGCTATTTTGCCTTGTACCCCCTCAGTATAAAATACCGCAGGCAGGTGAGGAAGCTTTATTGCAAATTGTTCAGGATTTGATTGAAAAAGGCGTGGTTAAGGAGACGACTGCTTATATTTGTAATATCCCTATTCTTCCCATTCTAAAACGGACAACTTCGGGTTCCTCTGATGATCATGCAGATGTTTATCGTTTTGTGATTGATTTGCGCAAAGTTAATAAAATAGTAGTTTCCCAGTTTCCTGTGGTCCCCGACATTCCTACTCTTTTAACAATGATTCCTTCTACTGCCAAATTCTTCTCTGTCATTGATTTGAAAAATGCATTCTTCAGTGTTCCGATCCATCCAGATAGCAGGTATTTGTTCGGTTTTACACTAGCTGGCAGAAGTTTTAGATTTTGTCGAGCTCCTCAGGGCTATACTGAGAGTCCAATTATCTACAGTCAAGCTTTAAAGAGCCAATTGGATTCTATGTCAGGACCGGAGGCGAGGATTATGCTCTACTTTTTTTTATTTCCATGCTCAGCAAATTCAACTTCAATAACAAAAAACTACAAGCTCCATCTCTGTTGTAGTCCATAGGGCATTCCCCGTCCTCCAATCAGATGGTGCTCCAGGTCCACGAGGGCATGCTGTTGCCAATACCCTTCCTCTTTCTTTCCTGCTCTCAGCAAAGATAAGTACTGTTTTCTATTGCTCTTCGGAGCGAGAGGCTTTCTGTGTGATTTAATCTATACGGCTTGTTTTTCATGTCATATTAATTGTTCTTGGCTTTATTCTGCTTATACGCGCGTGTGCTGCAATTCTGTCAAATTTGTTGGTGGTTCTATTTGAGCTTATTCGCCTGTTTTCAATTGATACTGTCTCCAATTCACCTTTTTGTTACTGTGTGTAGTTGTTTATTGTATTGGTTTTTCCTTTTAGGCTCGGGCCGCGGGAGCTGTTCTTTAGCTCTGCTCGCGGCCCCTCTGAGGCGCGGTGCGGTGCTGCGCCTTTGGTGGCAGGGGGCGCGTGTCCGCGTCTCACTGATCCGCGACGCGCTAGACGCGTCGGGATCAGAGAACGCCGACAGTCTGCCCGTTGTACACGGCCTCAGGCTCTGGGAACCGTTACGCCTGCATTTATAGCAGGTCTGTACTTCAAAATCTTTAATCTCCCCTACGCCCGCGACGCGGGTCCTTATAAACGCCGGTAGGCGAGAGTTCTGTATTTTTGGTGGCGAGCAGTTTTTTGCATAGAGCATTCACAGCGCTCCTTGGGAGATTCCCGGGGCAGGCCCAGAGCGGAGATACCCTTTATAAAAGAGTCAAGGGTGAGTCGCCCCTGCGGGTTATACCCAGCTCACACTCTGTGTGTATTAAATAGTGCCTGGTCACAGCTGAACCTCACCCCCTGCAAGGTAGTTCACTACTGGCGCTTAGAGCGTTGGGGGCTGCCATTCTATATATATATATTTAGCATTGTCACTCCCCATTGTCTTCGTTCCTACCACTATGGAGGAGTATGTGGAAGAAGAACCTCTCCAGGTCATCCCCCTGGACGATGATTTCTGCGACTCAGTGGATGCGTCTATCCACCAAGCTGTTTCAGAGGCCATGGGGCCATTTGAAAGGCACATCATGCAATTCGCAGCCGCCTTTGAAGCGCAGCGCCCCCCCAAGCGCAAGAGCGTGTCGCACGTGGATTTGGGGGCCTTCGACCACCTAAAAAAGGCGTTTCTGGCCAGGTCCCAAGGGGATCAACATCCTAACCCCCCAGTGCTTCCTGATATCCCTCCCTTACAAGACGATGATGATGACTCTGTAGAAGAGTCCGCGGACGAGGCCGGCCCGTCCAGGCCTTGGCGCCCCGCAGAGCCCTCAGCCACTGACGCCCCGGAGGGTGAGGAACCTTCGGATATGCTAGTCCCCGAAGACCTCATCCACCCCCGTTCATCAGAATGGACTCCCTCCAATAAAGTTTCAGCGATTGTGGCGGGGCGCCTCCGCAAACCCCTTGAAAAAGAAGTAAGGGCTTGTCTTAAGGCTGAATGTCCATGCCCTGCCCTACCGGGCAAAGTGGCTTTGACCCCGGAGGTGGACCCTCGGATGGCCACCTTCCTACAGAAGTACATCCGGGACCCGAAAAAAGGAATTGACCGATCCTGGCGATCGTGTCAAGACAAACTATTGGATATTGTGGGCCCCCTTACCAAAGTCTTAGAGCTGGCGGAGGAAGCCAAAGCATCGGACACACCACTCTCCGCAGAACACATCTCCAACTGGGCTTAGCGTGCCATTGTATTTTTGGGCAACGCTAACTGCGCCCTTTCTACAGAAAGGAGACGCTCCTTTTTGATAAAGGTCGATCCGAAGTTGGGAGACCTCGCCACCTCGGAGGCGGGAGCGGTGGCACAAGGTGGTCTCTTCGGAGAACCATTTATCAAAGAATTGACTAAATTTGTGTCCACCTTTACCTCGCTTGAGAAAGTGCAGTCCTCTATAAAACCACCCTAAGGTTTTTGTTGGAGCCAGCGGTGGCAGAGGGCGCTCGACCGGCCGTTTCTTCACGCAAGGCCCTCAAAGAGGCACCGGCAAGAAGCAGCAAGACTCAGGCAGGCAGGAGTTCTTCCAGTCTCGTCGAGGTTTCCGAGGCCGGGGTGGCAGAGGACAAGGCAGAGGCCACAACGTGCCTAACGCAGGTGAGAATTTCTCCTTTAACCCCTCTCCTGGTGGGCGGCAGGCTAGCGAATTTCGTAGACAATTGGAAAGATATTACCTCCGACGCTTGCTTATTACAAACCGTCCAGGGGTTCCACATAGAATTCTATGGTTCCCCAAGGCAGGACGTTCGTCCTCGACCATTGGGTTTTGCACATGATCAGGTTTCCCTCATAGATCAAGAGGTGATAGATCTGCTGCAAAAAGGAGCGGTAGTCCCGACACACCTTCACCCCGGGGGCTTCCTGAGCAACATCTTCCTAGTCGACAAGACAGACGGTGGGCAGCGACCCGTTATCAATCTGAAAGACTTCAACCACTGGTTGGTGTATCAACACTTCAAGATGGAGGGCATCCATCCGTTATGGGACCTGCTTCAACCGGACGATTAGATGGTCCGCTTGGACCTAAAAGATGCGTACTTGGTGGTGCCTATATTTCCCCCGCATCGTCGCTTCCTACAGTTCATGTGGAAGAACCAAGTGTTCAAGTTTGTCTCACTCCCCTTCGGGCTGTCGTCGGCCCCATGGTGCTTCACCAAGGTTCTCAAACCGGTGGTGGAAACTCTTCACGCCAGAGGTTTCCGTCTGATCATATACCTCGACGACATACTTCTCTTAGAACAGTGCCCTGTGAAACTCTCATATCAGTTGCAGGAGTTGGTGAACCTGCTCCAACGTTTGGGGTTTATAATCAATACCAAGAAGTTGGTCCTGACCCCTTCAAACAGATGACTTTTCTGGGGTGTGTTGTGGACTCGGTGTCCCGCACCTTGAGCCTCCCGGTTCGGAAGATTTCCAAGATTCGCAGGGAGCTGCGGCGAATGTTGGCCAGACATTCGACCTCTCGCGCTCTATTCAGGCGATCTTTCCGGGACCACTCCATTACAGAGCGTTGCAGCGCCTCAAAGCCTCACATCTTCACAAGGGCCTTCAGTACTCGGATCAGGTCCCTCTGACCGATGAAGTTCGCATGGAAATGACTTGGTGGTTAAACCACATGGAGGCCTGGAATGGAAGGGCCATCTTCGGGTGCGAGCCGGACCTCATAATAGAATCCGATGCCAGCAAATCGGGCGGGGTGCCCGCTGCAGGGACTCCTTTACAGGAGGAAAGTGGTCAGTGGACGAAGGTCAGCTCCACATCAACTGCCTGGAATTGATGGCGGGGTCCTTCGCCCTCCAGTGTTGGACGAAGGAGAAGGCCTCCTGCAGTGTGCTTCTGAAAATGGACAACGTGTCAGCTGTCAGGTACATCAACCACTTAGGGGTAACAAAGTCCAAAGCGTTGGCGGATCTGGCCAAGGACTTCTGGACCTTTTGCCTGTCACACAATGTCTCGGTGCTGGCGGAATATCTCCCAGGAAAATCCAATGTTGTAGCGGACCATTGTTCCAGGAGCTGGTCGGACATGAGCCTGTGGCAGCTACATCCTCCAACCTTTCAACGCCTCCACACCCTGTGGGGTCCCTTCTCGGTGGACCTCTTTGCGTCCAGGTTGGACCACCAGCTTCCGCGTTTCTTCAGTTGGAAACCGGACCCTCTAGCATCAGCGACGGACGCGTTCCTTCAGGATTGGTCCAAGGAAGCGGGGTATGCTTTCCCTCCGTTTGCCATGATAATGCGACTTACGACTCAAGTCCGGAGGCAGCAAGCGCAGGTAGTCTTAGTCACCCCGTATTGGAGGTCTCAAGTGTGGTTTCCAGTTCTTCTGGAACTTTCTTGGGATTCTCCAATCCTTCTACCCCAAGATCTCTTTCTCCTGAAAGATCCTCAGGGCAATCCACACCCGCTAGTCCAGCAGGGTCGGATGCCCTTGGTGGCATGGCGGATTTCCGGCATCGCTGGAGAGTCTCTGGCCTATCGGAGGCAGCTCAAACGTTACTGGGAGCGGCTTGGGCCGACAGCACGAATAAACGATATAAATCGGCCTGGACTAGATGGGTCCGTTGGTGTGTTCGGAACAACCACGATCCCATGGGGTGCGAAATGGTAACGGTCATAAATTTTTTAGCTTCTTTGGCGTCCCAAGGCCTGGCCTATCGAACTGTTAATTCCTATCGGTCGGCAATCTCGGCAGGGCACCTCCCGGTTTCGGGAGCGCCGGTGGGGGAACACCCTCTGGTCTGCAAGTTGCTGCGCGGTATCCATCTTTCGCTTCCCCCAGAACCCAGGTATTCCTCCTTGTGGGATGTTAATAAGGTGCTACGTTTGTTCCAATCTTGGCAGGCTAATAGGTACCTTTCCCGCAAAGAACTTTCTGCCAAGTTGGCTATGCTGCTCTGCTAGTGTCTTGCAGACGTGTATTGGATGTCAGGGCCCTCGATATTACTGGCCACGTTTTTACTCCAGAAGGAGTTACATTCCACATATTGCGCAGAACTAAATCTGACTCTAGAATTGTGTCCTATCCAGCTTTTGATAAATCCCCGAAACTGTGTGTTGTCAGATGCCTCAAGGAGTACGAGAGCATGACGGAAGAAACTCGCCCGCCGGGGGAGCGTCAGCTTCTGATTTCCCTAAGGAAGCCCTTCAAGGCTGTGTCGCCACCAACAATAGCTCGTTGGATCAGATGGGTGATGCAAGAAGCGGGTATAAGTACCTCTCAGTTTGGAGCACACTCGGTACGAGGAGCTATGGCCTCTAAGGCTTTTTCATTAGGCGCCAGATTAGAAGATATTCTAAATGCAGCAGACTGGTCTTCAGACTCTATGTTTAAAAGATTTTATTTTAAACCAGTCGTGAACATGGCGTCGTTGGTGGTGGACAAGCTTTGAACGAGCATAATCCTCGCCTCCGGTCCTGACATAGAATGAAAAATTTCCTAGTATCCATGAAGGAAAGTTTCAATTCTATTAAGGACGCGGAGACGAGGATTATTCCCCCCCGCGGCTCAAAGAGACCTGGTCCCTCCCATACTTAAGGCGTTTTGTATGAAGACCTCATTATGGTGTTGATTGTCTACTCGACGTATGGGCTGAGTATATCCCTTTTGGTTGGTTCTTACTGTTTACGGTCATTGTTTCATGCAAATGTCTGCTATGGTGTACTGGTTGATTTATGCAGTTTGAAGAATGGTTTCAGTTTGGCTCTTCTGTTTGGCTTCTCCTAGGGTCTGACGGGTCCAAACCAGATTGAGGATCTTTGATGTCAAGAAGGTCGCAGTCACAAAAGAGGAAGGGTATTGGCAACAGCACGCCCTCGTGGACCTGGAGCACCATCTGATTGGAGGACGGGGAATGCCCTATGGACCGCAACAGAGATGGAGCTTGTAGTTTTTTGTTATTGAAGTTGAATTTGCTGAGCATGGAAATAAAAGAAAGTAGAGCATAATCCTCGCCTCCGCGTCCTTAATAGAATTGAAACTTTCCGTCAAGGTTACTAGGAAATATTTCATTCCCTTTTGCTTCCTACAGGTAATGTATTGGTTCAGTACGTTGACGATCTCCTCATCGCTTCTGACACAGAACAAGGCTGCAGGGATAGTACAGTTAAATTGTTGTTGCATTTGGCACAGCACAGACATAAAGTGTCCCTTTTCAAATTTCAGTATTGTCGACAGGAGGTCACCTATTTGGGTCACCTACTGTCGAAGGAGGGTAGGAGATTGACTCCTGAGCGCATCAGTACCATTGTTAAAATGCTCATCCCATAGACTCAGAAGGATGTGCGCGCGTTCATAGGTATCACTCCCTACTGTAGGCAGTGGATACCTAACTACTCCTTACTACCCAAACCCCTGCTTGCACTAACCACTAAAGATGTGCATGAGCCCTTGCCTTGGACGCCTGAATGTCAGCAGTCTTTTGAGCAATTAAAGGCTGCGCTTTGTTCATGTCCTGTGCTTGGCACACCCAACTATGGCAAGCCCTTTGTGTTGTACGTCCATGAGATGGCTGGTTGTGTGCTTTCTGTTTTAACACAAATATTTGGAGATAAGCAACGGCTGTGTGCTTATTTCTCTGCTGTTCTTGACCCTGTCGCAAGAGCCCTCCCAAGCTGTCTAAGAGCGGTCGCGGCCGTGGCTGTCTTGATAAGACAATCGGCTGGACTCGTACTTGATACTGACCTCACAGTTGTGTACCCCATGCTGTGGATACACTTTTGAATAAGACCAAGACACAGCACCTCACCAGTGCACGTCTGACAGGTTAAGAATTGACACTGTTCGCAAAACAACCACCGGCGGCAGATCCTTCTCCCACCTCGCCGCCAAGACCTGGAACACCCTTCCACTCAGCCTACGACAGACCCAAGACCTGCTGACCTTCAGGAGGCTACTCAAGACCTGGCTGTTCGACCAGTAGCGGCACCCCCCCCCCTTTTTTTCCCCCAGTGCCTTGAGACCCTCGCGGGTAAGTAATGCGCTCTACAAATTCTGTGATTGATTGATTGAAAACACATCACGATCAAAAGATGTGCCACTCTCAATCCAGCCACGTTACTGCCCCTCCCTTCTGAAAATGATGAAAATTAGAAACTTGATTGTATCTTCCGGACGGAAGAAGAGACGAAAGGACAGGTAGACTTGACTGATGTTCCCTTATCTGACCCACAAGGGGAACTATATGTTGATGGCTCTTGTTTCAAATTACCAGATGGCACTACAACTGCTGCTTATGCTATCACCACATTGCTTACAGTCGTAGAGACATCACAAGTCCCTTATCAGTCAGCCCAAGCAGCTGAGTTAGCCGCCCTTATTCGAGCTTGTGAATTAAGCGAGGGACTGGTTGTCAATATTTATACTGACAGCCAGTATGCCTTCGGGGTTGCGCACAATTCTGGGCAACTTTGGGCTGAGAGAGGGTTCCTTACTTCCCACGGTACAAAGATCCAACATGGTCACCTTATATTGAGGCTTTTGTCTGCGTTGACGCTTCCTAAGAAGTTGGTAATAGTGAAGTGTAGCGCCCATATGAAAGTTACTGATGATGTAGGGAGGGGGAATGCTTTTTCTGACCAGACAGCTAAGGAAACGGCACAGACTAAAATGAAGAAAATGTTTGTAGCAGGTCCCGCTAGGTGGGTACCTGAAGTTACCATGTTTGAGGATACGCTTGAGAATGTGAAAGAAATACAGAGTGAGGCTACAATAGAAGAATTAGCAATGTGGCAAGAAAGCACGGCACAATTGAACGATGAGGGATGTTGGATTGACAAGTCAGGGAAACAGAGATAGATGTTGCCAGATGCATATGTTCTCCCTGTGGTCACGATGGTCCATGGCCCAGCCCATATCAGCGCTAAAGGTATTTGCAAGTTGTTAGACCCTGTATGGCAGAATGACAACATTTAAAAAACAGCTGCACATTTAGTGAAATAATGTATGGTGTACATGATGCACAATCCTGGAAAAGGCCCCTACACCACCCAGTAATTTTGCACCACCAACTTTCCCCTTTGAGGTCCTTCAGATGGACTACATAGAGCTAGACAGGTGTAATAATTTGAAGTATGTGTTGGTGGTTGTCTGTGCATTTAGTAAATGGGTTGAGGCTTATCCTACTAAAGACAATACAGCTGTTACGACTCCTGAAGGAGTTCTTTCCTCGTTTCGGCTTGCCCCATTTGATTTGGAGTGATAACGGAAGTCATTTTAATGCCAAGGTCATTTAGCTAATTTGCGATGGTTTGCACATAAAACAGAAGTTTCATGCTGCAAACCACCCACAGTCAGCAGGATTGGCTGAGAAGTACAATGGTACTCTCAAACTGAAATTGGCAAAGATTCAGGTGGCAACAGGGTTACAATGGCCAGATGCTCTACCATTGGCTCTCTTGTCGACAAGAACAACAGCACATTCTAGGACAGGATTGTCACCGTACGAGGTCGTGTTTGCACACCCAGCAAATGTCTGGGGCGTCCCGTGTCCTCGTCGGTTTTCAGATATTGAGTTTCCATTGCTGATCGATTACCTTTGCCAGTTAACTCAAAATCTGCGTTCTATTCACCAACAGGTCCGGGAATCCCTCCCACCCATACCAGAGGGGCCCGGACACGACATTCTGCCTGGCGATTCCATCCTGATCCATAATTTCCAGAGGAAGAAGAGTTTAGAGCCTCGTTGGAAGGGACCAGAACAGGCCTCCTGGCTACACGTACTGCTGTGAAGGTCGCCGGCCAAAAGAACTGGGTGCATGCTACCCACTGCCACAGGATACCCTTGCCCTATGACCAGTGGGTGAGGAACGGAATAGGGGACTCTGAGTGCGAGAAGGTGCCTCAGTTCGTCCCCTTCAATGATGCAAAACTAACTTGGACCCAAACGGATTTGGAAAATGATGCAATGCTAAATGCAGCGGTCCCCCCAGAAATACGAGCTATTAAAGAGCCGCTGTTTGTTGATCCAACGGTGCCTGGGGTTGCCAGGTACAATATGCGTCCTCGGTTGAGGAACAGTGCACAAAAGGAGAAGTCAGATTAGATAGGGCTGGACTGTGTAAGTCAGGTGTACTTTGTCATAGTACCAACGGAATTAGTTTAGGGTGATGTGAGACTTGTGCACTGTTTGTTTTTGAACATTGGACAGGATAGCTCAAAAGGTATTCCTTTGGGGGTACATTATCCTGATCGACGTGGGACAGCACGAGCTTAGGACAGAGCAAGCTCCACCGCCGGTGCTCAAGAGCGCCAACGTATTGATGAACAATAGGAGCTTGTACCAGTGAGGCTCTGACGGACACTGGGAACACTTACCTTTACTATTATTTTTGTTGCACTATCATTCCTGTGGCATTTCTCTCCTTGCTTAATTATGCAACCCTTTGGTCGGCCTATTGATGAGGAGGAACAGCCCTTTGCACCACTGCGTTCAATGAGGGGTTCGCCGACAAAGAGTAAAATAGTCTGCATACTAATTGTTGTGATTGCAATAGTGACAATATTTGGAATATCTTGGTGTTTAGAGGAGAAGTTTCCTGTACATTCCTTAGTAGGTACTACTCCCACTCCCCCTGAACACATTTTTGTTACTCTAGCCCCACACAAAGAAGTACATAGGCAGTCCTACACAGATAATGTCTTCATACAAATGTTGCATCATGCTCATAATGTGTCCAATACGACTAATTGTTGGGTTTGTGGGTTGCTACCTCCGGTCACTCATAGGAGCGACAATTTGTTGTCTATGCCACTGTCGTATATTGGTAGCTGCGATGGTTGGTATGAATTGTTTCGGTTGGTGTACTTCCAATTTCGACTTTCTGCTTTGAATATAACATCCACTGATTCTCACACTGCGAATGAATATTTATGCTTCTACCAAGGGTTTACCCCCATAGGACCCGCAGGACAAGGTACTCTAGGGACAGTGTCCTCAACGTCATGCTTGAAAATGCACCATAGAGTAAAGTATAATACATGGTTTCGAATGGAAATGGCTGATTTCCAATGGTTTAACATATCTGAGTAATTTCAATCCTTCCGAGCTCGGAATATTACCAAAGATAAACTAATATCTGTATCAGTGGTTAATAAGTATGGTGCTAGACGTTATACTTGCAGATCGGGGAGGGGCCTGTCGCGTCATAGGCAGCAGCTGTTGTGTTTACATACCTGATAACGCTTCCAATGTTTATTCAGCTATACAAAAATTACATCGAATATCCGCTGAAATACACCAAGAAGTAGGTACTTGGATACTGTCGGGGTGGTTTTGGAACACGCTAACTTCCTGGGGTTGGAAGATCCTCACTTTCTTGGCTGTGGTTGCCGGTATCTTCTTCACATGTTGCCTCTGCATACAATGTCTCCCAGCTTGTTGTTCCTAATGTGTTAATATCCTCACTCCCAAACAGAAAATATCAATTCATGATACTAATGCTGCAATTATGTTTCAAAAGGAAATTGATGATTTGATGCAGATAGACGAAGGTATTTTTGAGACCACATCTTTCCTTGCAGCCTCTATTCCTGACACTGAATATGTGTACTGCTCCTAATACTGGTGTTCCTTTGTCCACGAGCATGTTATGTTTTCTTTGACCATCACATAAATTGGTTAGCTTATGCTAAAAGGAGGGTCTGTGGGAATAGAAATGTTTCTGTTAACTTTGCTTGTGCATTATTCCATGTAAGTTAGCATTCGTAGCACCATTTTATGTTTGGCCGCCATTTTGAATCATGTTCGAAACTGCTCCTCACCTTTTCGAGGAACGGGTTGTGGTAAGTTTCGTTTCTCGAAGGTTGGGCCTTGTTTTGCTAATGAATACACTGTTCTTATTAGCGCATACCTTTCTCAGTAGATAGAGGCCTTCTCCCACTAGTCTAGTGGCGGGCACGGACAGAGCGACCGTGAGTAGTAGATAATGTGTGCCCGGCCTCAGAATCGAAACCTATCCTTCTGTACTTCTTTGTTTAGCTGCATCGGCTTGGAAAATTCCAATGTGGGCGTACCTTCATTGGTTCTGCAATGTACATAATGTATCGTTATGCTTGCTGATGTCAGTCCCTCTCTGCAGCACTCCTAAGAGACTGGGCAGACCAGGCTCCGCTCGAGCATATCTAAATAAACATTTAAAAAAATATATATATATCTTTATTAATCTTTTATTCAAAACAAACATCACAGATATCGGCATGTACCACAACATGGGCATACAATACTGGTTGTTCAAATTCCAGATACAATCGGCCGTAGCCCAAGTACAACAGCATCAATTTCAATCAGTATTCGGACGGCTCCCCCCCTGTATCGTATGTATGATGCCTTGGTCATGAACAATCCCGCGGATCCCTGCTATGGCCCATGCTCCCAGGCTTCTGCACTACGGATCAGCCAGCCTACCTCCCTCCCAACACCCCTTCCCCCAACATAACTCCCCCCACCCCCCCTACCATGTCCAGTGTGCAATCCCTTTTGATGTACCTTGATGAATCGAGCACCTCTGCTCCTTCTTTATCCCTTCCAGACATACTGTGCTACCCTGCCTCTCTCATCTCCTCGGTATTGTCTGGCTCCTGTCCTGAGTGTATACACCCCCCTGCTACTTCTCTATCTGCTCCACCTGTTCCCCCGTCTACCAGCTCCATTGCTATCCAGGCCTGTACGTCATCTTCTGGTTTCTCATCGTGTCTGGTCCGCTGCATTCGAATCACCTCAGCGGTCGCCCATTCCTGCATATCCCGTACACATTGCGACATGCTGGGCGGACGGCGTCCCATCCACAATATGGCTATCCGCCACTTTGCAAGCACCAGCCCTAAGAGGACAACCTTCCAAGTAAGATTCTTGTTTTTAGGTCGGGGCAACAATCCCAGCAACACCACCCAGAGCTCTCCTGCTATCTCCCACCCTGTTGCACCCCTCAATGCCTCCAGAACTGTCGCCCAATACCCCTAAAGCTCAGGGCATGACCAAGCCATGTGTAAGAACGCAGCCTCCGACTCTCCACAGCAAGGACATTGCCCCGATCGTTCCGGGTAGATCTTGCGAAGCATTTTCGGAGTCAAATACGTTTGATGGACATAATTAAATTGTATTAATTTAAACCTCGTATTTGCACTCGCTTGTTTGACCCCTTCATGGATCTTGACCCAGTCCTTGTCAGTGAAATGATCCCCTGTCAGTGCCTCCCATTTCGCTTGAATTGGTAACCCCCCATTCACTCGATCATCCCAGATCGCCCGGTATAAATGTGAAATCAGCCTGCGACCTTTAGCCATCATCAGCAGAGTCCGTAGTATCTGGGAGACCGGGGGTTCATCCGGAAACATGGGCTAAAGGTCCCTTGACACCTGTGCAATTTTTTCATACTGGAGGAATTGACCGGGACCTAACTCAAACATCTCCTGCGCCTGTGCGCGTGTAATATATCTTGCATTATCATATAGGTCACCCATGGTTTGGCAACCCCCCTCCCGCCACTTCCGCACTGACATGGATGCGGCAATCTGTCGGAATGGCTGGACCACCCACAGGGGCATGTCCGGCGCATACGGAGCCCTCTTCAGTACTTTCCGGACCACCACTTCCCACATTTCCGCCACATGACGCACTATATATGGGCATGCCGGAGGCACCCCTGCCTCCATCATAAGTAATTCGGGCAGCTCCCTGTCTCCAAGAGTCCCCACCAGCAGGGTCTTTTCCCAATTGTTGTCCCCATCTAACCAATGCACTGTGTGTTGGAGTTGTGCGGCAATGTAGTAATGTTCCAGGCATGGGACCTCTAACCCCCCAGCCTGCCATGTTCGTTGCAGAGTAGCCAGGCTAACTCGTTTACGTTTGGACCCCCATAACAGGTCGACGATAAGCTTGTCCAGTCCAGTAAAAAAGGATCGGGGGATCCGATAGAAGGAGTGCTGCATTGCGTACAAACACTGAGGCAGGATCACCATTTTAATCAACGCGATCCTCCCCATAAGAGATAATGGTAACTCCCGCCAGAAACGTACCGACCCTCTCAAGCCCTCCACTACCCTGCTGATATTAGACGCCAAATATTGATCGGCGGTGTCTGCTAATCTGACCCCCAAATAACGGGGTGCAGACCGTACCCATGGAAGTCCCAACTCTGGTAGGTCCTCGTCCGGGCAAAGAGCCAGTCGTCCCAACGGAACCAACTTGGACTTCCCCTGGTTGATTCGTAAGCCCGACACACTCCCAAGCCCCTCCAAGATGCCCAGTAGCACGGGCATTGCTGCACCCGGGCCCCTGACAAACACCAGGGTGTCGTCCGCATACATGGATACCACATGATTAGTCTCGCCGATCCTGATCCCAAATGGTGCCATCCTTGCTCGGAGATCTACTGCCAGTGGCTCCATCGCCACAGCAAAGAGTAACGGCGACAGCGGGCCCCCCTACCTGGTGCCCCTGTGTAGTCGGAAGGCCCAAGACACTAGCCGCCCCACTCTAATCCTAGCACACGGCGCCGAGTACAGTAGCTGCACCCATTGCAGAAACTGGCCTCCCACTCCCATTGCCCGCAGAACCTCCCAAAGATATCTCCACCCTACAGAGTCGAACGCTTGTTCGATGTCAAGAAGTGCTATTGTGCACTCCTCCTGCTGGAGCACGGACAAATGCCAAACATGAGACAGACGTCTAGGATTCATGGCCGTACTACGTTTACGGATGAAACCCGCCTGATCCGAGTGAACGAGACGCTGCAGGTATGGTTGCAAGCGCACGGCCATGATCCCGCTAAGGATTTTCATGTCAATATTTAGCAGGGATATAGGCCTATATGACCCTGGAAGTTGATCATCCTGTCCGCCTTAGGAAGCATCACCACCACCGCCTCATTCATAGAGGGCGGGAGCGCCCGAGACTGGAAGGCTTCATTATATACCTCAAGGAGGTAGTCAGCCAGGATATGTGTGAATTTCTTATAAAATTCGGCCGGAAGGCCGTCACTACCGGGACTCTTGGCTGATTTCAGGGACTTAATCCCTCCCAGTATTTCCTCCTTCGAGAGTGACTCGTCCAGCATTTGTCCAATCTCATCCTCCAAACAGGGGAGCTGTAAAGTAGTAAGGAATTCCCCCAGCTCCTCCAGTGCTGGACCACAGCGCCTCGCATATACTCCAGCCATATGGTCCGCCAGAGTATCCAGAATTCCATGCTGGCTGTATACCATGCGCCCATCCACCCTCTTCATCTGCACTATGGATGAGACCTGCATCTCATTACGGATCAGCCTTGCCAACAGCGCCTCGGAGCGGTCTCCGTCTGCATGCAGACGCTGCCGGTATGCGGTGTGATGGAACTTCTCCAGGCAACACAGTGCCGCTAGAAACTCCTCCCGCATCTCCCGCCACTCAGTCCAGCGGCGAGGCTCAGACGGCAACACCGCTTCCAGTTCAGCCAGTCGCCACTCGGTGCTCTGGATATCCCTTTCGAGTTGCTTCCGAACTCCATAGGTCATATTGAGGCAAACCCCCCCCGGACAACCACCTTCATCGCCTCCCACTCCATGCCCCTCGACGTCACCGAGCCCCAGTTAGTCCTAAAATAAGACGTAAGTTCTTCCATCAGCTTCCCGACGAAGGGCGGATCCGTAAGTGCCTCCGATTGGAGCCGCCATGTAGGGATTGCCGCTCTGGGTCTGGCCATACTCAGCGTTGCCAGCAACGGGGAGTGATCCGAGATATGCCTCGGGAGATACGTTACTTCCTCCACTCTGGGCATCAAAGTCTGTGATACCAACATCTGATCTAGCCTACTATGCGTATTGGATGCTGGGGTATAACATGAGAACACTCGTGACGTTGGGTGCCGGATCCTCCAAACATCAAGCAGACCCATCTCCCTCATCACATATAATAGAGCCCCAGTCATGCCGGGCTTGGTATTCGCTCGAGGAGGCTCACGGTCCATTGTCCCATCTAGAACACAATTAACGTCCCCTAAAAATATAACGTCTCCACCCAGGTATGGGGTCGCTACCCTCATCACTTCATAGAAAACGGCTGGTGCGTCCACGTTAGGGGCATACACATTGATCAGGCATACTTCCTGACCGTCCAACCTACCATACAATACTACATAACGTCCCTCAGGATCTAGCATGTGATGTAGGTGTTGGAAAGGAGTCCCGGGAGCCACCCAGATCAGTGCCCCCGTGCAAACCCCGAGAATGAGGTGGCATAAAGCTGTCCGCGCCGTCTATGTCTGATGTATGGCAGCATCTCTCCCCACACATGTGTCTCCTGCAAGCCTGCTATAGCTATTTTGTATCTCCTTAAAAATGAGTGTACCCTTCTACGTTTCTCTAGCGAGGCCATTCCCCATATATTCCAAGTAATTAGCTTCATCAGGGAGGGAGCCATAAGCCCACACATCTGGCAGCCCGATTCCATTCCCATCCCGCCAGGACATCATCAAACTGATCACTCCGTGCTGAGTCTCGACCCAGACATGGATCCCCCCCTTGTCCCCAACAACCAGAAACAGCAACTAAAACAGAGCGAACACCCTGATCCCCCCCCACCCACTGGGCAGTGCGTCAAGACGATCCCCCGCCAACATAGCGAGTGAACAGTACTATCCCCCGTCCTATACCACCCCCTCAAACTTTCCCAAGAAAAAATTAGGATTCCTTTCAACACCCTCCCCCCCGAAACCCAGAGCACGTCCTATAAGGACACACCCTGACTCTCGTTGATCATCGGAGCCACGCAAGCGACTGACTCCCGAACTGGGCGCGAGGACTGGGCCTCTAGCTCACGGAAGAGGATCCAGCCGCTGGTGATGGGTGTGTCCCACTCCCCCGCGGCTTGCATATACAATAAATCCTCACCCTTAAACTTGAAACGTGCATCCCGTAACAATTAGTATCAAAGCCGTAAGATACAGACACTTATCTGCTTATCCAGTGTCCCAGCCATCTTCCTCATTCCCCTCCAAATATTCAATCAACATTTGTGTCCAGAATGACCTCCGATGAGGTTAGTTCAGAGTCCGGTGAACCTTCCACCACCTGTAGAGTTCCATCATCGCACACCTGAACCTTCCCAGAGTCCCTTGTGTCCCTAAGTCCCAATCCTTCGGGCATTCGGCGTCGTCCTCCATTCCGGTCCAGTGATACTGTGCGCTGTCCTGACTGTGTCTGCGTCCTTCTCCGAAGCTCCCGCTCTCCCGAGGTGTCCATCCAGTCAGAGGCCTCTTCCGCCGATCCGAAAAACAGAGCCTTGCCCTTATGTTCCACCCGGAGCTTGGCCGGATAAAGGAGGCTGTACTTCAACCCTGCTTCTCTCATGCGCCTTTTTACTGCCAAAAAAGTGCGTCTTTGGTCCTGCACCCTCTGGGTACAGTCGGGAAAAATAGCAATATGATGCCCCTCCAAAAACATGTAGATCAGACTTGTTGTGAGTAGTCTGTAGGAGCAGGTCCCGGTAATTAAAGAAACGGGCTATAATGGCCCATGGCGGTGCTCCCCGTTTCGGCGGAGGGGCCCTGTGGGCTCTTTCAATGTTAAAAAAGTTTGACGGCTTACCGGGAGCCAGGATCTTCATTATCCAGTCCTCCAAGAATAGCTCAGCTGAGGTCCCCTCCGCCCGCTCAGGAAAGCCCACGAACCTCAGGTTATTTGGCACGTTCATCCAGTCTAATCGCTTTCTTCTGAAGTTCCATGACTGTGGTTCGAAGAGCCTTTACCTCCGATTGGAGTGTGTCCACATTCTGCTCCGCAGAGGTGACCCTGTCCGATACTTTACGCAGGTCACACCGTAGGAGGTTCACATCGATCGCCACTGCGTCTATTCTGGTCACCATCTCGTTTCTTGTCGTCTGTACCGCCGCTATTATATCTCTCAGAGATGGAGCCCGCGCGTCCTCCCCCGGAGCCATTTCGTCATCATCCTCACTTCGCATATCCTTCTGTTGTAGCCCCTGGGGCAGGGGTTGCGCATAATTCAGAATTTTATTTGTCTGCGCCTTAGCACCCTTGTCCTTCCCCATGTTGAACGCCGAAAATTCACCTCTTCCACTCCAACCAGTGCAGGCTCACCTCGGATTCCACTCCCACGATCTCGTCCCACCACAGCAATGCGACACCTCCGTCCACCGGATCATGGGTAATCTCGGTCAGGGGGGAACCCCACCTTATACAGCACCGGTGACCGGGCCACCGTGTTCCACCAGACCACTCCTCTGCTGCACGGTGCCACCGAAGCCCCCCACAGGTACCAGGACCCGTCACAGGCGTCTCACTCCCTCAACCAGTAAAGTCCAGCAACAGCAGCATCCAGGCCCTCAGCATTCAGCTGAAGCATGCACCCATCGCACGCCGACTCTCAAGTACCTGCTCATCAAATGTAGGCCACTAGCATGCACTCCATGTAATTTGGGCAGCCTCTTCCTCCTGTGCCACGAGGAGTGATTCCTCCGCTCTGTCGCTGGAGGCCTGGACACCTCTCATCCACCACGAGCCTCTCCCGGGTATCACTCTCCATAGGGTGCCCCTCACACAGCACGCTTTCAGCCTCCAATGGTTTCAGAGGCTATTGTGCCTACGGCGCGACCGCCTTGCAGGCAGACCCTCAGCCGCTGGCAAGTAGGGCCTCAGCCCTCTGCGAAGCTCCGGTGGCCCGGCACAAAGTCCCCGCCTCCTCCCGAGCGTCTCTATTCACGCATCTGACCTCTGGGACAATTCCAGCTCCCAGGTCGGTGCGTTCACGGCCCGCTGTCCTGTTCTTCCGGACCTCCGAGGACCGGGCAAGGAGACCGCGCACTGAGGGTCCCCGCTGTGCTCAACAGTGAGCGCCGCCCGACCAAGATGGCGGCCCGCTTTCAGTCTGCACTTTGTTTTTGATTTTCTCCCGTCCGCCCGCTCAGTTCCCCACAACTTCCAGCACTCTCCGTGGGTGCACCGGATGATGAGGATTACGGGGCAAGGTCGGTACCTGAAATAGTACTGAAGGATAATGTCGGATTAGTGCCGCGGTAGGACGGAGCTCAGCACCACACGTCCTACTTGGCCATCTTGTTGGCCACGACCCATATCTAAATAAACATATATTGTTTGTATTCTCTACTGTCTGACTGACTCTTCATTTGGTATTGAAGGCTGAGAGGTGGTCGTGAGTGACCCTAAACGGGCCACTTCCTTCAATACTGCAGAGCCACTGAGAGAAACTGTGGTCACTGAGTGGTGCATTTCAAAAATTACCCTACACATCAGGAAGTAGCCATAAGACTGATCCACAATGCTGTAAATGAATCTGCCGATCATCTATAAGTGAAACCATAATTGGCAGTAGCGTTGTAGTCAGCCGTGAGGTCGCTGAGTAGGATGTAGTGGTGGGAGTCGATGGCTATGGGGGCGATGAGGTTGGAGATGGCAAGCTGGAATGATCCTATGACCATGACAATAGAGTTTACAGCTGTTCAGAATTTTCCCAGAATATCAGTTAGTCGAGATTATCACTCAACAGATGATTTATGTGCTCTAATTAGGATGAGCAAGGCAAGAGCTTAGGGCATGCAGGTGTTTACAACGACTCAGGTAGGAGGAAACCAACTATTTTAGTAGTAGAAAAATGTGGTACCTTGAATTAGTTGGGGGGCACTTATAATTGGCTCGGAAGCTGTTGTCAGTTATATGTTGTCTATGGAGCCATGGAGAAGGCATGTACTTATCGAACAGTACAGAGCTGCTGAATGTCCCTGCCTTCCATTACTAGAGGATTGTAGTGACGTGAGCACAGAGGTGTTTACTGGGTGATGTCTATCCATCTTGGTGAGTCAGCGCCCAGACGTAAGGTAGCAGAAAGGGCCCAGTGACCTGCATGGATGATATCAGTGCTGAGAGATAGACTCTTCTCAAATAAAATCTTAGTCGTTCTTGACTCTGTCAATGAACAACTTCTGTAGCCGTATCCACAGCCAAGAGCACCCTGTTTATACTTGCATCACAAATGCATCAGTTACTTTGGCTCCTCCCCATCCCTTCCCCCTACGCTCCTCCTTGTGACACTCAGGAGCGTATCTATCAGTAATGCAGACGGTGCAGTGGCCCTGGTGCCCAGGTGGGATGGGCCACATTACCCGCATCATTTGCTGTTTCAGATAGTTTTCTTTCTTTGCATCCCTGGCATCTGGTTCTGTGTTTACTCTCTGAGGGGTGGAGAGAAGAGAAGCTGTGCACCATCATATGTGTAAAGAACGAGAGAATAGAGTGATACAGTAGGGGGCAATGAAGACAGATGAAAGACTGAAGAGATAACAGGAGAATGGAAAGATACAGGGCGAGTGGACACATAACGAAGGACAGAGTGATGCAGGGCATAAGGGAAAGAGGCAGGTAGTCTAAGAGAAGGATGGAGAGATGTATGTGTTAATTGAGACATGCAAAACAGATTAGAGATGTACAGATGAGAATGGAGAGGTGCAAGGGAGAGTGAATAAAATGGGAGGGGCGACATAGTGAAGAATGGAAACTTACAAGAGAGGAGATAGAAGGGAGCATATAGAAATGCAAGCTTAACTAGAGAGACAGTTGAGAAAATAAGTCAAAGGAAGGAAAGATACAGGTAGTCAGAAAAAGAGAGAAGGGTTTAGAGATACAAGGGAGAATGGAAAAATACATGGGAGACCCGGTGAGGGGAGAGAAACTGAAAGCGTAGTGGAGTGATAATGTCACAAAATAGATAAGAGTGTAGAGAGATAGAAACAGAAAGAGGAGAGAATGGTAAGACGGGAAGAAGAGCACAGATGAAGGCAAGAGTGGCAGTAAGTAAAAAAGTAGACAGAAGCGCGATACAGAGGTAGACAGAGCAACTAGATACAGATGGCTAGGGAGATGCAATGGAGGGCTGGTTAGAGTGAAAAGTTTTTACAATCTAGATGTAGATAAATAGCAAAATACAGAGGAGAATGGAAGAAAGTGAAAGATATAAACCAGCTAGATACAGATGCATAGTGAGATACAGGCAACAGTAGAGGAGAAAGAAAGGTGTAAAGCAGCTAGATACAGATGGATAGCAAAATACAAAGCAGAGCAAAGGTGTAAAGCAGCTACATGAAGACGAATACCAAGATACAAGGGAAAATAGGAGAATGTAGGAAAGTGAAAAGAAGGGAGTGGAGGAGGAAGTGATGCTTTAGAAATTTAAAAGAAATGAAAGGGGAGGGTGGACCCAAGATGGCCGCCTTAGTGGACGCACTCTCCCGTCGCTCTGACTATGTATAGTCCTTGGACCCCCCTCAGTTCTTGATCGGCCACCCACGGGGCACAGGAGAGCTACAGGAGGAGGCCCTCCCCCATCTGTGCCAGCTGTGAGTGATCCAGGGCTGTTCGGGGCGGCAGGCCGCGCTGCGACTGAGACATTCAGTGACAGACCACAAGACTGTGTGATGAGGCGCCGGCGGCTACTCTTGCGCGCACCCGGGGCCCTCCATATGAGGACTATGGCACTGAGAGGACTGGCTGCAATAAGCAATAGCAGTTGCAAGGAGGATGGATGGTGATGGGGCCAGGCGGGCCAAGCTGGGAGCCGGACCCTGACTATCTACGGCGATACTGGAGCAGGTGGTAAGAACGTGAACTGGGCGGGCCTTGCTGCGAGCATGGTGGGCACCCTAGAGTTACATCAGGGTCTGCAATGGGCCACCAGAGGCACGGTGGGCATTATGGCAAAACTAGGTGAGCTGCATCAATGGGATATATCAAGATGTGGTCCCCTACCCAGGGATCATAAAGGTCTCACAACAAACCTGAGCTGTTAGGAGGTGGACTACAGTGGACCCACCCTGGGAGTGGAGTGGAGGCCCACAGTCTAAGAGGAGATTGGGGAGGGTCCCTCAGGGGTGAGACTAATCATAACGGGAGCTGATGTGCGGTGTTGACAGAGCAGACATGGTGTCAGAACACTTTACTTTGGAAATGCGATCCCCTCAGAAGCAGAAGATCTTGCCCCAGATCCCTCTCACCGAAGTCAGCGACAGGTAACCACTACTGTCTCTAACCTCAGCTCGGGGGAAAGGGGAAGTGGAAGACAAAACAAGAGAGACTGCCTCCAGACACTGGTTCTTCTCCTATGATTCCTCTCCTATACTCCAAGGGAATGAATGGGAAGATACCTGCAAGAGAAGCACAACATTTACCTCTACTAGCCTATTAATGTGCTGACTAAATCATCTCATTTAATGTGTGACCTTTACCTGTGTCTTTTTGAGGAATAGCTCCTCTCTTAAGTGTTTTGCCTGTATTTATTATACCATCTGATTTACCGAAAGAACCCCAGATAATAGCTTGCTGTCAGTTCTTATTTGCATGTGTTGTAAATTACAAGCATTAATTTTCTCTCACAAAATTAGAGTCATTCAGTACTTTCGTCGGGTTCTCTCCCAATGGCATTAATCTTTCTCACACTAATGAAGTGTTCGTGTTTAAATCCTGTTGCACAAAGAAAGTCTCTTCAGAAAAATCAACATTTCTTTTCTGTACTGTCTTTCCAAGTAAGTTCACTGTGCCTGGATTTGGAGACCTTAAAACCTCATGGGCGCGAGGCAAAGGATATCTCCAGACTGCCAAAAGACTTGAGGAACTGTTTACATAATTCCTCCTTCAACTCCTGAAAGCTTCGTGATAAAGACGCGATGCATTCTTCCCAAAATACGCTTACTTGAAATTCGGAGTGCTTCTCTTCACAGAAGTCACTCCCTTGAAAACGCTGCCTTTCTCGCTCCAGAGTTCTCCTCAACTGCCATCAGTGAAACGGAATTTTTCTGCTAAGAGGAAGTTTTTTCTATGATTAAATACACCTCATGACATTGAACACTACAAAGCCTCATTTACTTTCCTTATTAAATAAGGCCGCAAACTCGGAATTGCCTTCCAGGAATATTTTTCTCTCAAGACTAGAAGCGCGAAGGGAAAGTCGCTCCTGACAGGAATCTCCTTCAGT
This sequence comes from Calotriton arnoldi, assembly GCA_963921515.1. Lineage (NCBI taxonomy): Eukaryota > Metazoa > Chordata > Amphibia > Caudata > Salamandridae > Calotriton > Calotriton arnoldi. The sequence continues at coordinate 2,272,540 of CAWUFW010000961.1, forward strand.
TGAAGTGCGCCGCGCGATAGTCGCGCATGCGCATTAAGGACTTAGAAATGTCTTTAGCAGGAACAACTAGATCGCGCACTTCTACAGGAAGTGAGTGCGGTCGAATTTTAGTCACCATTAACGGAACGCTTCACAACCTGCACAATAGCACGAAGAATGCCCCTCCAGCCTGGGTTCAGTCTTCTCCAGCGTGGGTACTTGCCAACAGGCAATCTAACCGAGGTGGGAACATGTTGCCTGTGCCAAATACTAGTGCATATTAAGGGGTTCCTGACACATGGAGAGGCTCCCCCACTTTGAACTGGTGATGTAATTACTTGAGCCGTGCTGCGGGCTGTGCCGGGGCCTAATCGAGCCACACATTGAGGGGGTGCTGAGGGCACAACCTGTGGCCCACCGGATAGCGTGCCCTGCTCCGGATGCCACCATAACCAAAGAGTGGACTGGGGGCTACCTCAAAACAAAAACATACAATTGAGGAAGGGCTCGCAAAAATGGCTCAGAGTGTGACACCCACCAATGGGCCCCCGGCCGGAGTACCGCCCTACATATTGGAGCTAAAACAGTTGATCCTAGAGGGCAATAGGGAGATAACAGAGAAGAATGATGGGGTGGCGATCACAGTGGCGTTCTGGCGTCAGGACATGGACAAAGTAAGAGACCATGTGAAGGAGCTGGGCACCAGAGCAGATGATGTAGAGGAGGCTCTGGGGGTGCACTCCCATCGGTTGTCGGACCAAGAGCGACGACTACAGTGGCAGGAAAATAAATTGGCTGCTTTGGAAGATAGATCAAGGTGCCATCACATCTGCATATTGGGCTTACCGGAGGGGACAGAAACTTTGTTGATGGAACAATTCTTGGAGAATTGGTTGCCCTCCGTCTTATTATGCCTGGAGGGAGTGGAGGGTATACAAGTAGACAGAGCCCACATGATGACAGGAAAGAAGACACCACCGGAGGCACCTCTGTCAGACTGGTAATGGAGGTAATTGTGAATATTGAGTTTATTCCTATTCCTGATTGTAAGTGGCAGTAGTAGCGGTCTCAGGGGTGCCCCTTATTAGGGGCCACTGGAACTGCCCACTATGTGGGATAACAGCAGCAACATTATGTTGGGGACTGGGACGACATTGAATGTGTCAGCTGTGGAGGCCAGGTTGAGGTTGCCCACACTGGAGGGGGTATGGATGGGGTTCAGTTGTTGTTTCTTAATGGAGAAATTCACATACTCAGTACACACAGTGGTCAATCATGTATTCAGGACCCTGGCATGTGGGGGTGTACGATATATACAGATGGGGGTGATAGCACTATTCTGGAATGTTAAGGGAATCCACAATCCGATTCAGTGCCAGAGAATATGGTCTTACGCCAGAAATCAGCAGGCACACATTGTAATGCTACAAGAAACACACTTACTCCCTAGGGAACATGAGAAACTTCAAGCCAAATGGGGGGACACACTATGGTGTGCTAGCTGTACCTCGTCTGCACTTGGGGTCCAAATTTGGGTTGATGCCAGTGTTCCCTTCAAAATAGATACGTCATTTTGGGATGCGGATGGCTGATATGTGGGGGTAGTGAGGGATGTCTGCGGGAAACCCACGGCCCTACTAACTACTTATGCGCCAAACATACCCCAGACTTCTTTGATGGGATCATGCGTCTACTGATATGTTAATTGTGGTATCCTATTGATGGGTGATTGTAATTGCGTCCTTGACAGAATATTAGACAGTTTCAGGGCCACTGCCAGGCCACTGGGTAGGTCTTTCCGGCCACTGGTAGAGGGTATGGACACTCTAAATCTGGTGTAACTTTGGAGGACCCGTCATGGCCAGGCGAGGGTTTATTCCTTCTATTCACCACCACATGCTGCATTTTGCAGAATTGACTATTGCATTGGTACATACAGAAGAGGTGGTTAAAGTTGGGGTAGTTCAATATCTGGACTGCAACTTATCGCATCACGCCTTGCTGGCAGTGGGAATTACTGCGACATGCTTATATGGCACCGATTCCACAGTGGCGCCTTCAAACCAGAGCGCTAAATGATCAGGTGTTCAGAAAAGATATCTGGGGCATAAAGGGAATACTTTGCTGTTAACGTGGGGTTGGTTGCCCTGGCAGGCATAGTTTGGGAAGTGTTCAAGGTGATCATATGGGGCACATGTATTAGCATGACATATGGGGTGCAAAACTCCCTGGGGGACATGATTACTAAATTGGAGAAACCCATAGCGGATATAGATAGGCAGGCCTCACACACTGTCGAGGGATGGGACAAGTGACAACACCTCCAGGAGGAATTAGAAGATGCAAGGGAAACACTTGGGAAACATGATCACAGAACATATCCTGAATTGCTGGAAGAGGATAAAGCAGATCATATACTGACTTGGCTCATTAACAGGGAGAAGGGTAGTAACGCTGTTGTTGCTCTTAAGGATGCGAAAGGGAAGGTTCTTACAGCACAGAGCAATATACTGAGGAGATTTGTGGAATTCTGCTTGGGCTTTATGCGAAACAGGAGCTGAGTGATAAGGGGGGTATTATGGAAGTGCTGGACGAGGCACATCTACCTAGGATCGAGACGGAAATGCAGGCACTATTGAATACCCCTATAGACAAGACAGATATTAAATGGACAATTCAGGATATGAGCATGTGGAAGGCACCTGGCAATGATGGGTTACCAGTAGAGTTTTATCAAATGTACGTGGATCTTCTTAGTACACCCCTGATGGCCATGCACAGGGAGGGAAGGGAGTGGGGGTTCTCCAGGCCTCGCTGAGAGTAGTTCATATAGTGGTTCTGCCTAAACCAGGGAGAGAACCAACATATTGTAAATCGTATAGTATATATCTATGAACAATGTTGATGCAAAATTCTGGGGAAGATCCTGGCCCACCGCCTAGAAAAGGCGGCAGAGATGATTGTACACTCAGACAAGGCTGGCTTTGTGGTGGGTCTCACGACCTTCAATAACATCTGGAAGGCATTTCTCATCCTTGAGCAGGGTTCGGGGGTGGGGGGCGAGCAGTGTGCCCTTGCAAGCCTGAATGCTCACAAGGCGCTTGATGCTGTAGACTGGACATTTATGAGACACGCACTACAGAGCTATGATTTGGGGAAGGATTACTTGAAATGGGTGGAGCTCTTATACACAGGAAGTAGGGCGAGAGTAAAAGTTGTCCCTAGATTATCAGATAGTTGGGTGGTAGACAGAGGAATGCAGCAGGGATACCCCCTGTCACTGCTGATATTTGCCTTGGTGATAGAGCCATTAGCAAAGGTGATGTGCTCTAGACATGGGTAAGATGGCACACTAGTCGGCGGCAGATGTGAGATCATCTCTTTGTACCCTGATGATATTTTATTGACTAATAGAAACCCACATGGCGCACTGTAGAAAGTACAATTAGGGAGTTAGGGCACCACTCCGGTTTCTGATTGAATGAAGAGAAGTCAGCACTATACCCTATTAGTGTAGATCAAGCGCAAGGAGGGGACCTCCCCAATATACGACTTCTTGCAACCCCAGTCAAGTACTTGGGTATATATTTGAATTCCAGTGTTCCGGAAGTATATGATTTTAACATAGATGCCCTCCTGACTGACCTAGAGCATAGTGTACATAGATGATTACAGTTCCTGATGTCATTAATGGGGCATATGGCGATTAGTAAAATGATATCATTACCCAGGGTTATCTATGTCCGCCAACATATGCCTGAGGCATGCTTCCATAGATTAGATGGATTGCTGAGGCTGTTGTACTGGGGCTCCGGGAGGGCTAGGATAAGCCTTGATGTCCTGAAACTCTGGTGGGATGTCAGGGGACTACAGGCACCGAATTTTAGAGTATATTATTGGGCAGCCCAGCTCCAGCATGTAGTCCTATGGTTGGAAGAGGGGAGCATGGATCAAGAGATTCGGATTTTGAGACTTTTATTTTGCCCCCTGAAATTGCTGGAGCTTCCCCTGGCCTCCCAGAAGGAAAAGCCTGCCCTACCATTGCAAATCCAGATGATTCTAGATGTATGGGCACAGGTCTCCAAGCAGGAAGGAGGCGAATATATATGCTTGCAGCAACTGGTCCCCTGGGACACAAGGATCTGTTCAAGGATGCCAGCCGCCTTAAGACATTGAGGCGGAGGTGATAATCCTCAATGTTTGGGAGACTTGTACGAGGATGGTGGGGTATGTGGCCCTCTGTGACTGGTTGGGTGTGGCTGGCAGCTGCTTTCTGGCATACGCTGGACTAGCGGCAGTGTTAGGCCTGGCATCCTTAGGGTGATCTTCCCCCAGACTGTTTGCCCTTTGCCTTCATGGTTTGATGATTCTTTTTGTTGTCCTTAGGACTCTGTGTCCTTCAACACTGCTAACCAGTGCTAAAGTGCATGTGCTTCTCTCCTAAACATGATGACATTAGTGTATACCTGATTGGTATAGTTATTATTTATTTAAAAAGGTTTCTATAGCACAAACATGACCCCTGGGGGTGTCAGAGCGCTTTACAAATTATCAGGAAAGAAGAAACATGTAGAGCAAACAACAAAGTAATCGCAAAAGGTACAAAATGTAGTATCTCTAAATCAACAGATCAAAAACACAATCGTAACAGTCGAGTAATAAACATAGGTGTAGACAACGTGACTATCGGGCCCGGAGAGTAGAGTTCCTGGGTTCTAGGGCAGATGTGTTCATCAATAGCACTTTAACTTCCTTTTTGAATGATGCAGTTGAGGGGTTCAATCTGATTTCAAGGGGCAGGGAGTTACAAATTCTCTGGGCCATATCCGAGAAGGCTCGGTTGTAAGTTTTCTTTTTATAGAATTTCTATGGTTTCAGCAGTAAGATACTGCGACTTCTAGAGGGATCCTCGATTCGGGCGAACAGAGGAGGGTAGGTCGTTGTCAATCAACACTTACAGGACACCTAGCAGCTGAGCGCTTGTCTGTGTCTTGACCCATGGGGCTATAATCGATTGACGCAAAGGGTTGGACAATCATTGGTTTAAAAAGTTTGAGAAAGTAGGTAAACTCCCTTTTAGAGGAAGTAAGTACCTTTATATCACAATAGGTGTGGGGTAGACCTATTGCCTATTTTTCTGGTCCTGAAGAAGCGCCAAGGATCGTTATCAGACCAACATGGCGCAAAACATGTCAACCCATTTACTTTTTATTCACACATACTGAGCTGCCAGGACACATCATATCCCTACAGTAGCCTCTATCTGTTATGATTTTTAACCCTGTGAGGAGAATCGTTACATGAAAAGTTGATCAGATATCTCCTAGACAGTTTTAACTCACTCAATTTTATATTCATGGTCACCTTACACTTCTGAGACTCCTCATACCTGCACCCTTCACCAAACGGCATCAAATCACAAAGAAATCTCTGCTAAACTAACCCTTCAGGGGACCTATAGGGCATTGCAGCGCCAGGCCAACGAGGAGCAATACCCAATGATGAAGCATGTCATCCCTAGGGGTGTGTGAGGGCAACAAGAAGTAGTTCTTCATATCTCTCCTTAGCTCTCTGACCACAATCTAGTTTTGTTTAGCTTTCTTTCTTTGTCTCAAGACACAGTACCCCCTCTTGTTGAAATTGACTTATATTTTCGGAGCATAGGTACTGGACCCTTATGCGCTCCTAGTCCCCCGTTTTTGATTTTACACTTCAAGAGGATCTGCAACCACCAGATAGCCCTAATTTTTGTGCGAGATGTATTGGGGTGTTAAAGTGCAGGGCTTTGTGGGTCATACAGGCAATGTTTAGTTCAGGGGTCTCTAACATGTAGCTCGGGAGCTACCAGTAGCTCCCCAGTACCCTGGAAGTAGCTCCCAGAGATGCAGCTCAGCATAGTGCTTAATTCAGGGGGTCTACCCTAGCCATATTGAATAAGGTCATTTTGCAAGAAAGACAATGTTTTCTTTGAGTTTGTTAACCCCAAATAAAATGTGCATATTTGGTACACAATCGTGTTATTATGAGAAACTGATATGCTAATGTTGGAAAACAAAATGATTGAAAATCCAAAACATATTTAAAACTGCTCTTTGAATGATAGTTCATACCGAGTTGTGGAGGTTTATAGCTTGCTGCATTTCCTGTGTGCCAGTGGACAACTACATTTGTGACTGTTATGTCATTGGTCATGTGGAGACATTTAATTATGATAAAACTTTACTTTTCAAGACACTGCTGTCATGTGTCAAGGTGGTTGCGTTCTATTACAATATTTAATTTTAAGTATTGTCCAACCAAGATCCAGAGTATAAACTACCAGAATATCATGAAGGTAAGTATACAAAGGTAAGTATACTTTTATGTATGTTCTTAACTCCACATCTATTTATTTTGAAAAAGTATATCTAATATTTGGCATACATCTGGGTGGCCACTACTAGTAATCCTGCAAAATGCCCACACTACTGTAATTGGCTCTGATGTGCTCCCTATTGAAACAATTGTCAAAGTCATCAGTAGCTCAGCACTATTTTCATCATTCAGAAGTAGCTCTCCTTATAGAATTGTTTGGAGATGCCTGTTTTAGCTGTAAGCTTGCTTCATATGGGAGCCAGTTTCGAGATTTCAGATTTAGAGTGATGTGGTTGTTTCTTTTAGATCCTGTGATGAGCCTTGCAGCAGAGTTAAGAGAGGCCCTTAGTGGAGCCGACTAACATCTCGGTAGGCCACAGAGGTTGCACTTCCATAGTCCAACCTGGAAATCACTAGGGCTTGAATGGTAAACTTGAAGTCATTGAGGGGGAGGAAGGGTTTTATTTTTCTTAAGATGTTCATTTGGAAGTTCGCTCCTTTGGTGGCAGCACTGATGTGCTTCTGCATGTTCAAGTTGTTGTCTAGCATTATTCCCAGTGAACTTGTGGAATCTATAACATGTGGTATGCAGTTAAGAGCTGTTAGTTGCTTCATCCATTCTTCGATAATGGGTGACTGTTTGGGAGGGGCGATTAAGAGGAATTCCAGTTTGAAAGCCTTTAATTTGAGGTGGTTGTAGATCAGCCAGATTTGGGTTTTTTGTAGAGTTATGGTGAGGGACCTAATGTCCTTTGGGGAGGAAACTTACATGTACAGTTGGGTGTCATCGGCGTACATGTGATAGTGGATGTTGGATAGTTTCAGAATTTCAGTTAACGGCTCCATGAACAAGTTGAAAAGAATGGGTGAGAGCGTGGAAACCTGTGAAACCCTTAAAGTGACCTGTGTGGAATTAGACAGGGACTGATTAACCTTGAATCTTTGAGTTCTGTTGTGGAGAAAGGAGGTGAACCAGTTTAGGGCAGACCCTGGAAGCCCCATTGTATGTTTCAATAAATCTGGTAGGCTGTTATGTTTAACCGTATCAAAAGCTGACGATAGGTTGAGAAGGATTAAAAGGCAAGATTTGTTCTGATCCTGCATTTTTAACGCGTCAAGCACAGTGTGTGTAAGACTATAATCTGTGCTATGACCCTGATGGAAGCTGGATTGGAATTCGTCTAACAGTTGGAATTGTTCTATGTGGTTACAAAGTTGGAAGTGGACACATTTTTTGAGGAGCTTTCACAGAGTCAGAATGTTGGAGATTGGGCAGAAGTTGTTTAGGTCCGTGTGATCTGCAGTGGCTTTTTTCAGAATATGGGTAACCTGCCCAGACTTTAGGCAGCCAGAAATAGAGCCTTGAAGTCGTGGGGCATTTACTATTTTGTTCCAGAGTGGGAGTTTAGATGATTTGATCTCACTGACGTGGTCTGAGGGCTTCAGTACTGCAAGAATTTTTAGAATAGCACTTTCATTAAAGGTTTTGAATAAGTTCCACGAAGCGTTGTTTTAGGGGTATGAACAGGGGGAATGGGGACCACAGCAGTTCGGGGAGGGGGGAGGCTGATATGTGGTATGATTGGAAGGTGCTCTAATGCAGTCCGCAAATCATATTCAATCTTTTTGATCTTTTCAAGGAAGAAGGCGCCAAAAAACGTCTGGGACAGCTACACTTTGTGCATTTTCTCCAGACAGCCACAACACAGGAAGGATAGGTGTGTCTGAGTACCCATCTACATACATCTGCATTCTGATGGCCTTGCCTGGGCAGGATGGAATGGAGGGGCTAACACTTCACTTGAATAGGCCGTGTCCTGTCCCCACACAAAGGACTGATTACCCCCACAGATAGCTTGGCAGAGAGAACAAGGTTGAAATGGATACTTGTGCACACCAGAGAGCTGCTTTGAAGTCACCCCCCCACATCAAAGGTATTTTTTGGTTATAGGTATTGGGTCTCTGACCCCTTAAAATCAGACTCTACTGGACTTGTAACTGAAGCTCTGCCAGAAGAACTGCTGTGCTGATTAAAGGTTTCAACTGGATTGTTGATCTGGGAGGCCTGCTTTTCTGTTTGTTGCCCTGCTGCCTGCTACTCTCTGACTCTGCTGAAGGAGAGCTGTACTCTGCCTTCCCTCCAAGTGATCGCCAAAGGCTTGCTGGCTTGCCTCCTGTTTTCTGAAGTCTTCTTGCAATTCTGCTGGTGCTGCTGGACTCTGCCATCTGTGAGTGCTACCCTTGCCTGAGATGCCCTCTCCAGTTCTGGGCCTCAGAAGTGGGTTCTGCAGGTGTTTTGCTGCAAAATCAACACTTCGTCGCCACTGCGCCGATCGGAACCGATGCAGTGCTGATCTGGAGGCAGCCCTGTGTGCCTCGATGATGACGTGGGACCCTACTGTGAGGTTTGATGATGAGGCACCGTTGATCCAGGGTCCTGACTGCGAGGCTGTATTTCGACGCATCAACACCGACTGCATGAATCGGAACCGACGCATTACTCGTCGCCTCTTGACTCCAGCACTGGTCTTCAGAACTGACGCATCGCCTTCACTGCGTGGAGAAGATCAACGCATCTCGTTGTTTGTGACCAGGAAAGGTGCTTTGTTCACCGGGACCTGCGTGGGTCCTGTAGCCGGCCGGTGCTCCATCGTGGTTGGCCTGAACTTTGACTTTGCCCTAGTCCACCGCGTGTTAAAGTAACCTTTTGAGCGCCACTTGTTTGTAAGTGCTTTACTGCTTTATTCCTTTAAAATTCAATATCTCAACTTCTATACATTGGATTTTTGACCTTTTGGTCTTGTTTTGTTTATAATATATTGATCTATTTTTATAAAACTGTGTGGAGTCTTTTTGTGGTGTGTTCATTGTGTTACTGTGTGGGTGTGTTGCACAAATACTTTACACATTGCCTTTTTAGATAAGCTTGACTGCTCTGTGTCAAGCTACCAGAGGGGGGGCACAAGTTGAATTTTAGTGTGTATCTAGCTTGACCTGACTAAAGTGGTAGTTCCTGCCTGGCTTCGGTGCATACCTCGGCCAACCAGGAATCTGGTTTCTAGCAGGCAGCATGCAGAAAGCTTGGTCAGGATTCCTACAAGAGTTTGAAACACACATACTCGACGAGACGCTGCCAGATATGATGGGAGCACTAAACTGATATCGCAAATATACATACTGCTGGTCCCGCGTACAACTGACCGCATGGTTAACCTCAAACTCCAATGGGATAGAGATGTGGGGGAGGAGCTGGGGAGCGTGATTGGGGGAGTATCCTCAGTAACTGCTGACATGTCAAGAGTGATGCAAGGCTGAAATTAATTAACTACAAATGCATCTATAGAGACTACATAACGCCTCGGAGGCTGCACAAATTGGATCCAGCCAAAACAGAGACTTGTCCCCAATGCAAAATGGCAGTGGGTCCTTACATACATATGTGGTGGACATGTTAGGGGAGACAGGACTTCTGGGGGTAGGTGATTGCAGCTTTGGGTGACCTGACTGGAATGGCACTGCAGCCAACGGTGCAACTCTGCCTTTTGGGCTGTGTGCCCCGCTCAAGAAGTACTATAATCATGAGTATGGTCACAGAGATGGGATTGGCAGTAACCAAGAAATGTATAGCATTGAAACGGATAACTAGCAAACTACCAACCAAGAGGCGATGGATGAGGGAATTGGCTTGCTGAGTATGAGCTGAATGTGGAGTGCGACACAAACTGGTATATAAGGGGATGGGTCAAGAGGGCCTTTTGGAATGGGATATGATGGACATCAGTCTGCAGCGAATAATAGAGGATTTTGTTTACAACATGATGTACAAACTCCTACTGAATAGACTGGTCGAAGGAGATAACTCGAAACTCCAGGATATGCTGAGTTCATAAGTCACTGTTTATGATTTGGTACATGATCCTATGCCACCAGTGGCCTACCTGTATTTGAAAGATACAGATTGCGAATCTTCCATGGTTGGGAGGGTGTGGGAAGGGTGGGTTCTCAGGGGCTGTTATGTCCATGTTGAAACAATAAAGAAATTTGAGGAAGAAAAAAATGAAGGGCTGGATACAGTCCAAAATGGAAACCAGTGGAGAAAGGAGAGAAGGGAAAGTGGAGGTGTACAGATGGGAATGAGGGAGAGTGAAAGGTAGAAAGTAGTGAGAGTTAACAGCAGTGAAAGGTGGATAGAGCGGAGATATACAAGGAAGGATGTACAAATAAGAGAGGAATAGGGAAGAGTTAGGGATAGAAACCGACAAGATAGAGGCAGGAAAAAAGAGAAAAAGGGGACTGTGGGAAATTATAGCCATCAACGCTGAATAAGAGGAAAAGGGAAATGTTGGATTACATCAGATGAAAGGTAGAGGGATATGGTGGACAAAAAAGAGAAAGAGGGGCTGGAGATATTCAGGGAATGATGCGAAATGAAGAGATTGGAATAGGTGTCCAGAGGAGTGCGGCTCAATTTCTACTGTTTTTAGCTATCTACCCATTGAGAATGGAGGGCTATTGTCTTTACTGGCATTCAGGCCCATGGCAGCCTTACTATGCCACTGGTGGCACCGACATAGACTATCATGTTGTGTCCATTGTTCAGGCTGGGCTTTTTGGCTGATGCATGAACAACCTGTGAGCATAGTCCTAGAACTACCACCTCAGGGCAGTTCTGCATGTTTTGTGAAGGAATGAAGTATGGGCAGCTACATCACTGATATAAATGTTTAATTGTGTAAACGTATCTTAAAGAAACTGCTACGTCGTATTGCTACATGTATGGTTAAGTTAAAACTTACCACATACACTGTGCAACTATTTTTACACAAAGTAGTGATATTTAAGTATTAGCTTCCCATTGGAAATCTTATATTTTAAGATAAATGCCAGAGGTCACAGTGCTGAGAATCTGAGAGAAAGGAAAGGCCTTCAAACCGCGTTTCACACTAGCACTGTTTGTAATCTGAAAAAGATGAAAGAGTAGTATTCCAGAATTGAACATAATACATCAGAAGTGGCCTGCAGTACCTTATGTATCACGCCTGAAGTGACCTGAAAAACTACGTACAACATTATAAATGTATCATTTCTGGTGATATGTACACCACAAAGAGTTAATACAGCCCCCCTGTCATGCTGCTTACATCTCCCTTCCACTCCAACTTTCCACCTGCTTCTGCTGTGGCTTTTTCATATTTTTTACCTACTTTGAAATAATTTCACATAGTCATCAAGGGTGGAGGAAAGCTTGAAGTTCCCTTGCCAGTGCCATAACGTTTTGGAACATCGGAGGGTAGCGTGCAGTGCTGCTGCCCATTTTGCACCTCTTCTGTGTGTTTTAGACAAGGCTGTACTGCTGATACCCACAACATACTGGTTGTTACAGATACTTTCGCTAGACAAAAGCCAAAGCGATTGGCATTGTCAATGCTTGTTACTGTTCGTCAGGTAGTGTAGGAAAGTGCCCCCTTTTGTACAGTCACCCCCCACTTTTTGCTTCAAATGCTGATGGCTATGACTCTGAGAGTGTACTTGGGTCTGCTGCCCAGACCCCAGTGCCTCAGCTCTCTCCCAAAACTGTTATGTTTGACTTGGAAATCCCAAATTGGCAAAGACATTACCCCCTTATAAGTCCCTAGTATATGGTGCCAGGGGTACCCAGGGCACAGGTGGTAAAGGGGTCCCCAGGGCTGCAGCACGGTTTTGTGCCACCTTGAGTGACCCAAGCAAACTACTGACAGCAGGCCAGCCATTGCAGACTACAGGAGCAGTGCAAACTGCTCTAACTCACTTATGCCCTCACCATGCGAAGCACAGTCAATGCACTATCTTTAAGATATGTCAGGCAACCTTAAGGAAGGCCTCCTTAGCCCAGGAGACAGGGTGCATTATATTAAAGTGTGGACATATAAGTGCAAACGAATATGTCCCTATAGTGGCGTTCCCCTTTGGAAACTACTATAAGTGTTAGAGGTTCATAGTATATGGGCTGCCAACCGGGCACTCTCGAGATTGGCAGCTACATTATGGTACCACTAAAATATGTCATGTTTGTATCAATCAACATGCCCTCTCACCCCTGAAACAATTCTCATGCCCTGGATGACGTGGCATGCATCCAGGTGGCACCTTAGAGGTTGCCCACCTGGTTGCCACAGTTTCACTGTGCTCTGGTTGACCAGCCTGTGCTTTCCCTTGCCTGCTACCACCAAGACAGCATTCTCACTTCCTACAAGGCAATGCAATCACACCCAGGAGTCAGGAACAAAAGCTTGGGCAGGAAGGAGGTCACACTTCCCTCCTCTCAATCAGGCTAGTTAATTGGCACATCAAGGCGGTGAGCTTCAAAGGCTTCACCACCTCTGATATGCATCTGGGCTATCCCTCTGAGGAAGACACAGCCCTCCACTTGCCCCAGGCATGTTTGCACCCAGGCAAGGTGGGAAATTGGGTATGCTGGAGGTGTACACTTCCATGAAGGCTGGCCAAAACTCTATGGTGGGCAGCCTGATCTGTTCACCTAAAATAGAACTCTACCATCTTTAGGAAGACAGAAATAGTGGGTTCTGGGTAGAAAAGGTGACCTACACCACTGGATGTGGTCACCTCAGGGGTGGATTAGCTGCAGGAACTAGCTGACCATTGGCTACTAGCTCCTACACACCTAACTCCCCGAAATCTAGATTTAAGGGACCCCCCTGACACCAGAACCTCAGATACGAACAACTTACTTCAAGGAAGACCTGTGTCGCTAAAAACAGGACTTTGCCCACAGCACAAAGCAAGACAGGGATACTTTGCCCCCGAGGCAACAGACTTGGAACTGAGTGAATTACCTTCGTCCTTGGCTAAAACTTGACGCTCTCGATGAGAGGGCCCCTTTTTGAAGTCAGAAGCATTCTCAGTCTCCCCTGGACTAGTGGCACTAGTGCCCTGCAAACTGCAGGTAAAAACACTCCAGGGTTCAAAGAATCACTGGCTATCGGGTCCTTCGAGGGATCGCCCAAGTCCAGGTGGTCCAGTGCACTGTGGGATTTGTAGTCTCACCTGCCCTGAAGTTTCAGGCTGCTACGTTCCTCCCTTGGACACAGTGAAGTTCCAGAAGCTTTTTGTGGTATTTACCTCTGCCAAGGCTTGTTGGTCATCAATCTGGTAACTGTCCCCCACACTCGACGCTGCATCTAGAGAGAAAACCGTGCAACCATCATCAGCAGATATGTACCTGTTGTGTTTTTGCATTTTGTTTCTTGCAGCATCGTGTAAGCGGTAAAAACAGCACCATTCAGCATCAAGGGCAGCCAGAACAACTCTGCACCTGCACTCCATGGGCTAGGTAAAATTGATCTGACTGTTGTGGCCTGGTCCTGGGACCTGCATGACCATAACACTGTAAGGGTTCCACACAACTCGACATGCAAGTGCAGATTTTCACTTGTGTTTTTGCCATTGACCGCAATGTTATTTTGTCTATGTATTTTACTGCACTGATTTAATATTGCTTCAAAAATCCATAACTCCGGTTATATGTCTGCTATTCCATTCATTTTGGTGTCTAAATTAGGATAAAAATACACTCTATTTGGATAAATTGGTGCCAGATTTCTGTCGAGTCGTGTTAATTATTTATTGGCCATGTTGGTACTCTGAAATGCTTAACACATGTTCCTCTAGTAAAGCCTGACTGCTCTTTGCCACTCTACCAGGACTGAGCTAAGGATTTATTAGTGTGAATCTAAGGACCATCTTTTGGGTATTGTGATAATATTACATGGCAAGGCTTCCCAGTCATATCACATTATATCCATTTTCCTACAGGTAGGAATGGAGGTCATTGACTAGGGACAACAGGACTGAAGTTTGTTTGGAGAAGAGCTGGGGCTCCATATATGCTTTCTATAGCTTAATGCAGGTGTGTGTGGAGAGGTGTGAGAAGGTGAGCTTTTTAAGTCCAACTTTTGAGGGGAGCACAAGTGGATGCATCTTTGTCTTTGAGTGAAAGAGGTAAGTAGCATTGAAAAACGACACATAATTCGGTGTTTGAGATGAGTGGGGCCTTGCTGAATTTGGTCATTCGTTATTTAGTCAGATGAGGGCTCTCTGGTAAAAAAGAGTGGATGAACTGTGAATTGAGCTATTCAGCGATATGGTGGTAGGACTCTTTGTATCTCTTTTGGCCAGTTGTGTGAGTCTAGGGAACAGACAATTTAGTAACTGATGCATTCTGTTAGTAGCCGATTGCTTCTTTTATCAGGCAGGAGGTTGGGGATGAGGAATTTAGTGGAGTGAGACTGAGAAAATCAATGCATGGATTTTTTTAATTCATTTTGTAATTCCGAAACTACTAAAAAGACCCTCTTTTAGAACGTAGAATTAAGTTGTAAAAATTATCTTATCTAATACTAAACAGAGGTGTAGTGAAAAAAGTAACCTCAACAACTGATGCAGTATGCACTTCCAAGATTGTGCCAACAACTGAGAAGAAGCCACAAATGTACATTACAACAGTCATAGCCTATAAGGCAAATTGCTGGCAGGGCTCAATTGTGTTTCAGTGGGCATTGCCTAGCATAGTTGTCAATGCCAATGGATCTCAGAGCCATCATGGCCTTGTACCGACTGCCATAATAAGGCGACTCGGCAGATACATACAATTTCCGACAATCAAAACCATGGTGGATGCAATGAACAGCATCCTGTATTCCATGGGAAGTTTCTCAAATGTGGTTGGGGCCAGGGACAGCAAGTACCCCCAATATTTACCACCCAAGCCTGGTAAAGTTGTGCTCTGTAATCAGAATTTTTAACACAACACAAACATTCAGGTCAACTGCAATGCAGGCGTGATCATCACCCATTGCCATGCTAAATGCCTTTGTTCTACATTAGGGATCGGTTGATGACAAATATTCCTATCTCTTGACTGTGAAAGCGGATACATAAATGGATCAGAGATCATCTTGATCTGTATCTGAGGACAGGAAATTGGTAGGCATATGATTGGCAATGTCCCTCAGTAGGATGCAGACTGTGGTGGGATTCCTAGTTACTGTCTGCTTTGACCACCCTGTGCAAGACCGCGTCTACCTTCCTGTACCACGAAGCAGTGCAAAAAGGTGCAGACTACCCCACAAATTCTACTTTGAATTCATCTCTAATTCGGTTACTTACAAGTAGGTTACACCTAGTATGCAATACATACAGATGAACTGAATTTCTCAGTGGAGATTATGCTCCAATTTTAAAGCTGGCTGGAACTTATTTGTTACTGGGGGCCTTCTTTACCAGGCCTGATAACACCATATTTTGTTCATGCTTACTGATGATGTACCACAGACTGGATTCATTTATCAGAAATGGTAGAAGGCTGGCGTCCTCTGCATTGATTGCATAATTTACCAAAAGCATGACTGCCCGCATCACCCGCCCATCGGTCGAGTCAAACATCATCTTAAATCTTAAGCCTTGCATAGGAATTGAGTTACGGACAGACAGTGCCTCACACAGAATTAAGTCGTCTGCTTTGTCAAAACACCACCCATGTATGTTAGTCGGTAAATGTTTTCAGAGTTGGCAATGACCAGTAAATAGATGGATAGATCTTCATGTCTTTGATGGAATCAATCAGCCCATGCATTGTAGTCTTCACCAGGACAGCCTTGAACTTCAGTGAAGTTGCCCAGCCAATTGTTTTCATCCATCAAACACCAACGTAACTCACTCAGAGACATGCTCAGGCAAAAAGCTGTTTAACCAGAACTTTCAGTTTTTGTCTTTGTGCAAAAGACCCAAGTCTTTGTCTTAATTAGATTAACTCAACGCTTGATCTTGAAGAACTTTTCATTCCTCTGACCTCCTCCCTTTTTCCTTTCCTATGCGTCCACTCCTGTGTGACACCGCCATAGTTCATCCAAGTCTGAAGTTTTTGGTCCCCCCTGACTGCAGAAACAGGGAATTCTTCCCAAACCCAACGATGGATCTTTATCTTTCCGCTACATTAATATACAACTACACTTTGTCCCTTTTCTCCACTTACCCGTTTCGCCTAGCATTGTGTCCCCTTCCTTTATGCCATTTAGCAGCACAGTATTCTGTGTATTTTAACGTCCTTTAAAAGCACATCGTATCTATGCAAAAAAATTAAGAGATACATTCGTTTATTTATTTATTAATTTATGTAGTTTTTCCATCAACATAGCGAGGCTCCCCTATTACTTATTACCCTACTGACACCAAGATGACCCCATATCGTTCTGTATTGAATAAAAATATACAAAACCCCATAAAAACGTACAGAGCATGTAATACTACCCTCTTCAATTGCATTCTCGAAATACCCTTAACTAAAAATAGCATGTCTAACACGACCATTGTATTAACCCAGTTAACACTTTATATGCAGGAACATCGGAGGTCGCATTTAAAAAAAAAATCAGAACCACAATATTTACAGAGATTGAGCCCACCCGACAGACGTAGTACTATATTATACGTAAGTGCTCTAGAAGCAGCCCTTGAAACAGTGGCGTAGCTTCCATTGGTGCAACAAGTGCGTGGTACTGTCTGGGGCCCAGAGGTCTGAAGGGCCCACTGAACTCTGATCAGACAGTTCACACAGCAGCCAGGTGCCCCTTTCTTATGATCTGGCTTGATAGTACATCTGTCACCAGACAAATATGTGTGTATCACTAGAGAGGGGCTTTGGCTCTGCCCACATGCTGGGAGCCAGGAGTACATGTATGGTTGGGCAGAAGTTGTGTGCTTCCACAAAAAAGTGCTTGCCCTCCAGGCAGCTGTGATCATTTTGTTTATTTATTCAGCTACTTAAGGGAAGTTTTCAAGGGGAACACACATTGTAAGACTATTAAAGTGTCTTAGGTACTTTATATTGTTTTTCTCTAGCAGCAGCACAGATCGAAGGAGGGCAGTCATTAATCTACATAGATTTTTAGGTCTGGCTTGACAGTGCAACTGTCACCTGACTTTTTAACCTACACCAATGTTATTCTACAGTTCTTTGCTTCCACACAAATACATGTCTGTTCCCATTCTATTTATTTGCAATGCTTCACATTACCATTCAACACGCATTTAAAGCCAGACCAATTGGCATTGCCAATGCTTGTCTTGTTTGCAATAGGGCCCATGACACACTGACCACGCCACAGACTTGAAAAGAAGTGATTTTTCAGTAAAAAAAACAAAAAACAGGCATTAGCTATGAATCACAAGACATGACCTTGTTGATACCATTTTGAAAAGGTAATTTACCAAAGAGCATCCTTTGTATTACCCGAACTTAACATTTTTAACATGACCATTGAGACACTTGAAGACTGGCGTTGCTGTAATGGTCAGCCTTCTAAGTTCGCTTCAGCTTCTTTCCTGTCACCTAATGAATGCCTCAAAATTAAGGATGATGTTTTTGAGCCTTGATTTGAAATGCTAATTCATATTTCTGTCACCTTCAAGGTGTATTATTGTAATTTCTCTTTGGTGCCTACCTGATTGTGAAACTTCACAGGTTCCATTTAACATAAAGTGCTGTGTCTGACATACTTGCTCATCTTAAAATAAATTAGCATATCACTCTGGTCTTTTGATCCACGCTCTGTCTGCCAGTCAGTGTCGTGCTTTCTACCCATAAAACCCAGCATGAATTGATGCATTTTGATCGCTTCCCCTCACAAGTACTGCATTAGCAATCTTTCATTTAGCGCTAACAATGATGACCTTGCCTTTTCTGCAGCCTGTGGATTTTTATGCACCCACTATGGTGCCGTCAGGTGTGAACTCCTTGAAAGTTTTATAATATTTTTAAATAGAGTCGAGTCAACGCATTTAAATCCACAATTAAGAGCATCTTTTGTGATTGCTGGTTATGGGTTAACAAGTTGCAGTCTTGGCATTCCCACTTTGTTGGCCATGCTCCTGTTCTTATAGCTCAGGTTGTATTACATACACGTTTACAGCGGTTCAAAATAAGGGAAGTACATTTCTGTAGCTACCAAGGGTCACCATGTTACGATTTTGAGTGTTGATTTTCTTTTGTGATTGTTGGCTGAAAAACAATCCAGCAGGTCTGACATGGGGCCACTTGGCAGCTATGCTGTTAGCATGAAAGGAACAGATTTTACGGCAAGACTGCAGGCTCCTATTACGGTTCACTTTCTTGTTTGTTCATAAACAAAGGATTAATGTGACAAAGTATATAAAAAATGTAAATAGAAACATAACTAGATGTCTCAGCAATTCGTGGGTACAGAACCACAACAAAAAGGCACATGGGCCCCATCAATAATGACCCACAGTATAAATAGCTCAGTCAGCCACAACGTGTCATCTTTTTTTGCTGCTTGATTGCCTTCTGATAAGTACTTTCGACATACTCTCGTATTTTGTTTTACATGACTGCTCATTCATTTAGTCAAGAAGTTTTTCCAGTTGTCATTTGTGTGCTTCATTTTATCATTTACCCCGTCTATTTGTGAAACTAAGGCGCATATTTACGAGCCCCTTGTGCGCGCAAACCACCAAATCATATTCATGAGGCCACGCACAGCCACTTTGCGTGGCTTTGAATGGCCTCATATATATGGAGCAAGGAAAGGCAGTGCAAATCATTGTGTTGCCTTACTAAGCGCTAGAGAGGTGCTGTATGGGCGTTGCGGTGGGTGTTCCCACACAACACCCATGGATTTTGACGCATCCCCAGATTTACAAGACTATGTAAACCTGAGGATGCGCCAAAACCTTTTGCCTCTCCAGGGGAGGTGCAGCGAGGAGAAATATCTTTATTTCTGCATTCTGCAGCTCACATTAAAAGAGGAAAAAGCCTCCCAGGAATGTTTTTGTGCAGGAAGGTGTCCCTTCCTGTACAAAAACAATCCTGCATGCAACGCAGGCACCCTTGCACCATGGTGCAAGGGTGCCTGCGTTGGCGCTAGGCTGCCGAAACGGTGCCAGTGCAGGGGGAAAGGACAAGAATGCGCTGAAAGCCATAGATATGGCGCTTCACTGCCCTTTCACTTTGACACAGGGAAGTGCAGCAAGGTGACTTGCTGCACTGCCCTGCGCCAAATTCCCATAGATATGGCCCCTGGATCTCTTTCTGTGGGACTATCCTGGTGAGTCCTTTGCTAAAGAAATGTCGAGGAGAGTCCTGATTTGTGGCCTGTCCAGCAAAAGTGCAGTTAGGTTAGCTTTCTACCTTTTTAAGTCTGGCATTAATTAATACCTTTTTTAATTAAAAAAAAAATATGTATATGTACAATATATTTATTTAAATGGGCTTTCAGGCAGTTTTCTTCATCCATTGCTCTGTTGGTGTGCCATTCATATTTTGCTGTCATCCACTACAGCATGGGGCAAAGGGTCAGCCCACTTCAGCCACTGGATAACTTCACTCTGGGTGACTGTATTTTGCTCTTTCACAGGGAGCACATCCGCACACAAAGTAGTTTCCTTCCGTGCCAACGTTTAAAAAAAATGTATTACTTTGACGTTCCCTTTATGTTTAGAGTCTGATGTGACAGTAGGACGCTTTATACCAAATGTGAGCAGATGCCACATTCCACGCTTTATCAGTTCATATCTCCTTCCTGTGCTATTGTAAATTCCTTTTGGAGTGTACTTTATATGACTGCTGATATTTCACAGCATAACAGATTCCTTCC
The DNA here is from genome assembly GCA_963921515.1 of Calotriton arnoldi. NCBI lineage: Eukaryota > Metazoa > Chordata > Amphibia > Caudata > Salamandridae > Calotriton > Calotriton arnoldi. The sequence goes on from CAWUFW010000961.1 coordinate 2,292,543, forward strand.
ATTTGAAACTCTTCTGTATTAAGTTACCGACAGCTTCAGTATTATACATGTGAATTCATAAGCAGACATTTATTCAGAATATGTTTATTCTGGGCTTAATTTCACCAATAGTTCTCAAATAAACTTTGCCCAGGAAGAAACCAACCATTATCGTGTTTAATTTCCAGCACTTTTAACACTTTTTTTATTTTCTTTCTTTATTTTTTCTTTCTTTATTTCTTCCCTGATTTCTTTCTTAAATTCCTTTTTCCTTTTTCTTTTTTATTTCATACTTTCATTCCTTCTTTCTTTCTTTTTTTTGTTTTTCATTCTTCCATTCCTTCCTTCTTTTTCGCTTTCATTCGATTACACCTTCTTTCTTTCATTCCTTTTTTTCTTTCTTTCTTTCTTTCTTTCTTTTTTTCTTTCTTTCCTTCTTTTCAATTTTCTTTTTCTTTTATTCCTCCTTTCTTGCTTTTCTTTTTTTATTTCAATACTTCTTTCCTTCTTTCTTGGTTTCTTTCTTTCTCCCTTGCGTTCTTTCTTTCACTCTTTCCTTCTTTCTTGCTTTCTTTTCATTATTCCTTCTTTTATTCTTTCATTCCTTCTTTTTGATGTATTCCTTCTTTCTTGCTTTGATTCCTTCTACCATTCTTTTCTTCATATAGTCTTTCTTTCTTTCTTTCTTTCGCTCATTCCTTTTTCTTTCTTTCTTTCTTTCTTTCTTTCTTTCTTTCTTTCTTTCTTTCTTTCTTTCTTTCTTTCCTTCTTTCTTTTTCTCTTTTGCTTTCTCTTTCTTTCTTTCTTTATTTCCTCCTTATGTTCCTCCTCTCCTTCTTTCGTGCGTTCATTCCTTCTTTCTTGCTTTCTGTCTTTCTATCTTCTTTCTTTCTTTCCTTCCTTCTGTCTGGCTGTCTCTCTATCCTTCATTCTTTTTTCTTGCCTTCTTTCTTTCTTTCATTCTTGCATTCCTTCTGTCTGTCTTTCTAGTCTTCCTTCTTTCTTGCCTTCCTTGTTTCTTGCCTTTCTGTTTTCCTTTTTTCCTTCTTTCTTTCTTGCCATTTTTCTTTCCTTCTTTCTTGCATTCCCTATTTCTTGTCTTCTTTCTTTCTTGCCTTCTTTCTTTCCTTCTTGCCTTTTTCTTGTCTTCCTTCTTTCTTTCCTTCTTTCCTCCCTTCTTCCTTTCCTTTCTGTTTTCTACCCTTCTTCCCTCTTTCTTTCTTTCTTACAGGCAAGAGGCTGGTAGCCACTGACACAACGAGTGCCTTTTTTTTTAGGTATGCTAGTTAAGAACTTTTGATTTTCATAACATTATGTGTATGACATAATTACTTATACAGGTTTTCAGCCAAACTTCATCCATTTGTCTATGGTTGTGTCATTGATAAATTTTCTCCAACTCACTTGAGCATGCATCAAGGGGCAACGTGTACCCCACTTCAGCCATTGGATGACTTCGCTATGACTTATGACATGCTGCCTTTTCACAAGGAGCACATCCACACACAAAGTAGTTCCCTTCAGTGCCATGGAGTACTATGGTAATGTGTGGTAATGTATGGTAATGCATTTTTTAGACCAATAAACATTTTTGTCTGTAGTCACTGTTTTTTTTAGATTGACAAATGTCCGGCAGCTTTCCAAACATTAAAGTTTAGCAAAAGCTATGACAAAATAAGAATTGTCATAAGGCTGGCAGACGATGCCAGACCTATTGGCTTTACTAATGCTTCTTTGTTTAGCAAGCGCTCTTTGCATGGGGTTGAGCCTTGAGTCCAGGTCCTCCCTCCCCTCAAGGCCCCACAAACCTGCATTCATTAATAGGATTTGAAGTGAAAACAAGCCTTTAAAATCAATTTACGTTATTTTTTAATACATTTTTAAATTACCTAAAAGTTGTTTCTGATTCAATAAAGGCAGGGGCTAAAGGTATTGGGATGTCAGTTCTGAAAACTATATTTTCCCAGGCCCTGACTGATGGTGCGAGCAAACTGCAGATTTCCCCTTCTATGACATCTACATGCAGGGCCAGCTCTAAGGCAGTGCGACCGGTGCCACCGCACTGGGTGCTGACTGCGGGGGGAGGGGGGTGCCGTGTTTGCAAGTATGTTATAGTTTTATAAGCACCTGCTGTCCTTGCTCACCTCCAGCAATTTTCCTACAACAATAAAAATGTCAAGATAACTGGTGATTAATGTTCTTTCTGGAGAGATATCGGAGTTTTGTCTAATGGAAGTTTTGACTCAGACTAAGGTAGTGCAGAGGGTTAATATGCCTGTGGCAAAGAATGTGTACCATGTAGTTCACAAAGTGCATAAAATGTAAATTGGTCAGTACTTTTGTCAGAGAGACCCTTTTGTTACATCCAGTGTCTAAGTTAAAATCCTAACATAGAACAGACAGTGAGCTAATAACTCTCATCAAAGTACTGCATGCAAACTGCAAGCTATAGATTAGAGCGTTATGATTTTTCCCCTTAGTCTTTCATTATTCTAATGTTGCAAAAAGGGTTCATTTCGGTAAAAAAAAAAAAAGAAAATCAATTCTTAAATGTAAACCCCTAACCGCAGTGTTATGTTTTAAATTCTGTGTCTGTGCTTCTCCAGATCAAGCACTCAAACTATACTGTCTATCAGTATAGATGACATGTGCCTCCTATACCTTGTAGTCCTCTGTCTTAGGGAACATTCCTATAAACTGATTTACACTCTTATGATTGATTGTCTCTGTGCAATGTCTGTGTGATGTAAAGTGCTCTGACACCCTACACTGGTATGAGTGGCGCTATAAAACGAAACTAATTAAATACTCCTGCGAGAGAGTGGTTATGGACACTTGAAGGGCATTGTTAAAGGGTGGTAGAGAGGGAATCGGTGGCGAAGGTGGTAATTGGGTGGCGCCAACAAACATTGTCGCACAGGGCGCCACCAGCGCTAAAGCCGGCCCAGTCTACATGCATTTCTGTTAATCAGAGCAATTAGGCACTGCCACCTAACAGCCATGTTTATTTAAATCATGTATGTAAGAAAAATTATGTTATTCCTCTTTGTACTGATGGTGTAGAGACTTCTACTAATTCGAGTTTGAACTCTGTTGACATTTTGAGCTAAGCTTCATTACCTCATAATGATAATGGCTCTCAGCCATTTTTCCAACCCTTCTGCAAAGAGACAGAGAAACTGTTCACCAGGAGGTCCAACGTGGTGTTCGTGACACTTAAATGTGTACAGTTTCTGGTACTACTGATACACACGAGAATCTAAAAACGAGGATGATGTGCATTTACCCGAAGAAGCAAAAAACCAAGAAGGTGTATACATTTCCCAATCAAAACGTAGAACAAAGTGTGCATGTCGAAATTCTAGTTTGTTCTGGGGATCTCGTTTTGATCCTTCATTGATTCAGCATCCCACATTTCCAGAGTGATCACCTACTTCTCACCTTTCTGAACATGTTCGACTCAGAAAATGCATGCCCTTAGAAAAGGCTGAGTGAAATAGATTAAAGGAGGACTGGCCTCGACTTTCCATTCCAGATCACACATTGGAGTCTCCAATATTGATCCCAAACTACTTATATTCTTTTCCGAATGCAGAAGGGTCCCAAAAATGGATTTAGCCACAGCTGGTCAGACTGATAGTATAAAGTGATAGATGCCACGTGTGGTATAATTAAGGTATTTGAGCTGGCAGAAACAGCAAAATAAGGACCATGCCCATTATATCCAGAAGAGTTATCTGATTGTATACAAAAACCTATTTGTTTCATTGGCAATGCTAATGTGGCAAACTCCCTTGAAAGGCACAAAGGTATTTTAATTCTATTTGACACAAAGGGTCCGATTCTGATGCGGGCTGGAAAAGCTTCCCGACCGAGGGCCTGATTCTGATGCGGTTAGGAAGGCCTCCTAACGGCATTTGCTCCTTCCAAATCGGATCGGGAACGTGTCTTCCCGACCGAGGGCCCAATTCTGATGCGGTTAGGAACAAATGTTCCCATTGAAGTCAATGGGAGTTCAACCAAATCGTATCTGGAAGCATCCGGATGCATCCTACTCCGCCGGTCAGACTTTCCCGATCCGAGTGGGTCGGAAACCATTTCCCAACCGATTCGGTCGGGAAGCTTTTCCAACCCGCATCAGAATCGGGCCCAAAGTTGGGGAATCGTATGGTCTAGTATCCCAAGTTTTACGGTTTGGGGATCATTTTATTAGAGGAGTGCCTAAATATGTTACTGCTTACACATCCACAGAAAAGTCCTTGCTGGAGAGTCTTGGGCTTCTGTGAATTAATGATGATGACCAGTCACTCGCCATTGCTAAATGAGAATTTTAGAGTATGCCAAACAGACCGTTAGGTTTCTATTCTTCTTTTATGCAATCATGTTAGAAAGTATGATTTGTACATTATAAGTAGGGCTCCCGGTTTTATGGTATTTACTTTTTCGACATTTCCGTCTGTATTTATCCATATTTATTTTTGCTAATTTTGTCTGTATTTATCCATTTTTATTTTGTGTTTTCTGTGCAAATGAAGCTGCAATGGGTATTTTTCCACATTTATTTGACTGATAAATGTAAATTTGCATTTGAATGTACAAATTGTTTCAGCAGTATACAGTGCAATAGCGTTATCTGAAAACACTTGCATTGTAGAATATCATAATTAACTGTAGATCTGTACTTAATTGAGCTTAATTAGGAACCCTACTGTCTTTTTTCATCTCCCCTGCCTCTCAATCTGTACACCTGCTGACCTGGCACTCATGATTGACAGTAGAAAAAAACATCCAAAGACAACTTATTTTCCGTATTTTTCTGTATTTAAAAATAAATACAGACAGGAAAAAAATAGTTTTCTGTCTGTATTTATCTGTAAAAATCCGTAAAAACGGAAAACTGGGAGCCCTAATTATAAGTGTGCCCACACAATGGATTTAAGTTTTGAATGTACATGTTGATTACCCACTTGGGTTCAATGAAATTGTAATTGAAACAATGGTATTAGGAGAATAATAAGGAGATGTGATGCCAGGCAACCGGACTGAATTGGCAGCACAGGATGCAATAACATATTATGTATTAGGCAAAGATTTAGCCATTTCAGCAAGCAAGGGCATTGAGGGTATAAATGTCAACTGAATACCTTTCAAAATTGATTTTGTATAAGATAGTAAGGAAATGAAATATTCCGTAAGGCAATTTAGGATGTACCAATGTAAATATAACAGAACTGGTAATAAAATGATTGCTGACAATTTAAATTGAGGTTGGAATGAAACATACTCAAGGTGAATTATGTATACTCGAATTTGAAAAATACGGTTTATTTTGGCAAGAATGAATTAATGCATGAGTAATGTCTTTATGTTTATGATTTGAAGAAAGGAAAAAAATGACGAGAGAACGTAAAAACGCTGTCAGTAGCGCTGAGATGTCATGTGACTAAGACCGCAGTGACGGTAGAGACGCGCAATGACGGACGGAGGAAAATAAACTTCAAAACTGCAAATTGTGTCTGCCTCAATCTTGTGGTGAAGCATATATATATATATATATATTTCGCAACAAACACTCCCCGCACCTCCACCCTGGCAAGCAGGCGAGCAGAGAGAGAGACGGACCCAGATTCAGTAGCAGGTAAGATCTTTATTCCTCTCACCCTTGCGACGCGTTTCAAGCACGAAGTGCCCTTGTTCACACACAAAGGGAAATTCGCCCGCCAAACTGTTTTTAAATGCTAAGTGCACACCTTCTTCCGTGACATGGGACCAAGGAAAATGGAAGAAATACTACAATGACCAATGCACATCGCAAATAACACTTGTAGATGTATTCTTTGTCAACAAACAAACATGTTATTCTGTATGTTAAATTCTGTCCACTCATTATTCAATTAAAATTAGAATTAAAATTAAATAATTTAAAAATTGAATAAATCCTGAATAAATCCTGTTATATTTCATATACTGCATAAATGCTGGTAAATGCTGGTTAGTAAAAAACTTTCTATATTTATCAAAAGGTCATTTAAAAAAAAAAACAGTTCAGAAACGTGGTACTGAATGACAATAAAAATGAAATTGCGATAAAATGTAAAGTGCTTTTGTTCAAAACCATCCCTTGTTCTATGTACATATATTAAAGTGACTAGTGCTTGTGAATAGTGCAAATATAACTTGGCTCAAAATTGAGCCATAAAAAACAGCTACCTAATTAAAAAATGTACAATTTAAACATTTGATTTTTAAGACACATACATGTTTAACAAAAGCGTTGCGAGCCATATCAAAACCAATTTTTTCTGTAGTTTTTGTAACATCATGCCTACTAAAAATTCTACAAATATCATTTTCATATTTTGGCCCATGTTAATAAAGATGTAAGAATGTAAAGAAGTAAAAAGGAAGGAAGAGGGGATGTAAAAAGAGAGATATGAAGAATAGATGTTGATGGACCCTAGTGATGTCATATCTAATTGCACTGTACCATCATTAAGTCATATGTGCACCTTATCCTTTGATTTGGTAATGATGTTGACATATGAGCCCAATATTCAATTTTTACCTAAAAAAGTGTGCATGTCTTCAGTGGTGTTTAAGCCATAAGGCACCTTGCTGTCTAGCTCAAGAATAGTGTAGGTTTCGAGTTGTCTCAGAAGACTCTCCCTATTACCTCCTCTCCTGAGCGGCGAGATGGCATTAATCACAAAATATCTCAGACAGTTCAAATCATTATCGTGTAAAGCCTTGAAATGTCTCGCTACGGGGTAGGAGACATCATTGTTGACAATAGCCCTGAGATGCTGCAAGATCCTGACATGCACCTGCAGCTTGGTACTGCCAACCTAACTCAAGCCGCAGGTGCAAGCCAGGACATACACAGCATACTCAGTCCTACAATTGAAACTGCCTTTGATAGCCCTCCCCTCTCCCGTCAGTGGAATAGTGTAGTGGGAGGTATTGACACCAAATTTACAGGCACGGCATGACGAACATTTTGAAAAGCCCTGTCTAGGTTTCAGCCATGTGCCCTCTGGTGTCAATTCCGGACTATTTCTGACCAATTGGCTCCTCATAGATTGCGCTTTTCTATAGGTTATTATTGGCCATTCTGGGAGTCTAGGCCCTAGTACCCCGTCGGTTAAAACGATTGGCCAGTTCTTTCTAATGATTGATTTCAATTTACGTTCTTGAGAGCTGTACGTGGTAATTAGGCGTGGGACCTCTCCTACTGGGGTATTGATTCTCCCTGATGCACTGTTCTGTAGTAGAGAGTCCCTAGATCTTTCCTCTGTTTTTGTCATAGCCTTGGATAAGATCTTGTCACTATACCCTCTCACTTTCAATCTTTTTATCATGTCTTGAGCACATCTTTCAAACTCCTGTTGTGTGCTACAGATGCGTTTGAGTCTCAGTATTTCACCAAAGGGTATGCTTTCTATAAGGTGTTTAGGATGTTTGCTGCTAGCATGCAAGGTGCTATTCCCTGCCGTGGCTTTTCTGAATAAAGTTGTCTCAACTTGTTTCCTTTCACTGATATTCGTACATCTAAAAATTCAGTCATGATGTCACTAATATGTGAGGTGAACTTCAGGTTAACCGAATTACTGTTAACCTTAGTGATAAAATCTCTTGCACTTTCCTCATTCCCTCTCCATATAATGAATACATCATCGATGTACCGTAACCAGTGCACCACCTGATGTTGAAAAATTGCCTGGTGCACTTTCTTCAGGACCTGTTCCTCCCACCAGCCAACATGCAAACAGGCGTAGCTGGGGGAGAAACAGGACCCCATAGCCACGCCTCTGATCTGTTTCAGAGTCTCTTTACCAAAAAGGAAAAAATTATTATATAAGCACCATGATATGAGATCTAAAATCATTTTGTTGTGCTCATAATATTCACATGGCCGAGTATCCAGGAAGTATTTTACTGCTTTGAGGCCCGCCAAGTGATCAATGCTCGTATAAAGGGACTCTATGTCGATATATACATTATCTACTGGCGGTCGCCAGTAGATAGTTATAGTTAGGACCTAGTTTCCATAGGAAAAGCGTTTTTTCTTTTCCCAATAACTTTGGCGCCGGATGACGAATCTTCGTGAAATTTTCAAAACTAGTGGGGCGCTCCGGTCAGCTCCCGTCTTGAAAGTTTCGGGGTGATTCGCCAAGCTGGGGCCGAGAAAAAAGGGGGGTCCCAAAACGTGTTTTCTCCATGTTATTTTCCATAGGAAACTTTAGACACAGCTACAGCTCGAACTGCTGAACGGAATTACACCAAATTTGGCAAAAAGGTAGCCCTTGGTTCAGAAAGAGCCCTTTTTGTTAAATGGTGTAAATCCGTTCAGTAGTTCCTGAGAAATTCAAAAAAAAGAGGTCGGAAAATCAATTTCCCATAGGAAACTTTAGACACGGCTACAGCTCGAACTGCTGAACGGAATTACACCAAATTTGGCAAAAAGGTAGCCCTTGGTTCAGAAAGAGCCCTTTTTTAGGTCTCGCCTATGCAGCGGCGCTGCATAGTAAAAAGACCTTTAGCAATGGATTCTGTTTTTCAGTGAAAAACGTGCACGCATTGCATTGCTTTGAATGCAACGCGTGCTCGTTTGGCGATTCCCTTGCGTGAGTGAGCTTTAACATATGGTTCCTGCTCGCTCCCGCAAGGGAAACAGCCGCAGGCCCCCTCCTCTCTCCCCTCCCCCTGCTGCCTCCTCCTCTCCCATCTCGTTTTTTTTTCTCTTTTTTTAACTTTCAGCGGGAGGCGCGCGCTGGTTCTTTTTTGGATCCATTTCACAGGGAAGCAACTAAATGAAAGAAGGAAAGAGATGTTGTGAACCGTTGCTTCAAGTCACGGTTTTCAGTAAGTGAGGAGCGAGGCGCGCGCTGGTTATTGACTGTTCAGGTACTCCTTGGAGTAAAGATAATATGTTCAGATGCATGGGACAGGGTTGTGTTGGGTGATAGGGTATGAGAGACAAGATAGCTATCATCCTGGGTTCACAGATGCCATGGGCTCGGGATGTGCAGTTGTGCACAGCAGAGCCTGCCCTCGTTTATGGTACAGCCTCAGGCACACGAAGGCAAGGCTTCCCCTCCGCTTACAGGCACACCATAGCATCTCACCTCGGGCAGCACCGGTATTTACTTCCACAGACCCTCGGATACCACCGGTTTCGACTTCAGAGAGCAGCGCTGTTGTGCAAGTTTCACAGATGGCGTGAGGTGCAAGCATTAAGCTCCCAGAGTGCCCAGATGAAATAGGCTCAGGCTCAGCGCTAGGCTGCTAGGGCTGTCCAGTTGTGTTAGGCACCCAGCATGGGCCTTGGCTGAAGTAGCTGATGCATCATGCAGGTTAGACGGATGTCACAGGGCAGTCATTGGGTTGCAGAGCTATCCCTCAGGATAAACGGATACAAAAATAAATAAATCTACAGGCATCAGCACTCTCCATTTTAAAGGTTCTACCCGTGGCATCGGTGCATGTTTAATACATTACCCTCACAACAGGAACGGGATTGCATTTTTTAATATTTCATGTCTTACTGTCAGAATACGTACACAAATATTTTAAAAAACATTTTTCGTTACCTGTACTGATACAATGCCCCATTTGATCTAGTGACTCCTGATGTAAATGTAGAAAACATTACCTCCGATGTAGTGACGCCTGCTGTAGTGTCTGCGATGCAATGCCTCTCGCTGTAGAGCCTTCCATGTAGTCGGCGTACACTGAGTCAACCAGCTCAAGAGCTGCTGCTTACAACATCTGGAAGCACACAACACCAGAGTTTGGGGTGGAGCCCAGAAGCCCAAGTAGAAATCTGTAGCGTGCCCACTACTCACCCACTGGCAGCAGAAGGGCAGCATAAGGGCAGTTTGCAGGCACACAGTAGGCATTAAAGAATCGGCCACTTCCTTGCACCCCAATCTCACGTGCTTCTTGTGTGTCTCTGAGCAGTGGTGAGGACAGGTAGACTGGTCTTTCCCTGGCTCAGGGGTGACATCATCTTGCCTGAAAGGGGCAAGCTTCTCCTTAGCTGGGTATGATGCCCTTGCTATGCCAGTTTCTTTTTCTCTTGTTTTGTGTCCTTCTGTTGTTTGCTTCTTTCTCCTAGGAGCTCCAGGTGAGCTGTTGTGTATTTCTTGTAGAAGTGGTATACGCATTGCTGCTTTTTAAAATGTCTGCAACTGCCACTATTTCTATTGTATTATGTTGACGCCTAGTCATGTTTTCTGGTAATGGTAATGGTAATGTTTTCTGGTAATGTTTAACTGGTAGCGTTTGGCACCCACACAGCATTTGCTTCAGAGTTAAAAGTATTTTTTAAACAACGATAATGATCGCCTCCAAACCACTGTGGATGAATATGGGCTCAGATGCTCTGTGCATTTTGTGGGACTGCCTTTGCTCCCCATCACTTTCAAATCTCACCAACCATCACTGTTAAAATCAACAGGAAACTGGTTTATCATCACTTTTACACGACCATTACTAGCCATTATTGTGATTGATGCAATTGAATGTTTCAAATAAAATACTTCTATAGTACGCACTAACACCTAAACTGCACTACATAAACACACACATTGACAGGCCACTGCAAACTCAAAAACACATAAAAACATGTCTTATATACACAACTACCACAAATGAAATATACACAACGTATTTTACAAAAAGCTAATACACACAAAACACACAAATAATTGCGGTAGAATGTGGTGCCGATACCGCAATGGCGACTCCAGCCTCGTGCCTTATGTGACCAAGTGTATCGAGAGGAAATCAAACATGCAGTAAGGGAATTTTTTGATACAAATGAAGGGACTGTATCCTCTGCTGGGGTAGTATGGGAAGCCGTCAAGGGACCATAAGAGGGAAATGTATGTCCACGACTTAAGAGGCGCGGAGATCCTTGAGGCGCACGGTCATGATGTTAGAACAACAGATAGGAGATATAGACAGGCAGGCCCCACATGATGAAGTGACCTGGGAGGCGCGACACAAACTAATGGCTGACTTAGACGAGGCATGGGAAACATGATTATTGAACACATACAGAAACCCAACACGATCAAGTGGATACATCTGGGGATCTGCTAGCATGGCTGACAATAGAGAACAAGCATTTGCAATGCAATAGGTCTCACATTTGCGTAAGTTGGAGCCATTGGCATTGTAAATGACAATGCCTATTATTTTTCTGTTTTCAAAACCAACACATAAATAAAAGGTATTTGTCATTTACAATGCCAATAGCTCAAACTCTTGCAAATGCGAGACCTATTGCATTGTAAATGCTTATTTTAAATGGTGTAAATTCGTTCAGTAGTTGCTGAGAAAATCAAAAAATAAAAGTGTCGATATCTAGAGTCGCGGTGGATCCGCAGACCCTCCCGACCACGAGCTTTATTCTAATTGGCTGTCAACACTCCAAACCAGGAAGTGTTGGCAGCCATCTTGTGACTCGGTAGAACCGAGTCACAAGAAAACAGTAGAAAAAACATTAAAAAACAAGAAAAGGGGGAAGGGTAGAAACACCCTGACCCCCTAGGCCTGCTCAGGGGGTCCCACAAGGATCCCCAGGGCCAAAAAAAGCATTAAAAAAAAAAAATCGGCAAAATTCACGGAGGATCCGCGAATCCTGCCGTGAAAATAAAAAAAACGAAGCGCGGACTCCCGCGCTTCGTTAATATTTAGCCCCCGGGTGGGCCAAGTCTTGGGGGCATGCTATATTGTAATTGTGGGGGCCCAGGGGGGCCCCTGCAGCCCCAGGGACCGCCACCCCCTGGGGCTTTCCTTAAATATTTGCAGGGGCACACGGCCCCCCCGCAGCCCCGGGGACCGCCACCCCCCAGGGCTTGTTTTTTTTAATGTGTGGGGGGCCTCCAAGGCCCCCCCAAGCACCGGGGACCGCCACCCCTGGGGCTTTTCTTGAATATTTGCGGGGGGCACACGGCCCCCCGCAGCCCCGGGGACCGCCACCCCCCGGGGCTTGTTTTAAAAAAAAAAAAAAGAACCTGTGTGGGGGGGCTCGAGCCCCCCCACACGCCCCGGGGACCGCCACCTCCCCGGGGCACTAAGTATGTAAATTTGGGGGTCCGTTACGGACCCCCGAGCCCCGGGGACCACCACCTCCCCGGGGCTTTGAAACTGAAGGGAGGGGGGCCGAGCAGCCCCCCTCCTGGAGCCCGTGATGGCCCTGGGGACCGCCCCCCCCCCAGGGCCGGCTCCTGCAGTGTCCCGGGGTGCCCACCCCTGGGACACTGCTGTTTGCTATGGCAGGGCGGGAGCCTCGTGGCTCCCGCCCTGCCATAGCAAACTTGCTTTGGATTTTGGAAGCGAGAGCAGGGAAACCTGCTCTCGCTTCCAAAATGCAAAGCAGATTGCTTTTCCACACGGGGAGCTGCATGTCAGCAGCTCCCCATGTGGAAAAGCAATGCCGGCTCCTGCAGGACGCGGGGAGCCGGCGGGACCATGGGGGCATTGGGGCTCCCCCCATGGTCTCCAACGGATAGGGCCTGCCCCGGGGGATGGGGTCCCCGGGGCTAGAAGTGGCCCGGGAGGGGGGCCATGCGTCCCCCTCCCCCACAAAATAAATAAATAAATAATTTTTAAAAAAGGCCGGCCCCGGGGGATGGGGACCCCGGGGCCAATAGAGGCCTCAGGAAGGGGGCAACGCAGCCCCCTCCTTAAAAAACATAAATATATGTGGCCATGCCCCGGGGGATGGGGTCCCTGGGGCCGGAATTGGCCACGGGAGGTGGGCCCACGCGGCCCCCTTCCTGTTCAGATTTTTTTTTTTTTAAAAGGGGTCAGGCCCTGGGGGATGGGGTCCCCAGGGCCCAAAAAAAGGAAAAAGAAGGACTTTATCCCCCAACATAAAATGCGCCACAGGGCGCGTTTGCACAGTGGTGAAGGGAGGGGGCGGGGCCTGAGGTGACATGTGTGCAAACACGCCCTGTGGCACGTTTTAAGTTGGGGAATTAATTCCCCTTCAATCCTGAGGGCCCCTGGGGGCCAACTAGCCCACCAGGTACCTCCAGTAAGCGCCACAGGCCTGCGTTGCAGAGAGGTGGTCCAGGCCACGCCCCTTTTTACACCTCTCTGCAACGCAGCTCTGTGGCGCTTACTGGAGGTACCTGGTGGGCTAGTTGGACCCCAGGGACCCTCAGGATTCAAGGGGACTTAATCCCCCAACTTACAACGCACCAGGGGGCGTGTTTGCAGAGTGGTGGAGAAAGGGGGCATGGTCTTTGTCTATCTCTCACCAATCCCACTGCGTGGGGCTTACTGGAGGTAAAAGGTAGGCTAGTTGGCCCCTAAAGGACCCCCAGCAGTGAAGGGGACTTCAATCCCCATCTAAGAGCGTGCCAGGGAGCACGTTTGTAGAGTGGTGGGCAAAGTGGGCATGGCCTGGTATGAGTACTTACCAGTGCTGCTGTGTGGGACTGACTGGAGGTAATAGTTTGGGAAGTTGGCCCCCAAGGATGTCCTTGGGGGCCAACTACCCCTCTTGTTACCTCCATTAAGTCCCACACAGTGGGATTGCTAAGACGTCTTCGAGGCCATGGCCCCCTTTCTCTACCACTCTGCAAACGTGCCTCGTGGCAAACTACGGGATGGGGGATGAAGTCCAATTTAGACCTGAGGGAGTTTGGGGGCCAAGAATCCCTCCTGGTACCTCCTGTAAGTCCTACGCAGCGGAATTCCTGAGCGTTGGTTGGACGCCCAGCACCCTTTCTCCACAACTCTGCAAACGTGACTACTAGTTAAAGTAGCATATTTCTGCACCTCTGACTTAGAGGTAGTTTTAATCCCCTGCCCTATTATGTACTAGGGCCTTACAGAGGAGGTCATGCTAATCACAGGGGTACCTCAACCCATAGTGTACCCTAGTGTATGTAGGTGTTTTCACTGTATTCTAAGTGTCTTTTAGCATAGCACTGGCTCTAGGCCTGGTTAGTCAGAGTCAGTTACCACCAGTACCCGTCTGAAAAAGTTGTGGGCACAGGATGATTTTGCAACAAGGCCTCTTTCTGCTCCTCTGTTGGTTCTTTCTGCACATGTCTTGCTTCTTCCTGCACTTTTGTTCGTCTTTGTGGACTTCTGTTGCTTCTTTCTGCATTTCTTTTGCTTCTTTCTGTGCGTTTTTCTTCTTTCTTCACATGTCCTACCTCTGTAGGCATAGTTAGAAACTAGCATTTAAAAACCTTTGAAATTCACTTAAAAACCATAGGTTTCCGGCACGTTATAGTTAGAAATTACAATTTAAAAACCTTTGAAATTCACTGAAAAAACCATAGGTTTCAGACACGTTATAGTTAGAAATTAGCATTTAAAAAACCTTTGAAATTCACTGAAAAAACCATAGGTTTCAGGCACGTTATAGTTAGAAATTAGCATTTAAAAAACCTTTGAAATTCAATGAAAAACCATAGGTTTCAGGCACATTATAGTTAGAAATTAGCATTTAAAAAACCTTAGAAATTCACTGAAAAAACCATAGGTTTTAGGGAAAGTTATAGTTAGTTGGACATTTCACCAGAGAAATTCCCCCGTTATAGTTAGTTCAGCTAACTATAACTCGCGCCCCCGCAATGCACTGCTGATGATGTCACATATTACATCACTCATGACATGGTCAGTGATATCACTGATGACATCTCAAATGACATCACTGATGACATCACTGATGACATCATCCATGTGATAATTTGATGCATCTTCTCACACCCTAATATAACCTTTGATACACCCACTCTAAATTACAGACTGCCATTCTCAAAACCATAGACACTCCAACACCAATAACTACATACCCACTCACTAATTCTTAGGTCTACACACACATCCACTCACTCACCCGTACAGTCACTCATACTTACGGTCACTCAGTACAGGACTATCATATGCACTCATTCACCTATATAGACACTCACACACCGCCACTCATCTATAGAGGTACTCACACACCTAGTCAGTCATGCACATAATTAATCATACTGCCATTTGCTCACCTATACAGTTATACACACACCAGCTCACTTACTCATACAAATACTAGCACATTCTTACGCTCTTATACAATCACTGATACAAGCACACACTCATCCATACAGCCACTCTCACAATCACACACTCTCACTTATAGCCATTTATATGCTCCAACACACATATATACTGCCTTTCACATATGTAGTTACTCACACATGTACCACTGAGATATACATTCACTCACTAACACACCCATACACACACTCACCCACCCATACAGTCCATCACAGATGCACTCTTGAAACCATGCACCCAGTGAATCACCCACACACACATCTATGCACAGAGTCACACACACCCCACCCACACAAACACTCAGGCACCCATACAGATACTCAGACAACCAATCAATAACCCATATAGACACTCATGTAGGTATTCACAAACCCATGCAGCCGCTTACACACCAACAGACAGACGGATACAGACATTCACACAGTTTAGTCACTAACCCATGCGTTCAGTAAGATACGTTTAATCACTCACTTATAGAGTCAGTCACGCACCTACTAAATCATCCATTCAGACACTTATACACCCACTCATTCTTCAATACGCCTTTCCCTATATATATCAAACATATTTAAACTTTACAGAAACACACAGTCACTGGATGATGTCATCAGTAATGTCATCAGTGATGTCATCAGTGATGTCACTGACCATGTCATGAGTAATGTAATATGTGACGTCATCAGCAGTGCATTGCGGGGGCGCGAGTTATAGTTAGCTGAACGGGGGAATTTCTCTGGTTTTGTACGAGTGAAATGTCCAACTAACTATAACTTTCCCTAAAACCTATGGTTTTTTCAGTGAATATATATATATATACACATACACATATATATATGTATGTGTATATATATATATGAGCGTTGGGATTGGGACTGGCAACATTGCGTATCGCTCAATGAATGCTGTCTAATAAAGCGCTGTGACCCCTTGGATCTGGCTGCGGCGCATTTCTTGCAAAGAGGAATGTTGTTGGATATGTAGGCGGGTAACTCCGAACCCGCCACGCCGCGGCCGCCCTGTTAGAGTCCGGGGCTTCAGAATCCGAGTTCATGGTGATGGATATATATATATATATATATATATATATATCAAAAGAATACCCTTTCATAGAGTGACGCATTCATTCTGCAAAATAAGAAGCAGAGAACTCTGGGTAGTTCTCAAGTTTAGGTGGAAAGCAGCTCCAGTTAGAACACTCTCAACACCAGCGACACTCTGAATTTGCTCACCTCAAATGTCTGCTTTGCTATCAAAGTCTTTAAGCATAGGATTAGCACGGTGCCATCCAAGCCGAGATAGAAAGGGACAAAGCCTTTTGCCATTTCTACAGCAAAGTCTTTAAGCATAGGATTAGCACAGTGCTATCCATGCCGAGCTGTAAAATGGCCAAAGCCTTTTACCACTCCAGGCAGAGTATTACAGCTTTGGATTGGTAAAATACCATCCAAGCCCACCTGAAATGAATAAAAGCAACCCTTGACATGTGTTTCGCTCTCGTTTGAGCTCTTCAGAGAGGTATAGCTTTGTCCAGACACAAGGGAGCACCCAGTAAAAGTCAAAAGAATACCCTTTCAGGCATAGAGTGACACATAAATTATGCAAAAAAGAAGCAGAGAATTCTGGGCAGTTCTCAAGTTTAGGTGGAAAGCAGCTCCAGTTAGAGCACTCTCAACACCAGCAACACTCTAAATTTGCTCAGCTCAAATGTCTGCCATGTCATGAGTAATGTAATATGTGAGGCCATAAGCAGTGCATTGCGGGGATGTTAGTTATAGTTAGCTTAGGTAACTATAACTGCTGAATTTCACTGGTTTTATATGAGTGAAATCTGAGCCTAAATATAACATCCCTGTAACTTTTGTTTTTTGTAGTGAATTTCTATGTTTTTTTAAATTCTATTTCCTAACTATAACGTCCCTGTAACCTTCGGTTTTTTAAGTGAATTTGTGAGGTTTTTTTAATTTTATTTCCTAACTGTAACCACTGACCTGGACACTGAGTGTGTGAGTGAGTGCATAATTGTTTCAGTGGGTTTATGAGAGTCTGAGTAGGTTTGTAAGTATGTGTGAGAGTATATGAGTGGGGCTGTAAGTGGGTATATGATTGTCTGGGTGGGTGTATGAGTCTGTGAGATGGTCTGTGAGTCAGTGAGTGAGTCTCTGGGTAGATGTGTGAGTGGGTGAAAGAGAGTATGAGTGATTCTGTAAGTGGGTGAATGAGTGTCTGACTGTGTCTGTGAGTGGGTGTACGTGTCTGAGTTTGTGAGTGGGTGCATAAGGGAATGGGTCTGTGAGTTGATGTGAGAGTGTATGAGTTGTTCTGTGAGTGGGTGCATGAGGGCCGGAATTGGTGCTGCTCATTTTCTGCTCGTTTTCTGTAGGCCTGGGCAGAGCTGGCCGAATTGTAATCCACAGAATTCCCCGGAGTTACCGAAAAACTCCAAATTTTGCACAGTTCTGTGAGCGGGTGGAGTATTGCTCGACCACCCCTAATAAGGTTCCCTTGGCTGCTGAAGGTTGTTGGGGGCCACAAATCCCTATTGTTGCCACTTGTAAGTTCCCCACAGTGCGATTGCTAAGACCTCGTCTGTGGCTCCACCCCCTTTTTCAACCAGTCTGCAAAGGTGCCCCTGGCCCACTACTGGTTGGGTTATAAAGTCTCCTTGGCTGATGAGGGTCGTTGGGGTCCAGAAACCCCTATTGTTGCTCCCATAGCGGGATTGCTGAGACCTGGTTGGAGGCCCTGCCCCCTTTCTCAACCACTCTGCAAAGGGGCTTCCTGGTGCACTATTGGTTGGGGGTGAAATCCCCTTGGCTGCCAAGGATCATTGGGGGCCAAGAACCCCTATTGTTCCCACCAGTAAGTCCCCCACAGTGGGATTGCTGAGACCTCGTCAGAGGCCCCACCCCTTTCCCAAACACTCTACAAAGGAGTCTCCTGGTGCACTACTAGTTGGGGGATGAAATCCCCTTGGCTGCTGAGGGTCGTTAGGGGCCAAGAACCCCTATTGTTGCCACAAGTAAGTCCCCCACAGCAGGATTGTTGAGACCTTGTTGGAGGCCTCATCCCCTTTCTAAACAACTCTGCAAAGGGGCCTCCTGGTGCCCTACTGTTTTTTTTATTTTATTTTTATTTTACAGAGTTTTATACAGCGCGAACTTGACCCGAATCGGGTATCAGAGCGCTTTACATAGCACCAGTTGCACTACATGAGGAAACATAATTTTTTTTTTATTTTTTATCAGGCACGGGGAGATTAAGTGATTTGCCCAGAATCACAGGATGTTTAGCGTCATTGCCGAGACTCGAACCCAGTTCCCCAGATTCGAGGTCGACCGCCCTAGCCGTTAGGCCAACTCCTCTCCCTGGTTGAGGGATGAAGTCCCCTTGACTGCTGGGGGTCGATGGAAGCCAAGATTGCTGAGACCTCGTTGTAGGCCTGTTCCCTTTCTCAACCACTCTGCAAACACACTTCCTGATGCACTACTGGTTGGGGGATGTCGCTCCCTTGGCCGCTGAGGGTCATTGGGGCCAAGAACACATATTGTTGCCATAAGTAAGACACCCACAGTGGGATTGCTGAGACCTGGTTGGAGGCCCGGCCCCCTTTCTCAACCACGCTGCAAAGAGGCCTCCTGGTGCACTACTGATTGGGGGTGAAATCCCCTTGGCTGTTGAGGATCGTTGGGGGCCAAGAACCCCAATTGGTGCCACAAGTAAGTCGCCCACAGCGGTATTGTTGAAGCCTCATCAGGGGCACGCCCCTTTCTCAACCACTCTGCAAAAGGTTCTCCTAGTGCACTACTGGTTGGGGGAGGAAGTCCAAAACAAATGAAGATTCAAATGTGGCATAAAGATGAAAAGTGAAACTAAAGGGGATATCCCTTTTTAAGGACAGTTCCCCTCACACACCAAAAGGTGTCATGCTTCATCATAGGGTACCTTCACGTGAGGAACCTAGTCCTCACGCTGGCTACAACCCTCGCTACGAGGGAGGAGCTCAGGGATGTTTTAATTTGAGAGGTAGGGTGTACTAAAACCCTATGTGAGCTGGGTGTGATAAAAAAAGTGTGCAGTGCTATAATATAAGTGAATTAAAACCGACTACAGGGTCAGCTGTGACTTTAATAGCGCTGCCCGGTGTCAGGATTAAAAAGCAGGAATTGTACTGAAACCACTTTCTGGTTCAGTATGAAACTATTATAGTTCATCATTATTATATATTTTTTTCACATTTGTTATTTTGCAGTAGCTACATTTCCGACCCTGACGAAAGCCTAGACACTAATATAGGTTTTTGAGGCTGAAACATGTTGGTCTTGTAAGCACTCAGTGGTTTCAAACATTGACCTCTGTGTCCACAAGCAATTCCTGCTTTTTAATCCTGACACCGGGCAGCGCTATTAAAGTCACAGCTGACCCTGTAGTCGGTTTTAATTCACTTATATTATAGCACTGCACACTTTTTTTATCACACCCAGCTCACATAGGGTTTTAGTACACCCTACCTCTCAAATTAAAACATCCCTGAGCTCCTCCCTCGTAGCGAGGGGTTGTAGCCCGCGTGAGGACTAGGTTCCTCACGTGAGGAGGTACCCCTATGATGAAGCATGACACCTTTTGGTGTGTGAGGGGAACTGTCCTTAAAAAGGGATATCCCCTTTAGTTTCACTTTTCATCTTTATGCCACATTTGAATCTTCATTTGTTTTGGACCCGGGGCCTCTTTTTGTGAGATTTATAAGTTAATGGGGAGCCGGTACCCGCAGGTCCTTAAAACTCCTCAAGCCCTCTGTGTGATTAATTGGGGGAGGAAGTCCCCATGACTGCTGAGGGTCATTGGGAGCCAAGATCCCCTATTGTTGCCATAAGTAAGTCCCCCACAGCAGGATTGCTGAGACTTCATCTGAGGCCCTGCCCTTTTCTCAACCACTCTGGAAACATGCCTCCTGTCGCACTACTGGTTGAGGGATGACGTCCACTTGGTTGCTGATGGTCGTTGGGGGCCAAAAACTCCTATTGTTGCCATAAGTAAGTCCCCCACAGCGGGATTGCTGAGACCTCGTCGGAGGCCCCCCTTTCTCAACCACTCTGCAAAGGGACCTCCTGGCGCACTACTGGTTGGGGGAGGAAGTCCCCATGGCTGCTGAGGGTTGTTGTAGGCCAAGAAACCCTATTGTTGCCACAAGTTAATCCCCACAGCAGGATTGCTGAGACCTCATCCTAAGCCCCGCCCCTTTCTCAACCACTCTGGAAACATGCCTCCTGTCGCACTACTGGTTGAGGGATGACGTCCACTTGGCTGCTAATGGTCGCTGGGGGCCAAGAACTCCTATTGTTGCCATAAGTAAGTCGCCCGCAGCGGGATTTCTGAGACCTCGTCGGAGGCCCTGCCCCCTTCCTCAACCACTCTGCAAAAGGGCCTCCTGGTGCACTACTCGTTGAGGGATGAAGTCTCCTTGGCTGCTGAGGGTCATTGGGGGTTCTTTCTGCTTGTTTCCGGCCTCTATTTTACCTCTTTCTGCTCGTTTCTGATCTCTATCTTGCCTCTTTCTGCTCATTTCTGACGTTTATTCTGCCTCTTGCTGCTTGTTTCTGACCTCTTTCTGCTAATTTCTGTCCTTTATTCTGCCTCTTTCTGCTAGTTTCTCACCTTCATGATGTCTCTTTCTGCTCGTTGCTGGCATCTATTCTGCCTCTTTCTGCTTGATTCTCACCTTTATCATGCCTCTTTCTGCTCGTTGCTGACATAAATTCTGCCCCTTTTGACTCATTTCTCACCTATATTTTGCCTCTTTCTGCTCGTTTCTCACCTTTATTTTGCCTCTTTCTGCTCGTCTCACACCTTTATTTTGCCTCTTGCTGCTCGTTTCTGACATCTAATCTGCCTCTTTCTGCTCGTTTCTGACCTTTATTCTGCCTCCTTCTGCTCGTTTCTCACTTTTATCATGCCTCTTTCTGCATGTTGCTGACGTCTATTCTGCCTCTTTCTGTTCGTTTCTCACTTTTATCATGCCTCTTTCTGCTCATTGCTGATGTATATTCTGCCTCTCTCTACTTGTTTCTCACCTTTATTTTGCCTCTTTCTGCTCGTCTCACACCTTTATTTTGCCTCTTTCTGCTCGTTCCTGACCTTTAATCTGCCACTTTCTACTCGTTTCTGACCTTTATTTTGCCTTTTTCTGCTAGTTTCTGACCTTTATTTTGCCACTTTCTGCTTGTTTCTAACCTTCATCTTGCCTCTTTCTCCTCTTTTCCCCATGGACCGCAGGGTGCGCCTCAAGGCCCCTGCAGTCCTTGCCGGCTCTCTGCCTCCTGTAGGTTGCCAGCATTGCTCTCACAGAAAGCAAGCTGCTAAACATGAAGTTCCCAGTCTGTGAGAGCAATCGGTTTGTCTGTTTCCAAGTCCGCTTGACAGCGGGAAAAGAAACAGATGAAATCTCCCCTTCCAGCAAGCGAGAGCACTTCTCCACTCTAGCTTGCTGGAAGCGCAGTGTTTGCTGTGGCTTGGCGGGTGTGGTCAAAGCTCCCTTCAAGCAATAGCAAACATCTATGTCCCCGAGGTGAGCACCCTGGGACATAGCAGGTGCCGGCTCTGCGGGGTGGCGGTCCCGAGGCCATTATTGGCTCCAGGAGGGGGGCTGCGTAGCCTCCCTCCTTTCACTTTCACAGGCCTGCCCCGGGGAGGTGGCAGTCCCCGGGGCTGAGAACGGTCCGGGGGGGACTTGTGCAGCCCCCTTCCTTAAAAACAATATAAAGCCCCGGTGAAGTGGTGGTCCCCGGGGCTGGGGGTCTACGCGCCCCCCTCTTGTTAACTCATAAGCCCCAGGTAGGTGGCGGTCCCTGGGGCATAATTAGGCCCAAGGAGGGAGGGTTCCCATGTGCCCCCCTCCTCTTACTTCTCACATGACCCTGGGACCTGGCGTACCCGGGGGCTAAACAGAAGAGAAGCGCGGGCAACCGTGCTTCTTTTTTTACATTTTTCGGCAGGAGCCACAGATTCAGTGTAACTCCTTCCAGAAAAAAAATGCTTTTTTGCCCTGCTGGGCCCCACCTTCTCTTTTTAAAAAAAAACATTTTGGGGGGACTTGGCTGAAGCCGACTCCCAAGATGGGTGCCAACACTTTCTGATTGAAGTGTTGGCAGCCAATCACATTTGAACAGGGGAACTGTCGGATCCTCGGAGGATCCGCGTCCCTAGAGATATACATTTTAAATTCTTTTAATAACTCTAAAACCACTGATTGGATTTATAACAAATAATAAAAAGCGCTCTTTCTGGACCAAGAGCTAGCTTTCTGCCACATTTGGTGTAATTCCGCCCAGCATAGTCATGTTCAAAATCCCTATGGAGATCAACATTGGAAAAACACTTTTTTGACCCCCCTCCTTTTTCTTGGTCCCCACTTGACGGGTCGTCTGAAACTTTCCATGCGCAACAAGAATCACTGGCACACTTCTTTTGGAAAATTTTGTGAAGATTCATCAAACTGCGCGAAAGGTATAGGCAAGTCAAAAAACATGGTCTTAACTATAACTATCTATGATGTCACTGACCATGTCATGAGTGATATGTGAGGTCATAAGCAGTGCATTGCGGGGGCGTAAGTTATAGTTAGCTCAGGTAACTATAACTGCTGCATTTCACTGGTTTGGTATGAGTGAAATCTGAGCCTTACTATAACGTCCATGTAACCTTTGTTTTTTTCAGTGAATATATATATATATATACATATGCAAAAAAGAAGCAGAGAACTTTGGGTAGTTACCAAATTTAGGCGGTTTAGGGGGAGAACAGCTACTGTATAGAGCAACCCACAACACCAGCAACCTCAAATGTCTGTTTTTCTAGGAAAGCATAGGATACCCCAGTGCCATCTACAATGAGCTAGAAAGGGGCAAAGTATTTTGCCTTTCTACAGCAAAGTCTTTAAGCATACGATTAGGACAGTGTCTCCATGCTGAGCTGTAAAATAACAAAAGCCTTTTACCACTCCAGGCACAGTATTACAGCTTTGGAATGGTAAAATACTATCCAAGCCAAACCGGAAATAATACAAGCAACCCCTGACGCGTGTTTTGCTATCATTTTAGCTCTCTATATAGAGGTTTAGCTTTGTCCGGACACAAGGGAGAACCCAGTATAAGTAAAAACAATACCCTTTTAGGCTAAGAGAGCAGCATAAATTATTGAAAAAAGATGCAGAGAACTCTGAGTAGTTCCCAAGTTTGGCTGGAAAGCAGCTCCTGTACAGAGCACCCAACAACACCAGTGACACTCTGAATCTGGTCACCTCAAATGTCTGTTTTCCTAGCAGAGTTTTTAAGCATAGGAATAGCACAATGCCATCACTGCTCTGACCATGCCAGCACACCCGCCAATCGGGAAACAGGCAAGTAGACCTGTGTCCAAAATGTGAATAACACCTTAAAGGGCAGGGTAGTGCAACAACTGAAATAACACAAAGAACTTTCAGAATGGGGCACAGCAGATTTAGTCCTGATAAAAGCCTGGGACCAGTAGTTGCCTAAAATGAAGGGTTGAAGAATGTTGATAGAAATCAGGGTATTGGGACATTAAGCCCTTTTCAAACACCTGACTTCTGAATTTTTAACCGTATCAAAGGCACCCAAAATAATTAGAAATTAGGGTGATCTTTAGTTTCTTTTATCTTTACTTTTATACCCTGTTGGAAAAAAATATGCAACATGCTCCTTGGAACATGGTTGAGCCCATCATGGTTCATAGGGTCCAGGATGAGACCCGATGATGAAGCATGACACTAAAAAGGTGTGTGAGGGTTTCATTTTCTGAGGGCTTGAGTTCATTCGGGCTGTGGCCTGTGGCCTCAAAGACGTCATCCTCCAGTGACTCAAGCACAAAACCAATATAAGAACCCCTCGATACACCCCTGAACATAAAACAAGAGTATACATCACTGAACCTTCTTATCCAAAGTCAACATTTTCGACTTCATCATGACAGCTTCATCCTCAATTTAGTGCCACCCCTGACTCACCTGAATTAGAAAGACAACTATGCCATTCACTTCTCAGTACTCCACAACACAACAATGCATCAAGGTCAACCAATAGGAGAAAAACTAATATGCCAATTCTTCAAGGGTTTCACTTTGAAGAAGATGAACCTATAAACCCCTCAAACTCACATCAACCCTCATCAGATATCAACACACTAATCAAAGTAGGCATACTGCGCTTAAAAAACATGTGAACGTAGTCACACCAATCCTCTACACCTAAGCCTTCAGTTTCACAATACACTCAAGAACTCACTGACAGCAAGCACTCAATATGACAACAAAAAACAAGAAATTGTGATGGTTCAATGACCTGGACGACTTCAGAAGAAACTAAACGCATTCTGCAAAGCTCATCACCACAACTAAATCCAGCTTGTATAAGGCTAACATCAATGAAATGACAAACAGAAGCATTCCATTTTTCAGGCAGTAAAACACTGCATCAGTCCCATGCTGGAACCTTCAGTCCCACATTCAATCGACTAGTGTAAGGCTGTCAATTCCCTTCTTCACTTAGAAGATAAACAAAACCAGAACCCACTGTGAGAACCTCAAACAGGCATTCATGCTGCTCCCTATCCCCCATAGTGACATTCCCAAGTGGACACATTTTGACCTCCTTTCACATGACAAACTTACAGACATGTTCAACTCCCTCAAGGTCACCTGCAGCAAAGACGACATACTACGATCCTCCACCGTGACATCCCTCCTTGAAGATTATATCACCCCTACTCAATATCAACAATTCCTCAATCAATCCCTAGACAGTTACCCCATTGCTGAAATAACCTAGCTGTACCAAGATGACATTGCCAGCTACCATCCAAACACCAGCCTACTTTACATCTGAAAAGCCATCAAACCACTATGTAATCCAGAACTGGATGACAAACCTCTGCCTAAAGAGCTCATTCCGACAAAGATATAATTTCTCTTGCTCGCCAACAGTATCAAACAACCACAGACCCAAACATGGGTATTGGACATCAACTTTGAGAACTTTCCTGCCAAGCTAACAATCAATGTAAAATCACTTAGATACACTCTCCAGAAAGAACTCCTTGAAAGAGCACATCACCTGGAAAATGCATGGCATCA
This sequence comes from Calotriton arnoldi, assembly GCA_963921515.1. Taxonomy (NCBI): domain Eukaryota; kingdom Metazoa; phylum Chordata; class Amphibia; order Caudata; family Salamandridae; genus Calotriton; species Calotriton arnoldi. The sequence continues at coordinate 2,317,741 of CAWUFW010000961.1, forward strand.
GCTATCACTACTGAAAAAACATGAAACTCTACCTTGCCAGAACTGGCTTTAGGACATCAGTGCAAGTTTTAATACGCATCTGGATGGAGGCAATGATCTGCTCAACGGTTCCTCTGATACTATTCTGGCACCCCTGAAAAGTATTCCACATGTTGTAACACGTCTCACCAAAGGAATGAAGAAGTTCAAAATCTCCTTGGAAACATGCTGTATGTCCTGGGAAACCATTAGAAATTACATTAATGCGCATTCTGTAGAAAAACATCTCAAGTAGTTAGTGCCACACCAGGAGCCATACATAACTGTTAGTATTTTTTAAATGTGTTCGATATTTCAAGAGCCACTGATTGCAGAGTAAATAATTGCTAATTGGGGAACGTTATGCGAGTTATGTTATCAATGATTGATTATATTAGATTGTCTACCCTGCTTTTCTCCATTAGACTCTCATCTAGCTTACTTTCTTAATTGAGCTTAAGAATGTTTTAACTATTTTCGAACCAAATGTTTGACTCTTTCAGTGCAGCAATTCATTATAAGAGGAAATTAACTTTATTGAGACCGGGGTCCTTCTCGACCGAAGATCTCACTCCAAAATGGTCACGAACCTGGCCATCTCTGGACTGTCGCCTCTGTGGTAATGGAGCAGAGTCGTTATTACATCTATTATGAATCTGCCCGGCTCTACACAATTTAAGGAAGATCCTTTTGAGGCCAATTCTAAGAGAAACACAAATCAGGACCTGCAGAGCGGCTGTGATAAAATGCCTCAGCGGTTCCTCGTCCAACTGTCATGTAAGACAATCAAATTCCTGACATTAGCAGCCCAAGAACTGGAAAAGAAGGATGCAGTGAAACAGGAACCGGGAAAGACGGACACATAGCAGCCGGCCTTAGTCCTTCCTTAACGCTCTTTGCACTTTCCCCCTCTCTCTTTCCCATTTATCTTAAGTATTTTATTAGAGATAGGAGGGACAGACACGCTTACATCAGCATAAGATCCAATAAGTTTGGCACTTTGCCTCTTTTTCCTTTTTCTTTGAGCTTTTTAAACTGAAAGAAGGTATAACATGTTTCTATTTCGCATCAAAAAAAAAAAAAAAAAAGGAAGCTTTTTGCCTTTTACCCTCATTTACTTTTCCTTTCTAGCATAAGCATATCCTGCGAATAGAGGGTATAGTAATGTTTACATCAATTCTAAAAAGAAGTGTGGTCAAAGCAGCGCACTACAACAGTTGTACTTTGGCACTAATCTTACCGTGTGAGGGCCTTTGTCTCCTTTATCCGTCTCAAACTGTTTTACTGCTGTTATTATTTTATAATGTACATCTGTGTAATGTTGTTTATCTTATGGTGGTATGTTCCACCCTTTTATGATTTTAACAAGTCAAATAAAAGTATTATATCATCATTATCATCATAGCACAAATCTTAAATTGTCTTTGAGTAATCCAAAATCCAACGACTTTCAACTAATATTTTTAGCAATACTCTCATATTCTGTGTCTTTAGTTGTAAAATACACCAACATGTCACAACAAATAGCACGATTTTTGAGCGGCACAGAGCGGCTTATTTACAAGCACCTTGCACGCTGGTGAGTCACTTTTAATATGGGAAACAGTGACGTACCAGCGGCACAAGGGGCTTGTAAATAAGCACCAGAATTCTTTCTGGGGTTTCATTTACCTGGCTTTGGTGAATTTTAGTAGTTAATAGTTCTGCAAAATGAAAACAAGGCTGGACTCGAATGACATTCCTGTATTTTTCTCTCATTATTTCAAACTGCTGACTCAGTGGTGAATAACCAATAATGATTTAGGGTGTAGATATAGCCCCCAAATTGCCCGGACAAAGTTAGAGGTAAGTTCCAACCGAGAGAAAGTTGCCCAAATGTACCCCCATCTGACTTTGCGAAATACCCTTTCTGAATCAATTAAAATTGTTGTGATAGTTTTTAAATATATTGATTTAAATTTATTGCTAAGGTCAGGACAATTTCATGTTCATGGAATGATTTCTAGCAGAATAGTGCTCCGTTATCATGCTAAGATAAAAGCGTACAGTTGCGTCTATACTGAGTAGAGATATCGGCCTATATCGTCCACGGGTTTCTGCCAACTTCTTTCCTGGTTCTTTCTGGAGAATGTGGCGCTTTGTATATTGACTGGACCTGCTAAAATATACAAACTAAAGTGCATGCTAGTTCATCCATGAAGATTTTCCAAAAAGAATTTGTCATTTATCCTACTCCATTAGCAAATGTACTAAATATTTAATAAACTCAATTTTCCTCTAAAGTATCGCTATTGATTCTTCCGAGAAATGCTTACGTTTTATCACTGTAACATTTTTTTCAATACTGTCTCTCTTCTACTAACTACATATAATTGAGGGAAATGTTTAAGATTACTTGTATTTATTATTTTCTGAGTCCATTATTTTCTTAAGGTTTCCAATCTCCTATTTGAGTTATTTGCATTATTCTACTTTTTAATTTTTGGGCGGTAATATCTCTTTAATGTTGTTCTCTCTCGGTCTGTATATTATATTTTCTTTCAAATGGATTTCTTGTATTCCCTGTTTATGAGATCCCTTTTCTTCTAGCTGTAATGGTTTTTTGTTTGTCTCATGTTCTTTTGGGCAGGAAAGACTGATTTTGCCCCACACAAATGATCCGAGCAGTCTCATACCTCACAAATGTCAGCAGGGTTTATACCTATGTGTCACTGGTGCCAGAGGTATCAAAATACTGGGTACAAATTTTGCACCGACTTTTTGCGATGGGTTTTTTATTTAATGATGCAACCTATGTAGTAATAAGACCCATCGCAAAATCTCCATTGGCAAGGTGGTCACAGATCTACAGCCTTAATGAATATTAATTAGGCAGGGCACTATTTGCTTGCCCCTGTGATTGACTGGAAAGACAGGGTTGGTGGTCTGCAAGGAACATCAGACCACCGTCCTTGTATGTGTATTTCCAAATGGGATTTTTTTTTTTTTTTTTCAAGCAGCCCATGTTCCGTAAAGAAACCTGTGCTGCTTTTAAAATAAAAAAGTTTCCAGATTGTGAAAACTTGGGGGAATCAAAGGAGGTGGTAACTGATTTGCAAGGGGAATCATGTATCACCTCCTATAGGGTGTTGATTACCATTGATACATACAATAGCAAATCACAATTACGACTGAATGTCACTGTCACTTCCTTTCCTATCTGCACTTCAGTGTGGGTTGGTAAACCCATTTAATGAAGCGGAAATGCTTTCTTGACTCGAAAAATGGGTTTCAAGCATACCAAAAGGCCCTTTTGCAGTCACAAACTCTGGGATTTTGTGCATCAGAGGGTTGGCGATCACAAAATGGCTTTGTACATCTGGCCATAATTCTTTTAGCTGAAAAGATATCTGCTGTCTAAAATATTCTGTCTATGTGGCATCCTTGTGTATTGTCTATCTTTAGTGTCCATTTTTACTTTGGAAACTTTACTTATTCCTACTCTTTTTGCGTGTATCCATACTCAGTATCTATTAGTTTACCTCTTACTAAAATATATATATATATCTGAGAAAAATATTGATGTCTGGGTGGGGGGAAAAGTATATTCTTTTTATTTAGTTAGTTTTTATTAGACACAGATTAACACACATCTTGAGTCAAGTATCTACATTTATTTTTTTGCTTTGGGAAAAAATCTTATTTTCTTTTAGAGTGTTTATCATGTTTTGGTTGAATCGTCCCCATTACACAGAGCATTGCCAGTTCTGCCAGTTCCTCTATAAATTATTTGTAGGTGATTTCAAGAATTAAATCAGGCTAAAAAAAGCTGCTATCATCAGGTTTTGACTGGTCTTGATTTCAAGGCAAGCCAAAGATGCACATATTCCATTCCCCTGTATTGTTGGTCTCTCAACAAGTTACGTTTCTTTTCTTCTTTTTCTTTCTCTTTCATGCGTTATTTCTTCTTATTCCAGGTTATTGCTTTTTTATGCTATAGTATTTCTGTAATATTGGCCTCCATGCATCACAGCCTTCAACTTTTTCAATAGGGTTCCATTCTACACGATCCAATTTTTCACTTTTCATCCTGTACTCTGAAAGTGACCTTGGCCCAGTGCATATAAAAAAAGAAGGAAGAAAGGTACATTTAGTACAGCGTACAAGTCAGGTGGTTCCTACCCTACATGGGCACCTTGGTGTGGTGCCACACTCAAGCCTGTTTCAGATCTGTAAACCATATCAAACATGTAAAAAAAGAATTATGTAATTACTAAGTTAACTTTAAAGAGCAAGAGAATGTGACACAGAGGAATTAATCCCACATTGGGACCCTTATGCTCTAAAGAGGATATAAATAATATTTAATAATATTAACTGTTGTGACTGATCTGCATTGCTGCCATCCTTTTGTTGGTGACTCTCCTAGTCTGAACTATGTCCAGGTTGGATGATGATGTAATAGAGGGTTCTTTGCCCCCTTGCCACCCTATGCCCGCTCAGTCTCCCAAACACATGTACAACAGTTCATCTAAGAATCCAAAGCATGTTTCCCCCAACTAGGCAATTCAGGGTTTGTCATCTGCCAAGCACTCTTCCTTTTCAGCTGCTCTTGCAGATAAGCCCTATAAATAGCACCTGCCAAATGTCTAGAGTGAATGTTAAAACATTACAACATGCCTTGTCTGCATTTTACTGGTACTGGAGTGGTAATGTTTTAATGTTTCTGTGTATGATGCTCCAGTGTTCAGTATCTTCTTCCTTGGAACATTAGCATTCCATACAGCTTTCCAGCCTAAAAGCTCTAACCCACCACACTGGTATGCATGCTAGGTATTACAACTAGAACAATGAACTGAATACCCTGGGCCTGAGCGTTAAACATGGGTGCTTCAGCTGCACCTGTCCACCGCTTTCCTGCAGACTGCCTCTCGAGGCTGTGAGACTAAGGGCCTGATTACGATGCAGGCAGGAAGGGCTCCGACCATCGGTTGTAGCCCTCCTGCCCGCATCATAATCACTGATTCGGATTCCCTTCCAAACGAGCCATTTCGATGGGCTCGGTCAGAAGGGAATCTGAATCAGTCTTCTGAATGGCTTACGATGGGCTCAGAGTGCCCGTCCACCATTTGGAAGGCCCACAGTAATCCCCCGGCCGGCTCTTTCCGGCCGAGGGATTACGATGGCAGTTTTCCACTGCCTTTTAGTGCCGGCCTTTCCGGCACAATAAGGAAGGAAGGAAGGAAGGAAGGAAAAGACATTTATAGAGCGCATGGCTACCCGGAAGCATCCCAGCGCTAATAACTGACACGGGGGGCAGAGGGCTAGGGGAAGAGCATGGTCTTTAATTGCTTCCGAAAAGCCAGATGGTCAGGGATTGTGCGGAGGTGAAGAGGCAGGGAGTTCCAGAGTTTGGAGGCATTATAAGAAAAGAGTCTACCGCCACTCCTAGATTTCTTGATCCTGGGGATCTCTGCCATGTGCAGATCATCTGATCGGAGATTCCGGTTGGCTTTATATGGACGAATCATGCTGGAAATAATAGGTGGACCAAGTCCCTGCATTGACTTATGTACCAAACACAGAGCCTTGAACCTGATCCGTTCCTGAACCGGGAGCCAGTGAAGGGAGCGGAGGGCCAGTTTTGCTGAGAGTCTATTGATAGTACCCATCAGGAGTCTTGCAGCACTATTTTGTACTGATTGGAGTTTTGTGACCGCAGAGATGGGGGCACCCAGATACAGAGCGTTTCCATAGTCCAGTCTCGAGAGTATTAATGATTGGACCAGTACTTTCCTGGCCTCGAAAGGAAGGAGGGGCAGGACTTTTCGGGCCATTCTGAGTAGACCATAACAGAGGGCTGCCGTTTTTCTAGCCTGGGTCCTAAGGCTTAGGTCTTGCTCCATCCATACACCAAGGCTCTTAATCTCTGCTTTCGGGACTGGGGCTGGGCCCATGCTGGGGGGCCACATCATACTAGGGTTGAAACTGAGAGTGTTGCCCAGAATCATAATCTCAGTTTTTCCTCCGTTAAGCTTCAGCTGGGAGGCATCCATCCAGCTGGAGATATCATTTAAGCATGAGTACAGGGCATGGGTAAGGTATTGGGAAACAGCTTTGGGGGCCCCCAGCAGGACCCTCATGGGTGGAAGGCTGCTGGATAGAGGCCCTCATTGATCCCTCTACCCCGTGGCAGGCACCTTGCCTGCCACAGGGAGCAGGGATGAACTGCACCCCTGCTCTTTGCTATGAGAGCATGCATTCCGTTCGGAATGCATGCTCTCATAGCAAAGCATAGGCTTGCGACCGAACCCTGTCCTAATTCCTGGGTTGGAACTGATGACTGGAGGTCGTTCGGTTCCAGTTTCAGAACGATGCCGGACGGACTTGGGTCCGTCCGGCATCATAATCGGCCCCTAAGTGTTGTTTTAGTTGTTATTCATTCCTACAGGTTGAACTTTGTTTTGTTTTTCAATAAAGTTTGGGAGGAATGTAGTGTCCTGCTGGAGACGTTCTAGTGTCTCAGAAGGTACTAGTTTACCAGCCACTTCCTTGAGGGCTGGCTGTGACATCCACCCCACACCCATCCAACACAGGCGTCACCGGTCAGGTGACCCTGCCAATAAAAGAGCCCGAGTGCACGTGCTCGGGGCCAGTTCCAGGTACCATAATTATTTGTCTGTGCCTTCTGTATGTCTTCATGAGGGCCTAAGGCCCAAGACCCTACACACAGTTGCATGACAGACATGCAACTACTTATGCAATTCTGGAAAACAGATCCCTCAAAGTGGGTGAGGGAATAATGCACTTCAGGAGCTCCCCATTCAGCCCAAGACAAAGGAATATCTGAGAGGTATAAAAAAACTCAGTGGCTCCTCTTCACATTTTGCAGTGGGCCCCTTCATTTTGTATTATGCCACTGAAAGTGGGGCTAACTGTAATTACATGACTAGTATCTCACACCTCCAGGGAGTTTCTCCCAGCTCGTGGGTGACAATTCTTGATTTTTTCTGTGTATCACTGCCAGAGCAGACATGGTGCACCGGAACAGAATGGATGCCAGCGGAAATGATGTAGGAGGGATGGGGCTACCCTTCTTCGCCATTCCCGGTAGTGTCGGATCCAGACAACAGTTTTCATGGTGGCGGCTCAGCCACCAGGAAAAGCACATGCACCCTACCCGCCTAATGCTTCGGGAACCGAGGGGAGGGTGAACAGCACATCCACTAATTTTCTTGAATGCTCCTTTACTTCTTACCTCCAAATCGCTCCCTAAGTGTATATTATTCCAATATCTTTAAACTGTTTATAGGTTAGGGGTTGAGGAAAGAAAGTATGCTTTAACTGTTTTTTTCCCATTATAATAAATGCAAAAACCCGCATTGCCATAAAAAATGCAAACTTCTAAAACATTATTAGTTAGGGCAAATTAAAGTCTGTGTGAGAGCAGAAGAATCTGGTGTAGCATGATGTACGGGAAAAGTTTGAAAGGGACATTTTGTGAACATTTCATAAGATCACCCTTTGCAATAACTTACAACCCCAGTGGGGTAAATAAAAGAGCTGCATGTTTTTCTGCTCTTTCTCTGATCTCTGAAGGGTGTCACTCTTTCATTTTGTCGCTCAACAGTCTGACATGCGAAAGCTTTGTTCAGACAGTTTAATTTAATCACTGCCACTGGTTCAACAAGATGATAAAATCCCTTGTGCTGTAGAACATCCAACATCCAGCCCTGCGTTATCTGATACCGTTTGAAGCTGCTCTCGTGAATTCAGCCTGATAGCTCAGGAACTCCTAACTTGTCATAAACAATATATTAATGCCGCAGTTGAATTCCATTAGAATCAGAGCTAGATGAAGTTGAGCTCATCCAAGCAGGCCAATGTAATAAAATGTAATTTGGACTAATCTTCCAAAAGAATGTCTCGTGTTTGAAGCTGACAATCTCCACTCACATGCAGAAGTAATTGCTTGTTAACCATGCTGAAGACGTTTGAATCCTGCCTTTGTTCTGCATGCACCTTACAGGTGTCTCCTTGCCACAGACAATCGGGCTCTCTGTTTAAAATGAGAGATGTCAGAACTGCAAATATTAAAACAGACAGTTCGCATTTTAATGAACTCGGCTGATCCAAGTCGGAATTTGGAGGAATTTGAGCCAGGAACCGATATGCAGAAGGTCGCGGATCCACGTAGGTAAGCTTATTAACTGAAATGTTGATTTAAATGATCACATTACTTATAATGTGGCTGACTTAAAGTTACGTCGCTGCTGATATGACTGGGAGTAAAATAGACCTGTTTGTTTTTTAGAAGGTACACTTCTAAAAAAAATGGCGCTAGCAATGGACATATGTAGGTCAACTTTCCTTAAATTCCTCTGTACAGGAGCTGTACGTCCTCTCTGAAGGAGGGACGTACCATGATCAGTGAACTGAATTTTCGTCCCAGATATTTAAACAACCACTTGAAAGCAAGAGCCACAAAAATAAAAATAAAAAGAAGGGGGAAATGCTGCTGCATAACTGAGGGCTAGCAATAACATTTTAAAATAAATTAACCATCCTATATAATTTAAATAAAATAGTACAGGTGCTTCCTCGCACGTAGGTACTCTTAGAACAGATATAGAAACCATTCTTAATTTTAACACATATCACTGGAAAATATAATTCGTTCGTTCGTTCAAAGACTTTATTCGGATGCGACAAACATCCATAAACGTTACACAGCAAATACCACAGTTAAAAAAGTAATATGTCGGGATAAAAAGAGAAATTAATATACATAGCCATAGGCTAGCAATAAAATTTAAAAATAAATTAACCATCCTATTTAATTTTACTAGAATAGTACAGGTGCTTTCTACCAGCTAGGTATTCTTAGAATAGATATAGAAACCCTTCTTAGCTTTAACACATATCACTGGAAAATGTCATTCTTATTGGCACAAAAAGGTACTATTAGCCTTGACTTAATGTAATGTAGAGTCATAGTTTAACACGCAAAGCTGAAATAATTGGCCCAGTAGCCCTGGTATTGAAATGTTCTTCTTTTTTAGGAAGATGTGCACATGTGATTAGACAACATGCCCGTGTTCGTATTTACAGAGAACCAATGCTGAAATGAGCTGACCCATTGTCACATGTTATGCTTTGCTCAGTGGAAGCAAAACGTGAATGACAGTTGAACAGACCAATGAATTGAGAGGGCTGACCCAAATCGCCTCTATTTATGTATATGGGTATGTATTTTAAGTAATGATCTTTTCATTTAATTGAGCTGGCGAACCAGCTAAAGCTGCCTCTACTGCAGGCTTTAAAAAATACAAACTAACATCTACATAAAGGCTCATGTTTATTTAGTGAGGTGGGATTCAATCTACAGAGTTCAATGTTAAAAAGCCTGATGAAGGTCTGATACACCGCGGTATCGAAGGTTCCCTTGGCATGTTTGTGTCGGATTCTAACGCCTCTCAGACGTGCAAGTGACCCCCTCCGTCCACGGCCTTACTTGTGCACCATTGCCTGCCCGGACCGGGAAATCGGAGTTGGAGTCTTAGCTGGTGCATAACGGCCACAGTTTATTTGAAAGCATGAAACATAAACATCACATTTCTCTTGGTCATTCGTACACTCCATGATTTCAACACTGCATCACATCTATAAAATTATCACATTCTGATGCATTGGTCCATAAACTCTTTACAGCACTTCCAGCACAGCCCCCTGAGTAACGGCCCCCCACTTTGGTGTCTAGTTCTTGCGGCCTCCAGGCTTCCCTTGCTACCAATATCTGAGTGGGTGGCCGGCAGGCCCGACCCGGGCTGCAAGTGCTGTGACCGCCTGCTGCGGACCGCAAGCTGGCCAATCGCCTGCTCCCCCAACGCCCCTGCGGAAAGACATCCCAAGAACACTGCTTTTCACGGCTCATCATCCTAGGCTAGTGTGCTTTCATGTCTGTCTACTTTGTGCTGTTTCTGCCACGCTGCCTGTGGTTCGTCGACCTCTGGCAGCTCCTCCTGCCCGCTCTTAATTGTGGGTGGATGGGCCAACATCAGGCGGTCAAGGTATGCCTTTCTTGACCTTTCCCCCTTCCTTATCCCCTTGCCTCTACTGAACACTTTGCTCTGATTGGGGGGTTGAAACCCCGCCGGCCAATCGCCTGCCCCTTTTTTCCTGGGCACCAGGCTCTTTTTGCAGGCATTTCTCCTTGCTCCGTTAGGCCCCGCCCTCAGGAGATGTTCTTCTCGGGACTTCCATGGATCAGGCATTGCCTTCCCGGCCCACCCCATAACCCCTCCCAGACGTGCCAGTGACCCCCCTGCACCCACGGCCTTACTCGTGCCCCATTACCTATCCCCACCGGGTAAATCAGAGTCTGAGTCTTAGCTGGTGCATAACGGCCGCAGTTTATTTGAAAGCATGAGACATAAACATCACATTTCTCTTGGTCATTCGTACGCTCCATGATATCGACACTGCATCACATCTATAAAATGTATCACATTCTGATGCATTGGTCCATCAATTGCTTCCAGCACTTCCAGCAGAGCCCTCTGAGTGACGCCCACACTTTGGTGTCTAGCGCTTGCAGCCTCTAGCCTTCCCTTGCTACAGATATCTGAGTGGGTGGCTGTCAGGCCCGACCTGGGCTGCAAGTGCCGTGACCACCTGCTGCTGACCCCAAGCTGGCCAATCGCCTGCTCCCCCAGTGCCCCTGCCAAAAGGCATCCCAAGGACACTGTTTTTTGCAGCTCGTCATCTTAGGCTAGTGTGCTTTCTTGTCTGTCTACTTTGTGCTGTTTCCGCAACGCTGCCTGTAGTTCCCTGACCTCTGGCAGCTCCCCACGCCCGCTCTTAATTGTGGGTGGATGGGCCAACATCAGGCGGTCAAGGTATGCCCTTCTTGACCTTGCCCCTATCCTTATCCCCCCTTGCCTCTGCCGAACCCTGCGCTCTGATTTGGGGGTTCAAACCCCGCCAGCCAATCGCCTGCCTCTTTTTTCCCAGGCAACAGGCTCTTTTTGCTGGGATTTCTCCTTGCTCTGTGAGGCTCTGCCCTCGGGAGACGTTCTTCGCGGGCCTTCCATGGATCAGGCTTTGCCTTTTGGCCCGCCCCCTAACCCTTCCCAGACTTGCGAGTGACCCCCTCCGCACACGGCCTTACTCGTGCACCATTACCTACCCCCATCGGGTAATCAGAGTCGGAGACTTAGCTGGTGCATAACGGCCCCAGTTTATTTGAAAGAATGAAACATAGACATCACATTTCTCTTGGTCATTCATATGCTCCATGATCTCAACACTGCATCATCTCTATACAATTATCACATTCTTGTGCATTGATCCATAAACTCCTTCCAGCACAACCCCTGAGTGACGCCCCCCCCCCTCCTTTGGTGTCTAGCGCTTGTGGCCTCCAGGCTTCCCTTGCTACTAATATCTGAGTGGGTGGCCGTCAGGCCCGACCCGGGCTGCAAGTGCCGTGACCGCCTACTGCTGACCCCAAGCAGGCCAATCGCCTGCTTCCCCAGTGCCCCTGCCGAAAGGCATCCCAAGGACACTGTTTTTCGCGGCTCGTCATCCTAGGCTAGTGTGCTTTCTTGTCTGTCTACTTTGTGCTGTTTCTGCCATGCTGCCAAGGGCGGCTCCTCCGCTATGACGGAGGAGCGTCACCCCACTGCTTTTAAACAGTACACTGCAAAGGAAACATAAAATTATAATAACTTTGAGTTACTATCATTTTATGTTTCCTGTTGCTTTGTTTGGGGCTGCTGTGCTCTCAGAGCAGGGCAGGGGAGGAGTGGTTTGCCCACTCCTAAGTACGCAATGACTGTTTGGTCGGCCCTCTCGGGCTGCCCAAATCAGTTATGCACACTTTCCCCATTCTCCATGCAGGCTGCATTACAGCCCCCGTGGAGAACAAGCCCAGGCCCCCATTCCCTGGTTGAGCATAGAACCAGGATGCTCAAAACCAATCACAATGCTGCATTGCAGCGTTGTGATTGGTCAGGGGAGCCTTTTCTGTGCTTCCTGTGCCTTGGAGAGCAGGAGCAGAGACGCTTGACAGGTGGGGCAAGGTAAGTGTTTCTTTTCTTTTTTTACCACCCCCGCGACACCCTCAACCACGCCCGCCCACCACCCGCCAACCATGCCAGCCGCCACTGCACGCTGCCTGTGGTTCTCCGGCCTCTTGCAGCTTTCCCGCCCGCTCTTCGATGTGGGTGGGTGGGCCAGCTTTGAACGGTCAAGGTATGCCTTTCTTGACCTTGCCCCCTTTCTTATCCCCTTGCTTCCACCGAGCCCTTTGCTCTGATTGGGGGTTCAAACCCCGCCGGGCAATTGCCTGCCCCTTTTTTCCCGGGCACCAGGCTCTTTTCGCTGGCATTTCTCCTTGCTCCGGGAGGCCCCGCCCTTGGCAGACGTTATTCGTGGGCCTTCCATGGATCAGAATTTGCCTTCCCAGCCCACGCCATAAGTTATCTTATAGGCAACTGAAAATAATGGGCATTACAGTCCATACGACCAGTATTATTGCACGTTACAGTCCATGCGACAAGTATTATTGCACAGTTCTAGCCTTTGCCCTTTGTCTGCTTCACGTGTTCCCCCACGTGCTACGTAGAGGGATTTACATTGTAAACAGGAATTGAGTGCAATATGATTGAGACCTGGGACTTAAATTTGGTTGCAAACAGCATATCCACATGATTAGCAGCATATACCTCGACACTCACAATTAGGCAGTGAATTTAGTTGTCTAACTCAACAGAAAACTTGAAAACATCCCTTCAAGGAGAGGCAATCTCAGCCCACCATCAGTGCTTTCGAATAGCAATTTCAGTCTTTCCGACAGGAACCCCATGCACACGTCAAAATATCTTATAAATGCCACCATGCACAGCAACTTTTGGAGTCCAACTTCAATGTGAAAATAGTTGATTTATGATTACTTTTTGTAGGTGCTAGAATTCCCTTGTGTCTGTTTAAAATAAGTGAGATTTGTAACTGAATGTTATTCCTTGAGTTCCGACCTCATTCTTGTTATAGCTGAAGAGACGTCTTTTCTGTCCAGGGCTTTGGAAGTGACCAGCGTGTCAGTGGTTTGAGTTTGATGTGTATGTCTTAGTCATGTGTGTGTGAATGGCCTGTTGAGTATATTGCAGGGTGGATGCTACCACTGCTCTTCACCCATGTCCACATCTGCTTTTATGCCTTTATAACAAATTAATGTAAATGTTGTTCTGAAGGGTATGCAAATTTTGTTGTGAGAGGTGTGCTGGTGGTCCAGATATGCCACATAAGTGTGAGACTTAGAAAGAAGCCTTCTCAGGGCCCTCTTCGAGGGGATTCAGCCTTGTACCGTGGAACGTTTACTCAATGTTTAATATGCTCATCTTCAGGTATAACCCCGACCATGTTGTGATGACCATTAATGAACAGGAACGGCCCCAACTTTTACAGGAGAGGGGACAAAGGTACCCTCATTCTGGAGTTTACTGGGGGATGTTGGTGAATGGTCTGTCAGGATGGGAGATGCACCCAAGAATAGGACCAACTTTAAACACACAATTCACCATAATTCAGTGAAACTGAAAGAAACGGCTACTAATCCTTTTTGGCATCTTGGTTAAGGCACGTGAGTAGAAGCCTTTTGGTGCTACGATAAAAGTCAACAAGTGTCAAACGTGCAGTGATCTCCTTCAAACGGCGGGCTCTTTACACACTCAAGACACTTTGAACTCATGAAGTAGTGCACACTGCTGAACTAAAAGCGACGACTGCTAGGACTGTTATTACAATGTTTGAGACATCTAAATAAAATAAATTCAAACGCAAAAAAACAAAAACCAATTAGGACGGACACGCAGGTGACTGAGCACTATATTTGAAGCGTTTTCCTTGTTAGAAATAGTTCCTTAATACAAAGAGGGCCTAAAGGGACTGTCTCACTGGCTACAAGGGGTCACTTGATCAGGAGTGCGCACATAGGAAAACAAGTAATGATTATCTTGACAGCTGGGCTGTAAGAGGCCATCAGCAGTCACTCGGGGCTCATTCGCTCCCTCACGTTCTCATTTGGTCCAAATAATCCTCGTTCATCCCTTGAATGAGGCACCTCATCACCCGTTTTTGTTTTCTGTTTTAGTTTCTTTTCTTTTATTATATATATTCTCAAAGATAGAATAGAATCCCCTTACCTCCATTCAGACACAAAACAAGCTCCATCATGAGTTGTAGGGGTGAGGGACTAAAGTCTCATTTCTTATTTTCCTGAACACAGAGATTTCTATTCAGGAACAAAGTTGTAATTCTGCACATTTAGTTGTACTCCTAAAAAATGGGCCCAGATTTAGTACTTATTGCAGTTCAGAACATCAGCAGCAATACTGGAAAACGGCACCAGTTGCAGGTTTCCCGAAATAGCACTGACAATGTATGTTGTTGAAGACCAATTGATTGGCAATCCTAATACATATAGTGGGCTTTTGGGGCATCCCACTGCTTACTATTGGCTGGCTGTCTAATTTGTGTGCATCTTATTTGATGGCTTCTATTCATATTCTTGTGCTTGTCCTACCCTGGAGCATTGCTCTTTAACATCCTTTTGATTCTTCCAGGCTCCATATCAGGGAACTTTTTTTTCCCCTTCACCACTCCATGCGCTCTCACCCCATGTGTTGCTTCCCTCCTTGCATCCATGTGCACTCTGTATTGTTCCGCCAACACCCCCAAGCTCATCCATTGATTCTCCTACCCCGCCCATTGCGCTTTGCTTCATGCCTCCGCCGCCGGGGCCATCCTGATCATTGCTCACCCCGTCACATTCTTTTTTTGTTTTACTTAGTTTTTTTTTTAGGCAGGCCCAGCATCTTCAATTTGCTGCTGGGTTGCTTCTACTGTTAAAAATGTGTTTGCCATCATCTTATAGTTTTTGAACTTACCCTTCCAAGCAGGGCCGTTTCTACCATTAGGCAAGACTAGGCGGCCGCCTAGGGCGGCAAAAGGGGGAGGGCGGCAAAAAACATGAGTTTGGGAATCCCCTTGAACAGCCTTCGACTTCGAAAGCGCATTGGGTAGCGCCTTCTACAATTTGACGTGACGTGATGACGTCACGTTCGGCGCCACGGACGGGGGACGTGCGTGCCGATTTCCGACTTTCGATTCGCTCTCTACCCGATCGGAGTCGGACCTTTATCTGTGCTCGCACAGTAGCACCCTGTGCTGACCCCAAGGTGCCTGCCCGCTTCTAAGAGCATCCGTTCTTCTGAGAGGTAATGGGGAATATGGGTGTAAATAATGTAACTTATCATTAGGGGTGCATTTGTAGCAACCAAAACAGACATCGTTTGTTCTATTTTTAACAACCACCTCTTGAAGGACCACATGGACAAAAATGCATTGTGGCAAAATCATGGAGCTCACCTCACAATGACCATGGAAAATGTTTGCCATTGACCCGCACTGTATATGTTTGATTCTGATTTGAATTTCATGTCGACAAAAGTTGAAGATTTCGTTAAAATATTTGAATATAGTGAATTTATATTTTGAATGAATTGGGCAATAATACATTTGCTTAAATTTTCATGAACTAA
Organism: Calotriton arnoldi; assembly: GCA_963921515.1. Taxonomy (NCBI): domain Eukaryota; kingdom Metazoa; phylum Chordata; class Amphibia; order Caudata; family Salamandridae; genus Calotriton; species Calotriton arnoldi. Next base: position 2,333,340 of record CAWUFW010000961.1, read on the forward strand.
TGACCGTGTGGTTCACAAATTCATGAAGTCTGTATTGTCGGACACCATGAGACTACTCCCAGCATAGGGAGCAGACATCATTTTCTTGTTGTGTGTACATAGACAGAGCACATTCCCCGGTTGTACTAAAGTCAATTTCTAAGATTAACAGTGAATTTTAAAAGAGAATCGGAGTGTGCATTTGGAACAATATATGATTAAAACTTTGAAAAGTAGCACATTGGAGGTTAATTTCAATAGGCGATGTCCATCAGTGCTTAATCCAGGACTACCATTTCCAGCTGTTTCATTGCAAGATCTGGCCTGTTCCAGTCTGGCGATCCCAAGCTCCTGACCTTGGGGTGGCCCTGCTCCTCCCAGCATTGGATCTAAGTGGATCACTGTGCTCACTCAGACATGCCTGCCTGGATCAGTGCGCCCTTCTTACGCATTGCACAGATTCCCGCCTAGGATGGGGATGAATGGTGCAATTGAGCTATTGTTGGTCAGATTGAAGCAGAAGCAGTGAGAGAAGTCTAATAAACAAAAGCGGTTACCCTCATGTGCTCTACACCGGTGGCAACATTTCCACCATGATCAGTAAAAATAAAGACTGCCATAGAGGAACACAGCTGATGGCCCATTTAGTTTATGGTGGCAACTGCCATCTTTGAAGACAGGATGTCCAGTGATCTCCTGACAAGCAGCAGTCTTATAAAAAAGAAGTAGATCTACATCCAGTTTCTTTGCATCAAGGTGGCAGGACTGACTTGTCTCTCCTCATAAACTCACTTTTTCAAAGACACCTGATCTTCCTGATGCTCCACTGAACCTGTTTGTGAGTGATACCAGTCAAAAACCTGCTTTGGGGCTCCCAAACACCATCCCTTTTTTTCTGACGTTCAATGAAGTTTCTGTCCTGTTCGCTCTTCCTATGTAGGTGCATACCAGAAGGGACTGTTGGGAAATTGCTCATTCAGCTTGCCAAATTAAATACAATGTCTTGGTTGGTTGCATCACTACATAAGCCCTTGCATTCTACCAGCTAGAGCCTGACAAAAGGTATATAGAATCTTAGGATGCAAGGATGACTAGTTTGTTCTGCTGGTTGGTAAACAAATACAAGTCTCTCTTTGGAAGGAGAATGGGTTAATTTGTTGGGAAGGGGGCAGCGAGCGAGTGAAAAAGAAAGTGGGTGCGACTGGGTTGTGCCCATGGGTGGCAGTGCAGTTGCCAACTAGATGTGAAGTGGAGGAAGTCTCTTTGCTAGAAAAGGATGGTTATGGTGTAAATTCCTAGAGACTTTGGGATTGAATGGGTTGTGGCTGCAGACTGTATTGGGGTTGAGAATTTTAGAGACTGGGCAAACTTGTATGGATTCTCGAGACACATCTTGAGGATGAAGAAGGAAGGTGACTTCAAGATCTGATGTCAATAGTTTTCTGGCAGTATGCCACCATCCAGTCTTTCTTCCATCACACTATCATTGATGCTGCAAAAGCCTGCTGTGCATTTAGGATGATGAGTGAAGAACTGTAGGAATCCATTTTAAGAATGCTCTTTTATGAGAGATTACATTATCACTTTCCCACCTCATTGGGTTGTGTCCAAGGTTCTAGTTTATGATGTGGCGACCCAAGGCATCACCTTAATGGGCGTTTGGTAATTGCTACCCAGGTGGTGGATAATGATCCAGTCTTGTATGCCTGACCAGTGAGGTTGACGTTTCAGACTGGTTCTGTCTTGTTTTTTTTTTACCTGTGATGTTCTATTACTTGGCCAGGATGAGCGTTTATCATTGGTGGTGATGTCTGAAACCAGTCACAAGACACCCCATACTCAAAAAGATTGAAGTGCATCTAGTGATTGTGTGTGCCATGTGTTTGTCTTCAGGCAAAACAATGTGTATGGTCACTCTAGATTTCCACCCTCTGTCCCAGCTATACAGATCACCTAGTTGATAGTGGGCATTATGTGCTCTGCTTCATTCGTTAGCTGAGGGTACCTGGGTGCGAGGCATTGGTGTTGTATCCTGAGAAATTTCAGGTCTTACGAAAGATCAGTTGGCCAATTGTCCGTTCAGTGCTTGAAACAGTTCGTAGGTGGCCATAATTTTTTTCTGGCTTGGGGATAATTTCATTGACTGAGACTGGATGACGTTTAATTAGTCTAGTTATCGATTAGTTCAAGGAGGCTGCAGGAATTGGCACTGGTCCTTGCCCACTCGATGGAGACTTCAGCAACACTGGGGATGCAGAAACGTTGGCATTTGTGTCACCTAATGGCAACTTGAGTTGAGAATATTGTCATGTACCAAGAATCTAGATCTAGCAGAAGCTAGTTAGATCCAGAATTGAAGTAAATCTTAGAGAACTATCTCTACCTGTTGACTTTAGCCACAAGATCATCTACTGTGGTGGTGTCGCGGCACTCTTTTCTTGATTGCTTGGTTAGCGAGGTTTATATCTAATGCATTAATTCTTCTAGCCGGGATGACAGGGGGAGAGAGTGATGGTAGTAAAAGGGAGGGGGTGGCATTTTTCAAATCTCGCCTATGGTGGCAAAACACCTAGAAACGGCCCTGCTTCCAAGAAGGGGACAAGTCATGTTGAAACATAAAATAAAAAAATTAAAAAATTAAATAGCTGCCACATCATGATACATGTGTGTGCATGCACGGTGACGCTGGGACAACCGCCGTGTCATTATGCATACGTGGGCATGTAAGATGACACGTGCATGATGCATCATTGTGCTTTTTTGCTAATGTTATCCAGAGTCTGCAATAACCATTATTTTTTTTTTTGCTAACGATTAACAGCATTAATAAATAGCATTGTCAAAGCCAATAGATGTGTATTGTGAAAGCCAAAAAAGGGAGACCTAATGTATTTCCCAGTACTTGTTCTTTTATTTTTCTTTCCAATGGAAAACATTTTCCCAGTAGGGAAATCCCTTCTCATACACTTTTATGAAGTTTGGAGTGCTGTATTCTTTTGCCCACTTTGGAAGAGGATTTTCTCCAGCTTTTGCTGCAGCAAATCTTGCACATTTTAAAAGGTCGGAAATGGCCAGAGAGGGGTTTGTAGTCAAGCTCATAAGTCTGTAGGCATTCCCAAACTTTCAAGGCAAACCACACCTTTTAGAAGAATTTATCACTGTGTATTTTACGCAGCAGTGGTGCACAGTAGTACATGCATTAACACCTGCTCGGATTCCTTTTGTGGATACCTGACAAACATATATTGCGCCATTAACATTGCCCAAGGCGCACCCAAATAGGGGGTGCCGCGCCTATGGCGGTTGCGCCGGGCCATTGTGTTTCCGGGCGGGCCGTGACCCAGAAGTGATTTAACTTCCGGGTCACCACTGATCCGGTTTGCACTGGATCCTGGGCCATAAAGGGGCAACGGAGCGGTAGAGCGGTCTCTTTTCTACTCACCACTCCACCAACAGGATGCTGCTGGTCCCCCCATTACAGGTCCCCACGTCAGCACGCCTGGGCTCTGCATCAATGGAGCAGCATGTGGCCGTAAGGCTGGGAGCCGCTCGGGCTTCAGTCATACTTGCCTGACCCGCGGTGTGTCGCACGCGGGGGCGGCTCCAGCGCGGAGGGCCCAGGTGAGGGGGGGCACGGTTAGTGAGAGAGTGCTCCTTTTTCAGCAGTTAACGTGCACTTCTTGGGGGATTTAGTGTGGGTAAATGTGGGTGAGGTTGTTGTGTAAGGCTAAAGCTGCCGACTTTCGAGTTCAGTAAGCAGGTTCGAGCCTGACTGTCGACGCCCAACAGCCTGGGATTCAACAAATGAATATGTCATTGTGTAATGTGTTTTAAAAAAATGGTTCCGTTCAGGCGGTGGGGCCGGTATGCAGTGGGAGAGGATGTAGCGTTAAGACCAGAGTTGTATACTTCTGGGCTGGGGAAGCAGGTTTCGAGTCTCTGCTTCAGATCAACATCATCTGACTATGGTCCAATCCCTTAATCTAAAGTGTGAGGGTAGGAGGGCATTGATTGCCCGCATGCACAGGGCGAGACTGGCAAGGGCCTGTACGGCCATGGACTGTGTTGGACTGACCTTCCTCCTTGGAGGTGTCTTTGAGAGGGTTTTGGGCTATGGGAAAGGGCCAGCGTCTTTGAGGACCCTTTTCCATGTTGGCCTCCAAGTGGCAGCAGTGCAGAGAGTGCCCAGGAGCGTAAGGCGTCAGGGTGCCCATCGGAGCTCTCTGGTGCTCGCAAGAGTGACCTAGTCACCCAGGTGCTCGGTGTCTGTAATTTGGTGCTGGGCAGGGGGGGGGAATTTCCCATTTTTTGTTATTATTTTTCAGACGGATGCTGGCATGCAAAGGCTTGCAGAGGTATGTGAGTCGCACACGAGTTGGGCGAGCGCAACGGCCATTATCTCGGGTCACCCGATCAGGAGGAGTGGTAATAAAGTATGGAAGTGCTCTCAGTGGGGCCAGCAAGGTTTTGGTGAGTTATGCGAATCTGAATAAATATCCAAGTGCAGAAGCACAGTGAGTTGATGTTTGTTTAGAGGCCCAGATACAAATACTATTGGTGACACAGTTAATGGTTCTTTCTGCGTCAATAATTGGTGATGTGCTAATGTTGAGGCACCTGGAGAGGTTCATCAGTCTTAAGCATTGGCGGTCAATGGAGTTGTTTGATGGCAGCTTTTAGCTCGGGCACCGTAGGAGTATTTGGGTTATTGGCCGTGCAATGTTATCCCAAGGGGGAGGAGCGGGCAAGGTTTTATGGCAGATATTGGATGGGCTATGGCGGCTTTATAATTGTTTCTCCACCGAGGAGCTGTTACTCAGGGGCAAAGTTGTGCCTCGGGTGGCTCAGCCTCTCCCTGGACAAAGATTTGAGCATTACAATATTTGCTGCTGTTTGTCTGCGAACGGGACATTGCATTTCATGAGGTATATTTGAATGGCATTACCTTTTGGGAGCAGGTGGCAACTTAAAGTCGTTATGATATCCTTGGGGATGGTCCTTAGGTCTGGTGGACTGTGTGGGCATCTTAGCACTGGAGGAGGAAACGGAGTTTCCCATGCTGACTCCTCCTTTTGGGTGCAGTGGATTTCTACAGGCTCTGACCTTTCCTATCTTCACCCTGCATTGGTACCCATTCACCAGGAGATTGGCTGCTTCTTATGCACAGGAGCATGGATCCATCCATTGTAGCAGGTCAATTTTGTGGAGTATTTGTGGTTGGCTTAGCAATTTTTAAAGATGGGGACTGTGCTGGTGCGCACTTAAAATAAAATACGGGTAGCACCGAAAAACAATAGTCTGAGGCTTGTTAAAGGTTAATGTGTTTTCACTGCATAATTAGCTTTGTATTTATTAAGGACAAAACATTTTAAGCCTACTGCCTACGAAATAACAACCTTAAGACTGTCAACCTCCTTTCCGCCATTTCTTGCCATTTCTTGCCAGAGTAATGAATGCGGGTGCAGTCATTGCGCGGGTAATATTTGGAAATAGCGGTTACACAAATGAAAGTGGCAGGGTACAATGCTAATAAACACGTGCAATATCAGCAGGGCCATGCTTATGGATCCTTGAACCAGTAATTTAGGGGACTGGCCAGCTCTGGCCCTGTCATGGTTCCCTGAAATAGCACTTTGTTGTCCAGGGGCGGGGTGTGAGAGGGCAGATGGAAAGGCATTTTCAATGCAGTCCTGCAAGGATTTTATGTAAGTTACAGGGTACAGTTTGTGGTTTTCCTGCTTTGCTTTTGTTTCAGACTCCTGTGAGTCGTTGGGGTAGTGCTCTCTGAGTTGTTCAGGATGTTTCTCCTCGGATGTAGCACTAGGGCTTTCTGTAAAATGCTCTTTAATTTATTACCATATAGCACTTCTTTCCCAATGGGTGGAATTTAGCTTGTTATTGTGGTAGCTTTCTTTTTAATGGAAAGCTATTCAGTACGATGCCGCTTTGCAGTACGGAATGAGTGAGTCTCTGAAATAGGAGGAGGCCTGTGCCTGGGAAGCCTCCTGCAGCACACATTTGACTACTAAAAGGGTTTATTCGCAATGGCAATGTGCTTTGTATATCTGATGGTAATACAGGCATTGTAAACCATTTCAAGTTGCATTTGAAAGGGGCAGCAAAGTTGCCAAGCGACATCAGACTTTGTCAGAACGCTCCTCCAGTGCAAGCGCATTGCGGTGCCTTGGCACTGCAGACGGCAGTCTGATTCCACAGACTGCTGCACCAACCACATGGACTGCTGCGAGGGGTCAACTTTAGTAGGTGGGTAATAATGTCTGTCCCGTCCTGTTTATTAGTCTGATACCAACCTGAAGGGGGTGGGCAGTTGGCCTGCGTTGGTTACTGGCTGCTGAATTGCTGTCTAGCGTTTTGTTACCTACCTCTCATGTTAACTGCAGCTACGGTAATATTTCTGTCCTGCAGTTGATTCCTGCCTCCATCATCCTTCCCAGACAGCTCTATCTGGCTCATTGATTGCATGGTTCAGCTCTGGTCTTGGCAGGCATGTTTGTCATTGTCCACAGAGGTCCTGAACGGTCCTGAACTGTATCCTACTCTTGATAGACAAATGAAACTTGTGGTGATCGCAGCCAGCCTTCTGAAGTTTGTCGGCTTAAGGCAGCTTTCTCCCTTGGCTCTCTAAGGGGTGCTAGGAGTAGGAGAGCCTGTGGCAAGAGGGCAGGAAGGACATTGGTAGTGTTTAGCAGATGGCAGCTAGGCATTATACGTCAGGAGAGTGTGACCCGCGTTTTGCAAGTCACAAAAGAGTTGCACAGCCTTATGCACACTTGTGATCAAAATTATCCACGTACTCAATCAGTGTTTCAAAAAGTTCAATCTTGTTTATTTAATATTGTTACCAAAACTTGTCCATCACGTCAAGGGTGCGAGGTTCCATTGTTTCATGCTTTATACTTGCACAGGAATTGCCCATCCGGGCCTAATCACAGGCATGTTATGAATCTCGAATCCTCCATCACATTTTACATTCACCCAATGCATTTCGGTCATTAGTGACCTTCGTCAGGGGATTCTACAATGTATTAAAAAGTATGCGTCAGTCAAACAAATGGTTCTCATGTGACAATAATTTCCTTCTTTAACCCTCCTTAAACAATAAAAAAATCTATACGACTGTAACTGATATTAAGTACAACGTCTACGTGCATGTTCCTCTACCCCTAACCTCAACTAATTACCACCCAATGCAAATAAATCAGTGCCCACCCCATTATAAAGTATCCTGCCCAACTTATCGCCAATTTACAGTTGTCAGAATCAACCGTTGAAAACATTTTTGATCCCCGGTACATACCTGCAGTAATCCTGCCACGTTCAAAACAGCGTACCTTTTTTGTCTATGCGCAAACATAGACTCATCTGAAACACTCTGCTCAACTGAGTTTAAATCTCACGTTACCTGAATCAGCTGTTAATCATCAATGTCACCTGATCGTATTCTCCACCCTCCGGGATACTAGTGCTCACGCCAACTACAATACCCACAATCCACCTTACGTGAAATGCAAAATTTGTGCTCCCTGTGTGTGTCAAAATTCTTCAAATGTAAAAACAAAACACTGCTTTTGAAACCCCCATTACCTTCCCCGCCTATAAACAAGTGTCCATCCATCCACCCATCAAAATCATAATACTCTCTTAACGTAAAAAAGACATCCTAAATTCAAAATTACATATCATTCTCCCCTACTTTTAAACAATCATGAATTTAACGAGTGCGTATAAAAGTCCAACTTTAAATAGGTCCGTTGTGATTTGCTAACATGTAAATGAACCATATTCTTTGTAGTTCTTCCTGCCAGTGACATATCTTAGACGGCCTTTGACGTGAAAAGATGTTGTTCATGAAAATCTTTGCTTTGATTTTATGAGCGGGGTGCTTAACAGGGTTGGAACGGAAAATAATTAAATCATTTGAAGTTGACCTGAAGCACACCCTTCTTATTGTGTTCAGTCCATATTATTCCTTTATGTTCCTCAAGTTCGGCGTGCATTCACTCTTAATGTGCCCCGTCCCAGGTGCACTTATGTAAATACGTCAGGAGAGTGTGACCCGCGGGTGGCAAGTCACAAAAGAGTTGCACAGCCTTATGCACATTTGTGATCAAAATTATCCACGTACTCAATCAGTGTTTCAAAAGTTCAATCTTGTTGATTTAATATTGTTACCAAAACTTGTCCATTACGTCAAGGGTGCGAGGTTCCATTGTTTCATGCTTTATACTTGCACAGGAATTGCCCATCCGGGCCTAATCACAGGCATGTTATGAATCTCGAATCCTCCATCACATTTTACATTCACCCAATGCATTTCGGTCATTAGTGACCTTCGTCAGGGGTTTCTACAATGTATTAAAAAGTATGCGTCAGTCAAACAAATGGTTCTCATGTGACAATAATTTCCTTCTTTAACCCTCCTTAAACAACAAAAAAATCTATACGACTGTAACTGATATTAAGTACAACGTCTACGTGCGCGTTCCTCTACCCCTATCCTCAACTAATTACCACCCAATGCAAATAAATCAGTGCCCACCCCATTATAAAGTATCCTGCCCAACGTATCGCCAATTTACAGTTGTCAGAATCAACCGTTGAAAACATTTTTGATCCCCGGTACATACCTGCAGTAATCCTGCCACGTTCAAAACAGCGTACCTTTTTTCTCTATGCGCAAACATAGACTCATCTGAAACACTCTGCTCAACTGAGTTTAAATCTCATGTTACCTGAATCAGCTGTAAATCATCAATGTGGCAAGAGGGCAGGAAGGACATTGGTAGTGTTTAGCAGATGGCAGCTAGGCATTATAAGCATGGCTCTTGAGGTCAGGATGCCACTAAAATGTTTCCTATTTGCTGGTGAGCACAGTAAACATTGGCTGCAGCAGGTTGGACCCTATGGAATATATTTTGGCATTCACTGCTGGTTTGATGCAGTCCCCGGGGCGGCAGGCAAATGGTTGGTGGGACAAGCAGTCAAAAGGAGAGACGGGGGCTGTCCGATTCTTATAAGCACTATTGCAAGATTGAGCATGTTCTGTCATTTAATTTTCATCTTTACAATATTTCCATGTCAATGCAGCTGAAGGACAAAATACGGCAGTGCGTCAGCTGGGAATGTTCTTGTTTTCTGTCACCACGGGAGCAAGAAGTGATACAATGTGGCTGATATTGGGCTGCTCGTTCGTGAGCGTGCAGTGTTTTTTCTTCTGCATCTGTTATGTGCATGGCCAAAAGAGGACCAGATGGCAGCTGCCATACTGCGAGCAAATGGGGCGGCATGTAAACACCATGAAGTTGCGTTGGACCGGATTATGCCCCGGAAGTTTTCCGCATCCAGGGATTTTTTCCTGTGCTGCGACGCTGTTGTTTCCTGTCATGTGACGCAGGGGGGAAGCCTGGGAAGCCAAGACTCTTGCCAGATCCCTGTGTACCTCCAGTGCATGCCGAGCTGACAGAGTGATGTAAGTGTGGGTAATAGGGCATCCTTAGGTACGGCAAGTTCAGCATGTTTTTGCACAGGTAGGTTTGAAGATTGGGCCTACCAAGCTGGCTACCATGTCGTCCCATGGGCAAGAGGGGCTACACTTGGTACATTCGAGGAGTATGTTTGAAGCATGGTTACGCAAGGGGTGTTCGCCCCCTGGGGTCGTGGTGGTGAGCTAGGAGCTGTAGCGCAGTGGTGTAGACTCTTGCCTGTGGCTGTGCAGATCCCTACAGAGCAAAGGGTTTTGAATCCGGCTAGGAGTCAACAGCAGCAGTACCATAAGTAATTCCTTGCATCTGGGTGACAACGTTTTGGTCCAACTAACCAGGAGGGAGTTTTTGAGTTGCTGATCACAGAAATGCGCTGTTTAGCTCAAACTCCCGCACTCAGTCATCGCTTGGTCCACTTCATCCTGAGGTTACAATGGAGAGGGGGTGAGTCGGTCAGGACCATAAATAATTCTTTATATCTTGGTTGCAGTGTCTTGGTCCATCTAGCCAAGTCTGATTGTTTGAGTGGCCGATCATCAGAAATGAGCCGGTTATCTCAGAAACTCCCGCACTTAGTCATTGCTTTGTCCCACTCCGTCGCAAGGTAACAATTGAGAGGAGGTGGGTCGGTCAGGGCCATCAATTCACTGAGTGAAGCGTTTTCTAATAGAAAGATGACAGGCTATCCCGCATGGGTCCGTCCAAGGGGAGTCCCCCTTTTTTGGTCCAGGATGGGGTCCACCTATCTAAACTGGATTTCTGGAGAATGTCCTCACGTGGAGGGGGGGGGGGGGGCAGATAGTAGGTGAACTATGCAGGCCTGTGGCGGGTGAGGTCATGACTGGTGGGACACTTTGGGTCCATAGAAGGCATCCTTTTTACTTGGGATAGATGGGACAGCAGTCTCACGGGGCCCTCCAGGGGGTGCTTATAGCAAGTCGGCTAAAGGGTGTGGGGTGTGGGAGTGCTCGCTGCCAACAGGCCTTTACGGCAATCCCCGCACGGGTGCCAAGCTAGCACAGGCCCTTGGAGGGATAATGAGGGTGTATGAGGATGCCCGAGATAGGTAAACTGGCGGGCAGACGGGCCTCCTGCACAAGTTTCTATGGGGAGGTATTCCCAGGGGGTGTATGGGGGTGCCCGAGGTAGGTAACCTGGCGGGCAGACGGGCCTCCTGCACAAGTTACTCTGGGGAGGTACTCCTAGGGGGTGGGCCTCTCCCCTTTAGGGAGGGGCTCTTCACAGGTTGAACAGTCATGATATCACTCGTAGGCTCAACGCTGGATACGCAGGGACAATGTTAGATATGGTTAGGAATGGCTATGTATTAGAGTCTATGTTAAGGTGAGCCATCAATCAAAATTGTAAATAACAATGTATCTGCTTTATGGTGTCTCTGCATATAATTTTTGTGAAATGATATTGAGTGCAAATTTTTAATGTTTTGTAATCCGGGTGTTTATGACCCCTAATCCAAAAAGTTCAAAGTGGTTTTTGTGCTGTCGCAGTAGGGGATGCTGGAGGGCAGATGGGTGGATCCAGGTCACTCCATGGGAAGGGCTAGAGCTCGGCGATACCTGGTCATATTGAAAATTGTCGTTTTTCCCTTGGTTTGCTGTGCGTCAGATCCCCTCATTAGGAGTCCTTCAGCAATAGTTGAAATTTGTGGTATGTATGAATGACTCACTGTGTGCATTTTTTAGAAAGCATCCGGAGCTCACTCATTTGTGAGATGCTCCTCACTCATGCTAGGGCAGATATTACTATATTAATCTAATACTAGAGTAGTGGAAATCATACACATTTCTGAAACAACCTCATATTCTGACTGTAAGATGGATCCAGGAGTTAACAATAGCAGGTGATCTACAGACCAGGAGTTTGAATCGGAGGAAAAACAGACCCAGTCTTCCATTCTTCCTACCTTGGTAAATTAAGTGCCGCCGAAGTGATTAACAGCAACATCTTTTATTTATAGCGCTTAGAAAAATCAATGTCCGGTGATATATATGAAAATCATTTATTCGTATTTGGACGATACAAATTGTTGTGGCCATTTCTGCTTATAGTAAGTCTATTCCGACAGGAAAATGCATTTAAAAAACCCTGTCACTATGTATATACTTGTATATGCTGCGCACATCAGAAATGACTATAGATGAGGATTTCCAGTGTACCAGGTACATGTTTCTAAGTTACTGTGACCAGTAGTTGCCCACTCTGGCAAACAAAAATCAGTAACGTCCTAGATGTGATAGTGCAGGAGCAGTGTTATTCCCAGATTTATTACTCACATTATATGCACCAGTCCAGTATGGTTAACTTTAAATGCAAGCGTAAGAATATTACCCCATTAGGCATTTTCCCAGTTGCTACTGGCGCAAGGTAATTCAGCATGACTTGGAATGCTGAACTGAACATTATCAAGAACAACCACTTTTTCAAGTGTTTTTGGACATGTAACACTATCTAGACTCTTCCCACCTCTAACCCTCCTTCATCCTACTCAATCAAATTTAAAGAGTCACATGTCCACCGCTCAAATTAACAACTTATATTTCCCTATACTAATCCACCACTAATCCTTTGAGTTCCGGAGTAGAGTGCTACTTGCCGAAAAACACTTCAATGCATTGTCAGAGATAGTAAGCGCTATATAAATGCAATTGCAATCCTAATATTGTAGTTTCTTTTAGCTCAAGAATTCATTCATTCTACACAGCATATGGCTTAGTAACTCACCAAAGTCAAATATAGTGCTACCCACTGTCCATGCAGATATGATGTAGTACCAGCAAAATGTGCGTATATATGTATCATATTATTCTTATTATTGCTCTACTCTCTGTAAGTTTGTAAAGCACTCTGATACCGCAAGGATCATGTTCACGCTATAAAATACTTTCAAAATGAATAAATAAATTCTTCCACCATTGGATGCTTGTATATTTAATACATTGGAACTGACTATTATTCTCCAATAGACTGGTGTTCACCAAAGTGCTCTGAGGTCCCTGTTGGTGGTTAGAATTGCTTTACAAAACATGATGTAAAACAGCAATAATAATCCTAGCCATAGCCATGTATCTACATCAAACCAACTCTTGTATATGCCCTATGCCTTGACTGCAACCATCACATAGAGGAAATAATTATTTTATAACCATCCCTGTAGTGCCACAGGTATTCATCCTCATCCTCATAATCAAACGTCAAGCATAGCGACAGTCACTCATTGTAAAAGTGAGGCTTACATAAGTAATCCATTACATAATGATGATTTCCAATTAACGGGCAAACTCAACTGAATATTCATGCATTTCATTGGCAACCCCATTTCATATGTTCTTCAAAGAAGCATTGGGGCAACTAGACATGGATGATACACTCATTAATCACACTGTAACACTCACAGATGACTCTGATGAGCACCCTGCAAATGTGCAGCCTCTATGCATGGCATGAGGTCAATACACACGCATTCCAAAATCATATCCAGACTGATTGAGCCTGGACTCGGTCACAACAGTGCACAAGCACCAGTTAGCCAGCTTACAATGGCACCAGGCACATGCCTGCTGTAAGCTGCAGTAGCATGTACAGCCACAAATGTGTCATCACCCATCAATACTTAGATGACAGGTGGACACCGGAAGCAGCTTGAGATCCTGGCAATTATACATCACCAGGGCCGGACTGAGAATGCAAACCAGCCTTGGCAATTAAGTCGGACCGGCCCTGGGAGGAGGTGGGGGGTGTTGGTGGGAAACACCAGCCCCGGAGGGTGTGGGGGTGCTGGTGGGAAACACTGCTGCTGCTTATATAGCAGCACTACTGCAAAACCGACCCCCACTGCTCCAAAAACGGCCACCACCGTTCCGGCCCACCGGGAAAATACCTGGTGCCCACTACGGCCAGTCCGACCCTGCACATCATACAATTCCTATTCTGCTCTTGCTATAAAATATATTTAACCCTTCTGAAAGTGCTGGTAATGTCAACTTAAAAGTATAGCAGCTGTGCTGGACAACCTGAGCCCTGCCTCATTAAACACAAAGTAGCTGTTGTAAATAGTGCTATGGCTGTCCCATTACAGGCTCAGCTTTCTTGCTATGAAGTAGTGTCAGGGTACCTGATTAAATGTGTAACAATTCTGCTTAGAAGCAAAGCTCATTCTTTGTTCAAAGCCTTAACTTTTGGCAGAAAACGCTGTTGTGTCAAGGTAACGATGCTGTGTTTGTTTCCAAGCATTATCTTAATTGACACTTGGGTTTGAGAAGCCAGCAAAGAGACAAAAGCTGTGAGAGAAGGTGTGTTTTAGATACTGAGGATGTGGTTACAAACAATGAACCCTGTGCCCTGAGGAAACTAGAGTATCTGGCTACATGCAATTCTTCTAAAAATGTACATTTTTTAAAATATATTGTTGAAATCGTTGACATACCAAACCTGGACATGCACTTTTAAAGTAATTTTCACTTGGTAGTGTGGATATTTTTAAAGGTTTGTGATGCTGCCATTTCTATTGACATCACATGGCCTTGACGGTGGTAGGCAGTTCTTTTTTTTAATGCTGTCATTTGTATCAGCTGGTAACAACCTGGGTGCTTTACGTGTAGGGTGGAGCAGTGAACGTGAACTTTTTATGTTCGGTGGATGCAGGATGGGTACTGCATTCATTCTCACCAATCAGAAAGGCACGATGTAGTGGACCAATGAGAACTAAGAGAAAACTGTATTCCATTTGCATTCCCTAAAGATCGTTAGATTTCTTTCCCCCAATATGAATACAATTGGTATGAACGATACCAAAGCACCATAAAAAACAAACCTAACAACAAATGCCCATAAAATTTATTCTCAGACTGCTGGGTGTCCTATTAAACTCTATGAATACTGCAAAACAAATCCAGCTCAAATTGTCAACATCATAAACACGGGTGGGCTTATTTATGAGAGGCTTGCACTGCCGGAGCGTCACTTTTTCTGACGCTCCGGCGGTGCAAACCTCTCAACCAAATCTATGAGGCCACGCAAAGCCACTTTGCATGGCTTTGCATGGCCTCAAAGATATGGAGCAAAACAAAGCAGTGCAAGTCGCTGTGTTGCCTTACTCTGCACCAGGGAGGTGTTCCACAGGCATTGTGGTGGGTTTTCCCATGCAGCACCCATGGATTTTAATGCTATCCCAGATTTACTTAATTATGTAAATCTGGGGCAGCACCAAAACCTGGCACCTCTCCAGAGCAGGCGTAACGAGGAGAAATATTTTTATTTCTCCTCATTTTCTCCTCTTTCTATGTGTGCTGCAGAACATACATAGAAAGAAGAAAACGCCTCTTGGATAGTTTTGTGGAGGAACGTGGTCCTTCCTGCACAAACACAATCCTGCAGGCAGCAAATATTTCATAAATACGGTGCATTCCTTCCCTTTCACATTGGCATAGGGCAGCGCAGCAAGAAGACTTGCGGCGCTGCCCTGTGCCAATTCCCCATAAATGAAGCCTGGGGAGTCTAATTATTAAAGATGTATAGGCTAATCCATTCCTGAGGCTTTGTCCGATTGCACTTGCGCAGAACAGAGAATGTTCCTCATTTATATATAAAAACATAAGACTGCGTGCAGTTCATGCACCAAGCTGAAGAGTTAGTGCTGCATGTGCAGACGACAGTGCAGCACAGACACGCGTGGCAGCAGTTCACTCACTTCTCAGTGTATATGTGCAGGTGTATGGGTACCATCAAAAGCTTCATGGTTAAGCACGGACTGAGGTGCAGTGATATATTAAAGACACTAAAGATGCCAATGATTATGCCTGCATGCCGTTCTTACCTACTGGTGTTGATGAAAGGGTGCAAGGATTGGATGGGCTTGGAGACTACTGAGGTCTACTTTTCCAGGGACAGACCAAGGATTGAATGGGCATGGACTCTCAGCTCCTTTCTCAACCCTAAATGTCATTTTTAGGTCTCGCCTAGTGACGCAGCGCATGCGCTGCTCGCTTTGGCGAGATCTATTGTTGTCGATTTAGCTTCCGAAGGGGGACAGGAGATGTGCACGCGCCCGGACAGGCGATGTGCACGTGTACGGCTCGCGGCGGTTGTTCGTGTTCTCCTTCCTTCCGCCCCCTCCCAGAAATGGGTTTAATCTTTCTCTCTCTCTCCCTAGTTATCTCCCCCCTACCAGGATTAGTGCCCGTCATACCCTGCCCGTCACGCACCCCCGCCTAGTGCAGCATGCGGCGGAATCGGACACCCTTCCACCCCTCCATAAGGTCGGGATCTCAGCTCCCGACAAAAGTCTGGTGTTGTTGTGTTCATGCATGGGGTGGAGTCACGTGTTGTTGGCCCACTCCCAACCTCTCGCCGAGGAATGGAGCACACAGCTCTCTAATAACAGCTGCTGGGAGTCTAGGGCAGCAAAAACTACAGCTGAGCATTCCCACAGACAGAGTGAAACGTCCCGGAAGTTAACATCAGTTATTTATTAAACTAAAAAGCCTCCATATTTCAGTTGTGTCCGTACTATTACGGCTGGCGCCTTGGTTACATTTAATCAATATGCGGCAGTTTTGGTAAGGTACTGTGACACTAGTGTGCTTGTCGATAAAAGTATTCCCCCACGGACATAGTGCAGTCGTTTGGCTGGTAGCACTTCATTATTTCAACACACCTGGGCGTGCCTGTCCTCTTGTATATTTTTTCAAAGACAGCTCAACACTGCCCTTGATTTAATCCCATGGCAACACCTTTCTTTAAGTGCTTGGGCTGGAGGGCTTTCTGTGCTTGTGTGTGTGTGGGGGGGGGAGGACATTATTGCCCAGCGTGTGCTTCGTGTTTACTCTGGTCTGTTTTACTGCGGGGCGCCTTGTGCTGCGTGGACACGCTCAGGGCACGCTCGCCACACACCTGGCTTTAGGGTTGGGGCGGTGCTGCCAGACACCCCTGGCTCCTCTGAGTTACACATCTTTCACTTGACGCAGGATGATTAGTTACACACCTCCTTGTCCCCACATCCGCCCATCTGACTATTCATTAATTTGTCCCTTAGTGTACTACACTCTCCGACACCTCTCTCTGCAACCAGCTGTCTGCTTCCCTCCTTTGTTCTCTTTCTCTCTAGCATCTGCCGCTTTGTCAACAAATCTCTACCCTCTTATATCATCTGCTCTGTCCATCCATCCATCCATTCATCCATCAATCTATCTTGTTCAGTAGCATCATTCATACATACGCTCTTCGTAGACCATCTATCCATCCATCCATCATGTTCAGTAGCATCATTCATACATACACTCTTCATACACCATCCATCCAGTTCAGTAGCATCATTCATACATACACTCTTCATACACCATCCATCCATTGTTCAGTAGCATCATTCATACATACTCTCTTCATAGACCATTCATCCATCCATTGTTCAATAGCATCATTCATACATACACTCTTCATAGCCCGTCAGTCTGCCCATCCATCGAATCCATCCGTCTATCCATCCATCCATCCTGTTCAATAGCATCACATAGTCAGGACTGACGTTGAGTGGCCACAGGGAGATGGCTATAGGCTGAGGAAAGACTCTAAGAATTAGCGGGTTTTTATTGTGCGGTTGATGAATGGGTAGAAATACATTCTTTATTTGGCCTGGGTGCAGGTTCACAAACAAGCATTTGCAATGCAATAGGTCTCGCATTTACGCGAGTTTAAGCTATTGGCATTGTAAATGACAATGTGTTTTATTTATGCTTCAAAAACGTAAACATAAATAAAAGGCATTGTCATCTACAATGCCAATAGCTCAAACTCGCGTAAATGCGAGATCTGTTGCATTGCAAATGCTTGTTATATTTAAAGGGGCAAAAAACTAACAAGGTAATTTACACCGAGGAGCAAGTGATTTAAATGGGTACAAAGAGAATGTGTCCCTGCTTTACCACTATTGTCCATCAAACGTTAGGCACAAATAGTGCTGGCTCTGGGTTTTGCATGGGCACTTACCACTAGGTTGTATTTAATGGCAATTGCCCTTGAAAAACATTGTACGAAGACATTAATGGGTGTAAAACAGCGAGCAGATAGAGTTTGGTGTATATCATCTGAAAATAACATTCTTACCCCATCGTAAATAATACTTATGCTGTGGTGCTTTTGTTCCTGCGGTTTACATCTGCGTGAATATGACATGAAACCTGCCTCATCACAGCACCATTTATTCTTCTGTCCAGCCCTCCATCCTTGCTTCCACCCAGGCATGCATATATATGTGTGGTCTTTGATTGTCCCTATGTGTGTCAGTTTGTGTGCATGTTGTCAGTAACTATAGTTGTTTGGTTGTGTGCTGTGTGTGTGAACTGCCACATGGGAGGCGGTGCTTATTTATCAAAACCTTACGACTAATACATTTTTAGGGGAAACTGTGCTGTATAATACTAATTTGCCTACAGTTTTCCCCAGTTTTTGGGGGGAGTGAATCCCACACTGCCTACTGCCTTCCATACGTCTTTTTGTGGTCAGCTCCCTTGATCCACTTCAGGGAAGCTGTTTATGTCCTACGATCTTCAACAACCACATGTGATGTAAGCATTTATACTACTTGTAGCCAGGGTTTGAAGTGGGATGATAAAACTGGGGGGCTCTCTCGTAGGGGAGTGGCCGATGTAATTAAGGGCGTGGCTTAAAACAATTAAGCTAAAAATCTGTACTTAGCATAGTGTGCAGCCCCACTGGTATTTTGCTGCTTCTGTCCATACATACAGGCAGGGGTGCAACTAGACCCGAACTTGGGAGAGGCTATCAGGGGTGGCCGGCATAGCTCGCAGGTGGGGTTGCCAGGTGTCGCGTGGGGTGGCGGGGGGGTCACGCGAGGGAAAAAAACAAACAAAAAAAAAACGTACCTTTTCGCCGGCCGGGTCCCGCGTCGCTGGTCCTACTCCTGCTCTCCTGCTTCCGATTTCAGGAACAGGAAGCAGGCAGCAGGCTCCCTCCTCTAAGCAAATCACAATGCTGCAATGCAGTGTTGTGATTGGTCTGAGCACCGTGACATGGCGCTCAGTCAGGGGCTGTAGGGGTAGGCATGTTCTCCACGCAGGCTTTAATGCAGCCTGCATGGAGAAGGGGAGAGTGCGCATGACTGTTTGGACGGCCCGAGAGGGCCGACCAAACAGTCATTGCGCACTTGGGAATGGGCATACCACTCCTCCCATGCCCTGCTCCCTGAGCAGAGCAGTCCCGCCCACCCGCCTGCCTGCAAAGGAAACATAAAATGATAATAACTTAAAGTTATTATCATTTTATATTTCCTTTCCACTGCTCGAAAGCAGTGGGACGACGCTCCTCCGCCATAGCGGAGGAGCCGCCACTGGGGGCTAACACTCCCAGCCAGTGCTGGCCCTAGCATTGGTTGCACACGGTGCAACAGTCTTTTTTGGCGCCCCTCCCCCATATCCTCCTTCTCCATAAATTCCCTCACTACCACTCACCAACAATGCACCTCATCTCTCTGTAGCACCTTTCTGACAAACATTTCATTTTTTTTTATAGCTCTACTAGTAGTTTACTCACACTCAGTTCTGTGATCTGCATGGCACACGTTCTTTGTAGCAGGCACATTAATCCTCTGCCCTGTGTGGGTAGCAGGGGTGACCATGTGAGTGCACGGTGAGCGATGCGACAGTGTGAGAGTAGGGTAAGAGGAGTGACTGCAGGGCGAGTGAGGTGAACATATGAATTTGGGTGCCGATGTAAGTGCAGAGTGGGACGAATTAATGCATGGTTAGTGATGGGCTTGTTTGAGTGAGATTGCAGATTGAGCAGTGAGGGGGAGAGGTGAGTGAAGTGTCACATGAGTGCAGGGTGAGTAGTGTACTCGTGTGACTGCAGGGTGAGGTACAGGGGAACAGCACAAGTGCATTGTGAGTGCAGAGTGATCACTGTGAGTGCAGGGTGAGCAGGTGAATGGTGTGAGTGCATGGTGATCAGTGTGAGTGCATTGTGATCGCTATGAGTGCAGGAAGAGCGTAAAGGGGAGGGCGAGAATGAGGAGTGTGTCTGGGAATGCACCCTGCATTGAGACAACACTTGAAGTAATTCAGCATGTTACTGACGGCGGAGTAGGGTTTAAGATACAAGTTCAACTATTGCTATTATGGCATTAATCAGGGATCGAGGGTGGAGGAAATAAATAATGTGCTGATCCTGCAACAAACTTCCAGTCTTATGATTAGGGATGCCAGCTCATTATTTTGATGTCCCAGACGGTACAAAAATAAACAGTCACCTAAAGCCGTATTTTCAGCACTTATCTGTGCATACTTCGAACAGCAAATATAAATAAAAAGCACTTTTAATTGTGGTCTAGGGCTGCCTGAATGATCCATGACTGATAATTAAAGGGAACAAATACAGAAAAGTCACATTACAAATGAATGCATACTTTTTTATTTAAAACCCTTTTTAGTCAAGACGAGATCTTTGCAGACTCTTTAAACAACACATGGCTGGCATTTTTCTTTTGGCAACCCTACTTTATATTCCTTTTCATGAATGCATCCTCACACTACAGCAAAGGAATAGGCAGAGTGGGGGCCCAGGGGGTACTGGAACCAGAAAAAAAACTAAGCCTCGGTAACCAGTTTACAAAGGTATGTAAATATGCAAATGGTCTTTGAAGACCTGTGAAAAACTCGGGTGTGCCGGAGATAAGACTCCAGACACTTCCCAGCCGAGCCCCCAGCAGCCCGGGCTGAGACACACGACGGTGGGGGGGGGATAAGGCCGGCTGAAGCCCTTTCAGCCCAATGGGGGTTGCGCGCCTGCATACAGATATATAACACAACAAGTAACATTGCACCTACAACAAGCCAGGACTATTGGCTTTGTCAAGGTTTGTAAGTTGCAAAAGATAAATAAGCAACAACTATGACTTCGTCGTATATAATATTGAAAATGCTGCACTTATTGTGGGTGATGTTGTGGCGTAAAGCTGCCGGCTTTCAAGCTGAGAAAGCAGGTTTAAGCTTGAGGTCGGCTCACTATACTGTGATTCGAAACATGAATTTGTCCTTGTGTCATGTAACTGGTGCTCGTGTAAAGCCTCCAAGTTTGCACTATGTAAAACTGAAAAACGAGTTTCTTTGAAATTACATTAAAAGCAGTGACGGACGGTACTAATGCAGAGTTACGTTTTTTTTTTCCCACCCTGAGGGTAAAAATGGAGAGCGCGATAGCGGCCCGTCTCGGCACCTGCTTGTAAGAACTGCCAGCTGAGCACCGGCAGGATCCGGCCCACTTAAAGCCCTGCATTTATATTACTTGTAGCCTCATTTTTTTTCTCAGTGGCAATCACCATACAAAGCCAAACCTATTAGCTTTGTCAATGACTGTTACTTTTGCATTTCCAAGGTATGTTGATCTAGCGTTACTCCTCCTCGATATTGCATAGTCGGGAGGCACACCGTGCGCTTAGAGGGGCATATTTACGTTCCCTGGCGCATCCCTGCAAATCAGCAGGGATGCGCCAGGGAAGATGCGTCACGCAAGTTTGCCCTTGCGCCACCGCCGATGCGTCGCATTTACAATGCGGCGCGATGTGGCGCACGGATGGGCAGATGCGTGTTGCATCCCCCGACGGAAAGGCGGCGCATTGCTGGAGTCGCGTCGCAAGCACGACGCGGCTCCAGCAAGGCTCGGGGTGCCCTATGCCTAACATGCTGCGTCAATCCTTACGCCTGCTTCAAGCAGGCGCAGGGTTTTGACGCCGCATGGGCGTAAAAGTGACTCAGTGAAATCTTGTAGATTTCACTGCGTCACTTTACGAGGCGTACCTGCGAGGGAACGCCCACACTGCACCGGAACGCCCACATGAAACCTGACGCAGGTTTCATGTGGCGCAGGGGTTTACAACGTGACGCATCTCCCTAGATGCGTCACGTTGTAAATATTGCGCAACGTGGCGCAAGATTTGCGTCGCCGCTGCGTCACATAAGTGACGCAACGGCGGCGCAAAAGTGGCGCAAGGGGCTTGTAAATATGCCCCCGAGTCCCGTCTCGATGGCGCCTCTGAAACCGAGAGGAGCAGTTTTCACGTCTCACTCGTGAAATTGATGAGACGCTAAATTGCTTTTGGCAGAAAGACCGGCTGAATGCGGGTCCTCTTTTCGTCACAGCGCCTGATAGCTGTGTGACAGCTTCCTCGATTGTTTTTGTTGCTGCTGCATGAAGTTACAAAACGCAGTCACTTAAGTAAATGAAAATGACTTTAATCCGGCTCATTTGGACAATTTAGAGCAAACAGCATTAGTCTTATCATGGCTAAGCCGTGATTAGAAGGAAATTGCTTTGCACTTCCCCAACAGCTCCTGCATGTTGTGGGCCCAGCGAACTCTATCAGTTATGTTAACAGCCCGGGAACACATGGACTCGGGCGCCATTTTCAGCACTCGCCAGCAATTCGTAACATCCGCATTCATAGCCGCAGTTGTTAAAGCAGGCGCGGGGAGACAGAGGATTGTACGAGATTGATCATTTAATTTCCTCTCACTCTTTCTAAAGTGACCGGAAAATCAATGGGAATTGCTTTATAAACATGCCTACTATGCAACAACTCCTTGTTTTCCGTTTTAACAAAATTTATCAATCCATTAAGGGATAGATAAGTAAACAGAAATGCATTGTCATTTGTGTTATTTTATTAGTGTCATGTGAGATTACAGCACGTTATTGATCTGTTCCGGAATATTTTACCCAAAGGAGGCAGAGTTTAACATGCACAAATCAGGATCAATATCGGATGTGCATACATTTTCATAAAAAGTGCTACCTGGCCATTTTTTTGCTTAACAAATCCCTCGATGGACGCTGCTGCTCTCTTAAGAAAAAGAGAAAATAATCAGACCAAATGATACTTGGACCAAACTTTAATTATAAACATTGATCCGTGTTCGCATAGATGCTTTGCAGCATCCAACTTCTTACTTAATGGCAAAGATTGGGATTTGAGTGATGAAAGGAAGTTGGCCTTGTTTTTGAAAGTCACTGTAGTGATGGTCACAGCCTGCTCAACAGCTCCAATTGAACCTTAATATGACTAGTGGATTCATAAAATATTAGCTTTATGTCAAAAAGTTGAACAAATTAATCAGCATGCTACAGGGTGGACTGTTTTGGAGTTTGCCTAAAGGTGTGCGTGAAGCAGTTATGACACAACAAACCAATGGTGAAACACAAGCAAGAACAGTATTCTGACCACGCAGCCTACAGCAGAAATATTTAAGTTCCTGTACAATATCAGCTAAGGTGCATTTTTGATTTGCTCCTTGCTTATGAGTTCTCTCTACAATTTGTGGAGATTTGTTGTATACCAAAAATCAGCTACACCACACTCAGTCTGTATTGTGGTAAGATGTTCCAAGTGCTGGTTCCATGGTACAAGAGACACTGACAAAATTGACATTTTAAGGGAACTGCACAACTAGATAACTCTGTGAGATGCTTTATTTTCTTAATAATACCAATGTGCCTTCATAGGATGCTTCAACGTCTCTGCAATCTAATTCCCAAGTACACATCTTTCAAAAAGTTTTTTTACCATGATTAAATGAACTAAATCCATAGGGCCTTGTTTAGAGTTTGGAGGACGGGATATTCCACACACCATATTAAAAGTGCTGTAGGCTACAATTGAGTCATAATACAGTAGACAGGACTCGTCACATTTGTGATGGATTATCATGGCTACCAAATTCAAAGTAAGGCCCTCAATTCATTAGAGTTTCAACTTAGGATCCCTCATGCAAGATCATCCAAATAAATGCACGTATTGCTTTGTTTAGAAAAAAAGTTGAAGGTTGAAAAGATCTATTAATTTGCACTTTTACAAAAATACTGATGGTAATCACAGTAATTTTGTATATCAATTTTTGTATTTTTGTGTTTGCTCACCTCTATGAAGTGAGGGAGTCAATAGGACAAAATTATAGCTACATCTTGTGTTAAACTACTCTTTCTATTTTTAAGAATTGGATATAGTTACCTAAATCTTGTAAAACCATAAAATTCCAAATCACTGTTCAGACTAATGGAGGAAAGGCGCCAAGTTCCAAAATCCATTTGTTTTTGAGCTGCCTGAGCATCAGATTTCTGCTACCACCACATTGCTTAGATCCATTTGATTCATTTCAAAGAAAGAAAATGACTTCCAATTTATAATACGAATATTTAATAATTGCTGTACCACCCGATTTTACTCATCACTGTTCGTTATGTGACACAAAAATTCTGCATTGCATTTTTGAAAACCCCTAAATATACAGGACTCACAGGTAAGTGCTGGTTAATATGCACACTAAGGGGTCGATTCCGATTCGGGCCGGAAAAAGCACCGACCGACTCGGATCCGTAAATAATACCGACCGACACGTACCTGTGGCGCCCGACACGCCAAGTACGATGCAAGGCGTGCAAAATCCGACCGACACGTACGGAACCCAAGTCGACCGACCGAGCCGCACGGAAAACAGCAATCCGGTCGGAAAAACACGCGAATCCAACCGACCGACACGCACCCGGAACAAATCCGACCGAAACGTACACGCGAACTCCAAACAGCAAAGTACGATGCAAGGCGCGAAAACCACGAACGAGTCGGACGGAGGCCAAGCCGTACGACCGACACGCATACAAAACCGAGCCGAAGCAACACAAAACACCGCGACCGACGCGTACGCAGCATAGAAAACTGCACATACACAGCGTGAACGAAACGGAGAAGACCGTACGAGACAAATGCAGGGTCCGACTCGGTCACAAGAACGTCTCCAACATACACAGACAGTACAAAGGAAAAATCACCCAAAAAAGGCCAAACAAGAAATTACAAAGCAAATAAATACTGGGGGGGGGTGGGGACAGAGAACAAAGACACACCCACAACTCCACCCATATAAAGGACACAAATCACAACAATGAGCCTTTGCAAATGCCATTCCACTGCCAGCACCCAAGAGAAAGCAACCACACACCCACAGCTCATCCCTCACACAAGCCACACACCATCAGCACACCAACAAATACCTACCTCACATACACCCAGCAAAACACACACTCACACA
This sequence comes from Calotriton arnoldi, assembly GCA_963921515.1. NCBI lineage: Eukaryota > Metazoa > Chordata > Amphibia > Caudata > Salamandridae > Calotriton > Calotriton arnoldi. The sequence continues at coordinate 2,357,932 of CAWUFW010000961.1, forward strand.
CCCTCACCTGCACACCAACACACACATCACTCACCATCACCACCCACCACCATGCCCCCCAAGAAGAATTCCAAGTTCCTAGATAGTGAATTGGAAGTCATGGTAGACGAGATCCTCAGGGTAGAGCCACAGCTGTTTGGCACACTGGTCCAACAGACCCCCATCTCCCAGAAAACCAAGATGTGGGAGAGGATCATCAACAGGGTGAACGCACAATCACCATGTCGGCGCACAAAGAGCGAAATCCAGAACAGGTGGTATGACGTGCGCAGGAGGGTACGGGACCTGCTCAAAAAAGACTACATCAATAGCCAACTCACCGGCAGTGGCCCTCCTGCCAAGCCAATATACCTCAGGCCCTGGGAGGAGAAGGTGCGGGCCATCCTTCCGCCAGTGAGCGTATATGGACTAGAGGACATCCCAGAGCCTGGTGAGTACACAACAAATGTACACAATATACTGCCACAAAACACACACACATCACTGTCAAGGGGAGAGTCAAACCATGCACTCATAGCAATTACACAGCAACCAGAACAGAATCATCCCAAAATGTGTATGTCAGTCAGATAAACACAACACATGCCATCAAAAAAGTCACATCCAACTGTGCCATCACATGTACAAACAACTACAACTACAGCTAGGCAGTGGCACAAATAGAACTAACAAACACATCCAGACATGTAGCCACCACAACAACACCAACACACAGTGAAGAACACTCAAAGGAAGGAATTCTGTGTATGCTGGCCAAGTCAGTGTAGCCAATAGCATCATGGGAGTCGCAGTCACACATATTGCCCCCCCCACAACTGCCCCATCAACACCACCCTGAACCATGCTCACATCACAGGGAGTGGAGAAGGACTCACAAGATGGCTGACACTGGCTACTGCTGTGGGGAGCACAAGGCCCTGCTGGCAACTGTGCACCAACAAACAGCAGGACACCACTGAATGACATCCTGAGAGACAACTTCCACTCCCTGCAATGCAAGCACGTTCCATGGTGGGATATCTGGCTGGCTGGGTGGGAAGGAGGACTTGCAGCACTAACCATAGTCACAAGCACCTCCCCTCACACACACCCCAACACAAACTCCACAGAACCCACCTGGTAGAATGCAATGCCCCCATCCTAACACAAGATCCCACAAAGAACCACCACCCTGGGTTATGTTGTGTGAAGCACAGGGACACTCTTGGGACTTTTAGCCAAACAACTGCCAGGACAACACTCCCAGCCATCCTGTCAGCACAGCCAGCCCACCCCACAGGGAAGCAGAGTCAAAAGGAAGGAAGCATGGGCATGCTGGGAAGGGGGTGGAGGCAATAGCATGATGGGAGTCGTACTCACTGATATTGGTCACCCCCACAACTGTCCCATCAACACCACCCTGAACCATGCTCACATCACAGGGAGTGGAGAAGGACTCACAAGATGGCTGACACTGGCTACTGCTGTGGGGAGCACAAGGCCCTGCTGGCAACTGTGCACCAACAAACAGCAGGACACCACTGACTGACATCCTGAGAGACAACTTCCACTCCCTGCAATGCAAGCACGTTCCATGGTGGGATAACTGGCTGGCTGGCTGGGTGGGAAGGAGGACTTGCAGCACTAACCATAGTCACAAGCACCTCCCCTCACACACACCCCAACACAAACTCCACAGAACCCACCTGGTAGAATGCAATGCCCCCCATCCTAACACAAGATCCCACAAAGAACCACCACCCTGGGTTATGTTGTGTGAAGCACAGGGACACTCTTGGGACTTTTAGCCAAACAACTGCCAGGACAACACTCCCAGCCATCCTGTCAGCACAGCCAGCCCACCCCACAGGGAAGCAGAGTCAAAAGGAAGGAAGCATGGGCATGCTGGGAAGGGGGGTGGAGGCAATAGCATGATGGGAGTCGTACTCACTGATATTGGTCACCCCCACAACTGTCCCATCAACACCACCATGAACCATGCTCACATCACAGGGAGTGGAGAAGGACTCACAAGATGGCTGACACTGGCTACTGCTGTGGGGAGCACAAGGCCCTGCTGGCAACTGTGCACCAACAAACAGCAGGACACCACTGACTGACATCCTGAGAGACAACTTCCACTCCCTGCAATGCAAGCACGTTCCATGGTGGGATAACTGACTGGCTGGGTGGGTGGGAAGGAGGGCCGGCTGTCAACCAAACACAACCAATGCAGACCATGTACACACCCCAAAAAATACATAGAAATGACCAAATAATGCAGGACAATGTGCCACACCAATATCAACCCCTGACTGTGACGACTTAGGACAATGCAATGTACAGGCCCGCACCCAGAGGCACAGTCACAACTGTCATGTGTGTCAACCATTGATGCCTGCAGAAACATAACATACATTGTGTGTGTCTCCCAAAAACAGGTGATGATGGGGACACAGCAGCAGACGCTGAGGAGTCCCAGTCCCAGGCTCAAGAGGATGCGGAGCTCACTGGCGTCGTACAGCCTCTGTCCTCCTCGGACGATGAAGACCAACCTGGCACATCCGGTGCAAGTCTACATGCAGCACCAGCAGGACCACCAGCTGCAGCACCAGCAGGACCACCAGCTGCACCCCCTGCACCCACCCCTCCAACGACTGCCACCACAAATACCATCCCTGCCGACATGGACAGAACAAGGAGCAACACCAGCACAGGGACCCTGGACCAACCTGGGGCCATGGACACCACCACCACCACCAACCCCCAAGGTGGACCAGGGTCATCTGTGCGTGCCACTGCACACACTGCACATGTCAGCAGGGGTGGTGGGAGGGGTGGGAGACAGAGGTCGCTGCTTGCAGAGGTTGCTGGTGTGCATGAAGACCCACAACTGGTACGCATAGCTGATGCGTACCAGTCCAGCACCGGAGACCTCAGCCAGGTAGTGGGGCTCCTCAGAGACATGAAACAGCAGCAGGCTGCCCATCATGCCCGCTTGGACTCCCACATGTCCCACGTGGAGTCACACATGTCCCGCGTGGACTCACACATGTCCCGCGTGGACTCACACATGTCCCGCGTGGAGTCCAAGTGGGATGCACTGCATGAGATGACGGCGGTGCACAGGGACATTTTACAATGCCTCCGCCAGATGACCAGCAACCAGTCCACACCTCCCTGTGTGCCAACAACATCTGGTGCCGAACAAACTGCAACTGCCACAGGGAGGGAGGATGACTCTGGCGGAGAGTCCCCTGCACCGCAGCAGCCTGTACTTGAGGGCCCCCCCCAAGAAGAGGGGTCGTCCGAGGAGGGACAAGTGAGAGGCTGATGGCCAAGCGCAACTCCCAGGAAGCCTGAACCTGTTCTGGATGTTCACCTTTGTGCACAGACTGTTCACCCTGTTGACGGCAACACTACTCCCACACATTGCATGGGGAGTACAAGTTGGACCAATGTGTCAGACAACTGTGGCCCCGATACTGGGGATTCTGTCTACCAGGACTTTCAATTCACCTAGGAACTTCGGATTGCACGATTTATGTACAGCACTACCCATCCTATGCACTATTCACACAAATGTATCACAATAAACACACTAATACACCATACTTGCCTCTGTTGTGATTCCAACGTGGGTGCTGTTATGGGGATGATGAACTGCAAAATTACACTGTGTATGCGAACTGCAACAGCAAGGACAACACAGGCATGTGAGTAAAGGCAACGTGACACATATGAGGGAGACACACCACCAGGGCTACACAACACATACACACCTAGGCCATCTGACTCATTGCCTACACTGATGTTGCCAGGGAAGACGGTGCAATGCACAGACACCACACCCATTCCCAGTTGTAGTCAAGTAGCCCACAGGTGCAGTAAGCAAATGGCAGTCAAATGTGTGACCACAGACAACGCACATCACAAAGTGAAGCACAGGTTTATTACACAGTTGCAACATGTCGTAACCACTACAGATGCAAGGTAATCCCACCTGGCAGCGGGCACACAGTCAACAACTGTAGACGGAAGGAAGTCCATGGGTGTGGCGCACATCACCTGTAGGGACACAACAGCTACCAGCCTGGAAGTGCAATCACGTCGTCGGTGGACACAGTTGACCAAACGAATCTGTAAGTACCCTGTGAAGGACAGAAATGACACACAGTCAAAAGCAATGGAGTACAGGACAGAACAGCAAAACTCATGCACAATACATGTTACAAGATACCCACCCAGAACCAAGTTAGCATGTCAACACTGTTGGGGAGTACAGCCCACCTGTAAGCACACATCGCAACACACATCCAGTCAAGTAGCCCATGGACACACTCCAACAGCACCAGAGCACCACCTACACATCATGCCAACTCACATCATTGACATGACACCTCAGGATACTCACATTCAGCTAAAGAAGTTGGTGATGAGCTGTGTGCGGACATCACCATCATCATCATCATCATCATCGTCACTGGCATCGTGGTCCAGGCCAGGATCCTCCACAGGTGGCGGATGTTGGTCATTGTCATCCTGGATGAGAGGCAACTCCTTCCGCACTGCCAGGTTGTGGAGCATGCAGCAGACGATGATAATCTTGCACACTTTCGCAGGGGCATATGGGAGGGACCCTCCGGTCTTGTCCAGGCAGCGGAAGCGGCTCTTCAGGAGACCAAATGTCCGCTCAATCACTCTCCTGGTCCGACCATGTGCCTCATTGTAGCGCATCTGGGCTGGTGTCACAGGGTTCCTGAAGGGTGTCAGCAACCACGGCATGTTGGGGTATCCCGAGTCACCTACGGACAGACAAGTGCACATTAGCTGACTTGGAAAAGTGGGCGGAATACTACAGATCAGATCACACACAATGGCACAAAGTCAGTACACACCGACAAGCCAGGCACGCTGGTTCTGCATCTGTGCCATCATCCTGGGGATGCGACTACTCCTCATCACAAAGGCATCGTGTGCTGAACCAGGGAAACGGGCACACACGTGTGTGATGGTCATGTCTGCAAGACACACCACCAGTGCATTGACCGAGTGGTAGTGCTTGCGGTTCCTGTAGGCCTGCTCCTGGGCCTGTGGTGGTACCAAAGCCACATGTGTCCCATCAATGGAGCCAATGACATGCGGCATCCTCCCCAGGGCATAAAAGTCACTCTTCACGTCAGTGAGTCGTCGCAGTCTAGGGAAATAGATGTACCGGTTCAGGAATAGCAACATTGCCGCCAAAACATCGCGGAGCACACGGCTCAACATGGTCTGTGACATCCCACCAGCAGTCGCCACAGTATGTTGGAAGGTACCGGTGGCAAAGAAGTGTAGGGCTGCCATCACCTTCACCTTGGGGGTCAGCGCTGTAGGATACGGCCGGCCAGGCTGCAAATGTGGGGACAACTGCACTGCCAAATCCTCAATCAGCTGCCTGGTGAAGCGGTACCGTCGGATGCTGTCCCGTTCCACCATCGTTGCCAGGTCTGGGAATGGTCGATGGACAGCAGGAGCCCTGCAGTGCAGAGGAGAAGTAAGCAAGATTGTCAGTCAGCCCACATATGCGGCATTGAACACACTCAATATACCAACATACATCATTATGAGGCACAACTACATGAAGTGTGCAGTTCCGTAAGGACATGTATGGTACATACATGGCCAACATCTGTCAACACGGTCCAACAGGTGGCATCAATTAGTCCCAGGTTGGCCCATTGGATATCATGAGGCCGTGTCACAGTTCCCATCTCCTGCTGCCGTGTCACAATCACCACCCACAGTGACATGTGAGGACAGATGTGCCCCAGGCACCACAGCTCAACGACAGGTACATTCCCAGGGACCCTGTATTGCCACATGGACACTGGCATTACATGGAGTATCATGTATACACCACAGCAAAACAACAATGACCCCCACAGGTAGTGGTCCCACTTGCCACGGCAGGACAGACATGGACGTCTGTGACACACACACGCACAACATCAAAGTCCATGCACACACAACCTGGATGTGGAGACTGTCTCCCATTGTGCACATGAAATCAGAGACATTGTAAACACTACATGCACAAAGACTGTGGAGGACCATCACTATTGTGCCACTGGGACACCCTGGCTCAAACATACCGTCCCACATGGGACTCACGGGGTATGTGACATGACATACACATACACCACCGTGAAATGTGACCATGGCACATGCACAGATATGAACAGTTGCACATCACAGTGGTCATGTACACGTAACACCCAGGATCCTGTCCCCATGAACACGTGCACAGCCTGGGGGTGGCTGCCCACAGGTGACACCCACAGGACAACATGTACACCAACATACACACAATAGGAAATGCAGCCTTACATGCCTTATGATAAAGTTTGGACAGGCTGTCGTGATGTAGGTGTGCCCCTCACTCCCTGGGAGCTATCTGTGGCTGGCATATGTCCATCTGAGACAGGCATGCTGACATATGCCAGTCACATGTACAGTGATGCGTTGAACAGCAATGGACCGGTCGGTGCCCCCGGCCGGCCCATTGCATTCAATGTGTGCGGGTACGCGTTGTACCCCTGTACGCGTTGTACTGCAATGGACCGATCGGTGCCCCCGGCCGGCCCATTGCATTCAATGTGTGCGGGTACGCGTTGTACCCCTGTACGCGTTGAACTGCAATGGACCGATCGGTGCCCCCGGCCGGCCCATTGCATTCAATGTGTGCGGGTACGCGTTGTACCCCTGTACGCGTTGTACTGCAATGGACCGATCGGTGCCCCGGCCGGCCCATTGCATTCAATGTGTGCGGGTACGCGTTGTACCCCTGTACGCGTTGAACTGCAATGGACCGATCGGTGCCCCCGGCCGGCCCATTGCATTCAATGTGTGCGGGTACGCGTTGTACCCCTGTACGCGCTGTACTGCAATGGACCGATCGGTGCCCCGGCCGGCCCATTGCATTCAATGTGTGCGGGTACGCGTTGTACCCCTGTACGCGTTGAACTGCAATGGACCAATCGGTGCCCCGGCCGGCCCATTGCATTCAATGTGCGCGGTACGCGTTGTACCCCTGCACGCGTTGTACTGCAATGGACCGATCGGTGCCCCCGGCCGGCCCATTGCATTCAATGTGTGCGGGTACGCGTTGTACCCCTGTATGCGTTGAACTGCAATGGACCGATCGGTGCCCCCGGCCGGCCCATTGCATTCAATGTGTGCGGGTACGCGTTGTACCCCTGTACGCGTTGTACTGCAATGGACCGATCGGTGCCCCGGCCGGCCCATTGCATTCAATGTGTGCGGGTACGCGTTGTACCCCTGTACGCGTTGTACTGCAATGGACCGATCGGTGCCCCGGCCGGCCCATTGCATTCAATGTGTGCGGGTACGCGTTGTACCCCTGTACGCGTTGAACTGCAATGGACCGATCGGTGCCCCCGGCCGGCCCATTGCATTCAATGTGTGCGGGTACGCGTTGTACCCCTGTACGCGTTGTACTGCAATGGACCGATCGGTGCCCCGGCCGGCCCATTGCATTCAATGTGTGCGGGTACGCGTTGTACCCCTGTACGTGTTGTACCGCAATGGACCGATCGGTGCGCACCCATTGACAGTGGGCTTGCCTGGCAACGGACGCGTTTTCGAATTTCGAGCGAGTCGGTTGCTGTAAATTCAGTTGGTCACCCACAACAATGTTGCAAAATCATGTATGTCATGAAGTTGAAGATTTGAAGGATGCTGTGGGCGTGTTTTGGTGCTGCTATTCCATGGATTGGCCAGATTCAGAAGATGCAAATGACTTGGACCTATCACTTTGGACACAAGGGACAGTATCTGCCTCTCCAGCACATATATATCGCTGGCTGTTCCCCTGAGAGCTCACTTGCCTGGACTACATGCTCCAGGACGACATCTGCCACTGCACTGCTGCTGTCTCTGCCCCTCTGGACCCTGCAATGGCACGTACTGTGGAGAGAGCCCCAGCCTTCAGCCTTGAAGAGAACCAGGCCCTGCTGGACAGCCTACTTCCACAGTGCAGCAAGCTGTATGGGACACCAGGGGAGCAGGTGAGTGTTCTGTGCACTGCTTTCCTGAATGTGCATATTGTCTGACTAGCAAGGCTGAAAGTCTGCACGCCACTGGCTAGCAGGCTCACTGAGTAGTTGTCGCCCCCCATAGTGTGTAGTGACATGCACTGGACAGGTATGGTGCAGTGACAGTGCATTTGAACAAGGTTTTACTTCCCATGCAATGATACCATGTAGTGACGTCTGGCAAACTGTCCATGGGCAGCTTTGCACTGCCTGTGTACATCATGTGCCCCTGTGATTGAGACATGTATATGCAACTGTGTCATGCACGGATATGTTGCATGTGTAGTAATGGCCTTTTCACTTTGTCATCCTGACAGGTTAATGCCCATCGGAAGCAGGATATCTGGAAGGACATCGTCCGGGCCGTCCGGTCCGTGGGGGTCTACAAGCGCCGGATCCGCAACTGCCAGAAGAGGTGGCAGGACCTTCGGGGCTGGACCCGGAGGATTGCACGGGTCCAGCTGAAGCTGTCGCCTCCTCGCAGGAGGGGCGGAACACGGACCCTGACCCCCCACATGCTCCAGATCCTGGCGGTGGTGTTTCCAGACCTGGATGGGCAGCTGAAGGCCAGACAGCAGCAAGGAGGGGGTGAGTCAAAGACTGCACTGTGAACTCTGTATTACATGCTTTGTGCCCTCCTCTGGCCTGGTTCAACTGCCACAGTGCAGCAGTCATGTTGTCCAGGAGCCATGTCCCTCTATTGTGCACTGCCCACTGCTCATCTGATACCCAGGTGTGGCCCTTACATTCAGGGAATTGTGTCACTTGGGACTGTGTCCTTGCAGTTAGCTTCACTAAAGGTGGGGGACAGCATCTGTTTCCCTAACTCTGTTGTGGGCATCATGGGTGGGTCCATTGTTCACACAACGCCTGTGTTCGGACATGTAATCTGCGTGTTGCTTTGATATGCGGTCCACTTGCTGAGCTGAGCCACCACATGTGCCTGGGGTATGTGGCACACGCCCATGCAGCGGGTGGGAACAATGTTTGGGCCCCAGGAGTGTGCAGATTACGTGTGTCACACATACATAGCCAGCTATCCACTGTCCAGGGCTCATCCCTCATTCATGTGGAGCAGGACAGTCATGCCTACTCCAGGCCATGCAATGCACTCTGTACTCCCACTCCCGTGTATCAGCTGACACATTGTGCGCAGTGATTTGACCCCTCAGGTGTCTGCCTCTGTGTCAGTGTGCTGTGGATTACTTGCCAGGACTGCTGGGGTGTTTCTTGGTAGGGGCTCAGCATGCCCCTGGAGATGTGACCATATGAGACGATACTTGTGTGTCACATAGGTGTTTGATCAGCTGCCCGTGCAGACTGGGGTATGCAAATGTGAAGTTCAGGCAGCTGTTCCCCATTCACAGCAGATTGTGAGGGGCTCAGGTTCAGAGGGTAGTGTCACAGGTCTCCCATATGTCCAATAGGTATGACCTGGACAGATGAGGGTTAAGATGATGTGTTGTGTGGGGGATGTACATGTGCACTTGTGCAGCTCCAGGACTTGCATTCCCCATGACCTACTATTGTGACACAGTGCATAGTGTTGTTGTCTGGCTGCCAAGTCATACATCACTGAGACAGTGATGTATGACTTAGCAGTCATGCCTCTGCCATGGCATGTGTCAACTTATTGGTGGTCCTGCAGGGGAGTGACATGTGCTACATGCACACCATTGTGGCGATGGCTATCAGGACATGGGTGCATCATGGTGTCTGTCGCTGGTATGCATCACATGCATTTCCTATTTGACTCTGGGCATCCCTTTCATCCGGAAACCTGTACTGACTCAGTGGCAAGAGCTGTGATGTGTGCATGTCCACATGCCACACCGTGTCCTCTGCACTGTCCAACTACTGTGTACTTGGTGCATGTGTCCACACTGGGGTGTTGCAATCCAACAGACACCAGACAGATGGGTGCAAGGCCATGTGGGATGTGAGTGCCATGCTTGGCATCAGACTGACAATTGGCTTCTCCTGTTCAGTTAGGGCACTTTTAGCAATGTACAACTAATGATGCCAGGGCTTGCTCTGTAATGTGCTGTGCTCACAGTGGTGTGTGCGTTTGGTGCAGGTGACTGATGTCTGTCTGTTTCCCCATTGTTTGCAGATACATCCACGGCCACGGAAGGGGACAGCTCCACGGACCAGGAGGAGCCAGAGAGCCAGACTGGGTCAGCAGCCGAGGAGTGGTCGGAGGGACCCAGTGGCACGGAGGGCGAGGGGAGCCACACTGAGGAGTCCTCAGCACCATCCACCTCAGCTGAGGACCAGAGCAACTCGGAGGATGACTCCCTTATGGAGGCGGGTGTCAGCAGCCACCACACCCCAGCTAGTGTTGCTGTCCCCGCCACCACCAGCACCACCACCGCCCTCCCATCGGCTCCCATTCCCCAGGTCCGTGGAGGCTCCCATGTTCGGGAGCGTGTCTCCTTTGGGCCAGGCACCGCACCCCCTGCCCCTGTGTCCCCTGCTGCCCTGAGTGAGGAGTCTGTGTACCTCCTTCGCCAGCTCCATGTAGGGCAGACAGCCATGCTGAGTGTCCTCCATGCGCACACCGCTCTGTTGACTCAGCTGGTGTCGTTCATGGAGGGCATCTCATCGGGCATGTCTGACCTACAGAGGGGCAATAGGTCCATGGACTCCTCCCTGACGGCAGCAGTGTCCCTCCTCAGACAGTCCCTCACCCCTCCTGCCTCTGCTCCATCCACACTCCCCAGCACCTTACCCGTCCCAAGCACACACACACCGGCACAGGCACACACCAGCACACACACGTCCAGCACACAGACACACACGCCACAAACAAAACGCACACGCACGCACAGTCAGGGGACTGAAACCAGACTCACAGGGGATGGGGCCCTGGTACACACACACGCATCCACGGGCACTGCGCAGTCCTCAGTTGCCTCTCCCTCCAAAACACCCTCCCTTGCCTCACCTGCAACCCCAAAGACCCAGCGCCTCTTCCTCAGTGACCTCGGCCTCTTCCCCTCCGATCCAGCTGCTCCAGCATCCAGGGGGAAGAGGAAGCCCCCCACACGGAGCAGAGTGCCCCTCGCCCCCGGACACCCTCCCCCAGGCGCAGACAGACTGAGGCCCCCACCCGCAAGTCCCCCGGAGTGGTAAGAGCAAGACCCCACCGCCGCCCTGCAGCCCAAGCACCAGGTCTCCTTCCTCCATCCCTCAGGCCCCCACTCCACAGGTGCCCCCACCACACCCTGCCCCAGGTTCCCCCACCCACAGATATACCATCCCCAAGAGGCTCCGGCCTTCTCCCCCTGGCACTTGCTCTCCCGGCACCACCCCCCCGCTGCGCTTGTCTGTGCCACTGATGTGGTGAGGGTGTCCTCCCCCTCTGTCCAGCCCACCTTGCCTGTTCCCCATTCTCCTCCCCTGGTGGTAGGCACTGCAGTGGAGTCCACTACCACCCTGTCTGACTTGGGCACTGCAGTGGCGGACCTGTCCACTCCATCTGCAGGGTCCACTGCAGTCGTGCCGGCACCCACAACATCTGAGCCATGCCCCCCAGTTGTGCCGGCACACACCATGTCAGACACCTCCACTGCAGTTGTCAGTGGCTCTCCAGCACCCACCACCCCTTCCCTGCTTCCTCCTGGTGAGCCCTGATCCTGTCCCTGCGGTGCCTGGCCTACCCCCGGTTGCCCCTCCTAGTGGATTGTCCCTGGTTTTGTGCAGGCATGTGTAGGGTGGCATCTGCCACTGTCACCCACTTGTGACTTTGTTGATGGACTGGCCATTGGCCTTTGTTTATTTCCTACCGGACTTCTACTTTTAATGCCACATATGCTGAATAAAGCAACTTTCAGTTCTCTAGTGCTTTTGCTTCTGATGTACATGATGTTGATGATGCTAACCATGCCCTTGCTGCAGTGATTGTGATATTTGGTCTCATGATAATGAAGTGTTACTGTGCAGGAACCCATGTGGTCCAGGGGAATGTGTCCTATCCTGTGGTGTATCCATGTCATCCATAGCAGCATCTGAGGGTGTCATGTGTTCAGTATTTGGCAATGGGATTTCCTACTTAGATTGCCTATTTCACATCTGTGGCTTCCACCCCTGCACATCTGTTGTGCCTGCCATTGTTCAATTCGTCTACTTCCCTGACCGTGTGGCCATCTCCACTGGACATGCAGGTTTGGGCATCAATGGGGAAGGACTCATCTGTGTTGTCAGTGCAACATTGCTATACAAGTGTGTTGGATCTGTGCTGATGATTCCGTTGGCACTTCCATGACCAGGCTGATGTTACGGGAGCCCTCATTTGGTGCTAATTGTTGATTGTGTGACCAAGTGCTCAGCTGACATGATGGGGCCCTACTGAGGCAACATATGGCACAGCTCTCCTCACACAGGAGTGGAGTCCCCTCATGGCAGTGTGTACTCCTGTGACATTGCCTGCGCCCAAGGTGTGTGTTGTATGTGCATGTCTGTGTGTTCACTTCCGTTTAGCTGTGCATGCTGTGATCCCTAGTGTTGTACCTGTTTGTGATGCTAGCTGAGTTGACCTATGTTCCCCCAAAGTCTTCGCCCTGGGTTCTCTGTGATGTGGGTGCATGGCACATTACTGGTCATCAGGGTGTCACCCATAGGTGTGTTTGCTGTCAGGGCTGAGTTTGTGTGCTGACGCAGATGGGTCACAGTCAGGTTTCCCCTTGGCACTTGTTGTTTGCCCCTGTCATGTGATTTCAAGTTTGTGTTATCTTTCAGTGATTGTGACACGTTGTGTGTGTGACTGCTGGCACTGCTCAGGGTCCGGGCTGCAATGTTGGTTGTTGTCTATGTGTGTTCTTTGTGGGTGACCTTGGCTTCTTCATTGGTGTGTAACTGTGGCTGGGATCCCATTGGTTGGTGTGGTATTGCCGTCATGTCCATGTACAGCGTAGTGTGCAGTGTGTCAGACATTCAGGAGTCTTGTTGAGTGGCCATGTGTGATGTGTTTCTGCACCTTGGTTCCCACCCACCACCCTGGAATAGTCATGGGTGCATGTGCAATGTCACCAGTGCATGTGTGCTTCACTGCTGCACATTGTTGGAGGTCGAGGGGTGTGGTGTTGGGTGTGCAGATGTGAGTTGTTGCCCGGCTAGGCCCCTGCCTCCATGTTGGCCTTGTCTTACTGGCCATGCTGTTTGATTTGTGCTTGTGTAGGTGTGATGGTAGTTAGTTGCTCAGGACACATGACTGTGGTTCACAGTGTGAACGACATTTAGCTTTGTCATCACAGTGGGATTGTAATGCAGCCCAGGGTCACCACATTGTGGGGGCCCTGGGGGTGGTGCTGTGGTGTGTCTGTGTCTTGCTGTGTCAGTTGCTGTCCCTACGTGCCTGTGTGACATGTGTGATTTGTGCTCCCTCTCATCTGTCAATGCCTGCTTGCCCACATAGGGGATTTGGATCCCTGAGTTACCTTTGTGTGGCACTGTATGCACATCTGTATGATTGGTATTCAGGTCTCCTCATGTGTTGTGTGGTTGCCTGGGGACACTGGCACCCCCCCCCTCACCTGTTGTGTATGATGTGCAGTGTGGGTCTGCCTGTTTGTGTTTGTGCATCTGCACCACTGCATTGGCATATCTTGGGTGTGCCATTGGCTGTATGTAGTTTGGTGGGTTTCCCCTGCTGTCCCTGGGACTCCTAGGTCATCGGTCAGCACAATGATCATGGTTTGTGTGTCCCATTGCTGCCATGGTATGGTATCTGTTCACCTCACATCTGCAGTCTCCACAGGGTATATGCATGTGTGTGCCCATTGGTGCAAATATGTGGGTCTGCATTCTGAAGGTCACTTCTGTCATTGTGTCATTGATGATTGTTGACGGTGTCAGCCCCCATGGGTGTTGTTTGTCTGCACATGGCCAAAGGTATGTCTTATTTGCACTGCAGTATTTGGCTCCCCCAATTTATGTTGCAATGGGACACATACACTACTTTGCCACTGATGTGTTTGTTGTTCTGTGACCAGGAATCATCCATGCAGTTTGGCAGTTGCACCTCTTTCTTTGTCAACACTTACCTTTTGGTCACTGTGATGATGGGGGTTTGGACCCCATTGCTACAATGTTCAAAGTGTGCTTCAGCTATGGACCCCACACTTACATTTTGGTCACTGTGATGATGGGGGTTTGGACCCCATTGCCACAATGTTCAAAATGTGCTTCAGCTATGGACCCCACACTTACCTTTTGGTCACTGTGATGATGGGGTTTGGACCCCTTTGCCACAATGTTCAAAATGTGCTTCAGCTATGGACCCCACACTTACCTTTTGGTCACTGTGATGATGGGGGTTTAGACCCCATTGCCACAATGTTCAAAATGTGCTTCAGCTATGGACCCCACACATACATTTTGGTCACTGTGATGATGGGGTTTGGACCCCATTGCCAAAATGTTCGAAATGTGCTTCAGCTATGGACCCCACACTTACCTTTTGGTCACTGTGATGATGGGGGTTTGGACCCCATTGCCACAATGGTCATGGCCTGCTTGCATTGTGGGTGCCACACACATATATGTGTGGCACATGTGCTAGGGGGTCACATTGTATGTTCAAAGTCATGTTTGGTGTTGTAGGCATTTGACACAGTCTACACACGCTTGTCATGGTGTTGGGGGGATGTCTTCTTCTTGCATTCCCTAGATTGTGGTGTGCTGGTTGTGTCATGCATTGTCCATCCTATGAGTGGGGGTGGTAGTAGTGGTAGGCATCCAGCCCCCCCTGGCTAAGGGTGGTGGTAGGCATCCAGCCCCCCTGGGTGAGGGTGGTAGTAGTGGTAGGCATCCAGCCCCCTGGGTGAGGGTGGTAGTAGTGGTAGGCATCCAGCACCCCCTGGGTGAGGGTGGTAGTAGTGGTAGGCATCCAGCCCCCCCTGGGCGAGGGTGGTAGTAGTGGTAGGCATCCAGCCCCCCCTGGCTAAGGGTGGTGGTAGGCATCCAGCCCCCCCTGGGTGAGGGTGGTAGTAGTGGTAGGCATCCAGCACCCCCTGGGTGAGGGTGGTAGTAGTGGTAGGCAACCAGCCCCCCTGGGTGAGGGTGGTAGTAGTGGTAGGCATCCAGCCCCCCTGGGTGAGGGTGGTAGTAGTGGTAGGCATCCAGCACCCCCTGGGTGAGGGTGGTAGTAGTGGTAGGCATCCAGCCCCCCTGGGTGAGGGTGGTAGTAGTGGTAGGCATCCAGCACCCCTGGGTGAGGGTGGTAGTAGTGGTAGGCATCCAGCCCCCCTGGGTGATGGTGGTAGTAGTGGTAGGCATCCAGCCCCCCTGGCTAAGGGTGGTAGTAGTGGTAGGCATCCAGCCCCCTGGCTAAGGGTGGTGGTAGGCATCCAGCCCCCCTGGGTGAGGGTGGTAGTAGTGGTAGGCATCCAGCACCCCTGGGTGAGGGTGGTAGTAGTGGTAGGCATCCAGCCCCCTGGCTGAAGGTGGTGGTAGGCATCCAGCACCCCTGGGTGAGGGTGGTAGTAGTGGTAGGCATCCAGCCCCCTGGGTGAGGGTGGTAGTAGTGGTAGGCATCCAGCCCCCCTGGGTGAGGGTGGTAGTAGTGGTAGGCATCCAGCCCCCCTGGCTAAGGGTGGTAGTAGTGGTAGGCATCCAGCCCCCTGGCTAAGGGTGGTGGTAGGCATCCAGCCCCCCTGGGTGAGGGTGGTAGTAGTGGTAGGCATCCAGCCCCCCTGGCTAAGGGTGGTAGTAGTGGTAGGCATCCAGCCCCCCTGGGTGAGGGTGGTAGTAGTGGTAGGCATCCAGCACCCCTGGGTGAGGGTGGTAGTAGTGGTAGGCATCCAGCCCCCCTGGGTGAGGGTGGTAGTAGTGGTAGGCATCCAGCCCCCTGGCTAAGGGTGGTGGTAGGCATCCAGCCCCCTGGCTAAGGGTGGTAGTAGTGGTAGGCATCCAGCCCCCTGGCTAAGGGTGGTGGTAGGCATCCAGCCCCCTGGGTGAGGGTGGTAGTAGTGGTAGGCATCCAGCCCCCCCTGGCTAAGGGTGGTAGTAGTGGTAGGCATCCAGCCCCCCCTGGGTGAGGGTGGTAGTAGTGGTAGGCATCCAGCACCCCCTGGGTGAGGGTGGTAGTAGTGGTAGGCATCTAGCCCCCTGGCTAAGGGTGGTAGTAGTGGTAGGCATCCAGCCCCCTGGCTAAGGGTGGTAGTAGTGGTAGGCATCCAGCCCCCCTGGCTAAGGGTGTAGTAGTGGTAGGCATCCAGCCCCCTGGCTAAGGGTGGTGGTAGGCATCCAGCCCCCCTGGGTGAGGGTGGTAGTAGTGGTAGGCATCCAGCCCCCCTGGGTGAGGGTGGTAGTAGTGGTAGGCATCCAGCCCCCTGGCTAAGGGTGGTAGTAGTGGTAGGCATCCAGCCCCCCTGGCTAAGGGTGATGGTAGGCATCCAGCCCCCCTGGGTGAGGGTGGTAGTAGTGGTAGGCATCCAGCCCCCCCGGGTGAGGGTGGTAGTAGTGGTAGGCATCCAGCACCACCTGGGTGAGGGTGGTAGTAGTGGTAGGCATCCAGCACCCCTGGCTAAGGGTGGTAGTAGTGGTAGGCATCCAGCCCCCTGGCTAAGGGTGGTGGTAGGCATCCAGCCCCCCCTGGGTGAGGGTGGTAGTAGTGGTAGGCATCCAGCACCCCCTGGGTGAGGGTGGTAGTAGTGGTAGGCATCCAGCCCCCCCTGGCTGAGGGTGGTGGTAGGCATCCAGCACCCCCTGGGTGAGGGTGGTAGTAGTGGTAGGCATCCAGCCCCCCCTGGCTAAGGGTGGTGGTAGGCATCCAGCCCCCCCTGGGTGAGGGTGGTAGTAGTGGTAGGCATCCAGCCCCCCCTGGGTGAGGGTGGTAGTAGTGGTAGGCATCCAGCCCCCTGGCTAAGGGTGGTAGTAGTGGTAGGCATCCAGCCCCCCTGGCTAAGGGTGGTGGTAGGCATCCAGCCCCCTGGGTGAGGGTGGTAGTAGTGGTAGGCATCCAGCCCCCTGGGTGAGGGTGGTAGTAGTGGTAGGCATCCAGCCCCCCCTGGGTGAGGGTGGTAGTAGCGGTAGGCATCCAGCACCCCCTGGGTGAGGGTGATAGTAGTGGTAGGCATCCAGCCCCCCCTGGCTAAGGGTGGTAGTAGTGGTAGGCATCCAGCCCCCCCTGGCTAAGGGTGGTGGTAGGCATCCAGCCCCCTGGGTGAGGGTGGTAGTAGTGGTAGGCATCCAGCCCCCTGGGTGAGGGTGGTAGTAGTGGTAGGCATCCAGCCCCCCCTGGGTGAGGGTGGTAGTAGTGGTAGGCATCCAGCACCCCCTGGGTGAGGGTGGTAGTAGTAGTAGGCATCCAGCACCCCCTGGGTGAGGGTGGTATTAGTGGTAGGCATCCAGCCCCCCTGGCTAAGGGTGGTAGTAGTGGTAGGCATCCAGCACCCCTGGGTGAGGGTGGTAGTAGTGGTAGGCATCCAGCCCCCTGGCTAAGGGTGGTGGTGAGGCATCCAGCCCCCTGGTTGAGGGTGGTAGTAGTGGTAGGCATCCAGCACCCCCTGGGTGAGGGTGGTAGTAGTGGTAGGCATCCAGCCCCCTGGCTGAGGGTGGTAGTAGTGGTAGGCATCCAGCCCCCTGGGTGAGGGTGGTAGTAGTGGTAGGCATCCAACACCCCTGGGTGAGGGTGGTAGTAGTGGTAGGCATCCAGCACCCCCTGGGTGAGGGTGGTAGTAGTGGTAGGCATCCAGCCCCCTGGCTAAGGGTGGTGATAGGCATCCAGCCCCCCTGGGTGAGGGTGGTAGTAGTGGTAGGCATCCAGCACCCCCTGGGTGAGGGTGGTAGTAGTGGTAGGCATCCAGCCCCCCTGGCTAAGGGTGGTAGTAGTGGTAGGCATCCAGCCCCCTGGCTAAGGGTGGTAGTAGTGGTAGGCATCCAGCCCCCCCTGGCTAAGGGTGGTGGTAGGCATCCAGCCCCCCCTGGGTGAGGGTGGTAGTAGTGGTAGGCATCCAGCCCACCCTGGGTGAGGGTGGTAGTAGTGGTAGGCATCCAGCCGCCCCTGGGTGAGGGTGGTAGTAGTGATAGGCATCCAGCACCCCCTGGATGAGGGTGGTAGTAGTGGTAGGCATCCAGCCCCCCCTGGCTAAGGGTGGTAGTAGTGGTAGGCATCCAGCCCCCCCATGGTGAGGGTGGTAGTAGTGGTAGGCATCCAGCACCCCCTGGGTGAGGGTGGTAGTAGTGGTAGGCATCCAGCCCCCCCTGGCTAAGGGTGGTAGTAGTGGTAGGCATCCAGCCCCCCTGGCTAAGGGTGGTGGTAGTGGTAGGCATCCAGCCCCCCTGGGTGAGGGTGGTAGTAGTGGTAGGCATCCAGTCCCCCTGGGTGAGGGTGGTAGTAGTGGTAGGCATCCAGCCCCCTGGGTAGTGGTGGTGGTGCGCATTCAGGCCCCTGTGTGCATATGTGGCATTGGTGATGGGCATCCCGCCCCTATGGTGCTGCTGTTGCTGGTGTAAGTATATTCTGCATCCCTCTGTGTGTGTGTGATGTGTCGTGTACGTGTTGTATGTGTTTTGTGGTTGGTGTCTGGCTTACCTTCTGCGCCGTACGCGTCCGTGCCTGTTCCGGTAGTAAATGTAGAATATTGGTATGATCGGGATGAAGGGATTCATGGTTGGTTCGTGTCGTTCGTCCTTCTCGTTGCTTCGCGTCGTCCTCGTCGCTTCGCCTCGTCCTCGTCGCTGGCGTGTTCGTCTCGTAGCCGTGGATCGTGTTGTGGCGCGATTCGGAGCTTATGTGCGCCTCTCCCGGATGCTTTGACGTGCCGTGCGTAGCGACGGGTTCGGCGCGTACGGAAAGCGCATCGTACTCGTTTGGCAGGACGGAGCAGCATTTTTCCTTCCGTGCGACTCGATTCGGCGTTTCCGGATTCGCCTCGGTCGGGGAACAGGACCTGGTTTGGGTGAGTACGGCTCGGCCGGATTCTGTGCTGTTGTGCGCATCGTACTTACTCGTTCGGTGTGCTGTACGGATCGGTCGGGAAACAGGCTTTCGCATGGCTTTTTTCCCGACCGAATGCTATTGGGTGCGCCTCCGACCGAGATCGGAATCGGCCCCTAAGTCAGTGGTTATGCGATTAATAAGGTTACTGCTTATGAGTGTTGAGTAATGAATATAATAAAGAATCGTAGGGAGCTGTAGTGGTGTGCAGATCAATTTATCACGTTTCATATTTTGGAATCGCTATACAAAAATGTAATTTACATCATGTAATGTGTTATGAGTCTAGAGATACCTGAAAGAGAGATGAAACGACTGAGTACTTTAAAGTCACCTGTGCTTTGATCCAAAGTTTTGTGTCATCTTAAAAGTGAAGGTGGGCGTATTACCAAGGCTATTTCTTTTGAATTATTTCATTATTGTAAACATCCACATATTTTATTGCAGTCTGTTTTTATGTTGATGTATGCATATGATTTATGTTTATGTATGCATATGAAGGCTACTCTTGGCCTTCTCCTTCCTTCCAATGCGGTGATGGGTCAAAGGCCAAGTGACACTGGTAACATTTAGGTAGTAAGTCCCAAAAATGGGGTAACTGCACCACATTATGGGCCAGGTTTAGAAGGTATGTTAGAAGCTAATTCAAAGGCACATGCGCACCGCCAGTCTGTATTACGGTTTGGAGATCATTAATCATAAAAAACATTTATGAAAGTGTTTTAATTAAAAAAGGCAAAAAAACTAATACATAATTTTCACCCAAAGGTCATATCTTTCCACAGCAAGATTTTCCTTATGAATTTTGAAGTAGCCATTTTCTGTCCGATAGAGTTCAAGAATTAATATGGATTGTAAATAAATTCCAGACTTCATGTATTTAAAGACTGACATTATTTGCGTGATAGGAAAAGGGTGGCAGTGTACCACAACCTGTTTTTTAACTTCATTTTCAATTTTTTATACATAAAACAAAACATCAAAACAAAGCCAACCATGCTCAACCTCAGTCAGCTGCATAAAGTCAGCTGATTCCTCATTGCAGACGCACAAAACCCCCATCGTCAAGTCCCGTGAGCCCGAAATCACACCTTGGTGGGATCTGTCCGCCTGAAAACCCACTGCCCACTTTATCAATAAAACTAGACATGCATGAGGCAACATTAGTCTGCCTCACGTTTCATGGCGCTCAATAGCATGTTCACAACATTCTGGATTAGACAGTGGAGTATTCATTCATGCTTGCCTCTCATCTGTTGCAATCTATGGAACGTGCATTTGCCTTTTCACTGCATTTCACAGGGTCGACAGGCATATTCCATTGAATCACAAACAGGCAAGCTTTGTTGGTGGTGTGAGGTCCATTCACAGCCTTTAATAAGTGGAACAACCAGCACTGCTTCATTCATATTTTCTTACCAAATTGACAATTTCACCCTAGAAGGCCTTCCAGCCATTCAGTCACTCACCAGTCTGTCCACTCATTATAAAAACTAGATATGAATGCAGGGGAATGCCTGTAAAGATGTGCAGTAACTTAGACGTGCAATAGCTTAGGGATTAACATTATTAACAGAAACATGAAACAACCCATCATTGGCAAAACAATCTTGCACCAGTAGCACAATCTTTGTGGCAGGCTATCTAGGACACTTGGTATGTTCCCAGCACAAAAGATTTGCTATAAGCCATCATATAGACTCCTCAGACCTGTGAGTCTTGGGAGGGGGGCACTCCACTGGGAAAACTCAATAGGGTATTAATACGTCTTTGGGTGAAGGTACTATTAAATCGGGGTATCCCACACTCGGTCCTGTTATTTTGTTGGTCTGCAGCTGGGTGCAAAATTATATGGTCTCATGAATTAATGCGATCAGCATCCTCGGTCAGGCAAGCTTCAGAAGGGTGGTTAGCATAACATTTACCCAGACCCAGCGAGAGGCTGGTCTTTGTATTACTTGTCAAATGTTCATGCTTGGCCAGCACTCACAGGAATTCTGTAGTAATGGCAAACATGGCGGGTGACAGCAGGAAAACCCTGGCTGATGCCTCTGGTGCTATCAGACATGCTATTGATCCACATATGCGCTGCTGGCACATTATACTGTATTTTAATTCAATTTACAAGGTTATTGGTATTGTTTCCCAGACCCATTGTCCTCACCATTCTACACAGCCATTCCCATTTTAGGGAGTCATTTGTTTTCTTGAATTTTAGTGTTATATTCAGGAAAGAAATCTTACAGCTTTTTAGAAAATATCTTGTTATCAGTTTTCAGCACAGCAAAAAGAAGGGATGAAACTCAGAATAATGCAGGTGAAATTACATAGATGAAGAACCCTCTTCACTGCAACAAGGAGCCACGTCACCTCTCCAAAGCTGGGACTCTATCTCTGATCATTTATGACACAATTCCATCTCCTGCTTCACAAAAGCATCCCATGATCAGTGAAGCTGCGGTAGGCAACTCAAGCAAGGTCTGGGTACCAAGTCATCAGCAACCACAGCAGCAGTGTTTCCAACTGGCCTGCATGGCCTGGTAAATGATGTTTCCTTGTGATAGCTTCCAATCCTCTAGTGCCAGACAGAGGTGGACTTTACTACACGAACCAGCCAGGACATATTGCCATAGTTGTTGTAAACAGTATTCTACGCAGTGACATTTGTGTCAAATAGTAACAATCCCCTTCGTTTTTTTCTTTAATTGTTTAAGGGATCTAGGGTCCAATAATGGAATGTTCAAGATATGGGCGAGTTATGAATGTAAGGGAACATTCATGAAAAATATGTTTCTGCAGTGTATCTTGCCAATCTGCTATTTGTTTTTGAATAAATGCGAATAAGCATATTTAAAAACAAATAAAGCTTACATCAGTCTTGAAATACACAACTACTTGCTGCTTACGTTGCATTGCCAGCAGCATAGTCCTGGGACAACCCAGAACCTCTACCGAACAATGATTGGTGGATGTTATGCCACGTGTTTCAAAGATAAATATGCAGAAGCATACAGACCGGAATACTGAAGGCAAGAGCTATATTATCAGGGTTACAGTGTCAACACGTGGTATATGACATCATTCCATAAGAAGAGTCTGCACCTTGTCCATTGAATCCCATGGAGTATCAGCAAACCTTTTGGAAAGTCAGCTCGCAGCCTTGTTCTGTCAGGAAGTTTATACATAATGTTCTTGTATCTCAGGTGTTGCTTCCCTTCATAAAAAACGTTTCATGTGATTTGTAGAGTCAGGGGCGTTTCTTGCTTACTTGATAGTTTGCTATCTATAAACATGTTGGACCTGGCCCTTTTTGCAGGGTTATCCCCAAACGTTTTGTCTTCTTCCGCCTATTTTTCTGACCCTCTTTTTTGTTGGCTTTAGGACTCTGGGCACTTTACCACTGCTAATATATGCTAAAGTGCATGGGTTCTCTTCCCAAAAACATGGTACGATTGGTTTATACCTGTTTGGCATATTTGATTTACATGTAAGTCCCTTGTACAGTGGCAAACCATATACCAAAGGCCTGTAAATTAAATGCTACAAGCGGGCCTGCAGCATTGCTTGTGCCACCCACAGGCGTCGCCTTTTAAACCTGTCTCAGGCCTGCCACTGCAGGGCCCGTGTGCAGTTTACTGCCACTTTCACTTGGCATTTACAACTACTTTCCAGGCCTTAAACTCCCCTTTTATTACACATAGGTCACCCCTAAGGTAGGACCTAGGTAGCCCTATGGGCAGGGACCTGTGTAAGTAAAAGGTAGGACATGTGCCTTTATTGTGTGGCCTGTCCTGGTAGTGACAAACAGCCTATTTTATTTCTTACTGTTGTGAGGCCTACTCTTCTCATAAGCTAGCATCGGGGATTCTCTTATATATATTTGAGTGGTAATTACTGATCTGAAAGGAGTGGCGTGGCCATGTTTGGTATGTTTAGATTGGTAGTGATAAGTCCTGTTTATTGGTGTAATTGGATTTTATATTACTATTTTAGAAATGCCACTTTTAGAGAGTTTTTTTTATACAAACAGTGGTCCCTCACAACAAAAAATGGAAGTGGGGATGAATATAGAAATACAATGAGATCTATTATGGATTTGTCCTTCCGGACAAGGATTCTTTAATATGTTTATGTTAAGATAAAAACAAAAATAATCAAGTGAGAACACATACATCATAACAATTAAAAAAGAAAGAAAAGCTCATGCATTTCTATGAGCTTGTAGAAGAGTGAACAGTATGCCAAGCAAATATGCAATCTCACACCATAGCACAATACATTGGATAATTAATATGCCAGTGTCAAGGTGTGCACAGTCGACGACGTTTCGATCCCTTAGAAACACAGTATCGGGATCATCATCAGGACATAAGAATATATGCCCGAGTCTAATGCCTGTTGATCGTTCACAGCAGTGAACAAAGTCCTGCAAGGGACTGGAAGGAGCTGAAGAGGCATGCGCAATAGCAACCTTAGAAGTGCACAACAGTCCCTTTCAACCCAGCTCTGGCTCCAGGCATCAGAATGGGGTAAATCAGCCCTTTGTGTGAGGGCAGGACACAACCTATACAAATGTACAGTGTGAACGTCATCTAACAGCCCAGGAAGACCATCAGTATGCAGATGAATGCAGATGTAATCCCTGTCACATCCAGCCCTTCCTGTGTTTCCTACCAATGAGGGGTATACAAGCCGGATAGGTCCGGCATAAAATACTCGTACCCAAGGTCCCTGACCAATCCAAAATTGGGTTCTCTTGTCTACATTTAGCACTTTTAGAGAGTGGTCATTTCCCTGTGCTTATGACTCTTTGTGATTTGCAGCCTGAGTCCAATCCACGTCTAGGCATGGGTGACAGCTACACTTGGTGCATACTTTCCAGACAGCCACAACACAGGAAGGGCTGGGTGTGATTTCATGTTGTCTTTCTTAGGGAGATTTTTGTATAGTGCTACTGCTTACCTTGCTGTAGTCTCTGAGTGCTTTAGGTCACAAACCTAAACAAAAGGCAGCAGAGCCCTGTACAGGGTCAAAGGCAAGGATAAAGTGAACGCATTGTAGTAGAGGTAGCTGTTTCATGGACTTTTTATTTTTATTTTATTTAAGGAGTTTTATATAGCTCTAGCCTGACCCGAGAGTATCGGAGCGCTTCACAACAGTTTTTTGAGCAAGATTCATACAATAAAGCAGCCTTCTACATATAAATTCACTTCACAGCAGTTTTTGAGCAAGATTCATACAATAAAGCAGCCTTTTACATATAAATTCACGCATTTTTCAAGGATTTTGGATAGGAGGGGGAGATTGGAGACGGGTCTGAAGTTATTCAGTTCCTTGGAGTCAAGGCCAGGATTTTTTAGTAGTGGCGTGACTTGGCCGACTTTGAGACATTCAGGTATGCTGCCGGTTCTCAGGGAGCTGTTTATGATCTTGCACCAGAATGGTGCTATGGAGAGTTTCAGTCTTTTGGTCAGCTGGGTGGGTATCGGGTCAAGGACGTGAGAGGCTGGTTTGGAGGTGGAGATCAGTTTGAGGATCTCGGTTTCCGGGATGGGGTTGAAGGATTTCCAGGATTTTTTGGGGTGCTTGGGCGTGTTATCTACAGTCACTGGGGGCAGGCTTTTGCAGACGGGGTTGACGTTGATGTCCAGTGAGAGCTCAATCTTGGTGTTTTTTTCTTCGAAGAAGTTGGCAAAGTTTTCACACAAGTCCTTGAAGGCCTGTAGAGAGGATTCCGGGGGCTTGGAGGTTTGTTGCCTGATGATTTTGAACAGTTCTTTGGGTCTGTTTTTTGCGTTGTCCAGGGCGGCACAGAAGAAGGTGGATTTTTTGCTGCTGATGTGTTTTTTGTATTTCCTTCGGGCTGCTTTGAGTTCTTCGAGTAGGCTTGGGGAGGGGTTGCTCCTCCATAGTCTTTCTGTAGCTCTTAACTGTCTTCTTTCATTGTTAATGTCCGTGTTGAACCAAGATCTGGATGGGATGTTCCTGGGTTTTTTAGTTTCAAGGGGGCTACTTGATCTAGAATGGATGTCATGTTTGTGTTGTAGTGGGCGGTGAGTTCAGTAGTGGATAGATCATCCGTGGAGGCCGTGAGGAGAGAGTTAACCCTTCCCTCTAGGTCAGTCATGTTAATCTGAGTGAAGTTTCTAGTCCATTTCGGAGGATCTTGGGTGGGGGGTTTAAGTGTGATCGGCTGCGTGAGGTGGAAAAGGATTAAGTGGTGGTCAGACCAGTCCACGGGTAGGGTGCGGTCTATCGTGACAGTGTCGTGCTGGGCAATGATGGCGTCTAGGATTGCTCCTTTGTTGTGCGTTTCCTCTAAGCAGTGTTGCTGTGAAGCAGCTCCTTCAGGTTCTGGATTTGCAAGTTGTTTTCTTCATTCAAGTGTAGATTGAGGTCGCCCAGAATAAGGTTGTTCGTGTCTCGGAGAGAGCAGTGGGCAATCAGGTCAGACAGGTGTTCAGTGAATGTGGGGGTGTTGCCTGGGGGGTGGTAAATAAGGTGGCAGATAAGTGTTTTGTTGTTGCTAGTGTTGATGTTGGCGGTTAGGCACTCAAAGGTGTTGTAGTTGAAGGAGTCTATTTCCGTTACGGAAATATTGTTTTTGTGGATGATTGCTATGCCTCCACCTCTTTGATCTTTTCTATCTTTGTTGATGATAACAAAGCCAGGGGGGACAAGAGTATCCATGAGTGGAAATGAGGAGTCATTTAGCCATGTCTCGGTGATGAATGCTATGTCTATGTCGTGGGTGAGGATGGATTCCGCTAGCTCTGTGGCATGCTTAGTGGCTGATCTGCAGTTTATGAGCATGCAGTTTGTGGGGGATGTCTCTGTTGTGGGTTTTTTCGTTTGGGGGGCTGTGGGGATGATAGTGCGTGTGGCCGGAGGTGTAGGGGATTTCGGAGGGGCCTGTTCTCTTCCCAGTCCGGTGATCACCTGTATTTTGGATAGGGGGTGGAAGTAATAGGATTGTCGTACGAGGAAGCGAGAGCTGCCGCTTCACTCGCAGATGTTTCATCTCTAGTTCTTTTTGGTCTCTGTGTCTGATTAGAGAGGGGGTAGAGATCCCTTTCGGGTGGGGAGTGTTGGAGAACCTCTGTTGAGAGAGAGAAGGGAAGGAAGGGAAACGGTGAGGCTTTAGTGGTGCGGCGAGGTTGGAAAGGATTTCACTAAGACCCTGGATTATGGTTGTTATCTGGTTTTCAAGCAGGGTGAGCCGCTGCCCAGTCTCTATGTCGGTGTGGGTGTTCTGGGCGGGTAAGTTAAACCTGGGGGGGAGAGCCTAACGTTGTTGAGTTCCTCATCATAGGGAAGGGGGGAAGGGGTCGGGTGAGGGTGGTTTCCGGAGGGGGTCTTGTTCTCTCTGGTAGTGTTGGGGGTGGTGTTATGCAGCGGGCCGAGGGGGTAGAGGGGTCTTGTTCTCTCTTGTAGTGATGGGGGTGGTGTTATGCAGCGGGGCCGAGGGTGCGGGGAGGTGGGGGCCGTGTTGGGGCGTCAGTGTTAAATTGCATGTGGGTTTGGTGAGGGGGTAGGTAGTCACATGCTGTGTGTTGAAGTCGGTCGAAGTGGGTTGGGAGGGGTGGAGGGTGGGGGGCGGGTGAGGGTGGTTGCCGGAGTGGGGTAGGGGGGTCTTGTTCTTTCTGGTAGTCTTGGGGGTGGTGTCTCGCGGCGGGAGGCGGGTGTTATTCCTAGGGTGCACCGGAATAATGGGTGAGTTCAGTTGGAGGGTCGGGTTCTTCAGGGAGAGGAGGATGGGCGGGCAGGGGAGGAGAGCGTGAGAGGGGGAGGTCCGGAGGGATGGGAAGAGGGTGTCAAAGGATTCTAGATTGATGTTGTTGGCTTGTATCAGGACTGTGCCATTGGAGTAGAAGGTCGCAGTGGTGTTCCCATTTTGCCTAGTGCGGTTAGGGGCTTAGAAAGTCAGTTTGCAGCTATGGGAGGTGTTAGTCATTTTGGAGATATTGAGTTGCGATCTGAGGATGGAGTTCCATATTTCGGGTCTTTCCGTGTGGAAGATGAGATCCGTTTTTACTTGTCCTTTGGAGGCGCAGTGATAGATGTCTGCAAATAGTGATTCAGGGTGTTGTCTGATCAGTTTTTGTTTAAAGTTTCTTTTTGCTTTGGGTGAGAGGTTAGGGGGGAAACAGATCGAGAAGGAGTTCGGGCCGTGCGGTTTTAGGTGGTTCGCAGAGGGGTGGTTAGAGTAGGCCGACGTGGCGGATGGCATAATGACTATGCGGGACGGGGGGCAGGCGCTCTGTATGGAAGGGTGGGCTAGTGTTTCCAGAGCCGTCCTTTGAGGGTAAAGTGCGAGTGGTAGAGAGATTTGTGCTATTGCTCTAGGGCTGGTCATGGACTCTCGGGAGCATAAAACTGAGGGTGATTCTTAGGAGGCCATTGAATGGCGAGGTAACAAGAGTCAGTGGGTTATATTTAAAAGATTTGGAGGCATTTTTGGAGAGATTAGGGGGGTCCGAGGTTGAATATGAATTCCTATCTTCAGGATTCAGATGGGGCCCTGTCATGGTTCTGATTGATCTAGCTTCCCAGACCACCATTCAGAGTCAAAGTTAGTGACTGTGCCTAATTACAGCTTAATCTTACTTGTTATATCCCGTGGGCTCATCATCAGGACCTGTGTCCACTTTCCTGATGGAATGCCGTAGGGAAATGCCACGGAATTGTAGTGATCAGGGGCACTGAGCCCAGTGTCAGTTACAAGCAACGGTTGCAACACGCTATAGATGAGTTCCCTGACCCGGGTGTGGCGGCCATGCTGAGATCAGGCACGCAGAATGTAAGAGTCACTCTTGTCTCGGTGCGGCAGCCGTGTTGAGGTCAGGCACGCAGAGTGTGTATGAGTCACTCTTCCAGTGCCCCCAGATGCCTCGATCAGACTCTAGCGAGTCTCAGTAAGCCTCTAAGCTTCCCTTTGATGTCGCTGCAGCCACCCATAGCCTCGCCGTTACCTGCTCTAACGCGGCTTGTTTGAGGATCGAACGGCCGCCATGTTGGGATCAGGCACCGGCACCCCCGTGTGTCCTGCAGCTTCTACCGCCCCGGTGGGGATTCTCACCGCTTCCTGTGTAGCTGCCGCCGGTCGATTGGTAATTTATTTATTTATTTATTAATTTTTATTTTGTTTTTATTTTGGCCCTTCGTATGGTCGTCGCGATGCCAGTCAGCTCAGTTGTCTGGGACTTCATGGGGTAGGCTTAGAGACGAGGCAGGGTTTCGTTGTAGTCAAGCATCGGCAGCCATCTTAACATCAGGCACTGTGGAGGCCTCACTGCCGGCTAATCAGTCGCCTTCTGCCCCCTCACCTCACATCAAAAATGACCAGGACCTTAGGAGAGGTCTTCCCTTGCTGACCACCTTCCCACGTCGCTGATAACTTGCAGGGGCCACTCCACGGGAACAATCACTGGTCGGGCGCCATCTTAAGGTCAGGCATGGCCTCCCGATCTCACTTTCCCCTAGGCCTCCCTCTCGCCGATAATTATATATAAAGAAGGGGAAGCGGACTAACCCCTTGCCCGGACATCGCCTCCGCCGTCATCCGCTGCTCCTCGGTCATCAAAGGCACTCCCGCCTGTTGGACTGTTAGTGTATTGGGATGTAGTGATTTTTTTTATAGAAGGGCGTCTTCAACTCTTTCCTAAATTTAAGCAGCGTTAGAGTGGTCCTGAGAGATACAGCAGTGTAGCTCCAGATCCTAGGTGCCTAGATGGAAATGGTCTGCTGCCTAGTTTATTTAGGTCTCGGCTTTAGACAGCGCATTTTTTGGTCTTTGCCCTAGACACCGCACATGCGCTGTCTCGAAAAAAGACCTGCTGTAAGTACTTTGTCGGTTTCAGCCTGCCCATAGGCTTGCCATTTGCTGGCTCCACCGTTGCTCTGCCATTCTTTCTCCCAATTTGTCCATGGCATGCATTTGTCATGCCTCTTCCTGTGTTTACCCCTCCCTGAGGGCAAGGACCAAGTACACTATCCCTCCACAATTCCCCATTTTATGATCAGTTAAGGAACTTCTTTTTACTTTTGCTCAAAGGCAGCCATATCGAGGCCAGTCATGAGAAAATGGAAGCATCCTTGTTAACGTTGTGCTGTGTGTTGAGGCTTTTGCAGAGAGTGGTAATTTTTTTCTCAAAGGACATGGAATAATGTTGTGCTAGTCCTGTTAACGCTGGTCTCTGCAAAGTCTCTGTATGCACATACTATACAAACACAGCCTTAAACTACATTTACAATGAGATGAAACCTTCTTATTCTGGCCTATCTTGTTTCTGGTTTGAAGCTGCTGAGTATCACCGGAAATGTAGTTTTTGACACATTTTGGGAGGTGTAGTCTATGTTCTGCTCATAGTGCTACAATTGAGGCATGATGAGAAGGTCAGTTTGAGGGGAAAAAAAGAGGAAAGGGGGCTCGAGAGGGTGAGTACGGGTACACCAATTTTATGCACCTTCATGCTCTTGTTTGTGAGATTAGTTTAATGTACTACATTGGGAAGGAGGTGCTGAGGGCATATCTCCAGAGCACCTACACAAAGAGAGTTATTACAGATCATCTGTGTAGTGCTTTAATCTTTCAAACCATGCTTTCTTATTATACCCTATACATCTTTAAACTTTGTATTTTTTAGTATATGTTTTATTTATTTTAGAGGTCAAACCAATAGTTAAGAGCAGACATCATACCCAAAAATGTAATTCCAATGTCAGTTAACATGATATTGGATTTTAGACATGCCCCAGAAGGCTATTCCCCCCTTTACTTGGAGGTTCCCACCATACTCTTTACTAGATGCAGTATTTAAGGAGGAATTGGCAGAAGCGATAGAAACGTACTTCGCCACAAATGTGGGATCGGTGGACAGCTTCCAGGTGGTCTGGGAGGCGTTTAAGGTCTACATCTGCGGAGTGACCATGACCAAGCACTCTGGTGTCCTTAGAGCGATACGACGGAGACTCGCAGATCTGGAGAAGATCCTAGCAAACTTGGAAGCACGTCTCCAGACTAGTAATGACGAAGAGGTAGTACAGGAGTTCAAAATCCAACTGGAAGAATATCACGAGGACGCTGATGCAGAAATAAAACATCTTGGCAAATACGCCACAGCTCGCTCCTATGGATAGGGCGAAAGGCCGGTTGAGGTTCTGGCCCAGTTACTCAAAAAGAGACGAGAAAAGACAGTAGTCGCAGAGATCAAGACAGCAGAGGGAGGCATACTCACTGAGGAAGCAGCTATAGCAGCGAGATTTAGGCAATATTACTCACAGCTCTACTCTACTCGTAGCGGAGGTACTGAAGCGGAAATTTTGGACTACTTAACTCACATAAAGTTACTGTGGCTTACAAACACGCATCGTGAATTCCTGATGCGACCCCTGGAGAGAGAAGAAATCACACTGGCATTATCAAACATGAAATCGGGCAGCACGCCAGGTATAAATGGCCTAACTGCTGCTTTTTACAAAGAGTACTTGGACCTGCTGCTGCCGCACCTAGCCACGTTATTTGATGAGATATGTGTGTCAGGCACTATGCCACCCTCGATGTGAGAGGCGATAATTGTTGCTATCTTGAAACCGGGTAAGCCCCCTGAGGAGTGCGCGTCCTATCGTCTGCTTTCCTTACTTAACGTTGACACGAAAATATTTGCGAAGATCTTGGCAAATAGACTGGTCCCATTGGTCCCGACACTGGTAGCCCCGGAGCAGGCAGGGTTTGTTCCGGGTCGTAACCTTACTTATAACCTACGAACGGTGTTTGGTGCTGTGCAGCACACTAAGGGGCCGATTCCGATCTCGACCGGTAGGGCTCCGAATCGGATTCGGCTTTACCGGATCCGATTCGGAGCCCTGTTTCCCGACCGAACCGTACGTGGGTCCGGCCGAGCGAGTACGATGCGAATTCGCCGACCGACTCTTCTGGGCGTCCCGACCGCTCCGACCGACTCGCTCCCAGCTCGAACCGCTCCGACCGACTCGCTCGTACTCGACTCGCACCGCGCAATGGAGACGTTCCCCGGCCGGGTAAGTACGATGCGCGCCGCGAGCTGTCCGACCGAGCCGCGCACTCCGGCTCGAAAGAGCTGTCGGAGCCGTACTTTGGGGGTCCGTGTCGGACCCCCCTGTACGCGTAGCCGCGCGAGTCGCACACAGCGGGGACCCATGGGTCCCCCCTACCTGTGCGTGTACGGCGCGAATCGCTTCGCCGCGTACCCGCTGTAGGGGGCGCACTTGTCCGACTCGCACCCATTGAGTCAATGGGAGCCCGCGTACGCGTTGTACGACCGGCTCCCATTGACTTCAATGGGAGTCCGACCGACTCGAGTCCGATAACATACGGACGCATCGTACTCGTTCGGTCGGACTGCACGGGTCCGATTCGGTCGGAAATCTCTCCGGGTCCGGCTCGGTCGGAGAAATTTCCGGCCCGAATCGGAATCGACCCCTAAGCCGGAGGTTCCAGCGGTAGCAGTATTTCTCGACATGGAGAAAGCCTTCGACTCTGTCGAATGGCCCTTTATGAGACAGGTGCTGACGAGAATGGGCCTGGGGGAAGTCTTTCTACAGCTTATAGGAGTCCTGTACAGTGCTCCCACAGCCAGGATCAAAATTGGTAATTTGGTGACGGATGCTATCCATATTACGAGAGGCACTCGGCAGGGCTGCCCGCTGTCCCCGATACTGTACGCTCTGGTGGCAGAACCGTTAGCCTGTGCGCTCAGAGAATACCATAGATATAAAGGTATACGATTCCCGGGCTATGAGCTGATTGTCTCTACTTACGCGGACGATATGCTCCTATATATTCGTGACCCGGAGAGTAACCTTTCCCCGGTTTTGCGTGAAGTGGTGCGCTTTGGGGCGGTGTCTGGCCTTCGAGTAAACTGACCGAAGTCTATTGTATTCCCCCTTACCCCAGCTACGACCCCGTTTGAACCTGACTACCTGTTGCAATGGTCGACGGACTCGGTGCGATACCTAGGGGTCCAGGTACACACGGACTCTGAAGTCGTATTTCGCGACAACTACGGAGTAGCGATTAGTAAATTGGAAGATGAGGTGGAGGGCTGGATTCGTCTACCACTATCACTGCTGGGTGGAGTTTCTATAATGAAAATGGTGATATTGCCCCGCTTTCTGTTCCTTTTCATTAATATCCCGTTAGTGCTTCCAAACACATTTTTTAAACGGCTTACAGCATTGATGATTAGATTGGCTTGGGCTGGCAAGCAGGCGCGGGTCAGATGGCAAATACTTACCCTACCGTATCATATGGGAGGCCTGGGGGCGCCGGATTTCGACTTATACTATAGGGCAGCACAAAGCGCACATGCTTACCACTGGATACATGGCACATCGGACACCCCCCACTTATGCATAGAGAGGGTTGTGGCTTCACCTCGTCCATTACCTGCTCTACTGTTCTCGCCTCCGGTCAGCAGGACGGGGATACTTGACTCCGTCAATGCGACAACACATGCTTGGCACCACCTTCTAAAGTTACAGATGGGAGCCATTCTATACTCCCCGCTCACCCCGCTGGACTGGTGCCACTGGTTGCCCCTGTGTAGGGATGGGGGAGTCACTCGTGCGCTCAACTCAATAGGGGTTCAGACAGTAGGGGATTTGTTTGAAGGAGGTACAGCACGAAGCTGGGATGACCTGGTGACTGGGGATGTAGCGCCCGGTGAGCAGACAAAATATCGAAAATAATATATCGATATACAAAAATATCGAAGTTAAAATATCGAAGTGACAGAATATCGAAGGGACAGAATATCGATGGACAGAATATCGACCCTAAGGTAAGTAATATCAAATTTTTTAATATCGATGTTACTAATATCGATATTTGTATTATTGTTATGTATTTTGTTATGTTTTTAATATGTATGTGTTATATGTGTTTTTGTTAAGTGTTCTACTTGTTTAAAAATATATGTATACAATTTTTATATGTTAATAAAAAAAATGTTAAGTTAAATTTTTTTTTTGTACTGTAGCGGGTTGTGGGTTTATAGGGGAATAGGGTGGGAAGTAATTTAATTATACTAAATTAATTATCAATTTTTAGGAATTATAAATTAATTGTAATTATTTTTTGCGTTTAAGTTATGTAGCGGGTTGTGGGTTTATAGGGGAATAGGGTGGGAAGTAATTTAATTGTAATTAAGGGGCCCATTACGATGGCGGGCGGAAGCACAACCGCCGTGCTGGCGGATGCAGAAAACACCAGTTACCGCCGGCACGCAGCAGTCCACACGCCCGCCCAATTACGATGCGAAAAGCAGGCCAAACACCGCCGGCAAGCCAGCAACACCGTCCGCCATCAAAGTGCGCCCGTACACGTAGCGGCGCAGCTCAACTGACACACACCGTCCGACGAAACACGTCCCGCCCGGCGCATAAATTACGATGCCGCAAACAAACGGCTCCCACGGCAAAGAGACACCGCACGTGAAAGAGAGGCGGAAACACGGACGCAGAGCACGGACAACGAAGAAGCGGCACCCCGGGCATGAATCCAGCACTGCAGGCCCTTCCCATGCTTCTGCTGATGCACCACCAAGGACGCAACGTACCGCGGAGACGCAGGTAGGCACACACACAACAAGTGCACGCAAACAGCGCACACAGTGCAAGGGCGGAAAAAGCGGACAACCCCCACCAGCGCGTGTACACTACACATCCACCATCGCATCCACATATGACACACAGGCCAAATCGTAACATCGCAGAACACATGTGTACACACCACCTGGGACTAGGAACCAACCACCCCGTCACGGCCCCAAAGCGCCGATGACGCCGCCACACATGCGCACAACGCAGAGGCCAACCGCAGCGCCATGCATGCGTCGCACACAGACACAGGGACACAACCAAGCAGCACACACATCAGCCCCACCCCGAACGCACATGACACGTGACAGGCCGGCCACAGACATGTCCCCAACGCCCAATTCACGGACAACACCCAACGCCACACAAACGACGCACACATGT
Source organism: Calotriton arnoldi (assembly GCA_963921515.1). Lineage (NCBI taxonomy): Eukaryota > Metazoa > Chordata > Amphibia > Caudata > Salamandridae > Calotriton > Calotriton arnoldi. The sequence continues at coordinate 2,391,970 of CAWUFW010000961.1, forward strand.
CAGTGAAGACACGCAACTGCAGGACACACCCCAGTGTAACAAACATGGCGTAGCACACAGCGGCGGCAACACCAACTAGGAGAAGCAGGGCCTCTTCGGGAAGAGGAACGCCAGTACCACACTGAAAAACCCATACCACCCTGCACATATGAACAAGACACATGAAACGGAACACCAAAGAGCCCGGGGACCGACAACAGGTGGCCCAAGAATTACATCCACACACAAGGCCCAACGCAGAGCGGAAAGGCAGCCTGCCGCCCACACAAGGGAGAGCAGACAGCACTGAATGACCTTCCATTCCAACACCGAAACCACAGCCCTACGACAGAAGCCGGTGAATACAGCCATTGTCCAAGAATAGACCAACACAGGCATGCCGAGGAGACCGACCACAGGGCAGATAGCGCATATCACAGAAGCACACAACGGACGGGGAAGAAAGAAGAAAACACTCCCCCATGTCGGCCACATGCAAGTTAATTGGAAGGAGTCACACAGCACTGACCTTGAACTGTCTGAGAAGCATGTGGGAAGAGGGCCCGTGTCCTCCAAACAAGCCAACAGAACACAAGTCCTGTCTCCCCACGACTACACAGAGCTCACAGCAACCCCGGAGCGTGCACATTGCAGACTGCACCCACAGCCGGAGCACGCCACCTCTATGAACCGCTGCGAAATGGCAACCGCAACACACCTACCCAACTACGCCGAACAGCTCAAGCTGTACCAAACCAACACGATACATACATTGGGATGCGATCTCCTGTCCCTGCTGAACGTAAGTTACCGACTGACTTACCGCATCACATTGTTCAGCTGCGTCATGCCCGTCTTCTACTGTCGGAGGTGTCCCTACCAGCATCCCGTCGAGATATGCCTCTCCAACCCGGCATGTCTGAAGGCGGACCTGCTACCACTACTCCTCCCTCTGGACGCACACGACAGGGCCTGCTCTGCCTATGGGGGCATGGCGTATGTGGCCAACATCGCACGCGCACTGAAATGGAACCACTGTGCCTCCACACGACGGATCATCGAGAACAGCTACATCGAATGTCACCCAGCATGCCCCATCATGGTCCTCCAAGGGACAACCTACGAACAACACCTTGACAGCCACCATCCGCTTCATTGGCTGGCAAACATGTACACCACCAATGACATGGAAGCCCTGCTGGACGGCATCGCATACCTGACAACCTGTAAATACGTCGGACCACAACGCAGGTTCCCCGAGTGACCAATGAAGTCCAACCCCGCACCCATGCTCAGCTTCCGCACGGACTGGCCAGTCACCACCACAACAGCCATACCAAACGACCGGCAACTGTAACCACACCATCAACGACATCGCCATGACATCGGATATGACCGGGACATGCACACTGTTCCCCATCACATCCAGGAACACCGCATGCATCGTGGGAGGCAGTGGCATGGGCTCTGTGCATCGCACCCACATGGACGGAACTGCACGAACAACCAGGACACGACATGGATCCAGCGCACATGGACACATACACCGCTCAGTGGACATGAATAGGTCGCCTGGAGTCTGTGGGTGCTGCACCCCTCCCACCCCCGCCCCGGGAATCCCATACCAGGACCTTTGCATGGACGACAAGTGCATACAACAACAACACGACCCCAGTGACTGTGACATGTCCAGTAACCACCACAGTGCAACAACAAGTGGCACGCCGCTGCATGCACGCAAGCACATGCCCTGATGTCATCTCACATGCACGCGTGCATGAGGAACAACCGCAGCAAACCTGTCACATGGAACTGAGATGGACTGTGCCCATGATGCCGAGCGGTCTGGTAGGCTACATGTATACCGTCTGTGTCAAAGTCCGCAGCTCCGCAGCTATACGTAAATGTACATTAGCACAGCCTTGGCCAAGCAGATGTAACCCCACACCCTATCCCATTTGTTATCATGCTCAGTATATCCTCAACATGTATTCCGCTGCCAGTAGTGTCCACTATACTGCATCACAGAGGACAGAAGACTCAATATAATGTTTGAAACCAGAACTGTCTCCGCTGACTCATTTCACAAGTACGAATGAGAGAGGATGAGAGTATGTGAAGTACACGGCAGTCGTGACATGACCATGTAGTCCACTGGTATTGGATGTCAACGCAAATGAGTAGCACTACTGTGGAAGACACACATGTGTCGTGTGAAGTCGTATGGACGCAGTGCTCAGGTGGGTGGGTGCGACGGGTAGATGCGCACATGCCAAGTTGGAGCACGCCGTGTTGGGAGGGGTCATGAACAGTACACCACCGCTTCCCTGGGCATTGTGAGAGGACACCTGTCGGGGGAGTGAACACGTGTGTGCACAGCAGCCGGGCACACGTACAAAGCGGTACCAGGCGCACCTCAGCCCACCCTCTGTGGACAAGCTGGATCCTGTTGTGCGCCCGCCATGCCCCTTGACAAGGCACACACAGCCCCAGTCGACCAGGTGTAACCCCAACATAGTCAATCCGCACAGGCGATACAGGGCACGGGATGGCAGTGGAGCATGGTGTGTGAGAGGTCTCCTCGCGCTCCTCCTGGTCATATCACGCAGGCAATAGAACCTCAACGTCTAGCATGGCACAAGTCAAATGGAAGTGTAGGGGGACGCACCACAGCACGAGCAGCACTGACGTCATGGGAGGTGGCTCGCACCATCCCATCCATTGCCCATCATACCAACCACGCCACATGCCATTGCGACTAAGTGCAAGCGCGTGCGCCACCACCCCCGAGCCCTCCCCAGAGAGGCCAAAGAGTGAATGTGTGGGCCATCAGCCACAGACGGACGCGGCCTGGCCGCAAGGGCAGCCACAGCCACTGGGTGTCGCAGGTGGCGGATCCGGAAGGCGAAGACTGTGATGCATAGTCCATGCAGGCCGGGTCTCCATTTGGGGCACCACGCAGGTGGACGGTGTCCCGCCACACATCATACCCTGAGACAGCCCACTCGTGCAACTGGACCCACACATACACTCCTTGCCCTCTCTGGTGCGAGCTTGGGGCTGCCTGTGCAAGCGCTAGCCTCGCAGGTGAGCATGCATGTTGGGGGGCGAGGGGAGGACATGAGGGCTGGGGCGAAGATGACTGTATCACTGTCAGTTAGTACAAGGGATGACCCAGATGTGGAAAGGAAGAGACGTGTCCCGTGTGTACTGCAACTAGTCGCCAATCCAACTACCCCCCATGTCCGGAATGTAAGCCCGCACCTAGGCCCGCCCATCCGCCACATCGAACATACCACCAGCACGACAACCTTCCCATTCGAAACACTGACTGGGGGTGGCGACCAGTGAACAATCATGTGTAGCCTACCCACGCGTACATGTGGGCCCTCCATGATCCATGTCACCTGCGGCAAAGACATGACATGCGCAATGAGGGAAGTGAGGAGAGCTGTCCGCCCCACGCGCAGAAGGTGCATCAGCTCCACAGACCCAGCAGCGAGTCCAGCAGGGGTCACATGTGCAGGGGCAGCTGTGCCTGGTGTGAAGGCACATGCATATAGACAGCACATCGACCAATGTGTAGTCTGCCCACATCCACAGTCCATCATCATGCGGACATAGGAATTGAACACAGGGCAACACATCTTAGTTGGTGCACCCACCGTGACCAACAATGCGCAATCATCGACGTACCCGCCCTGTGCATGGCCCCCCACCCAACGGAGGCACATCCAGTGCCACCATCCCACACACACAAGCCTTCCACGGAACATGCTGTGTCCAATGGTCAGTACAGAGTCAGCGCCCATCTGGTGGATCCTGAACAGGAGACACATGCACACACATGCCAGCTCCCACTATGTACGTCTGCCACCTGGCACGTGCAATGTAACCTCTCACCTGTGACGTGTGACTGCAAGCACACAGCCGTCTTGGCATGGGGCTGTCAATGTGGACACCAGTCAATGTTTCGGGAGCTGTGATCCGTACAGTGCTGTACATAGGGTGCAGTGCTGACACCTACTACTGTCTCATATCCCCTCGTGCCACAGGTCCCACTTGTATTGGCCGCTCAGCCCGTGCCCACATCGTCGTCGTCGTGTGCCATACTCATCCAGCCTCGGAAGCAGTTCCATGCTCAGCAGACACTCATGTTGCCGTGGCGTTGCCGCTTGACGAATATGCAGTCAGTCCCCATCAGCACGCCCCGCAAGTCATTGGGGCCTAGATCCCCATGTGCATGCACATGGCAGTGGTATGTCTCACTTGCCATTGCCATTGTTGGGAGACCTGTGTAAGTGTATTGTGGCCGTGCCGTCCCAGCTTGACAGCTGGGCTGTGGCTCATGTGCTTGCTCAGTCATGTCAGTGATGTGTATGCGAAATTGCTATGTGCCGTGTTGCTTTGACATTTGTCCTCTGCCATTTACCCCAGGCGGAGACCGAACATTGACCACCCATACCAATTGCTGGCGGACATGGACGATACAGAGGTGATCAGGAAGTTTCGGCTGGACAGGCCAACCCTGCATCGACTGTGTGCCATGTTAGAGCCCCATCTCCGTCCCCGCAGGGTGTATCCGACTGCTGTCACCCCCACGGCTAAGGTGATGGCCGCCATGCATTTCTTCGCCACTGGGTCATTCCAGCACACAGTGGGCAGTGGAGGAGGGATGTCCCAGCCCATGTTCAGCAAGGTGCTGAGGGATGTACTGGCAGCCATGATGCTGTACCGGAACAGGTACATCAGATTCCCCAGGGCTCGTGAATTGGCGGCAGTGAAGGGTGCATTCTATGCCCTTGGCAGAATCCCACACGTTGTGGGAGCCATTGACTGCACTCATGTTGGCCTTGTTCCACCACAGGCCACTGAGCACCTGTACCGCAACAGGAAGCACACGCACTCCCTGAATGTGCAAGTGGTGTGCCTTGCGGACATGGTGATCACCCACGTGTGTGCCAAGTTTCCAGGCTCGGCCCATGACGCACACATAATGCGCAACAGCATCTTGCCACGACTGATGGCCAATCTGCAACAGGATCGTGCCTGTATTGTCGGTGAGTATGTGGAGTGGTGTAGCGTGCTGGTTGTGCGATGCTGTCCCCTGTCCAGTTGGAATTGCAACGGTTCTCTGTGTCCCTCACACCCAGGTGACTCTGCGTATCCGAATGGGGCATGGCTGCTCAGTCCATTGAGGAATCCTCGCACCCCAGCAGACGATCGATACAATGAGGCACATGGGAGGACCAGACGTGTGGTCGAGCGTACCTTTGGCCTCCTCAAGTCCAGGTTCAGGTGCCTGGACCGCACCGGGGTGCACTGGCGTACTCCCCACAGAAGGTGTGCCAGATAGTGGTGGCGTGCTGCATGCTGCACAATCTGGCCATTCGGAAGCAGATCCCCCTCATTGTGGATGACGGAGATCAACCAGGGCCCCAGCCCGCAGACCAGGACAGCTCGAGTGAGGTGGACAGCGGAGAGGAGGAAGCTGGGAATGTGCGCCAGCAGCTCATCGCCCGCTACTTCACTTGATGGTGAGTGTCCATGTACGACGGATGATGTGTCTGTATCTGTGCAGGTGTGTGTGTGCTGTGTCAGGGTGGCCGTATGTTCACTGCGTGCAGTGTGTCAACGCTCCATGGCCAGGGTAGTATGCCACTGTTGGTGACTGTGGCATTGTGCCCTATTGCTCTGTGCGATGTGTGTACATTGCTTGTAGTTGTTGACATGTACTGTGTGATGGGTGTGTGACACACTCATTGAATGTGCTCCTGTTCTGTCTCCCACCCCTAGGTCCCTACAGGCCCTCCGGATTCCATTGCCATGCCACGCATCAGGTGCCTTTCCGCCCAAGGTGGCCGTTGTATTCCGTACAAATAAAACACAGGGCACAAACAGCAGTTTGTGTAAGAGGTGCATTTATTACAAACTGTGACATGTGATTGTGTGTAAGGTGATAACAAAAGTGGTGCGTGCAGTGACAATGAGCTGTCGGTCATGGCTGCGTGATGATCAGGGTGTACCCACTGGTTCTATGTCCATAGTCCAACACACACATGCCATCCAGATGGCTGTGTGGAGTGGGATCGTAGAGCAAGTCAATGCAGTGGCTGGTCAAGGAAGGCTGGCGGAAGGCTGGCTGGCTGCCTCACTTGCGACTGGAGCGTGCGAAGTCCTCCCGGGAGATCTGTTTCCTCTTCGGACGGCCCCTTCCACGTTTGGGAGGGGGTGTGTGGTGGCGACCTGCTGGTGGTGGGTGAGGTGTGCTCACTGGCTGTGGACGCAGGGGAAGTGGACACTGCTGCCCGAGCCTGCGCCCTAGCAGGTGGTGGCGGAGGTGGTGTTGCTGGCCTTGCCTGTGACCCCACCGCCACCACCAGCTGGCCCATGAGGTCCACGAGTTGGTCCATACGGGACACGAATTGGCCCATATGGGCGTCCATGGACCTCAGCACCCCCAGCACCTCCCGCGTGTCAGTAGCAGACCTGGCCCATTGTCCTTGGGCCTCTTCATAGGCCCCAAGGACTCTGGCCATTTGAGGCAGGGCATGGCTCCCAGGGGAGGCTGGCGTTTCCCTGACCCTGCTCCTCCTACCAGTCCTGCTGCCACCGGCCTGCCCACTAGCCACATTGCTCACCACGGTCCTCGCTGTGGCTCCCAGGGTGGATCCAGTCGGCCGGGCCACCACCTGCGCTGGGGCTGGTGCCAGCGAAGACGTGGTGGTGGTGGAGGCGGTGGTGGTCGGTGCGGCGATGGTGGCGGTTGCGGCAGTGGTAGTGGCCGCAATGACCGTGGGTGTGGCCGCAACGACAGTGGCAGCAGGGGACTGGGACTGTTCAGCATCCCTGGATGATGGGTTGGTGGGTAGGAGGGGTCCTGGGGAGCGGCTGGGCCCTGCCACGCCAGATGGGCCAGCTTGGTGGTCCGTGTCCGAAGAGGAGGACAGATCCTCCAGATCCGTGTGTCCTCGTTGGGGGCTTGTAGGCTGGCTGTGCTGGCTGCTGTCTCCATCCCCAGCATCCAGCAGTTCGTCACCTGTGGAGAGAATGAGATTTGTTATTGTGTTGCACCTGGCGAAGTATGTATTAGTCGTCTGACATTGGCAGTTCGTGCAATCTCGTACATGGGTTTCCCGGAGGCGAGTGTGTGGCTGTGGCATCTGTAGTTGTGTGTGCTAGGCAATGGGACTGTGTGCTGTGCACATGTGGCATGGGACGGATTGGCCATGCCGATGGGTGTGTTGCTGTGCCCCTACTCATTGTGACTCTGGTGTATGCGGGCTCCTGGCCCATCCTGGGTCTGGTTTGTACTTTGCTTTTGGAGTTCATATGGAACGCTTAGGAACGCATATGGCAACATGGGGGCCATGCCCCAGATTCGCATTTGGGAGGGGATATGCTTTTGGGGTACATGCTGTGAGCCATGGGTGCCGAACGTGACATGTGTTGTGGCAGCATGACAGTGCATGGTCTGAGGTGTGTGCATGCCTGACATGCCCTGCATATTTGCTGTCTGTTGTGGTTACTGGACATGGCATTGGACGCATCGTTATGAGTGAGTGATAGTTGTGTGCCAGCCAACGTATTGCAGTTGTCCCATCTCCTTGGTGTGCGTGCTGCCCTGTGCCATGTGCATCACTGCAGTGCTCGGGGGGTGTGGCCCATGTTGTGTGTTGTTGCTCACAGTGTGTCGTACGCTTAATTGACTTCTGGCACATGGTTGGTCATGGGCATGTATCTTAGCGTGACTGCTGTATGTGTGGCAGCTGTGCGGATGACATGCCTTTCATGAGACTGGGGCTGACGGATGGGATGGATGGTATGTTGTATGTGCATGGTGTGTCTGTGTGTTTGATGGGTTCAGTGGTGTTCGTGTGCATTTATGTTGTTCCGCTCTGTTGCGTCTAGTGTTGTTTGTCTTACATAGGCGTAGTTGTGGGGTGTGGGGTTGACAGGCAGTGGGGGCTACATGGACAGGACTTCAATGGTGTTTCGGTTGTGTGTGATGAGTTGCACAGTGGCTGCCGTGTGGGACTATATTCAGTGTGGCTTGTGCATGCAGACGTGGCTCCTTGGGTGTTGCTATGTCTGTGATGGGTCATGTGGGGTGTGAGTCTGTTGTTCATGTCCGTGTGCACATTGTTCACTTGTTCGTGACGGTGGGCGGTGCTGCGTGTTCGTCTGCTACGTGACATGTCCCATGTGTTGGTGGTGTTATGGTCCTCATGCCTCCAGTAATCCAGCCCTGTCCAGTTTCCCACCTGCAAGTTGTTCGTGCGTGCACTGTACTGGATGCCACATGGCTCTAAGCGGGGGTGCTCCATGTTGCAGGTCTGTGGGGGTGGGGGGTGTAGTGGGTCGTGGGGGTGGCTGTACACCCACTGACACCGATTGCTGTGGACCGTGATGTCTGCCTTTCGGCTGTCGTTGTGCACTGCGGTGGCTGACACGTGGCTGTGGGGTGTGGGGATGCTCCTCCTTGCTGTGCTGTGGGACTGGGGCCTGGTGTGTGTTGTACTTGGGCTGTCCACCGTCCCACCCACTGCACTTTGTGTTCCTGCCACTTACCTGTTACTTGTCGGTTAGTGCAGCTGTGGTGGACACATGGGTGTGGTGGGTGCTCGTTGTGGCGCTTCTGGCATATTTGGGGACCTGTTGGTGGTTACGTGGCTGGCTTAGTGTACACATGTCCCCACGCATCTTACAGTTGTTCGGTTTGTGCTGTGTGTGGTAGTGTCTGTTGCATGTGTGTGTGATGTGTTGTGTATTGTGTGCTGGACATGGGGGTGTTTGTCCCTGGGAGCTGTGGCATGGTAGTTGCGCATGTGAGTACATAGCGGTGTGCTGGTATACATTAGTTTGTACTTACCAGCCTCCACTCCCCCTGCTAATCCGGCGAGGATCTCCGGATGTATTACGACTCGCACCTTCTCCTCCCACGCTTTGAAGGTCTTAAAGAGCGCGGGATTCCCTCCGCCAGTGACGGCAGCCAGCTCTCTGTTTTTGCCCTCCTTCTTTTTGACCAGGCTCTTTACGTCATTCCAACGTTTGTTTATCTCGACTCTGTTCCTGGGCAGGGTCCCGACTGCATTGACCTGGTCTACGATCCGGTTCCACATTCTGTTTCTGGTGGCTAGTGGTGTGTGCTGGACCATGTTCCCATAGATTTGTGGGTACACCTTGATGATCTCGTCGACCATGACCGTCAGCTCCATGGGCGTGAACTTGGGCATCCTTTGTGGTGCCATGGTGTTTGTGGTGCTGGTGCGGTGTGTGTTGTGTAATGTGCAGGGGGTTTGTGGTGCAGGTGTTTGGTGGTGGTGGTGGTGGTGGTGGTGGTTGTGATGTGTGCGTTTCTGTGGTGTGCTGCTGTCCTTGCTGTGTCACTGTGTCCTCTCCTCTCCTCTCTGGTTTGCAATGTAGCAAGGGGTTGTGGTCTGTGGGAGTGCTGCTTTTGTACTCACCTATGTGGGTGTGTCCTCATGGTCTGTTGTTTTCAGGTGTGTTGTGTCTGGGGTTCTGGCCTTTGTATTTTTTGTTTGTCCGGGGGTGTTTTCGGGATGTGTACTGTGCTTGTGTATTTGTGTGTGCCTTGCTGTGTGGACTTATTGGCCATGTTGTGTGCTATTGGTTTTGTGTGCGGATGGTTTCTGTGCAGGTACGTTGGCGCCATGGCTTCTGCTGTGTCGATTCTCATCGGCGTTGTTTGCGCTGGCGGGCGGTATATTTGTTGTTTTTCCGCGCTCATGGCGGTGCGATCGTAATTTCACGTGCGGTGTGTCGGCCGTGTGGGCGGGCGGTTTTGTGTTGTCGTGCGTGTTTCCGTCCGTGGCGGGCGGTTTGACTCCGACTCGGACGATGGCGGGCGGTATTTTGTGTGATTTTCCGCCGATGGCGGTTTTCGGTTTGTGTAATCGTAATGGCGTGGTCGGTGTTCAGACGGTGTGTGCGGGCGGATTTTTGCCGCTTCCATGCCTGGCGGATTCATTTACGCCGGGTATCGTAATGGGCCCCTAAGTTATAATTTATTTTAATTAATTGTTATTGATAATTATATAATTGTTAATTAATTAATAATTGGTAATTAATTTTTATTAATTGGTGATTAATTTTTATTAATTCATTAATTGATCATCATGTAATTTAAATGTAATTAACTTATAATTTATTTTAATTAATTGGTATTGATAATTATATTATTGTTAATTAATTGATAATTGGTAATCAATTATTATTAATTGGTAATTAATTATTAATTAGTTATTAATTTTTATTAATTGATTAATTGATCATTATGTTAAGTGTATTATTTTATCATTGGAGTGTGTTGTGCGTTTATAGGGGAATACTTTTGGAAGTAATTGAAATCTAATTAAGTAATTATTAAATTTATTTTTGGGTATTGATAATTAATTTATTGGATATTAATTATTAATAGGTAATTTTTTTAAATTACAATTTATTGTTGTTTTATTATTAATTGGTAAATACATATTATTAAATATTATTTATTGATAAATTTAATTACTATATTAAGAATTATTTATTAATTGATAATTAATGTTTAATTATTATTATTACTGGTATAAAAAGCATTTAATTGTTTAATATTAGTTAATTGGTAATTAAGTTTTAATAATTTCTATGTTTTTGTTATTAAAATATTTTATTGTTCAATATTTATTATTTAGTAATTAATATTTATTAATTATTATTTATTGGTATTTATTATTAATTTATTGTTAATAAATTTTCTATTGGTAATTATGGTTTTAATAATTATTTATTGGTATTGGTAAATAGTTTAGAGTTATTTAATAATTAATTAATTATTTAAAAAAATTAATTTATTTATAAGTATGTTATTTGTAACTTCTACGCTATCCAACACTTCCCCTACTGTTGCACTCTCTGGAGTTGGAATAGTAATTTTTACCCCTACGCTATCCAACACTTTCCCTACTGTTGCACTCTCTGGAGTGGGAATAGTAATTTTTACCCCTACGCTATCCAACACTTTCCCTACTGTTGCACTCCCTGGAGTGGGAATAGTAATTTTTACCCCTACGCTATCCAACACTTTCCCTACTGTTGCACTCCCTGAAGTGGGAATAGTAATTTTTACCCCTACGCTATCCAACACTTTCCCTACTGTTGCACTCTCTGGAGTGGGAATAGTAATTTTTACCCCTACGCTATCCAACACTTTCCCTACTGTTGCACTCTCTGGAGTGGGAATAGTAATTTTTACCCCTACGCTATCCAACACTTTCCCTACTGTTGCACTCACTGGAGTGGGAATAGTAATTTTTACCCTCACGCTATCCAACGCTTTCCCTACTGTTGCACTCCCTGGAGTGGGAATAGTAATTTCTACCCCTACGCTATCCAACACTTTCCCTACTGTTGCACTCTCTGGAGTTGGAATAGTAATTTTTACCCCTACGCTATCCAACACTTTCCCTACTGTTGCACTCTCTGGAGTGGGAATAGTAATTTTTACCCCTACGCTATCCAACATTTATCTTACTGTTGTTTTTTTGGGGGTTGTAATAGTAGTTTTATTCCCTACGCTATTTAATATTTTTTGTATTATTTTAGTTAATATCGTATATAATTAATTTTCAAAATATTAAAAGTAAATTGAATTTTTTTAATTTGTTATTATAATTATTTAATTTTTATTTATGTTATTGTTTTATGTGTATAGATGTATTTGTAATTTATAATATATTTTAATAATTTATAATTTATTAAAATAATTATTGAAACTCATTATAAAGTAAGTATATATATTATATATTATATGTATATGTTTAATTAATGTTTTATTTAATTATATATGTTACTTATTAATTTTAAAAATTATAAAATATTTTTAACTATGTTTATTTTAATTATAAGTATTATTTAGTTTATTTTACATATTATTTTTAACAAAAAAAAACGATATTTTTGATAACGATATCTTTGACAATCGATATTGTTTTTTCGATATTTTTGTACTTACCATGTTGTAGATAGGATTTCGATATTATTAACATCGATATTTTTGTTGCGATATTTTTGAAGGTCGATTTTTTGACCTTCGATATTTTGTCAGTGATCCGTAGCGCCCACCCTTCTTACTAAATTCCAGTTCCACAGAGCAAGACACGCGTTGTTACAGATTTTGGGGGGGGACTTAACGGAGCCGCCGGAGATGACTGCCCTGTCCTACGTTATTAAATCGGACGAGCCGACGCATATAGTATCTAAAATATATCAACTGACCATGTCCTATAGAGAGAACTACTTCACTAAATCCCGCTTAGCATGGCAGAGAGACCTTGGCAGAAACATAGACGACGCAATGTGGACATACTGTTGCAACAGCACGAAACGCATTTCCTTAAATGGAAGACATCGTCTGATCCATTTTAAATATCTAAATAGAGTCTACTATACTCCTGAGAGACTGAGCAGATACGGCCTTCGAGAAGGGTCGCGTTGTGAGTGTTGCAGCGAACAGTTAGCTGACTTTATGCACCTAGAATGGACTTGCCCGGGGATAGCTAGATTTTGGGAGCGGGTATTTAAGGAGTTGGAAGCAGTGATTGAGCTAGAGCTCGCACCGGAGCCAGCATTGGCCCTGTTGGGCTATTCGAAATCAATACCTATGGGGGTACGCAGACTTGTTGACATGGGATTGCTGCTCACCAAACGCAGAGTGGCGATTTGTTGGTCAAGAGGACCGACCCCTACGATTGCTCAGTGGGCAAGAGACATGATGTACTGCAGCACTCAAACAGAGAATTATAGTGATCTTCTCCCTCCCCGCAGTAGACCTAAGAATTTTTGGGCGCTGTACAAAGCATATAGAGCGAATAAGGAAGAGGGTGGCACATCCACTGAAGGGGTGAATCAAGTACTGAGTGCGACCAGCTCTGATGTTTAGCGGCACCGAGGCGGGGCTGATGTTGTTGAGGGGACTGTGACCTTTACCTGAGGTAATGAAGAGCGTGCCCGTTTATTATCTTCGGGACGGTTTGGTGATCAATGCTGTGACAAAGGGAGCGATCATGGGCTGGTGGGTGATACGTGCATAATCTGACCTGACATGGGATTCCACTTGCCTGCTGTCTTATTTTTTCTTCATTATTATTTACTTCTTGACATTGTGCTGTATGATCTTTGAAAATTGTTTGTCATTGCAATTGCCACGCTGATGGAACTGAGTCTTTTGTTTATGGTGTTCAAATAATAAAGGTTTTAATAAAAAAAAACAAAAAAAAAACATAATATTGGACACCATTCCTATTCCCCGGCAACCTTGACTTCCACCTATGAAACCCCCCTCTAGTCTCTCACCACAGTCTCTGCCTCCGTCTCCATCATTCTCAGACTAAACATTCTGTTGGGCGGTTCGGGCAGGGAGACTTTCCAATCTGTGCCCATCATCGAATTCATCACCGTGGAGTTCAATAAATCAAAGATTTATAGAGTGCATTACTCACCCGTGAGGGTCTCAAGGTGGTGGTGGGGGGTGCGGGCAGCTCCGTGGTCATCCGAAGACCAGGTCTTGAGGTCCTTTCTGAATAGGTGCAGAGTTGGGCTTCGTCTGATGCTGAGGGGGAGTTAGTTCCAGGTATTGGCCGTGATGTAGGAGAAGGATCTGCCCCCGTTGTGGCCCTGTGGATGTGGGGGACTGGTGCTAGGGCTAGGTCCGCGGAGCGGAGGGTTCTCTTGGAGGCGTGGAAGGAGATTCTTTCGTTGAGGTATTGGGGTGCGGTGTTATGGAGGGCTTTGTAGGCGTGTGTTAGCAGTTTGAAGGTTATTCTTTTTTCGATGGGGAGCCAGTGGAGATCGCAGAGGTGCTGGGTGATGTGGTCCTGTCGTGGGATGCTGAGGACGAGTCTGGCTGCGGCATTCTGGACGGTCTGGAGTTTGCGAAGGAGTGTTTTGTTGATTCCGGCGTAGAGCGCGTTTCTGTAGTCCAGTCTGCTGGTGATGAGTGCATGGGTGACGATCTTCCTGGAGTCGGGCGTGATCCATTTGAAGGTCTTGCGGAGTATGCAGAGGGTGTTGAAGCATGTGGAGGACACGACATTGATCTGGCGGTTCATGGTGAGTGAGGAGTCGAGTATGATGCCGAGGTTGCGGGCGTGGTCCGTAGGAGTGGGTGGGTTTCCGAGGGCGGGGGGCCACCAAGTGTTGTCCCATGCGGAGGGGGTGGACTCGAGGATAAGGACTTCCGTTTTCTCCAAGTTGAGCTTCAGGCAGCTGCTGCTTATCCAGGATGCAACGTCCTTCATTCCTTCTTGGAAACTGTGCCTGGTGATGTAGGGTTCCTTGGTGAGGAAGAGGATGAGCTGGGTGTCGTCGGCGTATGATACTATGTTGAGTCCGTGTTTTCTGACGAGGGTTGCAAGAGGGGCCATGTAGACGTTGATGAGCGTGGGGCTGAGGGAGGATCCTTGGGGTACTCCGCATCTGATCTCTGTGGGTTCGGAGAGGAAGGGCAGGAGTCTTATTCTTTGTGTTCTGCCTGAGAGAAAAGATCAAATCCAGTCTAAGGCAGTTCCCTGGATACCGGCATCGTGGAGTCTGGCAGCTAGTGTGCGGTGGGAGACGGTGTCGTAGGCTGCTGAGAGGTCTAGTAGTATGAGGGCTGCAGTGGGGCCTTGATCGAGGAGAGTGTGGATGTCATCAGTGGTGGATATGAGGGCGGTCTCGGTGCTGTGGTAGCTGCGGAATCCGAATTGAGAGGAGTCAAGGATGTTGTTGGTTTCTATGAAGTGCGTTATCTGGGTGTTGACAACTTTCTCAATGACTTTGGTGGCGAAGGGGAGAAGGGAAATAGGCCTGTAGTTCTTGAGGTCAGTCAGGTCTGCGGAGGGCTTCTTGAGGAGGGGTTTGACTTTGGTGCGTTTCCAGTGGTCGGGGAACATGGCTGTTTTGAGGGCGCAGTTGATTTTCCGTCGTAGTTCTGGTGCGATGGCGGTGGCAACCCTGCGGCGGGCAGGGGTCAGTGGGTGCTCAGGAGTGGATGCTTTTCATTGTCTTTGCAGTGTCTTCTGTGGGGACAGGGGTCCAGGTGAGGAGGGTTGGCTGGTTAGCATTATTGCTGGTGGAGGGTGTAGGATCGGTGCTGTGGTCTTGGTCGTCGAAGTTGTCATAGAGCGTCCTGATCTTGTGGTGGAAGAAGGAGCTGAGTTTGTTGCAGAGCTCTTGGGAGGGAGGGACAACTGTAGTTTCGCTGTGGGGTCTGGTGAATTCTTGTATGATGTCAAAGAGTTCCTTGGAGTTGTGGGAGTTGGAGAGGATTCTGTCCTGGATGAAGTTTCTCTTAGTTGACTTGATGAGTTCGTGGTGTGCCGTGGTGGTGGCATTGTAGGCGGTGAGTGCTTCCAGGGTTTTGCTGTTTCTCCATGCTTTCTCCAGTCGTCAGCATGAGCGCTTGGATTCTCAGAGGTCCGTGGTGAACCATGTGGCTTTCGTGTTGTGTTGCCTGGCGGAGTTCTGGAGGGGGGAGAGAGTGTTGGTGATCCATTGGTGAAGGTCGCTTGCTGCTGTGTTGGCGTCTGTCATGGTAGGGGGAGGAGTGCAGCTGAGGGCAGAGGTGAGGTGTTCTTCGCTGATTTTGCTCCAGTTTCTGCGTGGGAGGTGTGCCGTGAGCTTGTGTGTGGTGGGTTTCGAGAAGGAGAAATGGATGCAGTGGTGGTCCGTCCAGAGAGGTTGCGTGGTGTGACTGAAGTGAATGTTGTTTCCTCTGGCGAAGATGGGGTTGAGCATGTGTCCTGCCATGTGGGTGGGGGTGGAGATGAGTTGCTTCAGTCCAATGTTGGCGAGATTCTCTAGGAGGGCGGTGGTGTTGGGGTCGCTGAGGTTGTCTAGGTAGAAGTTCAGGTCTCAATATGTAGTCTGTGGAGGCAAGGGTGTGGGGAGCGATGTAGTTTGCGATGGTGTTGCTGAATGGGGAGCGGGGTTCGGGTGGTCTGTAGGCGAGTGTCCCGCAAAGTGTCGTTCTGGGGTTGGGCTGGATCTGGAGTCGATGTGCAACATGGGGGCAAGGCGCCGTCCGAGAAGGAGGTTGTCAGTCGGAGGGAGTTTTTGTGAATGATGGCGAGGCCTCCTCCGGGGCGGTCTTTCCTCAGGATCTTGTGTCCGTCGGGGATGGCGGTTGCAATGTCGGGAGCGGAGCTGGTGTTGGTCCAGGTCTCTGTGAGGAAGGCGACGTCGGGCGAGTGTGTGTTGAGAAGGTTTGTGTATGCTGGCGTCCGGTGGATTGGGTGTGGCTGTCTGGGTCCAGAGGTCGGTGAAGGTGCGGCAGCAGTGTCGGCAGGAGAACGGGCCTTGGTAGTTGCTCAGCATCAAGAGCTCGCAGTTGTTGTTTCCTCCAGGGTTGAGTGCGTGGAGAGTGCTGGGGGCGTAGTGGCAGGGGATTCGGGGGACCAGGCTCCCTGACACTGGTCTCGGTTGGGTCGTGGATGGGCGCAGATGGCCACGCAGCAGCCACCATTAATTAGGGGTCGGGGGAGGGAGAGCAGCTGGGAGGCAGTAACGGGAACACGCTGAGGGAGGGACTGCAGGGGCAACAGCAGCAGGAAGAAGGCAAAAAAGGAAAAAACAGAGGCAAACAGGGAAAATAGGCAAAAAGGCAAAGACAGAAAAGGAAAAAGAAAAAGACAGAATAAAGAGCAAACAGAAAAAGACAGAAAAATGCTGACAGAGCAGACGAGTAGGCTCTTCCACTGGACCACCAGGGATTAGGCGCAGGCAGGAGCCTGCGGGTGAAGAAGGGCCTCGAACACCTACCTGGCTCACCAGAAGGCACTGGGGGCAGTGCTTTAAGGACAGAGCTGCGCGAGGGGAGAGCAGTTACCCTGACCAGAAGGTCAGAGGTCTTGCTCGCCTTGTCGCGCAGCGGCTTCCATTACACAGGGGTCGGAGGAGGGAGAGCAGCTGGGAAGCGGGAGCGGGAACACACTGGGGGGGAGGGGCCGCAGGGGCAGCAGCAGCGGGAAGATGGCAAAAAAGGAAAAAACAGAGGCAAACAGAGAAAATAGGCAAAAAGGCAAAGACAGAAAAGGAAATAGAAAAAGACAGAATAAAGAGCAAAGAGAAAAAGAGAGAAAAAGGCTGACAGAGTAGACCAGCAGAAGAGCAGGCTCTTCCACTGGACCACCTGGGATGAGGCGCAGGAAGGAGCCTGCGGGTGGAGGAGGGCCTCGAACACCTACCTTGGTCACCAGAAGGTGCTGGGGTCAGTGCCTTAAAGACAGAGCTTAACGAGGGGAGAGCAGTTACCCTGACTAGGAGTTCACCCCAAAAGCTCCACGCATCACATTTCTGTGGGAACCCCCTCGCCTTTTATACAGTTTCTTCCACCATCCCACACTAGTCCATATTTTTATTCACTGTGCGAGGGATGGGACCGTCCCAGATGCCCACAGTCTTACAAGATCCTATCTGGCCATTCTGCAGCCACCAACGCCCCATCTTTACCGCTGGTCTGTTTCACACTGTGGAGGGGGTTGGCCACTGCTCCCTCCCATCGTTCCAGCACCGTGCCTCTGCAGGACTGCTGCAGCAAGGCAGCCACAACTTGTGGCTCACCATCCACCCAATGCTGCAGTGCCACAGCTCACTGAGCAGGGAGAAAAGGCGGCTCTCGTTGCAAACCTCCTCCCAAGCCAGCACTGGCAGCCAAGTCATAGCTATGCTAATCACGCGGGCAATTCTTAAAAGCCCGATACTCTTGAATCTTGCGAGAAATCGCGGCAACCAGCCGCAAGTGCTTCTTCCAAGCCATTGCTAAAGTGAAATGGGCATGAAAACACAATCAGAAAACACTAGGATAAGCCCGAGGCTTGCCGTTGAAATGACCCTCTGGACCTTACACTAAATAACCTTATATATGGTTTTTGCTATGATCGGACACAGGATAACATCATATGTATGTGCACTTTATTTCCCGCCCGAAGCAGGCGGTTTCTTTTTCATAGTGTAGTAGCTTTGCATGTTTCAAAGAATAAAGCGACTACAAAAGACGAACCGAGTAGCCATC